>CM060464.1:36069601-36769601 GCA_030544235.1 Lepturacanthus savala
GTAAAGTCATAGTAAAGTCATAGTAACATCATGGTAACGTCATGGTAAAGTCATGGTAACGTGATACTAACATCATGGTAAAGTCATGGCAAAGTCATGGTAACGTCATGGTATAGTCATGGTAATGTGATGGTAAGATCAAGGTAACGTCATGGTAACGTCATGGTAAAGTCATGGTAACATCATGGTAAAGTCATGGTAATGTGATGGTAAGATCATGGTAAAGTCATGGTAAAGTCATGTTAGCGTCATGGTAAAGTCATGGTAACGTCATGGTAACATCATGGTAAAGTCATGGTAATGTGATGGTAACATCATGGTAACGTCATAGTAGCATCATGGTAACGTCATGGTAAAGTCATGGTAACATCATGGTAAAGTCATGGTAACGTCATGGTAATGTGATGGTAACATCATGGTAACGTCATGGTAGCGTCATGGTAACGTCATGGTAAAGTCATGGTAACATCATGGTAAAGTCATGGTAACGTGATAGTAACATCATGGTAATGTAATAGTAACATCATGGTAACGTGATAGTAACATCATGGCAAAGTCATGGTAACGTGATAGTAACGTCATGGTAATGTGATGGTAACGTCATGGTAATGTGATGGTAACGTCATGGTAAAGTCATGGTAACATAATAGTAACGTCATGGTAATGCCATGGTAAAGTCATGGTAACGTGATTGTAACATCATGGTAACGTCATGGTAACATCATGGTAAAGTCATGGTAATGTGATGGTAACATCATGGTAACGTCATAGTAGCGTCATGGTAACGTCATGGTAAAGTCATGGTAACATCATGGTAAAGTCATGGTAACGTCATGGTAATGTGATGGTAACATCATGGTAACGTCATGGTAGCGTCATGGTAACGTCATGGTAAAGTCATGGTAACATCATGGTAAAGTCATGGTAACGTGATAGTAACATCATGGTAAAGTCATGGTAACGTGATAGTAACGTCATGGTAATGCCATGGTAAAGTCATGGTAACGTGATTGTAACGTCATGGTAAAGTCATAGTAACGCCATGGTAACCGTGACACTGTGGCACACTGTTGTTTCAAAAAATTACAGCGGGGGAAAGTGGAAGAAACAGAAACATTTCTACAGTGAATAAAAGAAGCAAACATTAATATGATTCTCTATGGAAAACAGCAAAGAAACTATCAGGAGTGTCAACTGTTGTTGATACATTCTTTCTTTCTTATGACGTAATCCCATGGCGAACTCTCCCTCTCCCAATAATCACATTGATTCACATTTTCTTTTTGAACATTTCACAAAATCCACTCTAAAATTTTAACACATTTGGATGGAAACCTGGTTGCTATCCTTATTTTTCCAAACAGAAGTTGTCAAAAGTTTCTAAGCATTATTTATTATTTATTTTATTTTTTTGGTATGGTAACGTGATAGCAACGTCATGGTAATGTGATAGTAACATCATGGTAACATCATGGTAACGTGATAGTAACATCATGGTAAAGTCATGGTAACGTGATAGTAACGTCATGGTAATGTGATGGTAACGTCACGGTAAAGTCATGGTAACATAATAGTAACATCATTGTAATGCCATGGTAAAGTCATGGTAACGTGATTGTAACGTCATGGTAAAGTCATAGTAAAGTCATAGTAACGTCATGGTAAAGTCATAGTAAAGTCATAGTAACATCATGGTAAAGTCATGGTAACGTCATGGTAATGTGATGGTAATGCCATGGTAAAGTCATGGTAACGTGATAATAACATCATGGTAATGTAATAGTAACGTCATGGTAACGTGATAGTAACATCATGGTAAAGTCATGGTAACGTGATAGTAACGTCATGGTAATGTGATAGTAACATCATGGAAACGTGATAGTAACATCATGGTAAAGTCATGGTAACGTGATAGTAACGTCATGGTAATGTGATGGTAACGTCATGGTAATGTGATGGTAACGTCATGGTAAAGTCATGGTAAAGTCATGGTAACATAATACTAACGTCATGGTAATGCCATGGTAAAGTCATGGTAACGTGATTGTAACGTCATGGTAAAGTCATAGTAAAGTCATAGTAACGTCATGGTAAAGTCATAGTAACATCATGGTAACGTCATGGTAAAGTCATGGTAAAGTCATGGTAACGTGATACTAACATCATGGTAAAGTCATGGCAAAGTCATGGTAACGTCATGGTATAGTCATGGTAATGTGATGGTAAGATCAAGGTAACGTCATGGTAACATCATGGTAAAGTCATGGTAACATCATGGTAAAGTCATGGCAAAGTCATGGTAACGTCCTGGTAAAGTTATGGTAATGTGATGGTAAGATCATGGTAAAGTCATGGTAAAGTCATGTTAGCGTCATGGTAAAGTCATGGTAACCACATGGTAACATCATGGTAAAGTCATGGTAATGTGATGGTAACATCATGGTAACGTCATAGTAGCTTCATGGTAACGTCATGGTAAAGTCATGGTAACATCATGGTAAAGTCATGGTAACGTCATGGTAATGTGATGGTAACATCATGGAAACGTGACAGTAACATCATGGTAAAGTCATGGTAACGTGATAGTAACGTCATGGTAATGTGATTGTAACGTCATGGTAACGTGATAGTAACGTCATGGTAATGTGATAGTAACATCATGGTAATGTGATGGTAACGTCATGGTAAAGTCATGGTAATGCCATGGTAAAGTCATGGTAACGTGATAATAACATCATGGTAAAGTCATGGCAAAGTCATGGTAATGTGATGGTAAGATCAAGGTAACGTCATGGTAACGTCATAGTAAAGTCATGGTAAAGTCATAGTAACGCCATGGTAACCGTCATGGTAAAGTCATAGTAAAGTCATAGTAACATCATGGTAAAGTCATGGTAACGTCATGGTAATGTGATGGTAATGCCATGGTAAAGTCATGGTAACGTGATAGTAACATCATGGTAATGTAATAGTAACGTCATGGTAACGTGATAGTAACATCATGGTAAAGTCATGGTAACGTGATAGTAACGTCATGGTAATGTGATAGTAACATCATGGTAAAGTCATGGTAACGTGATAGTAACGTCATGGTAATGTGATGGTAACGTCATGGTAATGTAATGGTAATGTCATGGTAAAGTCATGGTAAAGTCATGGTAACGTGATTGTAACGTCATGGTAAAGTCATAGTAAAGTCATAGTAACGTCATGGTAAAGTCATAGTAAAGTCATAGTAACATCATGGTAACGTCATGGTAAAGTCATGGTAACGTGATACTAACATCATGGTAAAGTCATGGCAAAGTCATGGTAACGTCATGGTATAGTCATGGTAATGTGATGGTAAGATCAAGGTAACATCATGGTAACGTCATGGTAAAGTCATGGTAACATCATGGTAAAGTCATGGCAAAGTCATGGTAAAGTAATGTCAGCGTCATGGTAAAGTCATGGTAACGTCATGGTAACGTCATGGTAAAGTCATAGTAAAGTCATAGTAACGTCATGGTAAAGTCATAGTAAAGTCATAGTAACATCATGGTAACGTCATGGTAAAGTCATGGTAACGTGATACTAACATCATGGTAAAGTCATGGTAACATCATGGTAAAGTCATGGTAACGTCATGGTAATGTGATGGTAACGTCATGGTAGCGTCATGGTAACGTCATGGTAAAGTCATGGTAAAGTCATGGTAACATAATAGTAACATCATTGTAATGCCATGGTAAAGTCATGGTAACGTGATTGTAACGTCATGGTAAAGTCATAGTAAAGTCATAGTAACGTCATGGTAAAGTCATAGTAAAGTCATAGTAACATCATGGTAAAGTCATGGTAACGTCATGGTAATGTGATGGTAATGCCATGGTAAAGTCATGGTAACGTGATAGTAACATCATGGTAATGTAATAGTAACGTCATGGTAACGTGATAGTAACATCATGGTAAAGTCATGGTAACGTGATAGTAACGTCATGGTAATGTGATAGTAACATCATGGTAAAGTCATGGTAACGTGATAGTAACGTCATGGTAATGTGATGGTAACGTCATGGTAATGTAATGGTAACGTCATGGTAAAGTCATGGTAAAGTCATGGTAACGTGATTGTAACGTCATGGTAAAGTCATAGTAAAGTCATAGTAACGTCATGGTAAAGTCATAGTAAAGTCATAGTAACATCATGGTAACGTCATGGTAAAGTCATGGTAACGTGATACTAACATCATGGTAAAGTCATGGCAAAGTCATGGCAACGTCATGGTATAGTCATGGTAATGTGATGGTAAGATCAAGGTAACATCATGGTAACGTCATGGTAAAGTCATGGTAACATCATGGTAAAGTCATGGCAAAGTCATGGTAAAGTAATGTCAGCGTCATGGTAAAGTCATGGTAACGTCATGGTAACGTCATGGTAAAGTCATAGTAAAGTCATAGTAACGTCATGGTAAAGTCATAGTAAAGTCATAGTAACATCATGGTAACGTCATGGTAAAGTCATGGTAACGTGATACTAACATCATGGTAAAGTCATGGTAACATCATGGTAAAGTCATGGTAACGTCATGGTAATGTGATGGTAACATCATGGTAACGTCATGGTAGCGTCATGGTAACGTCATGGTAAAGTCATGGTAACATCATGGTAAAGTCATGGTAACGTGATAGTAACATCATGGTAATGTAATAGTAACATCATGGTAACATGATAGTAACATCATGGTAAAGTCATGGTAACGTGATAATAACGTCATGGTAATGTGATGGTAACGTCATGGTAATGTGATGGTAACGTCATGGTAAAGTCATGGTAACATAATAGTAACGTCATGGTAATGCCATGGTAAAGTCATGGTAACGTGATTGTAACGTCATGGTAAAGTCATAGTAAAGTCATAGTAACGTCATGGTAAAGTCATAGTAAAGTCATAGTAACATCATGGTAAAGTCATGGTCACGTGATAGTAACATCATGGTAAAGTCATGGCAAAGTCATGGTAACGTCATGGTAAAGTCATGGTAATGTGATGGTCAGATCAAGGTAACGTCATGGTAACGTCATAGTAAAGTCATGGTAAAGTCATAGTAACGCCATGGTAACCGTGACACTGTGGCACACTGTTGTTTCAAAAAATTACAGCGGGGGAAAGTGGAAGAAACAGAAACATTTCTACAGTGAATAAAAGAAGCAAACATTAATATGATTCTCTATGGAAAACAGCAAAGAAACTATCAGGAGTGTCAACTGTTGCAATGGATACATTCTTTCTTTCTTCTGACGTAATCCCATGGCGAACTCTCCCTCTCCCAATAATCACATTGATTCACATTTTCTTTTTGAACATTTCACAAAATCCACTCTAAAATTTTAACACATTTGGATGGAAACCTGGTTGCTATCCTTATTTTTCCAAACAGAAGTTGTCAAAAGTTTCTAAGCATTATTTATTATTTATTTTATTTTTTTGGTATGGTAACGTGATAGTAACGTCATGGTAATGTGATAGTAACATCATGGTAACGTGATAGTAACATCATGGTAAAGTCATGGTAACATAATAGTAACATCATTGTAATGCCATGGTAAAGTCATGGTAACGTGATTGTAACGCCATGGTAAAGTCATAGTAAAGTCATAGTAACGTCATGGTAAAGTCATAGTAAAGTCATAGTAACATAATGGTAAAGTCATGGTAACGTCATGGTAATGTGATGGTAATGCCATGGTAAAGTCATGGTAACGTGATAGTAACATCATGGCAATGTAATAGTAACGTCATGGTAACGTGATAGTAACATCATGGTAAAGTCATGGTAACGTGATAGTAACGTCATGGTAATGTGATAGTAACATCATGGAAACGTGATAGTAACATCATGGAAACGTGATAGTAACATCATGGTAAAGTCATGGTAACGTGATAGTAACGTCATGGTAATGTGATGGTAACGTCATGGTAATGTGATGGTAACGTCATGGTAAAGTCATGGTAACATAATAGTAACGTCGTGGTAATGCCATGGTAAAGTCATGGTAACGTGATTGTAACGTCATGGTAAAGTCATAGTAACGTCATGGTAAAGTCATAGTAAAGTCATAGTAACATCATGGTAACGTCATGGTAAAGTCATGGTAACGTGATACTAACATCATGGTAAAGTCATGGCAAAGTCATGGTAACGTCATGGTATAGTCATGGTAATGTGATGGTAAGATCAAGGTAACGTCATGGTAATGTCATAGTAAAGTCATGGTAAAGTCATAGTAACGCCATGGTAACCGTGACACTGTGGCACACTGTTGTTTCAAAAAATGACAGCGGGGGAAAGTGGAAGAAACAGAAACATTTCTACAGTGAATAAAAGAAGCAAACATTAATATGATTCTCTATGGAAAACAGCAAAGAAACTATCAGGAGTTTCAACTGTTGCCATGGATACATTCTTTCTTTCTTATGACGTAATCCCATGGCGAACTCTTCCTCTCCCAATAATCACATTGATTCACATTTTCTTTTTGAACATTTCACAAAATCCACTCTAAAATTTTGACACATTTGGATGGAAACCTGGTTGCTATCCTTATTTTTCCAGACAGAAGTTGTCAAAAGTTTCTAAGCATTATTTATTATTTATTTTATTTTTTTTGTTTGTTTCACAACACTAGACCAAACTGGCTGATTCTGTTCATCTCATCCACAACTAAACTTTAGAGTTTGGACTGTGAGCAGCAGCAGGTCACAGAGTTTATTTAGTTTAAACTCATAGTTTAAAGTAGTGATTAAACATTTTTAATTAAGGCTTTTTACTTTTTATTGAGAAATTGTACTTTTACTACAGTAAAATATCTGAATACTTCTTCCTCCTCTGATAAGATATTGAGTGAGAAACTTGAGAACTTGAGTTTTCCATCTGTAAAACCTAATTTTAGCAACCACTAATTGATGTAGTCACCAGCTGTATAGAACTTTTACATTTTCATCCTTAAATCTTTGTTCTGGGTGAGAGCACAAACAGCTTCTGCAGCCTCTCACCTCCTCACTACCTAATTACTTCTACCTGACTCTGAGGTATCATAATGAATCTTGAAGGAATGCAATCCTATATTATAGTTAAATATAGGAATGGGAAACAGAAGGACAGCAAGACACAAAAACACCTGCAGCTTTTCACCAGGTGTGTGTCTGTTTCTGTCTTTGTATTAATGTGTTTTCTGTGGCTGAGAGGAAAACAGCAGAAAAATGAAAGAATAAAGAGAGAGAGACAGAAATAGAGGTAGACAGATAGAGACAGACAAACAGACAGACAGACAGAGACAGATAGACAGACAGACAGATAGACAGGCAGACAGACAGATGGAGAGGGAAGACGAGTCATCTGATATCTGAAACTTCAGAGGTTGAGGACGAAGAAGCTTCTATTTAAACATCCACAAAGACTCTGAGACCATGACCTGCAGTGACCTCCACACCAACTCACATTAACAGACACAGAAATCCTCAACATTTGATATTTCATTTGCACACCTGGCGGTGTGGGGGTGACACGGTGGAGCAGTGGTTTGCGGCTGTTGCCTCACAGCAAGCAGGTCACAGGTTGAAGACCTTTCTATGTGGAGTTTCATGTTCTCTCTGTGTCTGTGTGGGTTTTCTCCAGGTTCTCCAGTTCCCTCCTTCAGTCCAAAAACATGCATGGAGGTTAACTGGAGACTCTAAATCACTGATAGGCTGCTGACCATCTGGAGTGTATCCTCCATCTCACCTACAGTCCACTGGGATTGGCTCCAGCAGTCCCCCACGACCCTAATGAGAAATAAGCGGGCATAGAAAATGGCTGACTGACCTGGCAGTTTAATTTTGTCAGATGAGGTACTTTATCAAGACAAAATCAAGCAGTCTCAACCACGGACTGTGATGAAATTAACATGCATCTTTTGTTGATGAAAAAAGAAAAGAAAAGACAAAGTCTACTTTGTTAAATTTTATTAAAATTTTATTAAAAAACAATTTGAAATTGTTTTTTTTTCTCTTTTATTTCTCTTTTTTGCCACAGACTTTTTGAATTCCAATCAAAAAACATAACTGCTTTCCCTTCACTTGTGTTTCGCCTCCAGATCTGCTGCCAGGTGTGTGTGTATGTAGCATCCATCATTGTTGTCAGCACTAAATGTGGCGACATACAGTATGTTACTTCATCACAAGTTGTTACTGTTTGCTAATGTTTTAACTTGCTGGGTTATGACTAACAATAATAACGACATCTTACACAAGACTATGACTAAAACTAAATTTAATAATAACCAACAAACTGAAATGACGCCTGGTGTTTTGTGTTTGTTTTTTTTTTTATTTTGTTGTTGCTTTTACAGCTGTGATGGTTATAAAACACTGACGATTCAAAACATAACAGACACAATGTTATTATTAAAAATTGTACTTAACTATGACTTCAAAATGGCTGCATGAAACAGTCCTTTGATAGTTGTACACGTGTCATCATTGTGACTTTTTATCCTGTTTTAAGCCTCTTTTATTCAGGTTCATACGCAGGGTGGAGAAGAAAAAGTGTGGAATTTGATTTTAGTAATTTCCTGATCTAAAAAAAAAAAAATCAGAATTTCATTTTTTTCAATTTTTTTGAGTTTTACTAAACACTTTGTGACAAGAAAATTTTAAAGAAATTGTGACGATATCTTTGGATTGCTTATTGCTTGCTCTTCTCTGAAGAGTTCTGATTTTTGCATTGACATAATTATCAGAAAATTAAGTCTTTTACATCTTTACATCTGTGTATTCATTGATACAGTGAATAAACAAGACTGCACAGACCCAATAGTTGAATTATTGAACTATTTTAAAGCAATGTTTGGTTTCTATTCATAAGAGATTAACAAATATGAGGAAACATTAATAAAATCATATTTATTCTGCATTTCATGTTAAAATGGACAGGCAATTCAGACTACAACTTTATTAGTAAAAATTTGCAAAATTTGAACATAAATGATCCTCCAGCTTCAAATCTGTAACTCAATCACATTCATTGACTTCCTGCACTGCCACTAACAGAGCACTAATAAATAAAGTCTGTGAAGGCACTTTGTTTATGTTTGTTTGTTTTTTAGGATTTTTTTTTGTTCCTCCATATTTTATTGTTATCTGTGAAGTTACAGTGATCTCACTATAAAGGACAGATTCAGCTGGATGGAATGATTTACTATTTTCCAAGATGTATCATCATTATTCTTAAATGATAAGACATATCCCACAAATCATGTTCTTAAACCAGCATTAACTGGTTTAATTTGTGAAATTGATCCTGTTAAAGGTCATACTTACCTCAGCAGGATGACGTCAAATGTGAGTCAGATTACAGTCAAGCTGCTTCACTTTGTATATTTCCTTCATTTTGTTCTTTCTTCATTATATTAGAGTGTTTCAATGTCACTGAGCTGCTGGTGGAGGTTGTAATTCTCCTCATTTTCCCTCCCCTGTCTGTCATACACACACGCATGGCCTGTCGGGTGTTTTGCCCCGGTCATGATTTTTGCAGGATCAGGCTGCAAATCATGGTGGCTCGGCCTGAATCAGCAGCTGTTCCAGAAATGCGGATTTCCAGAAGCTGCATGTTCTGATCAGAGTGAGGAATTTTTTGTGTTGTACCTGTGTTTCTTCTTGACTTGTACTTGTAATGTAAACTATGGTCATGCTAATAAAGCTATTTCAAATGAAATTGACAGACAGAGAAAGATTGACAGACAGAAAGAGAGAGAGACAGGCAGACAAATGAGAAGTGTTATTGCAGCTGCTGTGTCTCTAACCTCCATGTTCACCATTAATTACTGCAGTTACCTGATAAAACTGTAAAATTGAGACATGAACAGACCTGTTTTAATCAGCCGTACATATATAAAGCTACAGAGTGTAATAATAACAAAAATAAGATATATCAGAACAATGCTGTGAAGTTTCTGCTAGAATGAATCATTCGTAAATTTTCATGAATAAATTATCTCTTCATGCATTAAAAACACTCTAATGAGGAAATCACTCTTTGTTCTTTCATTTGGAATGGAGTATGTGTGTGTCCGTGTGCGTTTGTGTGTGTGTGTGTCCGTGAGTGTGTGTGTGTGTGAGTCCGTGAGTGTGTGTGTGTCTGTGAATGTGTGTGTGTGTGTTTGTGTGTGTGTGTGTGTAAAGCTGACGTTCACTGAATAATTTTTCTAATACACCGAAACAAATTTTGGCGCGTGTGCGTGCACACACAGACTCACATACACATACACACAAATTGATTTTTCAGCAGTTTATGTTCTCATACTGTAATATCCTTAACATTTGTGTGTAAGACAGAATAGTTTGTGGATCAGAAATAATGGTTTTCATACCAAAATAATCCACTTTAGATTAATGTAACTACATTTTATTAAAGTTTTATTACTATTATTACTATTACTGCTACTATTTAATTAAATACGCAAGTCAAGTTCCACTTTTCTGTTTCATGAAACAAACTATTAAACATTAATAAAGACTGAATTCATAACACATTTATAGCTATTAACACACCTATTGGGCCATTGGGCAGACCAGGCATTTTCCCGGTGTGTCGATGTGCCAGGTCAGCAGACAGTCCTGAATTTCATATATATATATATATATATATATATATATATATATATATATATATATATATATATATACTTGCAACATACATCAATTAGTGATGCAACCTGGGCACATCGTCAGTGATGATACCTGGGCACATCGTCAGTGATGATACCTGGGATCACTGAGTGTTTCGGGTCTTTCAAGCATCATACACTCTCCTCCAGGCGACCCTGCCGGGGCTGATCAGGCCCCAGCCTGTGCCCAGGAAGTGCTACCCTACCCACGGATCTCCTCTCCTGATCCACAGCCACCGCGAGGCAACCTCCGCTGCCTCCGTAGCCTCCTTAATGGCCCTTCGCTTGCTGGCCCCTGTGATGTCCAGCATGCTGTACACCCTGCATAGGGACTGGCCTGCGAACCCTCTGCACCCCACCTCAATGGGCTCACATCTTGCTCGCCACTCGTTGCGCCGACACTCCTCCACCAAGTCTAGGTATTTTACGCTCTTCCTCTCATTGGCCTCCTCGATGCGGTCTTCCCACGGGACCGTGAGCTCCAAGAGCACGACCGGCTTGGAAGACGCCGACGTCAGCACCACGTCTGGCCTTAGTGATGTTGTTGCCACATTCTCTGGGAACTTTAGTTGTTTTGCCAAATCAACTCTCAGCTCCCAGTCTTGTGACATTGCCAGTAGGCCAGCTGAAGAGGTCCTAGCAGCAGCTGGTAGTTCTTCCCCTGCTCTCATGAAGGCGATGGTCTTTCTCACCAGGTGGAGGCGCTTGCACTCGGTGATTCCACTGCAGATGGTGTTCGCTATCGCCTTCAAAACCTGGTCATGACACCAGCGCTCTACTATCTGCTCCCATCGCGTCCAGGCTCCCTGCTTCCACATACCAACCACCCTGCTGGCTCGCTCTTCTTCAACTGCTGCTCGCACCTCCTCCTGGAGCAGTGCTCTCCTGTCCTTCCCCTTTGCCTTGTCGTACCGAGATGTTATACTGCTACCCAGGCCTGCTCTTCCCCAAGCCACCGTCCCCACCAGAGCCCTGTGCCACAGCCGTGATTCGGCGACATCCACAGCCTCTGCTGCCCTCCATTTCCGCCCTGTTCTGACTTCAATCCCAACTTGCAAGACTTTTGGATCGGATGACTCTCTGTATTGCATCACCTCCCTAGTACGGCTCACCACCTTCATTCTGGCTGCTGATGGGGAGCTTAAGCTTGTTGTTTCTCCCGTACAGGGCGATGCTGCTCAGACTTCGAGGTAGACCAAGCCACTTCCGCAGGAACCTGCTCACTCTCCTCTCAAAGCCCTCGACTGTGGAGATCGGGACCTCATATACCAAGAGGGGCCAGAGAATCCTTGGGAGGATGCCATGTTGGTACACCCAGGCCTTGAACTTGCCCGGTAGACCTGATTTCTCCACAGCGGCTAGCCAAGCCTCCAGCTCTTGGTTGGTCGACTGGATTGCTGCTCTGTCTTTTTCACTTTTCGACTGCAGTCGAACATCTTCCCCAGGCTCTTCACTGGTTTGTCGGTGATGGATGGTATTTGGGTGCTGCCAAGTGTGAAATAGAACTTGTTGGTGACCTTTCCTTTTCTTAGCACAAGGGATTTGGATTTTGCAGGCTTGAAGGACACAGGTGATCGGGCCCAGGTGATCACTTCCTCCAGGCCCTTCAAGACTCACCTGCTCCCTGGGACGTTCGGTGTAGTCACTGTCAGATCATCCATGAAGGCCCTTATGGGTGGCTGCCTGATGCCGGACTTGGTTAGGGCCCCTCTGCACTGAACCTCTGCAGACTTCGCCAGCATGTTCATGGCAAGTGCGAAGAGGATCACTGAAATAGTGCATCCAGTGACAATTCCCTTCTCCAGCCAGTGCCAGTCCGATGTTGTGGACCCTGAGGAGAACCTCAGACTGAACCTGTTATAATAGTCCAGGATGAGATCTCTGAACTTGTCTGGGACATGGTGCCGACGTAGTGCCTCTTCAACCAGCTTGTGAGGTATGGACCCATACGCGTTTGTGAGATCCAGCCACAGCACGACTAGGTCACCCTTGTTCTCTCTGGCTTCCCTTAACAGCTGGGTGACTGCTCCATTCGTATCTTTGGGATCCCTCCCTTCTGGACTGAGGTGTCGATGTAGGAGTTCTTCAGGAGGTAATCTGTCAGACGCCTGGCAACAATGCTGAAGAACAATTTCCCTTTAACACTGAGCAGGGAGATAGTTCTAAACTGATCAATGTTTTTAGACTCTTCCTCCATTGGAATCCACACTCCTTCTGCACACCGCCACTGCTCGGCAACCTGTCTCCTCCTCCAGATCACCTTCAGGATCCTCCAGAGCCTGTGGAGTAACTTTGGGCAGTTCTTATATACCTTATATGGTACTCCACTAGGTCCTGGGGTGGAGTTAGATCTTGCCTTCATACCTCCTGGATCTCATTCCAGCCGGGCTCCCTCCTATCGAAGTCCTCCCTTGGTACAGGTGGATCAATCAGGGAGTTGCAGTCACCCAGCTCTTGCTCCCTGGATACAGTATATATATATATATATATATATATATATATATATATATATACTAGTGCAGTGCCTATAGGAAGTATGTATTCCTATAGAAAAGTAGAAGCTTAGGTAGATGTTTCATGTTTAAATGAGGATGTGTAGGACTGTTGGACTGAGGTTAATCTGACAAACAGTCAAAGAGCTACATGAGGCACAGACACTCCTTGCTTTTATAGGTAGAATATTAGTCTAACTGGCCCACAGATCAGCAGCCCAAATGGCACTGGGATGGCCCCATTATGTTGTTAAAGCCCACACCTTTAGTTAGTCCTTTAGACTAACTAAAGGTATAGTCTCATATATTCTGCAAAACAAATGTGAACGCATGAGTTTGTTTCCTAGCAACCAGCCTTTGACACACACTTTGCAGCCCATTGGTTATTTTCTTCAGTGACACAGGGCTGAACCAATCATGTCATCAAACATGTTCTGCCTTTGTGCAGTGCAAAATATAATCATAACGCAGTCTAAAATTGTACAAAAAATTCCTTACATTAACACAAACAACGCCAAAACAACAAACTCAATAACAAAAGTTTAAAAGTGTGATCATCTTTTCTTCTTTCAGAGGAGAACCAGAGCAGCTGACGCTCAAATTTGAAGTTCCTAGCTAAAATCAAACCTAAACCTGATAAAATAGGGCAGTCAGTGGTCACTAAGATGAATGTTAAAATAACACTTAAAAAGAGTTAGGGAAATTAGGGAACTAGTTAACACTAGTAGTGTTAAAATTAACTTTTCAAGTATTATATTAACACTGGTGATTTTACTGTGTGCAACCAGTCCTCTGTGTCACAGTGTGTCACCCTCCTGGCCTGTATTCAGAATTTGTACCTGAATTCTCAGAGTTCCTTTCAAGTCTAGTTATTAGAAGAGATAAAACAATCATTGCAGGTGATTTTAATATTCACATGGACCAATTGAGGGATTAAGGGCTGTCAAGGAAAGAAATCCACCCTGAACAAAGACAAGCCAGAACCAGAGCCTCAAACCCGTCGAGTAGAGTGTGTTGTCTGTGGAGACGTCAAGCATAAGAAAAAGCTTTACTTCTGCAAAACAATCTGTGAACTCAAGCTCATAGAGAAGAAGAATGTAGTACATAAACTGGGAGCCTGCTGGAAATGTCTGGAGGTTAGTTAGGATTTGCAAGTTGTTCAAAAAATGAACAATATAACATATAGATGTGGCATGTCTGCATGCTTTTACATGTCCATGACATGTACTAATGGTTGGTGAGTGTGTTAGTAGATGCTTTATAAAATCTCAAAAATTCCATTTCCAATTCATGAATTCAGGCAGTTACACAGTACTTACTATTCATTAACTAAGCATGTGGCCTTCTGATTTGCATCAGATTCGCCTGCGATCTGAATGTGGCGATTTACTACAGTAGATGTAATTAGTGCCAACACAACAATCATACATGTCACATCATATCAGGAGAAGAACCAGCCAGGAGAGGAACAACTATACAGCAGAACTAAACAGGACAAAGTCAAAAACCCAGTCAGTAGAAAGGGATAAAAGTATTACAGTTGTATGAAAAGTGTTTGCATCCTTACAGATTTTTTTTTGCAGGTTTGTCACACTTAAATGTTCAAGCTTATCAACAAACATATTTAAAGATTAGTCAATAGCAACACAAGTGAACACAAAATGCAGTTTTTAAATGGCCCTGCTTGAAATTGTGAAGTGATTGCCCCCTAAACTTAACTACAAAACAACCTAAACTAGCTATCACCGCCCACAGCTGGCCCCAAATGATGGCGCCTGTTTGAAGATCCATTTACATTTAGAAACCAGGATTTCTTCTTGATCATAACCAACATTGAATCACCTGTTTAATAGTTCCATGGTGTGTTTTTCTTCACTGTCCCTACCATGGTGACCATTATTTTCAACAGCTTCTGACCAACAGCATATGATGTGAAGAAGTTGTCACGTGTGTCACTGGTTGTCATGTCTAGCACAACATGCATGGCCTGCTTTTTTTCGGCCCTTCCAGTAGTGGGTTTCCCCATGTAACATATTCCAGGTATAGCTGCCCCTGGCATCACCTGCTGTCCGGATCTTTATTCCATATTTCCCTGGATTGTATGGAATGTAAACCTTGAAGAAACAGTGGTCTCTGAAAGGGAGCAGGCACTCATCAGCTGTCACCTCAGGGCATGGATTGTACATAAATAGTAGTATATCCAGTATAACATTTCACCAGCACACAGGTTTTGTATCTCTGTTATCAAATCAAATAATTCTTGAAACGAGATGAAACCACTGTAAGGACATAGTTGCCTGGAATATAGGCCTGCCAAACTCTGCATCCCACAGACTTTTTGTAGTCTCATTGAGCAATATACTCCTGCTAACATCAACAGATCCATGAAGGCTCGGAGGGCTACCAGATCACTTTCTCTCTAGGTGTCCCCAAACACACACTTCCCCTCCAGGTTTGTCATCTCCAGTATAATTCCCTTAATAGACTCTAGTAAAAAGATTTGGAAGCTGGAATTTATGTCATCCACATGAAACGTTGCATACCATATTGGCCATGGCACCATCTTTATGATGTTTTACACTCTTGCTCTACTTCCTCTGTCCTGGGGGAATGAAGACCAGAGCAAGTGTCCACTCTTAGAGTGGAATGTCTCCTCAGATGCCTGCTCTTCAGGTGCCTCTCCCTCTCCATCTATTGACTGGTCAATCTCCTCAAAGTCTGGATCAAAATCTGTGCCATCTTCCACTTTCAAGATATCCTCCTCTATCTCTTTCACTGTCCTCTTCATGATGTCCAAAACCTGGTCCAGAACCTCTTCAACAGACAACTGCTTTGTCAGTCACCTACTCATTATGTTCAGAGTAAAAGGAATACAAGGCAAACATCAAGCTATATACACTCACCGGCCACTTTATTAGGTACACCTGTCCAACTGCTCGTTAACACTTAATTTCTAATCAGCCAATCGCATGGCGGCAACTCATGCATTTAGGCATGTAGACATGGTCAAGACAATCTCCTGCAGTTCAAACTGAGCATCAGTATGGGGAAGAAAGGTGATTTGAGTGACTTTGAACTTGGCATGGTTGTTGGTGCCAGAAGGGCTGGTCTGAGTATTTCAGACACTGCTGATCTACTGGGATTTTCACACACAACCATCTCTAGGGTTACAGAGAATGGTCCGAAAAAGAAAAAATATCCAGTGAGCGGCAGTTCTGTGGGCGGAAATGCCTTGTTGATGCCAGAGGTCAGAGGAGAATGGCCAGACTGATAGAAAGGCAACAGTGACTCAAATAACCACCCGTTACAACCAAGGTAGGCAGAAGAGCATCTCTGAACGCACAGTACGTCGAACTTTGAGGCAGATGGGCTACAGCAGCAGAAGACCACGCCGGGTGCCACTCCTTTCAGCTAAGAACAGGAAACTGAGGCTACAATTTGCACAGGCTCATCAAAATTGGACAATAGAAGATTGGAAAAACGTTGCCTGGTCTGATGAGTCTCGATTTCTGCTGCGACATTCAAATGGTAGGGTCAGAATTTGGCGTCAACAACATGAAAGCATGGATCCATCCTGCCTTGTATCAACGGTTCAGGCTGGTGATGGTGGTGTAATGGTGTGGGGAATATTTTCTTGGCACTCTTTGGGCCCCTTGGTACCAATTGAGCATCGTTGCAATGCCACAGCCTACTGAGTATTGTTGCTGACCATGTCCATCCCTTTATGACCACAATGTACCCAACTTCTGATGACTACTTTCAGCAGGATAATGCTCCATGTCATAAAGCTGGAATCATCTCAGACTGGTTTCTTGAAAATGACAATGAGTTCACTGTACTCAAATGGCCTCCACAGTCACCAGATCTCAACCCAATAGAGCATCTTTGGGATGTGGTGGAACGGGAGATTCGCATCATGGATGTGCAGCCGACAAATCTGCGCCAACTGTGTGATGCCATCATGTCAATATGGACCAAACTCTCTGAGGAATGCTTCCAGCACCTTGTTGAATCTATGCCACGAAGAATTGAGGCAGTTCTGAAGGCAAAAGGGGGTCCAACCCGTTACTAGCATGGTGTACCTAATAAAGTGGCCGGTGAGTGTATATATATATGGTCATCCATGTGTAGATGATACATTGATAAGTCTGGAAGGTGTGGTTCATGTGGGGGATAGGCACATAACAGACACCTGTCTAGTATATGTGAAGAAAGGATACATTGTTTCATCAGGAGGTTGGTTTGTGTGGGCGGATCGGCTCATAAACACAGGAAAGAGATGTGTACTCGCAACAGACATTATGCAGTGTGAAGTGAGCACTTGATTGAGTTGGTGTTGTGTGCATAGGGATGTTTTCTATTGGATGGATGAATATAGTCTGGATACCCATTAGTGGTGGGCGGATCGATCCAAATATTGATAGTATTGATACAGAGTCGGCATTGGTATGCGATCGATATTAGCCTGGTGAGATTGATTCTTTACTTTAAGTTCCGCTCTTGTTTACAATGCTGTGGTTTCAGCAAAGAGGAAACAGCCAGGTGGCCGCTCTGCTGTGCGCAGCACAGAGTGGGCAGGGACGCTTTGCTCCCCCACCCCTCTCTTGTGTTCGGATGTTGCGCCTTCAAGTGATGTGCAAAGCAAACATGCACGTTCTGCTCAGGTTCATACGGAAGCTCAGAGCTGCCAACCCCTAAAATATATTTGGCTCAGTATCACGTTATAACGTGATATGTATCACTATCATGTTATTTCATGATATGTAACAGCTCTGAGGTAAACTGCCGTAAACCAGTCGACCAGAGCGCTTCCCTTTCACTTCACGTCATGGTTCAATCTCTAGCGTTTATTTGAGAATCATGGCTGAAAATCCTTCGGAGAGTAGCATGCTGACTGTGGTAACTTGTCAAAACAAAGGTCCCAAACGCAGATGTTGAGTTTCACTTTTTATCGATAGACAACATCAATACATTCCTTCCAGTCCCGGGGAGAACGACAACGCGCGCATGCGCGGAAACTCTTCTTCAGTAAACCTTCTTGCCACAATGATCACACAGCGGCACCCACTGGATAAACAATCAATGGCCCCCTAATTACCTCTGCTTCATAACAAATAAAAGAAAACTCCACAACGGAAGTGAATTACCGGGGACTATTATTGGCGGTAGACCTGTAGTTTTTTATGTGAGCAAAGAAGAAGAGGTGTTGTAAAGCAGAAGCAATTAGGGGGCAAATAAGTGTTTCTCCAGTAGGTGGCGCTATATGACCATTATGGCCAGCAAGGATGATTGATGAAGAAGACTGGAGGTTCCGCGCATATACGTGTTGTTGTTCTCTTCGTGACTGAGAGGGATATATGTTCACTCACTCAGCTGTAGATGCGCATAGAGATCAATGTTATCCATCTAGTTAAGAGGACGGTTTACATTTTAATTAAGGTTCTTCTATTTGCAGCATTGAGAGTTCCGGATGAGTTTACCTCAGAGCTGCCACATATCATGAAACAATGTGATAGTTGCATATCTCGAAATAACGTGATATTTGTGTATCATAAAATAACGTGATAATTTCACATCATGTTATAAAGTGATAATTTCACATCACGTTATAACGTGATAATTTCACATCATGTTATAACATGATACTGAGCCAAATATATTTTATGGGTTGGCAGCTCTGAGCTTCCGTAGGTTCATCAGTACACAGCACGTTCAGATAAATAATAGGAGAATGGCAGAGAGGAAGAGGAGTGCCATGTGCCAGTATTTTCAAGTGTAAAATGACACAGTCAAAAATGAAGTGCATTAACAGAGAAAAAAAAATATCTAAATATGATGCTGTTCTTGAACAAAAACCTGTAACCAAAACCTTTGTTCTGCACAGACTAACTAAAGGCCTTGGGGGTTGTTAACTTGTGTAACTTGTGTGTTTTAATTTGTTTAGTGGTTTGGTGCACTTTTTATTTAAGATTCTTCTGAAAAAGTCTGTCCATGTGAACCTTATAAACAGAGTGGGTGGCAAAGGACAGCCCTGGTGGAGTCCAATTCCCACCGGAAACAAGTTGAAATTATTACCACAAATGCGGACAAAGCTCTGGCACCAGGTGTGCCTCTTCTCCAGGAACCACAAATAAACCTTCCCAGGGAGGCTGAGGGAGGGCCCACTAATGAACCTACTCCTTGACCTGCCTGGTTAAACCCACCCTTCTGCCCCCACCCTATGGCATATCTACAGACTGAAACATCTTTACAGGCTAATACATCATCATCAGATGGATGTCTGTCAGTCCTCCAGTTTTTCCTTGCTGAGCAGGAAGAAGGCTTTATTACAAAAAATCTAAAAAATCCACAAGGCAAAAGGGAAGAAAAAAATGGGAAAAGGCAGAAAGCAGGCAGAAACAGGAAACCACAAACAGAGGCTTGTAGATAGAAACACACACACACACACACACACACACACACACACATATATATATATATATGAGTATCTTACAGTGCTGTGGAGGAATAGGTTTGACTAAGACACTCCAAAGTCTGTTTGTACGTTACTCGCATGTGTGAACACATGATGGCTGGGCATTCCCCTTCAGAATGTTTTGGTAGAGAACAGAATTCATGATTCCATTTAATACAGCAAGTCTTTCAGGTCCTGAAGCAGCTAAACATCCCCAGACCATCACACTACCACCACCACACCATGTCACACCTATAATTTAGAGTCTCCAATTAACCTCAACATGTAGGAACGAGGCGGAGAACCTGAACAAGACCCCCGCAGACACAAAGATAAATGAAAATGCCACACAGAAAGGTCCCAGACCTAGATCTTAAACCTGTGACCTTCTTGCTGTGAGACAACAGCACTAACTCCACCATGTCGCCCCCAATTGCAAGTTGATAGATTTGATTGATTTATTGATTGGGGTCAAACACTTTTTTACACCACTGTAGGTTAAGCAAACATGAACATCAATTGGTTCAGAAAAAACAGAAATAAATCCTGTTAGTGACATCACAACTCCAAACAGAAGCAGCAAAAGTGTGAAAATAAACTAAAATCAGCAAGAAAATGAAAATGAGTAGTCCGCTGTATGTTTACCTATCAGACAAGAGATCATTATCTCTTCATATTGAGAAACCTGTTGCTGCATCAAATCCATGGTAGATTTTATGATCATAATATAAATATCTGATCAGATACACCACGTCCTATAATAAAGCTCCAATCAAAAGCTCAGCAGCAGTGTGGAGTCAGTAGAGCTTTCAGGGAGCTGACTGCAATAAAATGTTTTGAATGTTTTGAGCGCAGGAAAACGCTATAACACTCTGGCTCCATCTGATCAATAATGTTGATCATGTTTATGGAGCCTTGATCATGTTTAACACACACTTGTGTTTTTCTCCCTGAAGTCCAGTGATGATTCTTCACTGCAGAGCTCAAAGTCTGTTACATACTGACAACTCGGCTGCTGCTTTTATTCTGGATTCTTGTAGGTGAATAGAAACAGAAGGCAGCAGACAAAAACAGGAATAAAAGCTGATAGATGAATTCAAGTGAAATATGAAAAGACACAAAGCAGCAGAGGGGCGACACGGTGGCGCAGGGTGGTTGCCTCACAGCAAGAAGATTGCAGGTTCAAGACCTCCTTGGTCCTGGGTCTGGGACCTTTCTGTGTGGAGTTTGCATGTTCTCCCCATGTCTGCGTGGGTTTTCACCGGGTACTCCGGCTTCCTCCCACAGTCCAAAAACATGCTGTGTGCCCCACCATAGGCTGGCGACCATCTGGGGTGTATCCCTGCCTCTCGCCGGAATGCGCTGGAATAGGCTCCAGCAGACCCCTGCGACCCTAATGAGGAATAAGCAGGTATAGAAAATGACTGACTGACTGACAAAGCAGCGGAGATTGGTTGTCGAGACGCAAAGCTTGATTCCATAGGTGTAAACATCAGTATGACATCAGCGTGACACCAGTGTAACAATAGAGTAATGTCAGCATAACATCAGTGTAAAATCATGTGAAACATCATGAATAACGTCAGAGTAACATCAGTGTAACGGCAGAGTAATACCAGATGTTTTCACTTTAGTCCATGAGCAGCGTTGACTTCATGTCTGACTTTTCCAGGTCATAGGTCTAGTCTCTCCTGGTAAATCAGCAGTTTGTGGATGTGATGAGTCCTTCAAGACGAAGTTGCAAGATTATTCAGAAATTGTGAGTTCACAGCCAATTATTTTGAAGCAGTGAGCAGATTCTGCTCTACTGAGTTTCTGGTGCTTTAGAACCACCAAAACACTCCCGTTACTGAGAAAGAATTTGTGAGAATTTGTGTTGCAGCTGCAGATCTGAATCATTGCTGAGCTGCTGCAGGAGGAAACATCTCTACTGGACTTGTTCTGGACAGTGGTCAAATTGTGTTCCCTACCAGGTGCTGGTTAGAAACTCTCTGAAGTCTGGCACAAACACTTTCATTTTCATGCGTTTTATATCTGTAACAAGATATTTCTGTGCTGTTAAGAACCAAAATCATCTCAATAAATACTGAACTAATATATAAACTAACACTATTATTTTTACATTTTCATGAGTTCAGATAAAAATCTATTGTGCACAATAAAGACATTTCTCCCAAATGTTCACAAATTAGTGAGCTCTTCTTCTTCAGCTGACAAGTGGCAGATCAATCTGCTGATTAAACAACAGGGTTATTGCAGGTGATCCTTGGTCTTAACAATAAAAACCTCTACAATGCATAGTTTTATTTTGAAAAAAAAAAAGATATTGATTCATGAATCTGTATAAATTAACCTTTACACAGTTGATCAGTTATTGATTGTTGCTTCGTATCAACGATTGTGTGATGTTGCTAGATATTAACTGGGAATGATGATCTAGAGCATTCAAACATGCTTCGTGGTGATATGTTTGAAAAAGTGTGATTTTTCAGATGAGTTGTGGACAGATTCTGCACCCGTGATTCATCCTGCTGAACCTGAGGTGATGATGGAGGATGACGGCGGATAAATGGTGACAATGAGCCTCAGGATCTCATCACACTGTCTCTGAGCATCCAAACTGACATCAATAAAATGCTTCTGTGTTCTTTGTCTGCAGCTTATACATGTCACAGCATCTGTGGCATCATGTTGTCAGCCCAAGGCTCCCCTGCAATAATCCTGCTGTTTAATCAGCAGGTTGCTCTGATCTAATAAAAAAGTGACAAGAACATGGATTTGACTCATTTGTGAACCAATATTTAAGAGAAATGAGCCATTTGTTTGCATAGAACAAATCTTAACTCTTATGAAAAATGAGAAGAAAATACATGTTTTTATTGTTTAGTGTAGTTTAACATCTTATCTCTGCAGTTTTATAAGAGAAAGTTGTTTTGTGTCTGCCTCGTTAATATTAAGTGTCTCCTCCGATTGGCTAATTTGAATGGTGGTGGGTTGGGACATCATGGGTTTAAGGTTCAGGATCTGAGTACAGTCAGATATGTAATAATACAGAAATATACAAAAACTCACATTTAGCCCTTTAAACCTGTCACCAAATTAAAATCTGTCACAATTTTGAGTTTTCTGTTAACTAAAAGCAGTTTCTGCCCATTGCATTATGTATGGAAACAGTGTTGGAAAAGTGTGTGTGTGTGTGTGTGTGTGTGTGTGTGTGTGTGTGTGTGTGTGTGTGTGTGTGTGTGTGTGTGTGTGTTTGTTTATCTTGGTGGGGACATTGGCCTGAACGTGTGCTGGAAAGCCGCTGTGGGTGCAGGTTTTTGTTCCAACTAAGCAGTAACACACCTGATTCTGCTAATGAAGCTCCATAGCAAGAGCCCTAGTGGTTGATTAGTAGAATCAGATGTGTAACTGCATAGTTGGAACAAAAACCTGCACCAATAGCAGCTCTCCAGGACCAGAGTTGGAGACCCATGGTGTGTGTTATCACTTGATTGCTCTCTCACAACGGACAAATATGTATAAATGTGTGACTTTATTTTAAAATCTGTTTTATTTTGAAAATTCAACGGATGCTGTACACTGTTTGACTGTCTGACTTCCTGTCTGCTGTGATCTGCTCTGTTCAGCTTGATGAATTCTCCAAAATTACATGTGTGTTGGTCGTCCTGTCTCTCTGTTATGTCCTGGTCATCTGTGTTTAAATGTTTTAACATATTTATCCATCAATTCACCATCAGATACTTTGACCAACTTCATCAGATTCATTGATTGTATTATGGAGACTCTACATATGCATATACACTCTACTGCTCTAGAACATTACTTTACTGGAGCAGTTGCTGCTCTTGATTGTCTGACCAGTCCAACTCTCACCTCCCTCATCCCTGTTTGTCTCTCTGAAATATGAATGACCGTCTCATATTTATCTCTGCTGCAGTGGCGGCAGCAGTAGCAGCGTTCTGTCGCAGAAAGCAGCAGGAAGGAGCTGAGCTGGGAGGTCTGGGGAATAAACTTTAATTATACATGCCAGTGTCAGGGATACAGAGCGGTGAGCGGACAGTGTGATTGATTCACCGTCAACAGACGGGGGGTGATGGAGGTATCCGTCGCGATGAGCAGTGGGCCCTTTATCACCTGAGAGGCAGTCGGCATTAAGGCAGCTGTCAGGGACTTTGATTTGGAGTGGGAATTACAACACACACGCACACACACACACATGCTTGCATAACACATAATACCCCAGCTTGCATAATACACAGGCTATACTCACACGCTCTCCTCACGCGGTGCTGTCCCCGCAGGCTGCTGCAGCTGCTTGACGTGACACCAAATGAATAATTTGTGAGCGTCAGTTCAGGCTGGAGGTGAAACTGAAACA
Organism: Lepturacanthus savala; assembly: GCA_030544235.1. Lineage (NCBI taxonomy): Eukaryota > Metazoa > Chordata > Actinopteri > Scombriformes > Trichiuridae > Lepturacanthus > Lepturacanthus savala. The sequence continues at coordinate 36,093,622 of CM060464.1, forward strand.
CAAGGCTGAAAAATCCCACACTTCCCAAACACACACCACGTAAGAAGAAATAACAGAGTGAGCAGCGGCCGACACGTCACCTGCAGCCGAACGCAGCTGAAGCCCCGAGACAATGGGAACAGAACCGTCACTGAACACGATAATTGGATAAAGTCGCATCAGGAGAACGAGGTGTCGAAATTCCTGCTGCTTTCACTGCTCAGGCAAACAGAGACAGAAATGCCCACAAACCCCTTTATTCTGCTTCTTCTGATTCTTCATATTATGCCAACCTGTCAGAGTTCAGGTCTTCTTAGACTCCAAGTTAAATAGTCAAAACTGTTTTAAAATCTGCATCCAACACCTCAATGACAGACTGAAAATGCTCACGTCACATTTCAAGGAGAACTGGTCATTTTCTATTGTTTATTTTATTATTTAGTGTCAAACCAACACTGAACTGATCTACTAACAATAATCATCCATGTCAGGAGGAGGGTTGGGTGGATGGATCAATGCTTTGTTTCATGATGTTAAACCCTCATGCTGACCATTTCAAAGTTTTTATCTCTGAAAAAATTTGGTTATTTTGATCAGATTCACCTAAGATTCCATTACTTTGTCCACAAAGAGGATTTCAGCGCAAAAAATAAATTGTGTTAATTTGAATATAATTTTGTGTGTTATATTAAATTTTTCTACATGTTTGGTGTTCCTGGTCAAAATTGACTGATCAAGAGAATTTAATGGAGGAGATCAGTATTAATGTAAGAAATGAAACTCGGGTACATCTACATTTGCCTGGTCTGGACCCTGACGATCCTAAGAACTATCGTCCCATCTCCAACCTTCCTTTCCTTTGTAAAATCTTGGAAAGAGCAGTGGCAGCCCAACTTCAGCAGCATATGTCCCACCATGAGCTCTTTGAACCACTACAATCTGGCTTCAGAGCCCACCACAGTACAGAGACTGCCCTTGTCAAAATCACTGACGACCTCCTCACTGCTGCAGACAATGGACTCATCACCATCCTCATCCTCCTGGACCTCTCAGCAGCTTTTGACACAGTCTCTCACTCCATCCTCCTGAAACGGCTTTCTCAGTTCACTGGACTATCAGGCACTGCACTCCTCTGGTTCCACTCATACCTATCCAACCGGCAGCAATTCATCACACTCAATGACTACCACTCCACCACAGCAACCATCAGCCACGGCATTCTGCAAGGTTCGGTGCTTGGCCCCCTTCTCTTCACCATCTACATGCTCCATCTTGGACAAATCATCCGCTTCCATGGTCTCAACTTCCACTGCTATGCCGATGACACACAACTATACATTTGCACCAAACCCTCTGCTCAGCTTCCCCCCACACCGCTCACTCACTGTCTGTGTGATATCAAATCATGGATGACCGCCAATCTCCTTAAACTGAACAGCAGTAAAACCAAGCTCATGGTGGTGGCACCAGCACCACTGCTCAGGAAGGTTGGAGATCTCCATCTGGACATCGATGGCTGCTCCATTACCCCATCTCATGAAGTCCATAACTTTGGTGTCATCTTGGATTCATCACTGTCATTCCAGTCCCACATCAAAAAAGTCACCAAATCTGCTTTCTTCCATCTCTGCAACATTTCCAGACTCAGGCCTTCACTCTCTAACACTGTTACAGAGACCCTCATTCATGCTTTCATATCATCCCGCCTAGACTATTGCAATGCCATCCTGCTTGGTCTACCCAATAAGATCACAGACAGACTGCAATATGTTCAGAATTCTGCTGCCAGGATTCCCACAGGCACCAGGTCCTGGCAGCACATCACCCCCATTCTCAAACAGCTCCACTGGCTACCCATTAAATCTTGCATTACTTACAAAGTCCTCCTCCTCACATACAAGTCTCTCCATGGTCTGGGACCCAACTACCTCAAGGACCTCCTCCATCCCTACTCCCCCTCAAGATCCCTGCGGTACTCATCCAAGGGCCTGCTGGTCATCCCCCGCACCAGACTCAAGGCCACCAGCGACAGAGCATTCCATGCAGCTGCTCCGTCTCTATGGAACAGTCTACCCAACATCATCCAGAATGCTCCTTCACTGGAAATGTTTAAACAACACCTCAAAACTCATCTCTTCTTGGAGGCCTTTGGCTCCTAGTTTCCACAAACACACACACCCACATATGCACCCACACACATCTACACAGACATCTTGTATTTTGAAAGGCCCTATACAAAACCAAACTATTATTATTATTATTTGTCTCTATAATGTCAGTACCGGTCTTAAACACGGACTCAGGCGCAGAGGTGTAGGTGAGTTTCTTTGACAAAGTGAGGCTATGAAATTGTTGTGCATGTAGGGGCTATAAATAGTTATTAGTAGTAATTAATAATTATCAATTATGACTATTAATTATAAAAATATTAATTAAATGTATTAATTAAAAATTAATAAATTAAAAACGGGGCACCACCGGATGAACCGGACTAATAACTATAATGACCAGTCTCATAAAATTATTACCTTATAATTAGCTTTATGTTAGAACATAAGGTAATAGAAGGTATAAAAAGGGAAGGTGTGAATCCGTACACTAGCCCAATCAACCAGCTCTTTGTGACAATACATGGACAAAATACAAGGAGGCTTCTCTTTAAATACACAAAAGAGTTTATTTACAAACAGTAAACACCTTACAATTAATACTGTTGTCAATATCCTCAACTATAACTAAATGAGTATGGTAACTACAAAGACAGAATAAGCTAAGTATAACAGAGAGACAAACTAAGTAAACAGTGTAAATAGACAAAACCAAGCCAACAGCAGGGGGTTGTATGTGTGTGTGTGTGTGTGAGTGGGCGTGTGTGAGTGAGTGCGCGCGCGTGTGAGGTCGCAAAATGGCGGCTACGCCGGGACAAAGTGGGACTCTCAAGATGGCGGCTAAGCCAGGAACGGGTGTTACGCCACTAGTGGTCACACTGTGACAATACACTGTGACAATACACAATACACTGAGACAAGATGGCGACTTGTCCACGGCACGTAATCCGGAGCAAAGAAAAGCACGGGGGCGTGCGTAGTGTGGTGCGTGTATGTGTGAATGTAAGTGTGCAAGTGTTCGTAGTAAGCGAGAGGATGGAGAGCGAAGAGGAGAGAAAGAGGATGAGAGTGAAAGAGCGAGCGGGAGAGAGAGAGAAGAGAGCAAGCGAGCGGACTCGGCGCTCAATCAGCTGATAACAGTAACAGAAAAAACAGTGTAACGGACGCGGCGATCCGTACAAAACAACAAGTGAAAACACTAATAAAACAACTAATATTCACTGCCCAGAAGATAAACTCTTACTGTGACGCAGGCTGTAGTTGTGGTGGTCCGGAGCTTGTCGATCCGGGCTTTGTTGGTCCGGAGCTGCTGACAGTCCGGGGCTAGCAGCACGCTAGTGTCCTCTCACAGTCCGTGGCTCGGAGGGAGAGGGTCGCGACAGGAAAGAAAGGAGGGAAACGTTGTGTCTCAGGTGTCCTTTCATAGGCGGGCGTCGCCTACATCCGCGGGAAACAGCTTGATCCGGGGAGTGACCGTCGATCAATCAGGTAGAAGAAGGTCTCGGCCAGCGAGGATTTCTTCTCACAGGCCTTCTGGAAATGCGCGCGGTAACTATTCGCTCGGCTGCTGCTCGGTGGGGGCAGGCGGGTTGAGCGAGAGTTGTGTGCTTCCGTTCGTCGCGCCCGTCAGCGCGACTGGAGCGCAGTTTGCAGGTCCTCCATGCATTTGTGACGCCCAGTGACGCACTACAGCCAATCAGAGTCCACTTTCTGTGGGACCCCTGCTGGGATTACCTGTGATGTAGTTGCTGGATCCGACGGAAACACGGGTGGCACTGTTGAGTACCACCCGGGGCTCCTTTGTTTAGGGACACGTGGCAAAGGAGTTTCCTTTGTCGCAAGAGACAAAGGAACTCAAATCAGGCTTCAGGCTTGCCTGCAGGCCTGAAATTCCTCAGGGCGAGGCACAACAAAATACAGGCCTAAACTAGGGAAAATGAATATCACTCCTAAAGAGGTAAAATGCTAATCTGTTCTATAAAAGTTATCAAAAATCATAATCACTCTTACCAAGGAAAAACAACCGGCTGAAAAACATTAACTAAACTAAACAGGAGAAAACAAAGGGCTATACTACAAAAGTTACAACAACAAAAAAAAAAAAATCACTCTTTTGAGGTAAAACAAGGAAACACACAAGCAACGAGGCTATGGCTATGGACACGGGAAAAAGGGCTTTGGTGATCAATAAGGGAACGAAACACTTCAGCACAAGACAAGGGGAGACGCAGACAAGATATACACCGGGTAATGGGGAACAGGTGGAAACAATCAGGGCGGGGCTGACAATCAGACCGATGACACATGAGGAAGGGCAAGTGACCTGAAATGAGAGGAGAGTTATCTTTCAAAATAAAACAAGAAATGACAAGACAAAAAAACCCAACATGACCTCACCGCATGACAGTACCCCTCCCTCTAGGGCTGACTTCTGATGACCCAGGCTGGTCAGGGTGTTCCCTAAAAAAGTCATCTAAAAGGCTGTGGTCCATGATGTTCCGTGAATGAACCCATTGTCGCTCCTCAGGACCGTACCCCTCCCAGTCCACCAGGAACTGCCTGCCCCGACCCCGGTTGCGCACAGCCAATAACCTCGACCTTGTAGACCGGACCCCCATCTGTTACTTCAGGAGGCGGAGGGGGCGGGAGGGCTGGGACCATGGGGCTCTCCTTGACCGGTTTGACCTGACTCACATGGAACGTGGGGTGGACCCGGAGAGACCGGGGCAGACAAAGGCGGACCGCTGCAGGCTGGATAACCTTGGTGATGGGGAACGGCCCTACGAAGCGTGGTGCCAGTTTTTTGGAGAGGGCCTTGAGGTGGAGTGTTGAGAGGCACACCGTCTGGCCCGGCTGGTATGCTGGAGCAGGTCGTCTTCTTTGGTCTGCTGCTCTTTTGACCCGATCTCCGTGGTGGATGAGGAGCTGCCGAGCAGCTGCCCAGACTCATCTGCGGATCATGGCGTGGGCAGAGGGCACCGACACTTCAGGCTCCTGGTCCGTGAAGACAGGGGGCTTGTAATCGTACACACACTTGAAAGGGGAAAAACCTGTGGCAGAGGTGGGGAGGGAGTTGTGAGCATACTCGACCCAGACCAGGTGCTTGCTCCACGTTGAGGGATTCTGGGACACCAGACATTGGAGACCGGTCTCCAGTTGCTGATTGATGCGGTCAGTCCGGCCGTTGGCTTCCGGATGATAGCCCGACGTAAGGCTGACCGTGGCTCCGATGAGTCTGCAAAACTCCTTCCAAAAGCATGACATGAACTGGGGCCTCCGGTCAGAAACGATGTCCCTAGGAAAACCGTGGACTCTAAAAACATTGTTAATCATGATTTCAGCTGTCTCTTTGGCTGAAGGCAGTTTGTGGAGGGCTATGAACCTAGTCATTTTAGAAAATCTATCCACCATTGTAAGAACGGTGGTGTTACCTTGGGAGACCCGGAGCCCTGTGACAAAGTCCATGGAGATGTTGGCCCATGGTCTGGAGGGCATGGGAAGCGGTTGAAGAAGTCCCATATGCCGCCTGGAGGAAGTCTTATTCATGGTGCACGTCGAGCAAGCCTCGACGTACTCCTGGACATCCCGTTCCATGGACCGCCACCAGAACCTCTGAGAAATGGCATACATGGTCCGCCAGACCCCCGGGGGACAGGTAAGCAGCGAGGTGTGAGCCCAGTGGATCACCTGTGGGCGCAGGTCAGCTGGGACAAACAATCGATTCTCAGGGCACCCACTAGGTAGCGGGCTCTAACCGTTAGCCTGCTTGACCTCTTTTTCTATTTGCCAAGTTACCGCTCCAACCACACAGGTTCATGGCAGGTTGGACTCTGGTTCTTTGGCAACAGGTTCAGGGTCGTAGAGATGTGACAGGACATCGGGCTTGCGGTTCTGGGACCCTGGCCTGTAAGAAAGAGAGAACAAAAAGTGGTTAAAAAACAACAACCACCTTGTCTGGCAAGAATTCAGTCTCTTGGCTTTACGTATATATTCCAGGTTCTTGTGGTCAGTCCAATCGATGAATGGGTGTTCTACCCCCTCAAGACAGTGTCTCCATTCTTCTAGCGCCAGCTTGACCGCCATCAGCTCCCGGTTGCCGACGTCGTAATTCTGCTCTGCCCGGGACAGACGGCGCAAGAAGAGGCGCATGAGTGCATCTTCCCGCCCTTTTGTGGCCGCTGGGACAGGATCGCGCCAGTTCCCTCGTTGGAGGCGGTAAAACAAGGAAACACACAAGCAACAAGGCTATGGCTATGGACACGGGAAAAAGGGCTTTGGTGACCGATAGGACGAAACACTTTGGCACAAGACAAGGGGAGACGCAGACAAGATATACACGGGTAATGGGGAACAGGTGGAAACAATCAGGGCGGGGCCGATGACACATGAGGAAGGGCAAGTGACCTGAAACGAGAGGAGAGTTATCTTTCAAAATGAAACAGGAAATGACAAGACAAAAAAGGGTATATCATTCCTCTGAATCACTACAGTAATATTTAGTTGTTATGACCATGGTTTCTGAGAACTGCTTTACATCTGTGTTGCACAGAGTCGACCGACTTCTGGCTCCTATGAACAGGTGTTTCAGCCTCACAATTCCTCTGCATTTCTTAGTTTTCTCTCAGAAACACAGAAACAGCATTTTTGATATCAGCCGACAAGTTGTCAATGGGATTGGGAACGTCTAGGGATTGGGTTAGCCACTCCAGAACTTTAATTTGTTGTTCTGGAACCAAGATGCTGCTGGTTTACTGGTGTGTTTGGGGTCGTTTTCTTGTTGAAACTCACATTTCAAGGGCATTTACTCTTCAGCATAAGGCAACATAACCTCTTCAAGTATTTTGATATAGGTAAACTGATCTGTGATTCTTTGTCTTCATGCTGAAGACAAACGTATATATTGTTCAAATCACGGTTTATATAATAAATATAAAGGAATGTCTGACCCTTGTACCTGATATTACAATTGTTACACTCATGCCCGGCATGTATATAAAATGCATGTATTTGAAATGCTATAGAAGTCAGTCAGTCATTTTCTATACCTGCTTATTCCTCATTAGGGTCACATGGTCTGCTGGAGCCTATCCCAGCACGTTACAGGCAGGGATACACCCCAGATGGTCGCCAGCCAATCGTGGGGCACACACACCATTCACTCACACCTATGGGCAATTTAGAGTCTCCAATTAACCTCAGCATGTTTTTGGACTGTGTGAAAACCCACGCAGACATGGGGAGAACATGCAAACTCCACACAGAAAGGTCCCGGACCCAGGAGGTCTTGAACCTGTGACCTTCTTGCTGTGAGGCAACAGCGCTAACCCCTGCGCCACCATGTCGCCCCTGCTATAGAAGTACTATATGTTAATAATGTTTTCACTTTTTTAATAAATCCTTTAATCCACTTCAGTTCTGTTCATAACTTCCAAATGTTAAATTAATTTAATATTTGTAACCATTTAAATGCCAGTATTTGTGATCCCATGGCAATTTTGGGTGAAAAAACACCTAAAAACATGAAATATGGGGAGCTGTGTCCTTCAGAGGGTGGTGCAGGTCTTTTCCAGTGAATCTCTAGCAGCTTCATTGTCTGTTGCAGGAAGGGTTAAAGGTAGAAGTGAGTTTTTTTTGTTGTTTTTTTTCCCTTTTAATCTGACATTGCAAAAAGACTCATCCTCCCTCAAAATCAGTGTTGCTACTCATCTTTGACATATCCTGACTGTAATTATCCCCACCCAACAAATCCATTTTGTATTCAGTATATTTAAAAATGTTAAATTTTTTAGGTGCTTTTTTTCACAGAAAGTTGCCATGGGATCACAAATACTGTACTGTTTATAGAGCATTTTAAATGTGTATGTTTTTGCACACACTGGGAAGCTAACGGTTTATTATTTTTAACTAACTGATTTAAAACATAGTTAAAAATTCACCTTTAAAAATGTTCATATCTATAATAACTATAACCACTGTGAGATTATCCAAAAAATAAAAGCTGAAGTGTGCAAAAATGCACCCATCAGGTACAACGGTTTTAATATTGAATAATGATTAAATGTTGTGTTACTTGTAAAAATAAAAAAAATGTAAAAATAGCTCTGGTGCCATTAAGATGTTCCATGCTTGGGATTTTGATGCAGCTTCAGAACTTATGTGTGCATTGTCATTATGTTTTGCACCAAAAGTAAACTGAGTGATGGAGCAAGTCCTGCAAGTTCTAAATGTAAATGGACCTTCATCGTTCAGGGCCACCTGGTGGTGATGTCTGGCGAGACATCAACATTGAGTTTGTTTTCACAGCAAAAAGCAGAAACAATAAATGAGCATCAGAAATGAGGGAACCTTTCTGTTTAATACAGGCCGCTGCTGTTATCTGAGAGTGGTGTTATGTTAATTTTTGCCGCTACAGTTTATTCGAGCCATCAAAATAATATTCTGTCAACATTAGCCGTTTGGAACCGGTACACTGACGTCTCTGCTGCTGAGTTTAATAGAATCATCCGTCGTCTGCTCCGACTCTAGTGTTTACTCATGTTACTGCTTTTTCACTTTGGATCCGTATCTCCTCCGACTGAAATGAGCTGAAATTACCCCCCTCTTCCCCCTCCCCCTCCGGTATATTGAACGATGCTATCAGACCAGAAGTGACAGCTCGGCTCTGCTTTATTTACTTTATTTGCTGTGGTCAGAATGTGAAGCTCCTCATATTCAGGCTGATGAGAGGCTGCAGATCAGTGTGTCATCAATCAGCCGAGCCAGCGAACATTAGCTCAGAGAGAGAGAGACACAGATGAGAGAGAGAGAGTCGCTTCATTTGCAAAGTGAATGCACTCATGTATTTATCCTGACATGGTTTATGATTACCGAACTCTCCGCTGTGCCCGCTCAGCCCTCTGAAGACTGATGAATGAATAATGAAACTCAGGAGGCGGCAGTCAGATAAAAAAAAAAAAAAAACAGACCAAAGGATGAAGAAATGAACCCATTCTGCAGTGTTTCCTGTTTGTGAGGCCACAAGTGGATATGAAAAATTAAAATGTTTCCTGGATGAAGCTGTGAAGTGATGGCCTCACACCAGCTCAAACATAGAAAAGGCAACTAAAAACAAACATATATCGACAAAACCTACACATATATTATTGATCATCTCTGGATACAACAATTATCTGGATGTTTTACTTCTTTTACTTCCAGGTGTCAGTGACTGTTTTTCCTGTAAATTATTTTCTGCTTCTTCTTCGTTATCATTAGATTCTTATAAAGGACATATAACATTCATTTCATTTTTAATAAATTATTATTAACTGTTACACTATTCCAGCCTCAGATAACAGGATGAATTGTGTGACAAAGGATGCTGTCATTAAATCATATTTTAAAATATATAATATTATTAATATTGATCTATTGATCACAATAATTGATACAAATTCAATCAAAATCTATGATACTAATAAAGGCAGTTCCTCTTCCTTTTTTTTTTTTTATAAATTTTTAATCTCCCCTTTTTATCAAGTTTTTTAAATTGTACCTTGACGCTTTTAATGTTTTATGTTTATGTTTGCTGTGGGAAGAAGAAAAACAGGAAGTGATCATCGCTTTATTCAGATAAAAACAACAGGAAGAAACAATCACCTCTTTACAATAACTCAACACTTCAAGATTTATTGATGTTTTCTTGTTACAATATAATAACGTGGAGAAGCTGTAAAACATAGTGGTAGAAATCAAGATGAAATCAATGTTTTTTCAGCTTTCTGCAGTTTTGATGGGATTGATGTGATTGGTAAAGGACAGAGAGGTCAACAATCCTTTTCTATGTTTGACCTTTTGTATCTTTGACCTCCACACGTCTGCAGGAGTTCATCTGAATGTTTGTTCATTTATTTATATATTGTCTTCAATTCTCCTCTTCCGCCTTTTGTTCGTTGTCCTCTACTTCTGATCCTCCTCTCCACTCCTCTGCCTCCTCCTCTCCACTCCTTCACTTCCTCATCTCCTCCTGCTCCTCCTACTCCTGCTCTCCCTCCTCCTCTTCATCCCACCCATGTTCTTTCCTTCCTCCCCACATCAATCATTTCTCTTTGTAAATTGACTTGAATATGATTTTCAAAATAAGAGTCTTCGTCCTTCTGATTTATATTTTTATTTCCTATGGAAGACTCCATTAAAACAGAGAATAAGAGCAGTGAGTCACAGGAGAGAATCTCTTCCTCCTGGGCAATTTATAGCTTTTCTGTTTTCTGTGCAAACGGTCCGACCCCGAACATCAACATGATGTGTATGTTGTGTGTTTTTCATTCAGGAGGTGGTTGCTGTCTCCTGGGCTGTAGCATTGAACCTGGTTCACACTATCTATTCACATCAAAAGAGGCCAATTTCACAAATGGAGGCTTGTGTGTCCACATGTCCTTGAATAATAACAGCATCAATACTCAGTGTTTCCATTATGAAGAACAGCAGCAACAGTGGCAGCAGCGGTGGCGGTGGCGGCGGTGGCAGTGGCGGTGAGCTTGAAGGTTTGGATGTGGCAGCGGTGGCGTCCTGAGAGGACGAGAGAAAAATTGCTCACACAGCAAATTAAAGATAATTTCACCAGGAAAATCACTGACGTGATATTTGTCTAATATATTTTCATTTTCAGGAGACGAATGTCGATGAAGACGCTACTTCTTTGAGTCATGAAAGCAAACAAGAAAGAAGCTGAATGATGAGATCAAAGCTGACATTAAAAAAAGAAGAAACAGCAGCAGGATCTGACCTTTACATGGAATAAAGAGTTCTGGAAGACACTGCATGTTTATAAAGCTCAATCATCGCTAACAGGGAGAAATGATCACAGTATGAAACTGCGACTAAATGAAATAACATCATCTGTAAAAAAGGAAACAGCATCATGAGCCTTTAAGTCAACCTGAAGCTGATTCACTCCTTTAGCAAAGAGGTTAATGCTAGTGCTAGTCAGGTGGTTAATATTAGCAATTCAGCTAACCAGTGGCAAACTGAACAAAGCCAAACTTTGTAGTTGCTGTCAAAAAATATGAATCGAAGGTGCCTCTCTGGTGACATTGGATAAAAAATAAATGATGTGTAACCACAAGATCCTATAGCGCTATAGTCACTAGATACAGTAATTACGGTGATATCAGGTAAAATGGCCCACTTTTTGTTAAACCACTTGGGACAATAACAAAGAGAAATTTAATTTCAAAATGAATCACCTGTTACTTGTCAAGCACAAATCCTTTGTAGTCATTGGCTCTAATTTCCAGTGGGGCTGGGACCCCCACACCTAAAATAGTCCATTTTACCTGATATCACCCTATACTTTTCTCTCCACAGAGCTAGTGTTAATTGTTACTCATTATTGGATATTGACGTTCACTTTTGATCAGATCGTCATGTGACTTATCAGCGGATTCAGTTATGGTGTAGTAATCATTAATTATCCTGTGTGTTTTTTTGAATGAAGAGATGTTAAGAGTCCACAATTAGCCTTTTAGAAATTTATTATGTTTATTTGATGGTCACCTGCACCATGTTTACTGAATTACAGCAACAATCAGCACTATCTCCATGGAAATGAAAACAATAATTATCTTGTGGCCACACATTATTTATTTTTTACCCAATGTCACCAGAGTGAAGATAAGAACTGGTTAAAAGTTAAACAGCTGCTATCAGTTTATATTATGATGTGTTCAATGTCTGCTCAGTAAAGTAAGGATTAGTGGACTAAATAAAACTTCAACATGATGTGTTCAAATGAAATATCGCAAAATGAGCATTTTGCTTTGAATAAATACAGATGAGGGGCGACATGGTGGAGCAGGGGTTAGCGCTGTTGCCTCACAGCAAGAAGGTCGCAGGTTCAAGACCACCTTGGTCCTGGGTCTGGGAACTTTATGTGTGGAGTTTGCATGTTCTCCCCGTGTCTGCGTGGATTTTCACCGGGTACTCCGGCTTCCTCCCACAGTCCAAAAACATGCTGAGGTTAATTGGATACTCTAAATTGCCCGTAGGTGTGAGTGTGTGAGTGAATGGTGTGTGTGCCCCACGATTGGCTGGTGACCATCTGGGGTGTATCCCTGCCTCTCGCCGTAACGCACTGGGATAGGCTCCAGCAGACCCCTGCGACCCTAATGAGGAATAAGCAGGTATAGAAAATGACTCACTGACTAAATACAGATGATTGAATAAACATGTATAGCATAGAGATGAAATATGACTGTTTAACAAATGATAGAAAAGTATTTATAAATCCTCAGAACAGCCATCCACAGGAAACACTAGGTGAGTGCTGTGGAGTTTACTATTACAATTTTTCTTTTTTCAGGATCTTTGGTGGACAAACAAACTTTTACATATGTTGCAGAAAACATATAAAAATATATGAACAAAGACATGAGAAAAACTGTGCAAATAGATGAGAAATAACAGCAGCAGGTGAGATTATAAAATATTAAACCTTCAAAGAAGACCTAAAATCTTTTGGAATGTTAGTGTTTTTATTTAATTTAATTTTACAGGTCAGAGGTCACAGATGGAAACAAAGGGAGAAGCAGGAAGGAAAATAAAAGAGAATAGGAAGAAAAGGAAGATGTGATATAAACAAAGACAGGGAAGACAGGGAAGAGATGAGAGGTAAAGTAGTGGTAGAAATTAAGAGGAAGGAAGAATGGAAAGGATGATATCAAAGGAGATAAGGATATGGAAAAGGAATGAGCATCATTCGAAAGTATCTGAGGAACAAGGGGGAACGAAGGAAACAGACGATCGAGTGAGGTAAAGGCAGATGTATAAAAGACAAAAAAGAAGGTGTAGGAAAGCAAAATAAAGGAAGCAGGAAATGAAAAGGTAAGAAGGAAAGTTGAAAGACTGATCTGCTCTTCAGGATCTTTGAATCTGACTCTAAATCTATCCTGGCTCAGTCTGATCATCCAATCAGGGACACGTATTCGGGCAGATTTCAGGGCGGCGCCCTGTGTGAGAGAATATGTAATTATCTGCAGCTACATGTGCAAACAAATTCACTTTATAATCTTATTAAGAGATTAATGGCTGTGGTGGGTTTATACATGGCTGTCGACTGAGGGGGAGGAGCCAGGAAATAACTTATTTACTCCTTAATTTTACTTTCACTCCCTCTCTGAAAAAATAGATTGGACACATACATAAAATAAATATTCTTCAGCAGAAACAGAAGGAGAAAAGATGGGAGGAAGATTGTTGCCTGGATGAATTAAATGACAATCACGCAGAGAAGAGGAATTAAACATCATAAAACAGTGGTTTTGAAAATAATCCCATTAAAAGCAACAATTTCATCCACTCCCATCTGTTCCTGAGCCACCGTTATGAGACAAAAAAACAGAAAATGAAACAAAAGAAGAAGAGAAAAAGGAATTATGATCTGGACAGACAAGGAGCAGACAGTGATCTGGTTTTATGATGTTTCCACACCTACATAAATGTTTTATTAGTTACATTATGAATATATTAAAATGCTGTGTGAGCTACAAAAAATCATTTTGAGTGTATCTAATTATATTGTTCTTTGTTTTAAGATGCATTTACAGGATGTTTGAAAATGTTTTATGAATTAGAGATTATTTTCACTATTTGAAAATACTAAATTACTCCACTCTTATCCTGTCTTGTTTTACACCATAATTTATTCATCTGTCAAAATTCATTTACAATATAACCAAAAGTAATACATGAAATACATATTTCAGATACATGTTACAGAAATACTGCAAATCTATAAGTGAAAACACTGTAAAATGTTTTATAAACACCAACTGTATGAAATAACATTTTAGGGTCCAGATGCATCTATTGATGAAAATAAACATTTCAATCTGTGTATCATTTGTTCTTTCCTGTTTCAATTGACAATCAAAAACTAAAACATGAAAAGCTGTTAGATATTTTGTTTATTTTGTTTATTTTTTGTTTATTATTCTAGCACAAAAAAGAAAAAAAATGATTTTCATATTTCTGGTTCAGATCAAAAATATAAAATGCAAAAGCAGGGCAGATGACTGAATTAGATTTTAATATTTAATTGTTTGGGTTGACATGATCTGGAAATGTACTGAAGTCATCCACTATGGTCTGTGTTAGGGACCATCTGCAAGTTAATTATTGAAGAAAAATATTCACCAAAAATAGACAAAATGACTTTTCCCTACTCAGTTTGCTGTAGTACATCATAATTAAAATGGCCTAACGACTATATATTAAATGCTAAATATTTTATATGGACGTAGTATGTATTTAATACCTGAAAATAGATGTTTTTATCATTCTGTTTGCTGTAGTACCATGCTTTAACTACTACAAGTGAGGATTTTTCAGAAAACAACATATTTTATGGTATCCATTTTTTTTCTTTCTTTTTCATCTGGAATGTTTCTGGAGTAAACCCAGGGCAAGGTGGGGATTCTTTACAGCTTGTGATAGGATCATTTAATCTAACAAGTTGTGATGTGCATTTTCATTTTAAAACAATACTGAATTTGCTATTAACATGTATACCTATATTAAATTAAGTAAGCTAGATAAATTGAACCCTCAGTAAATTAATAGGTGTTGCATGAAAAAATAATACAGTTTTTAATTTTATTATTATTATTATTACTATAATTATTACTACTACTACTAATAATAATAATAAATATGCATAAAAACATAGACAATTTGTGGTTTCTGATGCATTTGTTTGACTTTTTTGGCTCTAAACTGAAAGACTGTACCTATATTGGGTGGACAGGGGGTCTGAGCTCTGACTGGCAGCCTCTGGCTTCCAGCTAGAAATTGAACCGAGGTCACATGGCAATCAACTGGTGTGCTGTTGGAATGGGAAAAAAATAACTGGCTCCTACTGCCTACTGTAGGTTGATTTTAGGAAACATTTTTTTAGAAGAAGTCTTATTTCCGCTATGTGCTGCTCACCCATTGTGTTTTTACACCTCTTTATAACATAAAGTTTAAAGAGGTGTAAAAGCCTATTGTTTGGTAAAACTGATCTTGTCCACATTTGATTGTTGAGTAAAAATATACTTTGAATTATGGAATAATTTGGAATCACTTCCTGTCAGTAAATAATTTTGTTTGCACTTTGTCAGCTCTGCGTAATTGTTCCTCTATCTCTCCACTCCAAGAGTGTATCTGATGCTCCAGCTCCTCTCACAGCTAATATCATGTGCTTCCACTTCAGGGAGCTTGAGGTTGATTGGCTGAAAGCAATAACAGAAGTGTTTGAATAGCCAAAGAAAGATGTGTTAATCAAATGTGGTTTCCCCCTGAAACCAGGAGCAGCTCTGATGATAAAACAACACAAAGTTTAGTGTTTGAAGCATGGAGCAGCCTCTTTGTGATTTAAACTGTCATATTTTGTAGAAAAAAAATTCCTGCCTCTCACTGTAATGTGCTGGGATAGGCTCCAACAGACCCCTGCGACCCTAATGAGGAATAAGTGGGTATAGAAGATAAGATGAGATAAGATAAAAGTGTTTTTCTGTCTCTTCTTGTGTCACAATTGTTTCCCTACCACCCAAAGTATTTTACCACTTACACTTTGAGTTAAATATTAAATCATTCAGTTTTGCTATGATTGATTTCTTCGAGTTAGAGTTGATGCGATTAAAGCAGGGACAGCACTCTGTTATTGATCAGCCACCCAGAAAGCAGACAAAAAGTAGAAGTGCATCGATTATTTTCATAGTCTGATATCAGACCTCTGACCTACCCGATTAACCACACAAAAAAGAAAAAAAAAACATGACAACACATTACAATTCAGCAAATGCGGGTCAGTTTATGTTCAAACTAGGCCTTTCTTCCTTGCTTACTACTAACCTGCTGTTCCCTAACACAAACCACAGCTAATGAATGTAGTCGGGGTCAAATTCAGGTCAACATTGGGGGGTCAAAAAAATTGTAATAATCTTATATTCAAGTCGGACAATTTAGGCCTATTTGTACTGATCATACTGCATGTTCATTTTTGCTTAAACACAGCTGAAGAGAGGAAATGGGCCTGGGTCTAATATAGTCACCTCAAAGACTTTAATAAAATTTAATAAAACTTGAATAAATAAAAACAACAACAGAAAAATGTGCAGGAAGTTCTAAAGAGGAAGACTCACTGGTTAACAAAGATAATTACAAGCTGACAGGAGAAGAAACACGAATATAATAATTTATTAAGAAACGTGGATCCAAGGATTCATCATAGTAAATTAAAGACAGAGACAGATTTTAGGGAAGATATGAAGGTCTGTCTGTACTTTGAAAAAAATGTATTTAATATCTACATGTGTAAAATGTAAAGTATGTATGTTAAACATTTTCCTAATCAATTCCATAATTTAAAAAAAAATTCCACTCAATTGCAATATAGTATAATGATCAGTTTTATAAGCATTAGGCTTCAATTAGCTTTAAAAAAAACCCAAAAAAACAACACTGTTGTCACGGTTTCTGCACTTCAAAACTTGAATGCCCCTTTACATCATTATTTCGGTAATATCACTTCATCGTGCATTCAAGTGTACTTCGATGAAACGGGAATTGATTGAAGTTGCTAAATGCTTTTGTAGCGCCTCCTAGGCCTAATCAAGTACTAAATGAAAATTCTGCTGCATTCTTACCTCCATTCATATCTCCATGCATAATTTGAAGTCAGTTGAATCAACCATTTAAAAGTAATCCCATGCTGAAATCATAACCAATACACACTGTACATCTAAAGAGGCTGAATTTGAAAATTCATTACAAAATAATCATTCATCAAAACTTATTTACCTTTTCTAGACCCCTTACATCCATTATCTGCAAATAATCATAGATTATTTTAAAATGGTACAGTCAGTTCACTTGCAATAATCCATAGGTATCCAGGGACACACAGAACAAGAATGCAGGGTATTTGTCAGAAAACACTTTTAATTTTTAGTTTGAATGAATTTTAAAATCTGTTTTGACAACATATATTTCCTGTGATTTTAGCATAGGATTATTTTACAGTGGTACAGTTAATTGAACACAGATTGATAGATGATTGGTTTTGCTTCAACTTTCTTATTATTTTGTTTTGATAATTTAAATGCCTATAGTAAAACAAGAAAACCATAGGGTATTTCAAATGGAAAGAAAACCATTAAGAAATATCAACAGATTCTGCTGCAATGAGGTGCACCTAAATGCACTATTTGATTTCTGTTTTTTTGAGGTGCAACTGAATGCACCACGAAGTTGCATTGTAAATGGGTACTTGTGATATCCTTGTTATTGAAAGGATACATGGACACCGGACTGTCGGTTGACTTGACTTTACTGAATACTGACATGAACATCACAGCACAAAACTGACATTTTATGCCCCCTAGGTTAGTCAACTCACTTTTCCCCTTAAACACATAACGCAAAAATTACTTAATCACTCTGCAGCCTTAAAAAACTAGACATTTTCACTTGTTTACAGTGACACCTACAAAGTATTATAATAAGCATAATACAAAATTTCAATCAATACTTTTTTTTCTCTCTTTTTTTTCTCTTATTTTTTTTTCAATCAAGGCCTTTCATTTCTAATTTTCACAATGCATTGTGGAAGCCTTCTTTTTTTATTAATTTTGTTTAATTATTCCACATAATCCTTCAGGTAAGCTGGTGTTGTGCTGTCTTGCAGACTTCCATCTGCTGTGCAGCTTTGTTCCACTGCTACAAGATTCTTGATCACAGCAGCTGAATCAGGGAATGACATGGGCGCTGTGGGTGATTCTGGGATTTTGGGTTCTATTAAGTCTCTGTCTTTGGGCCTTGCCAGAGTCTGGTCCACATGCCTGTGCACTACAGTCCCATCTCCTAACATGACCTTGTAAGAAATTGGTGCTGTGACTTTGGTAATAAAATCGGGGATGCATTTAGGCCCATGACTGAAGTTACGTGTTATCATCTCCCACTTGGAAACTTCTCTCCGATCTGTCGTGATGTTTCTTTTGACTGCTCTGTTTGTGCTCTACTTTGGTTCTGAGATCAGGATGTCCTAGATCTAATGTTGATTTTAATCTTCTCCCTTGTAACATCTCAGCAGGTGACAGCCCTGTGGTGGACTGAGGGGTTATGCGGTAACTAAACAGCACTCATGACACCTTGTTTTGGATGGTGCCCTCACCTGCTTTCTTCATCATCGACTTAAAGAGAGGAAAGATGGTAAGATGGCGAGGTGATGTGTTTGATGCCATTCTTACTGAGGGATTCTTGAAACTCTGCACTGACAAAGCATGAACCATTATCTGACACAATCAACTCAGGAAATCCTTGGTTGCTGAAACTCTTCCGCAGACATTCAATTGTGTTGGCTGAGGTTTCTGAGTGTACCGAGTAAGTGTCCATCCATTTGGAATAGGTATCCATTAAGATCAAGAACATGTGACCCATAAAAAGGTCCTGCATAATCAATGTAGCCTTTGCCATGGTTTGCTGGGCCACTCCCATGGGTGAAGTGGTGCTGAAGCTGGTAAGTTGCAATGTTCTTGGCAAGTGCTACATCTTTTCACTACTGATTCAATGTCACCATCTAACTTTGGCCACCAGTACTAGCTTTGGGCTAATGCTTTCATTCTGATGTTGTTAGGGTCACCATGATGTAATTGGCCTAGTAGTGTCTTATGACCTGGTTGAGGTACCACCACATGTGACCCCAACAACACACACCATCTTGTACACTTTTACTGTATTGTTTTTCTCACCGCATAAGGCTGGAACATTGGATCTGTGTGTTGTGATGGCCAACCTTGTTGGATGAACTGCCACACTTGTGACAGCATTGGGTCTTTGCATGTCCACTGGCTCATTTCCTGGCCACACAGCCCCTTTCGTTCAGAAAACTACAGACCCATGCCAAGTGTTAACCCCCACACCTATAACATGCTACTGGACCACCCTTGTTTTGCCATTTAGGTCTTACTTTGATGTCTGTGGTGTTGCATTTTTGTTTACTGTACTTTCCAACACCTTGACTTGCAAGTCACGTACATCTCTGTTTGCTGCCTCGATGGATTGTGCCAATTCCAATGCTTTGTCAAACATCAACCCAACAATCTTTTTTGTATGCAATCATCTGTAATGCTACACACTAGCCTGTCATATAGCATTTCCTTCAGCTTGTCTCCATATTGCAGTATTTTGCCAGCTCCCTCACCACAGCCACATACTCCAACACAGTCTCATTTACTGGTCTTGTCCTCGAATTAAACTTGAATCTCTGGGCGATTTCACTAGGCTTTGGGTTTTAATGTGACTGGAGCAATGTGGTCAGTTGTGCAAACTTCTTATCACCAGACTTTCCTGGGCTTAGCAACTTTCTCATTAGTGTACTGTACGTCTTGCTACCGACTGAGCTTAATAGTATCACCCGCTTTCTTCCTGTGTCAGCAATTCTATTTGCCTCAAAGAAGTGTTCCAAAACTTTGCAATATTCCTCCCAAGTCTGTGTTTGACTGTTGAAAGCATTAAGAGTTCCTACCATTGATGTAGCCATTTCAGCGTCATTGGCTGGTGGCCTCGCAGCTTCAGCGTTCTTAGCTCCAGTAGCTTGTCTTGCTCCCCCAGCCTCTTCTGGTTCCTCAAGGTCCAACATTAGCCGAGAATTTGCATTGTAGAACTCTCAAGCTGCTTTTTCAGCTCCAACAGCGTTTTCCAAGCTAACCAGTTTCTTCTTCGCCAAATGTGATATCCTTGTTATTAAAAAGACACACAGACACCGGACTGTAGGTTGACTTGACTTTACTGAATACTGGCATGAGTCATCACATGCCAGTACTGACTGGCACTTGTACAACACTTTATGCCAACTAGGTTAATCAACTCGCAGTGTATGGTTCCACTTTTGAGAGTTTTGAAGTGCAGAAACCATGACTGCAATGTTTTTTGATGTGAGTAATCATTATTAAAACTGACCATTATACATTCAAATTTAGTAACAATTTACTTTGAATTATGGAATTGATTAGAATCATTTCTTGTGGATACATATTTTTGTTAAACTTTCGTGGCTGTGTGTTATTGAAGTGGTAGAAACCTCATGTCAGGTTTTTGTTTCAGGTGGATCTGTAAATATCTCTGATCTCCAGCTTCAATCTACATTCACACAACGAGGATTTCATGTACAATCACAGCACCTTCATAAACCAGCACTTCTTCTTCTTCTCCTATGTATTTTTATCTGAGTGTAATTTTCAGTGTTAGTGTGGAGATTAATCCTGAGGTGTGGATGAAGCCTTAGTGAAACAAAAGAACAAAATGCATCCATTAAAAAGAAGACTATCAGGACTAATAATAAACAAGCTGCAGGATTCTGAACAGACCTGTGACCATGTAATATTCCACCATCATTAAACTGTCACCTTTTTAATTCTTCTTGAAGATTAAATAAATAGTGTATATAACTGTTCATGCTGTATTTTTAAAGCATCAAGTGGAAGGTTAAAATGCTAGTGTTCAGCGTAATGTGATCCATTGATCAGTCTTTTTTATATGTTCCTGTAATGCTGCATCAAGTTTTGTTGCTGTGGTTATGTAAAGTTTGATAAACCACAGCTGGACCATGGGAACTGTGGAGTCAACTGTGACAGACAAAGATCATTTTAATCTTGTTTTAATTGTGAGTCTCACACAATGTCTGTTACGATAACAAGTAAAATTCATAGTTTCTTATAAAACTGTCAATATAAACACATTTTTTTGTATAAATAGATATTTATTTAGACCATGAAAGTTTCTCTATCCTCTGAAGTTAATGTGATTTTTTCTTCAGTCTGAAACCTTGAGGGGGCGACACGGTGGCGCAGGGGTTAGCGCTGTTGCCTCACAGCAAGAAGGTCGCAGGTTCAAGACCTCCTTGGTCCTGGGTCTGGGACCTTTCTGTGTGGAGTTTGCATGTTCTCCCTGTGTCTGTGTGGGTTTTCACCAGGTACTCCAGCTTTGCAACTGAGAACATGAAACTCCACACAGAAAGATCCCAGACCAAAAAAAAAAAAAAACACTGGAACAAATATCAAAGTATGTGTGTTGTATTTTGGCTAAAAGCTGATTTCTAGAAGCTTTTGGGGAGGTTGTTGTGGTGTCTGTGTGGGGTGTGTGTGTACTGCAGTGGCAGGAACAGCATGCGGCCCAGAGCAGAGAGGTTGCTGGGGCTCTTCCAGAGTCCTGCAGGCGTGCAAATGAAGCGCACCCTTGGCTGAGCACTGATTAGTATTTGAAGATGGCATCCCTCCCCGGGGCCGTGTAGATGGACGACCTAGTTCGGCCTCGACGGTTGATGGAGACGTTCCATTCTCTGGCCTTAAAAAAAACATAACAGCCTCGTTGTGGTGATGGTGGACGCTGCTGACAGTGGCTCAGAAAAACGCCGGCGTCCTTGGAGCAGCTGGAGCACGAGGCCGAGCGGAGCGAGAGGTCAGATTCCCCATCTATATTTGTCTTCTGACAAATGAAGACATGCATTCACTTTTATTTTCCTCTGAAATTGCTTTCGGTAATTTTAGGCTGACAGTATCTGTACAGTAGTGTCTCTGTTTATCAAGCCAAGACATTTTATTTTCTCCTCCTGTGAAGAACATTTAGATTAAATATCCACCTTCAACCACACAGGAATCAGTGAAGGAAATAAGGAAATGGAAAACACATAATGAACAAAATACAAAAAGAAGAAACAGCTGTGTGCTATTTATTAACAATACAGACACACACACAGAACAGTGGTGGAAAGTTAGAAGTACATTATACTCCTGTTTGTCTTTAAAAAATATTGAGTTGTCTTAATTTTATTTCAGGTGTTTGATATTTTTTTTTTCCCACACAGATTCATTTCAATAAATGTTCAGATCATCAAATATTTCATCATAAATTAAAATGTAGTAATGATCCACAAAAGAAAAAAAAAAAACTGAGTTGTGAATAAATAGAATAACTTTCACCACATCAATGTCTCCTGTCCTCTTCTACAGATTCTATGTCTCAACAATAAGGTTGATGTAAAGTTAAAACATTTGGGATGAGACAGGGACACAAGTCCTTCTTTACTTTATAGTTGTGAGCACAGGAAGTAGAAAGGTATTTCTTCATCCATGCTGAGATGAGGCAGTTGTGGTTGATTGATGTGATGTTGTGTTACTGTTCAGTCACACTGAAAACTGAAGATTTATTTTAACATAACTACAAGAGAATCAACTAAATTAAACATTGATTTGTTTGAATAAATTTGTAATTTCACACTGAACTGCTGTGTTTTTGCCTTGGTGCATGTAAAAAAAATATATATATAATTGACTGGCAATTTCTTTTCAATTTGAGATCTAAAATTGTTAATCTTATCAGTCTAGTTTGTTCATTATTAAATGTTAAACAGTTCATTTTCTTTTCATAAGCAAAAACAATGGATCATCTTCTTAATTTCTACAAAATTCTTGACAAAAGAGAGAATCTGATTGAATCACTGAAAATTAAACTTTAAAGACTCAATAATTAACAAAATCTACTTAATAAAATGAAAAGATAAACAGAGGCCAGATTTCAGTTTGTTTTCAAGCTGTTCTCTGTTAGATTCCAGTTTGTTTTCTGACAGGTTTCATTCTATTTTCTGACAGATTTAAGTTTGTTTTCTGTTAGATTTGGGTCTGTTTTCTGACAGGTTTCATTTTGTTTCCTGGCACCTTGACTGTTGAAGTTGCTGAGCAGCTCAATAATTGAATTCTCTGGTTCATGACATGCATCCTGAAAAAGCTGATTTTAACACACAGCCTGAAGATTAAAAATAGAGATAAACACTGAACAGAGAAACGAGTTTTAAAATCCATTACTTGATATAATTACTTTTCAACTGCTGTGCTTCAGTACTAAGTCTACTCTAATTGCATTATTATGTTTTTTATTAAGAAGAAGAAGTTTAGGCTGAACACAAGCTATAAGTAAAGTTGTTATGCTGCAGCTGTCCTATCTCTTATTAATTCGGTACAGCTATGTACTTTTACATACACACACATTTTATATATACTGTAAATACTGTATATTATGGCTGAGCCCCTGGCTGTCACAGTCTCCCTCGGGCCCCTCCCCATCCAGAAGGTGGCTCATCAGCCAACTCGGCACACCTGAGTAGAGGGAGGAGCCGGGAAATCACAGCTGCAGCTCGTTCCTGGCCCCAGCATAAAGAGAAGAAGAAAAGAACTGTTTCCATGTTTTCTTTTGCTGCTCTCACTTCGGCCTCTTTTCTTCTCAGACTCGGAAGCAGCCAGTGACCTGGAGCTATATATACATGTAACAACATGGATCATCAACACTGGTGTATTGATGATCCATGAAATCATTTATGGTTGTGGGAAAAAGACAACGAAGAAGGTCAGTAAATGTGTGTTAACAGCTGCTGTGATACTGAGTCAATCTGAATAAATATGAACTACATTTTTTTATTCATAGAACACTGAGTTTTCTTGTTATCAAAACATATATTGACATCAACCTTTGACCTTTGTTGATATCTGTTTTTGGCAGCTTCTACTCCTGTCGTCAGTAATGATTACACTGACACTGTCTCACATCCTCACATCATATTTACTCAGGCTGTGTTTGCTAACAGTGCTAAACTAACACACAAGACACACCCACAGACAGATGTAATAGACAGACACAAAAAGACTCTGTTTTCTATGACAATCTCAGTCTTGACAATCTCAATCACAAACTCTCTTCTTTCTTCACACTGATGACAAGAGAAATCTGATCCCACTGATCCTCAGCCTCCGCTGTACGATGCCACCCTGACCATCTGTAAGCATAACAGTAACTGACCCAGTATCTGGAGAAACTGACCTCAGATCAGGAAAAAACAAACCAGTATCAGGGGAAACTGACAAAGGATCTGGTCAAGTATTTGACTAGAAATCCGGAGTAACTGACTAGGCTATCTGGTTGTATTTAGAATATCTGACCCAGGACCTGTAGTAAAAGACCAAGTAATCTGGTCCCACTAAACTTCAAAGTCTGCTGCTTCAATGCCACTCTGCGTATCAGGAGAAACTGACCCAGGATCAGGAGAAACTGACTCAGGATCAGGATAAACTGACCCAGGATCAGGAGAAACTGACTCAGGATCAGGATAAACTGACTCAGGATCAGGAGAAACTGACCCAGGATCAGGAGAAACTGACCCAGGATCAGGATAAACTGACCCAGGATCAGGAGAAGGTGTAAAAACCACACTGATCAGGTTCCTCTTACAGGGAAACATCCTGCATTTAAAGTACAAGAAGACTACTTTATAGTTTTCACTGTAGTTTCTGTAGATATTTCTTAAACCATTTTAAAATGTTGTCGAATAGTGAAAAGTCATATTCTGTACACATCAGACAGAATAATACTGTGAATTTCATGGTAATTTCCTGCTTGTGAAAGTTGGTATTTTTACAGTAAAATTGTGATTTGTGTCTGTCTCAATGAAAATTGAATTTATGTCTATATCTCAGTTTTGTTTTTTTTTGGAAATGTATGACTAATAATATTCATCCTCCCCCATAAACATAGAACATTAATCTTGTAATCTTTTTTTTTTTTTTTTTTAAGGATATAACTCCTCCTCCAGCTTTGTAATTACAACTTTTTGACACACTGGTTCCAATACACTGTCACAGTAAAATGATTAATGGGAGAGAAGAGAGGAAAAAAAAAGTTCTGGTACAAACCTGTTTTCAGCTCATATTAGCTTTTTGTTAAGCATTAAAGAGTTTGACCTCTTCAGGTCTTTGGCTATTTAATAAAACTCTGTGAGAAGTTTAGAGGAAACTGAATAACTCATCTGAACCATGAGGCGACACAACTCCATTGATATTAAATAGATCTACAAGACAAAATTGGAACCAAACATTTAATATAGAACAATGAAATGTCAGTAAACCTCAAAAGCAAACTGTAGAGGAGTCAAGGTATCAAGTAGAATAAAAATAAATATTCAAGTTAAGGAGAAGTAGAGAAGTAAAGTCTTTAAAGTGTGAGGAAGATGTTTGAGGTGATGAATAGGTTTTCAGCCTGTGATTTTCACAGCATTGATTCTATACGCGCGTGTGTGTGTGTGTGTGTGTGTGTGTGTGTGTGTGTGTGTCAATGCGTCAATGCTGATAATCAGCCTCCTCCAGATCATCTGAGCGTAATCAGATTACTCTGATGACCTCTGATTTATTTAATAACAGAAACAGCGTTTTTTCTCCTTGAAGGAGTAGCAGTTTAATCTGATAATAAACAGCATGGACATCAGCAGCCGCAGGACATGTGACATCCTTTCTACAGAAAAATATTAGCAGCTAAATATAATTTAAAGGACTAGACCTCAGGTTTTATGAAGATAATGTTCAGTCAGTAGTTTTGGTGAATCTCTGAAAGATTCTCCGGTGAGTTTTTTTGTTTTGTTTTTGTATTTTTCCATAATCTTGTTTGTTATCTGATCAGGTTCAGAGAAAGATGATGATTTGAGCTTTTATTGATGTGACAATAAAAATGTTGGTTTAGTTTCTGAGCTGTGTGTGTGTGTGTGTGTGTGTGTGTGTGTGTGTGTGTGTGTGTTGGTGGGGGGTTGTTACATAACTCTTGGCCACACCACACTGTGAGGTGATCAGTCCAACACTTCCTTCAATTATTCAGGTCTCAGGGACACATCAGGACTCTACGGTACGTTTCCTGTCTGTCCGCCTCCTGTCTGTCAGGTGGTCATTAACCCAATCACCGAATCGGAAAACGGTGGCGGGCGAGTGGCGAGACAAAGGACAGAGCCTTCGGGGACTCTGAGAGGAAGGATGGACTGGCGGCATCCTGGGATCCTGCTCTAGACCCGCCACTCATTGAATCCTCAGGACCTATCATAGCCTCTGAATAATTCAACATGTTCAGCTGATTATTCATTGGTTAGGAAGATGAATATTGAAGGAGCCGTTTCCATATTCTCCAATTCACAAAGATGGACTGATACAGGATAAATTCAGAGACAGATATAGTACAGGTGAGGATGGACAGATACAGGACAAATAAAGACAGATACAGGACAGACCGTGGCAAGTACAGGACATATGAGGATGGACAGATGCAGGACAGAAGATGGACAGATACAGGACAGACAAGGATGAAAAGATACAGGCAAATACAGAGACATGCACACATTTCTGCACATGCGGGGCAGATACACGACAGATACACAACAGATATATATATATATATATATATATATATATATATATATATATATATATATATATTACTTGCCTTTAGTGGGAGAAATAGAAATGAAGAGTCAATATTCTGTTTGAACATGTGTCTCTTTGAAAGAAGTTTTTTAGGTTTTATCTGAAAAGTGAAATCATTCGAGAACAGATTGTGTTTGTGGCTTTTCTGTTGATATAATCTGTTTTATATACTTATGAAGCTGCAGATCAGTCGATCAGGTCAAAGGTTCTGACAGGAACCTGAAGTT
Source organism: Lepturacanthus savala (assembly GCA_030544235.1). Lineage (NCBI taxonomy): Eukaryota > Metazoa > Chordata > Actinopteri > Scombriformes > Trichiuridae > Lepturacanthus > Lepturacanthus savala. The sequence continues at coordinate 36,120,238 of CM060464.1, forward strand.
TGGATGAAAATGATGAAAGTCAAACTGAAAACTACAAGTCAACAATTTATCAGAATAAATGTCTGGACCACATCCCATTCCCATCAGTAGATGTTAAAGACATGTCATGAATACATAAATAAAAATATCAACTTGATGGAGGCTGCTAATCAGGTTCTGTTCATCAATTAGACTAATGAACTAAATATATTTGCCAACTACTTTGATAAACAAATGGTTGATGTGAATCTTTCTGGAAAAAGGACAAACATTTGCTGGTTTGTGTGAAACTGACATGAAAACACATTTTTTCACATAACTGATTCATGTAAGATTTTGCTTCCATAAAAACACATTAGAGTATTTGAATTATTTCACTTTGTCTGATGCATCCCTAAATTTCTCCTAAATTCACCAAACATCAATTTGTCTTCATCATGTATTTAGGTTCATCTCATCTTCTATACCCGCTTATTGCTCATTAGGGTCACATGGTCTGCTGGAGCCTATCCCAGCACATTACAGTGAGAGGCAGGAATAAACCCCAGATGCTCGCTAGCCAATCGTGGGGCACACACACCATTCACTCACACATTCACACCTACGAGCAATTTAGAGTCTCCAATTGACCTCAGCGTGTTTTTCGACTGTGGGAGGAAGCTGGAGAACCTGGAGAAAACCCACGCAGACACGGGGAGAACATGAAACTCCACACAGAAAGGTCCCAGACCCAGGACCAAAGAGGTCTAGAACCTGCAACCTTCTTGCTGTGAGGCAACAGCGCTAACCCCTGCGCCACTGTGTCGCCCGTTTTTAGATTCAATTCAAATCAATTTTATTTGTATAACCCAAAATCACAAATTCAGAAAACAGATTCACAGATTCACCCCAATGGGCTTTGTAGATTTCTGGAGATTCTTCAGCATCCAGAGGTTAGGAAACTTGTTGTTGAAGACATGAAAACCACTTTAACAGTGGAATCAGCAGCTGAATGAAAACTAGTCAGCAACATCCTTGTGACTTAAGGGGTGTTCACACCGGACAAAAATTCACGCGACATTACACGTTAAGTCAATGGGAAGACGCAAATTTTCGCAGCATGATGTGATGGACGCGGAGTGGCGAAAAATTGCTTTTTTTTTGCTTGGTCCTAATACTCCTTCGTCCAGCCGTGGTGTAGCATGTGTGTTTGGAGTTCGTCAATATCATCAATAAGAGCTAATGTTTTGATTGCAAATGTTGAAGCACAGAGACAGAGAAGCCGTGAGTGCAGGCGATGACCGCCACTGCTGCACCAATCACAGCCATCTCTGTTCGTGTTGACGCAATCACTAACAATACAAACTACTACCATAAAGCAAACATACTAGACTCAGGAAATTTCTTCAACATATCAGTCTGGTTTATACAACAGTTTATTACTAAAAAAATTGAAATAGATTTTCTTAAATGTGAGTAAACTTACTCTCTAATGTACAAATAACAGCCTGTTTGTAATAAATTAACAAGAATTTTGATGGTGATGTCTGTCTCTGACCGGCAGCGTCACAGCAAACTGAAACTTTAGACATTTAAAGACATCGGCTTCAGTTTTTTTTGTTTTTGTTTTTTAACAGTTCTGACATTTTATAGACAAAACAACAACAATAGATTATTGAGGAGCTGAATCCTGTAGAAAAGAGTCTGGTTCAATGAAAGAATCATGTAAAACTCTCAGTGTCTCTTCAACTTATTCATGTAGTTCTCTTCCCTTTCTTTTCATCACTATTTGATCAGATTCTCTAGTATTCTTTCTTTCTTTCTTTCTTTCTCCCACCTCTCTTCCTCTTTAACATTTAAAGCAGCAGCTGAATTATTTCCATTGAAATAATTGTTTTATCTTGTCTGCTGACTGCTCAGTAAACAATGGATGGTTTCATCATCAGGTTCACACAGCTGTGAACCTGCAGCTGAGTGACAACTGCTACTAATAACACACACACACACACACACACACACACACACACACAGATATCCCATATATACACACACACACTACTGTTCAAAAGTTTGGGGTCACCCAGACAATTCAGTGTTTTTGATGAAAAGTCCATCACGAGTAAATTGAAATTTTGTTTTGTGTAATGGTTTAGTTAGATTTGTCATGCCAGGCTACTTGCCATGCACATTTCTTATTCAGGCTAGATTTGAAGTATTTTCTCACCACCATAGAAACCATAAACTAATCAAATTACCTGTTAATCACAGTTGTGTCAACAGTAATCATTGGCTCAAATTTCCAGAGGTACTGGAACCCCAAAACCATAAATAGACCATTTTACCTGATATCACCCTACATCAAGATAAGGAGAGACATGCAAATACAGTTATTATAAAGCAAATAAAACAAAATCAATTCAAACAAAATCTTATAGAGAGGGCGTCAACAACTTAAATTTTCCAAACGTAGATTCTCATCACAGATAAACAAACTCACATCTGGCTCTGAATCAAAAAACAAACAATGGCAGGTCTCTCTACAGATGCATCAACATTAGACCCAAATTCTACATTATGTTGCTTCCAGCTTAAGTTTATTTTTGTGGAAACTTATTTCTGCTTTTTTTTCTCTCCTCAAACCCTTTAAAGAAGTTTTGAAATACAGATGCATCAGCAGCCTCCATCACTCATCACAACAGGTCTGGATCCAGCTGAAAGCTTCCACTCAACAGCCGGTGCAATGCTTCAAAGACAAGTAAAAATATTCAATGAGATCCAGGTTACATGAAAGCTGTTTTTTTTATGCTGGAGCCTCTTTTAACAAAATATAAAAGAAAGACAAGAGTCCAGCTCATAACAACCTCTGATCTCACAATTTCTTCATCAGTCGAGAAAATAATCAATGGATTAATCAATGGTGAAAACTTGATCATTCATATATGACTCTTGAAAGTTCTTCATTTCAGTCAGTTAGTCATCTTCTATACCTGCTTATTCCTCATTAGCGTCGCAGGGGACTGCTGGAGCCTATCCCAGCGCATTACAGGCGAGAAGCAGGGATACACCCCAGATGCTCGCCAGTCTATCATGGAACACACACCATTCACTCACACTCTCACACCTATGGGCAATTTTTAGTCGCCAATTAACCTCAGCATGTTTTTGGACTGTAGGAGGAAGCTGGAGAACCTGGAGAAAACCACACAGACACAGGGAGAACATGCAAACTGCACACAGAATGGTCCCAGACACAGGTACAGCGATAACCCCTGTCCCACGTGTCGCCCAGTTCTTCATTTCCTTCAATAAAAGCAGGAGACAATTCTTCACCCAGTTCTTCCTCCACAGCCACAGACTGAGTAGCAGAACATAAAGTAGTGAGGTGAATGGCCACAGGTCAGAGTGGCAGCGTGGGCGAGTGATCACAGAGCAGAGAAGCTGCAGTGTTCCTCCTTCAGGTCGGAGACAACATGACTTCATGTTTCATCTTTTACAGATGAGCAGCAGTTGACTGTGAAACAGCTGAGATGCAGAACATGTTTTCACCTCTGATAAAAGCTACAATATTTTTTATCTGCTGATTCAATCGATGATAACAAAGTGCATCAGCTGGTGGGGGAACCAGGTCCTGACCCACAACAGCCAAAACCACACTGATCCTTGAAGCTGGACCTTCAAACCTTTAACTGCTGAAGTATTTTCTAGACTGAGTTTCCAGAAACATAATTAATAAAATATAAAGATGTCTGTGAAGGTGTGAAATAAAGATTGTGAACTTGGCTGAAAGAGAAAGTTCAAGTACGTCCAAATAGTCAGTGAACGTTACAACAGTGACCCAAAAAACATTTTAGAACGTTTACTGGACATTTACAACTTTCCTATAAAATTGTGATGGAGATGAAGATCAGAGGATCAGAGATCTGTGCTGCTCCTAATCAAATGGAATCAGTCCTGAAAGCAGCTGTTCTACACTTAAACTACAGCAACCCCACTCTTATTGTGAAAATCTGACAGATGAGAATCAGCAGGAGTTCAACAAACACTCAGCCAGACACTTTAAATACATCTCACACACCCCAGAGATTAACATTATTAAATAAATGTTTAAAGTACAACACAGCAGTTTACTATAGTATGTGTATGTGTGTGTGTGTCATGTCACTCTTGTATCAAAGATAACACACATACAGTCCAATATTGGCATTTTGTGTAATACGTAAGCACACACACACACACACACACACCCACACACACACACACACACACACATACAAACAGAAAGTGGTGGAGTGTGTTTTTGATGAGAGTGTGAGTACTTCACTGCCTGCCTAGAGAAACAGAACCAATCAAAGGATTACCAAGGTCTGGGAGACACTGTAGGGTGTGTGTGTGTGTGTGGAGGGGGGGAGGGGTTGTGGTCATGTTTTGGCAATTAGGACGAGGGTGGGGTCACTTCCTGTTGACAATATAAGAGATTTTGTTCAGTTGTAAACCAAGAGCAGAAGCAGATTTTGTCACAGTGGTGAGGTTGTCCTGTCTGGGTTTTTGTTGTGTGCATTTCCTGTTTTATTTTGAAATCCTAACTCTCCTCTCGTTTCAGGTCACTTGTCCTTCCTCATGTGTCACCTGCCCTGATTCCTGATTGTGTTCACCTGTTCCCAATTTCCCCTCCTTGTATATTTATAGTCTGCCTTTCCCCTTGTCTCGTGCCAACGTGTCTTTGTTCATCTCCGTTCATTGCACCCAAGCCAGCCTTCGTATCACAGCCTTTGCCCATGTGTGGTGTCTTTTTTGTTGTTTTCATAGCCTTTGTTCAGAGTAAGATTAGGTAGTGTTTCATAGCCTTGTTGACCTGCGGGATTGTTTCCTTTATTATTTTCCTGGTATTTTTTCGTCTTTCAGGATTGTTTTTTTTTCTTTTTTTGTTGTTGCTTAGCTTGAGATAGTATTCTTTTCTCTTCTCAATAGATAATTATAGTGTTTTCCTTCTGGAGCGACTTTTGTTTTGTTAAAATTTTCTTTGTCAGTCCTTCCCGCTTTTGGTGAAGCACTTTTCTTTTGAAATTAGTTCCCCTTTTGTTTTCTGTCATAGTGCGAGTGTAGACTCGGGTAGATATTGTATTTAGTTTAGTGCTGTCATTTTAAAGCATTAATTCGATTAATTACGCCACAATGTAACGCATAAAAAATAGTATGCAATTAATTGAGTATCAACGGTGGCGGGCCAAGGCTTGCGCATTTGAATTTTGGCCCATCGAGGACCCGTGGTCTTCTTGGCCATGTTATGTCACCTGTGCGGGCAAATTAACAACAATAACAGACATGGAACAGACTCAGGGGATGGGGCAAGTGTATCTTCAGTCACTGAACGGCAAGTTTATTTACAAAAAGAACAGAGACGGGAGGATAAATAACAACAAAAAGGAGTTCTCTGACCACCGGAGCAACTCCAGCCTGACATACCATTTTTAAATGAGAAACATGTTTAGGCAAGTTAGATCCTGTGGGTTTTTGATTTCAGAGGTTGATACTTAAAACACAGATCCTCTTTTGGGGTTGAGGTGTTATTCCTCTGATTGTTGGTAAACTATGTCATGTTCTCCTGACTTACCTGCTGTGTCAGCAGCAGATGTGGTCTCAGTGAAAGGCTTAAAGAAATATGCCTGTTGGCGTCTTGTTGTTCATATTGCCTCATTTAGAGGTGATTATTTAGTGTGATTAATTACTCAATCCTGTAATTTGACAGCACTTTAGTTCATAGGAAAGGTTTTTGTTTTGTTGTACGTTTCATAGCTCCTTGTTGCTGCAGTCCAGGAACAATAAAACCTGTAACCCTGATTATCGCTTCTTAGTCCTCCTTCTGTTCTGGGCCTGACAGATTTACTGATTTATTCTGACGTATATTTGTTGTATTAATGAGGAAAATTATCCAAAACACATGATCACGTGCAAATATTGTGTTTTTGGTAGGTGTAGTCAAATATAAAACAGAATTATACTGAATTGTCTTAGTCTATCAAATTATACTGTTCATTTCAATTTGTTTTGGTGAGTTTAATCTTGTTTCAAGATCATGTGAAATCTGTGTTTGTTCCATTTTCAGTTGGCGATCAAAGATCATAAAATGAAAGTGACAGACTATTTTGTTATTTGTTCATTATTCTAACAAACAAAAAAATGAGACTTTTTTTCACATTTCAATTTTTGGCTCGGATCAAACATACATGGAAAAACAGGGCACACGATTGAATTAGATTTTAACCTGTTCTGCTCTAGTTCACCTTCTTGTTAAGCAGAGTAACAGCACCAATATATTGACAATAACAAGACTATATTAAACATCATTAACCTAATGAAGCATAATTTCAAAACCAAGCAATAATATGAGCCTATAGGTAAAAGTGAAATCTGTAAATTTCAGCATTTTTGTGATAACAAAATGTGCCAAAATCAGGTTCACCTGGGCATACTTGTACTGAAACATTCCTAAAATCATTCTGGTTCACCTTGTAAGGCGTTTTGTGTCAGACTTTACTTTACTGCTCCATAGATGAATTAAGCTACTAACCCATGATTTTCAAATGGTTTAATCCTGTAAAGCCTGAACCATGAAATTGACAGAAAATTCAAATTCTTTAAAACTGCAGTCTTTATTGGTCCTTCAGACAGAAACAATAAAAAAAAAAAAAAATGAAATGATCGCTTTGGAAGTATGTTTTTTAACTTGTATTATATCTAATACATCAGATATCAACATTCAGTTAGTTTGGCTCACTTTTTGGTTTGCAACCTTTTTATTTTGCATGGTGGTCATCCTGAAAACAGTTTCTCTCCTTGTTCAGGCAAAGATGGACTTTGATTTGTTCAATGCATTTACTCGGTGTTTCTATAGGATTGTGATATGCTGATGTAAATTTGCATGTCATCTGATTAATTATGGTAATTTAATTTGTTTTCTTCCATAATCTTAACTAGTGGAAGCAAAAATAAATGTAAATATTGAATAGTAGAGGCCCCGTAATTGAGCCTTGCTGGATCCCACAAGTTATGTCTGTATGTTCAGATGTGTAGTGACCACAGTCGCACCAGTGTGTTGGGGGTATCTTGCTATCCTTGTTGCCCAACTGCAATGAATTCTTTTTTTTTTTTTTTTGGGGGGGGGGCAGCTAGGAAAAGTTAAGAACCCCTGCTTTAAGTAAATTGAGTGAAAGTGATTTTAAATGCAAGACTTTTATAGTGTGGAATTTCCACTGTTAAGTAAAATATCTGTGTACTTAATAATTATTAATCACAACACACACACACACACAGGATAGCTGAGGCACAGTCTGCGTGTGATTCTCAGCCTCTGCAGACTCCTCCTCCTCTTCCTCCTCCTTCTGTTTCAGGCCTTTTTCAGAGAGCAGTTGAGTGTTTAATCCTTCAGTGAGACTGAGCTGCAGCCTCATGCACGGCAGTTTCTCTCGAGTCCAAACATTGTCGAAGCTTCAGGAGGAGATGCTGTGATTGGAAATCGAGCCTGAAATGAAAATACATCTCAGATCAGTGAAGCGGACACGTCTCTGCCTCTTTATAATCCCCCAGCCACTCACAACTCACTGTGAATCTTTTTAGAAAGTTTCAGCTCAACTTTCCTGTTGTGTCTAATGATGAGTCTGTGTTGTACAATAAAAACTAAACACTACAGGATCTTCATGTAGAATCTGATGTAGCAGAAACAACAGAAAAGAATATTCTGACTAGGACTTTCTCTATATTTGGTTCAGTCAGTCTTCATGAACCAAGTCTGTTGTTTCACCCGGAACCAGCAGAGTTTACATGAATCTGAACAGCTGTTCTTACATCTTATCAGCTCCTTCACCTCCTTCAACATGTTTCACTGACCTCACTAAGTCTGTGTTCAGACTGCAGGTCTTATTGCTCAGTTTTACATTTTTGGGAATTCGTTGGGAATTTTTTTGTGAGGTCATTCACATTTCAAATTAAATGCAACTTGTATGTGTTCTCTGGCGATCTTAAAGTTGCTGTCCTACCAGAGCCAACACATATACAAAATATTTGTTTTAGGGAGGAGCTTTTTGGCCATGTTGTTTTTGGCTACTTCATACTGGTTTTCATCTGACAAGACGAACATGTACGTGTTAGATTGCCTGCTTTTACCACTCTTGTCGGAGGAAACGTGGCCTATTTTATTGTGCTTGTTACCCAAGGATGTATTATAGGTTTGGATATGGCTGCATCTCTTAGCAGCACGGCGATCTTTTCCAGTGGCCACTTATGGTACTGCAACAAAAAATCCCATGTGACCCAAAGAGCATTTTTCCCATTAACCTCAATAGTAAAAGAGAAGCCTGTAAAATGGTTGACAGGACACCCCCAGCTATAAACCTTGCAATATTACTAATCTTTGTATTGTAGATTTTTAAGTCATGGACTTTTTTATCTGTCAAAAACCTTTCTCACGGCTAGAAAAGCTCCGGAAACATCTCTATTCCCAGTGTGACGTTGCGTATACTGTCCTGGGAGCGAGGACATATTTATTTCTTTTATTTTTTCAAATGTTTTGGTGGTCAGCTAGTGAATTAAACAATGTTTTTTTTTTTTTTTTATGTGATCATGATAAACTCATGGGTTTGGCCACTCAGCCCCCTCCCACAGCTAAATCAAAGCTCAGTGTTTAAGGTTGATAGGAAATAGTAGTGCAGAATCCTTTGAATTTTACTCTGCAAAGGGAAAAAAATACAGAATTCCCCAGCTCCAACCAGTTCCACATCCCAATCACTTGACAAGGCCACAAAACAAAAATGAGAAGGAAGACAAAAGCATAACATAGAGATGAACCAGCACTCCTGTGACACACTTGTGAGAAGGTTTTTTTTTTTTTTTTACAGTAAATAAAAGTACTCAGCTTAATGTTACACTTGTGTTTTGCTCATTAATCGTCCAACTAGAACCTAGGGTTAGATATTAGTGTCATTCTATTCCCAAGAATATTCCCTCTTATTGCTAGTCTTACACTCATTTTCAAGAGGAGGTGACCGTCTTCGAAGGCACTGGTGATTCTGTTGGCAGAGAGTTGCCTCCATTTAGGTCAGAAGAAGAATAAAATAGACAAATAGAACAGATTAATAGATTATAGAATATATGAGTTAGATAACATTAAATTGATTATCTTTTTGTTGTTAAGCTTTTAATAGACACAGCGTCACAAAAAATCTGTTAACATATAAACAGACAGGTTCTGACATATAATGATATATATATAATTATATATATATATCATATAATTTGAAATATATAGGAATTTTAAGAGAAGAAAAGTTCAACTCAGGCATAAAATGGGACCATATTATTTCAGGTAGAGTGTTGCTTAAAAATTTTGCTTAAGTTAATTTGACCAAATATCACAGAGAATTCCTTGCGGCCAGTGGACTGCTGTTTACAGATGGATATTCGCTTTGAGTAAAACTTACTTCCATGGCAGAAGCAGGAGAGAGTGATGCATGGGTCCCATCACCTGTGCATTCATTGAACAAAATAATATGGTCATTCTTTGAAGTTCAATATAATTAGGTACCTCAGCCAGTGCATAAATAGCCCGTATCACCATTAGACCTGCTAGCTGGGCTAGCTGGGCTAGCTGCACTAGGCTTCATTGTATTTGACTTGCAGGCTATTTTTTCTTTGAGATTGGAGCCAGCACCCCCGCACTTGACCATTTCTTTGGAAATCATTTAAAAATATGCCCAGTTCTGATAAGACCCCTCCTGTTTGCAGTAAAAAAAACTATCCTCCAAATATGAATTAACTCAGAAACGTTGCTTTCCCTCCATTGGTTCTCTCCCTATTATCGCCCGTAATTGTTGCTTTCTTCTCACCACGTACTTCGGCATTGACGTGACATTTGTCACTTGTTGTAATGTGTAGGTTGGATGAACGTGAGCTGGCCGTTCAGACTGAAGTCGTATGTCAAATAATAAAATATATGCATCGGACAATACCAAGTGGCCTGGGTCGCAGTAAAACAGTTATTAAGCCATAAATCCAACCAAAAATATTTTTATTAACATTTTTTAAGAAACATGTAGAATTAAGTGATTCTTATGTTTTTTCCTCATAGCAGAGTTTGCTGAAGATGATTAGTTGAGGGACACAAATTGAAAAATGCGAGGATCATTTCTGTGGTCACAGTGTCTGGTTCTGATTAATGGTTTAATTTGGATGATTTTTGGAGTTCAGAGGTTAAAGCAAAACAAAGTGAAGACACGTCTGTTCTGGAACATTCTGGATCTGCTGAAGCAGCTCGAGCTGCGATTGTCACTTTGATTGAAGAAAAACACTTAGTGGTCACTTAGCAACCAATTAGGAACCTCAGCAACCTAATGTGATTCAATACAGCAGCTCAGAACATCAACCTCCAGCCATCACAACAGTAAACAGGAAGTGAAACTATTAACAGGAACTGAACATGCATTAGCATGTATTAGTGGATCTTGAGAGCAGCTGCATTAGACTGAGCAGGTGTTTTTAATAGGCACTGCACTGATGGATGAATGTGGATGTGAAGTGTTTGGTGATTGTGACCCGGCAGGAAACAGTGGCATCATTAGGCCGAAGCCGTTAGCTATATAGAAGTATAGCCTCAACAGCCTGATGTTAATCTGCTGCTTATGTTAAAATGTTAAACCTTCTGTTACTGCAGCCGATGGGGATTTTAAATCACACTGTTATACATAAACAAACGGTTGATCTAAATGAGAGCAAATGTTTTCCATTCACTGCTCATCGTAATACTGCTGCAGATTACAGCAGTGTGTGTGTGTGTGTGTGTGTGTGTGTGGGGGGGGGGGGGGGGGGGGTCCCAGAAATGGGACCTCAATTCTAGTAGAGGTCCCAGAATTGAACCTTGGGGGACTCCACAGGTTAAGTCTGTGTATTCAGATGTGGAGTTACCTACGGACACAAAGTAGACTCCGTCCTTTAGGTCGTTTTCAAACCACCTTAGTGCTGTGCCATTAAGTCCCACCCAGGTCTTCAATCGATCTAATAACATGTTGTGCTCCACTGTCTGTGCTTATATGGACGTCATTGAAGCCCAGTGATTGAAGTCTCAGTGCTGTAGTGCAGTCAGAAACCTGACTAGAAGACACCAAAACTGTTGTTCAATGCCATAAAATTAGTCAGCTGTTTTGAAACTATTTTCTTTCAATGATTTTACTTAAGAATGGTAGATTTGATATAGGTCTATAGTTACTCATTATTATATTATCTAAATTGTTCTTTTCTAGAAGTAGCTTGATGGTTTTCAGGACCTGTGGGAATACACCTGAGACAAGAGATGAGTTTACAATGTGTAGGAGATGTGAGGCCACGCAGTTCTAAACTTTTTAAAGAAGCTTGTTGGCAGAATATCCAGACAGCAGGAGGAGAATTTCAGATGTAACATGTCCTCCAGGTTTTTAAAGTTGATTGGATCAAATTTAGTCATGCCATCACAGTTGATTTTGCTTGTGTAATTTTGAAAATGTTGTCAGTAAAGGAGGTGCAAACTCATTGCAGGCCCTAGAGGACAGAAGTTCAAGGGCTACTTATACAGGAGGGTTTGTTAACCTGTCTTCAAACTGAACACAGTGGATGCAAATTTTTCACGTGATGAACGTAATTTTATCGCACAAGTTAAAATGTGTCCCTCTGTTGCTTAATTTTTGTCGTGTGACAATTTTGTGAAATTTGTGTCATTGCGCCATCACGACCCTGCACATATATGAGGGAGCCTGCTTATTTTCCTTTTTCTCTCATCATCCATGGCTGAGATCACCACTGTCAGTGTGTTGTACTGCTCTGAAAGTCTGAAGTTCTGCTGTCATTTCTAGGTACAGGATGTTCCAACACTTCCTACAGGAATGCCGCCTGGTCAACGCGCTACCAGCACTCCAGCACTACTTCACAGGCTCAGTTTGAGGACTTGCTAGCTCAGGCCAGGATCTCCAGGCAGGACACCAACTACAGGCACTCAATATCAGCTGCTGAGTGCCTGTTCATCGGACTTCGGTGAGTATAGCAGTGGATTGTAGTGTCAAAATCAATAAATTAGGTGCTGTCAATGTGCTGTTTGGCCCAACACTGCAAAAACAACAACAACATTGTATTAGCAGTGAAACTACAGGCACATGACGCTGGGTACAAATAAATGCAGAAAATCCAGGGAGATTTAGAATAAAACTGTGAATACAAGCGATAAGAGAAAGCAGCTCATAAAACGTGTGTTTAAAGTTACGAAGCTGCTCTCAGATGTAACTGAGTACGATCCTATCTTGCTAATTGGGTAAAATTATTGAACAAGTTAAGCTATCATAAACACACATTTATTTTTATTTAGGTTTTTTTTGCATCAGCACACGTCTACAACAGGATGAAAATGAATCGTCTGATAATAAATGTGTTTAAAGGAGGGATGAATACTGTTACCATAGTAACTTTTTTATTAACAAAGTTATCAACTTCGTCTCATCTTCTTCCGCTTATCTGTTGTCGGGTCGCGGGGGCAGCAGCTTCAGCAGGGAAGCCCAGACTTCCCTCTCCCCTCTCCTACAGCTCTTCCGGGGGGACCCCAAGGCGTTCCCAGACCAGCCGAGAGACATAGTCTCTCCAGCGTGTCCTGGGTCTTCCCCGGGGCCACCGCCCGGAGGGACGTGCCCGGAACACCTCACCAGGGAGGCGTCCAGGAGGCATCCTCACTAGATGCCCGAGCCACCTCAACTGGCTCCTCTCGATGTGGAGGAGCAGCGGTTCTACTCTGAGCTCCTCGCGGATGACCGAGCTTCTCACCCTATCTCTAAGGGAGAGCCCAGCCACCAGGCAAAGGAAACCCATTTCAGCCGCTTGTATTCGCGATGTCGTTCTTTCGGTCACTACCCAAAGCTCGTGACCATAGGTGAGGGTAGGAACGTAGATTGACTGGTAAATCAAGAGCTTCGCCTTTCGGCTCAGCTCCTTCTCTACTACAACGGACCGATGCAGGGCCCGCATCACTGCAGACGCCGCACCGATCCGCCGGTCAATCTCCCGCTCCAACCTCCCCCCACTCGTGAACAAGACCCCGAGATACTTGAACTCCTCCACTTGAGGCAGGATCTCATCCCCGACCTGGAGTCGACACTCCACCCTTTTCCGGTCCAGAACCATGGCCTCGGATTTGGAGGTGCTGATTTTCATCCCAGCTGCTTCACACACGGCTGCAAACTGCTCCAGTGAGAGCTGAAGGTCACGGCTCGATGAAGCCAACAGGACCAGATCGTCCGCAAATAGCAACGACCCAATCCTGAGGCCACCAAACCGCAGCCCCTCAACGCCCTGGCTGCGCCTAGAAATTCTGTCCATAAAAGTTATGAACAGAATCATTGACAAAGGGCAGCCCTGACGGAGTCCAACCCCCACTGGAAACAAGTTCATCTTATTACCGGCAATGCGGACCAAGCTCTGGCACAGAGAGTACAGGGACCGGACAGCCCGTGTCAACGGGTCCGGGACCCCATACTCCCGGAGCACCCCCCACAGGACTGCCCGAGGGACACGGTCGAACGCCTTCTCCAGTTCCACAAAACACATGTAGACTGGTTGCTCCAACGCACCCTCGAGCACCCTGCTAAGGGTATAGAGCTGGTCCACAGTTCCACGACCAGGACGAAAACCACACTGCTCCTCCTGAATCCGAGGTTCAACTATCTTAAGGACCCTCCTCTCCAGTACCCCCGAATAGACTTTCCCAGGGAGGCTGAGGAGTGTGATCCCTCCTTTTTATAGAGGGGAACCACCAACCCAGTTTGCCAGTCCAGAGGCACTGCCCCCGATGTCCATGCGATGTTGCAGAGACGTGTCAACCAAGACAGCCCTACAACATCCAGAGCCTTGAGGAATTCAGGGCGAATCTCGTTGATGTTGAATTGAAGCAAACCAAAAGTTCAGTTCAACAATCAGCTGTTTATTCCCATACAATTACCATACAATAATACAATTTATCATAGGGGTATAAATGAACAGGTAAAGGTACATAACTTGCTCAGAACGGGAGATTCTCCGGAGAACCTCTTTAAGTCGTGTCGTCTTCTGTGTTCTTCTTTCTTCTTTTTCTCTCCTCTTTGTCCTGAGAGTGGGTTTTTATACTATGATCAAAACAATACCAAATAAGGGAAAGCTCCCTCCTTAATATGTCCCAATCTCTTTACCTCTCTTTACCAGTGCCAAATATCTGTACTTTCAACATCCTGTTTTTCCCAATGACCATCAGGTCAGGGTGCCCTGATGTTCACCATGACCTTGGGTGACCTGCCAAAGCTGGTCAGAGTTTCAACCTCCTGTTCTTTTTGTTAATAATGTACTGGGTGTACTGTGGAAATGTATTTTAACGACTATACTGTTTTTCTTAACCACTACAGTCCCCCCTCTCATAGTTCTTAAGACTATGACAACGATAATTCACGCTCTTACTTGACTTGCTTCGGAAACTGCCGTTACCGGACCCTTCGGGTCGTCGGCCAGTCCAGCCCCTCCGCAAGGTACACTAGAAAAACATCAGCTGTACCCAAACAGGGTGACATAAATTTAATAGGGAGGCATTTTAACGTTTATCCTTAGCTCTGATCAATTTAATCTCGGTCTCCACGGCTATTACATTGAAGATTATTACCCAGTAGTTTACACATTACTTCTTTATCACATTCCTAATACATTTCACTGGTTCACTTCACTAGTACATATCACTAGTACATTTCACTAATACATCACTAATACATCACTGCACATTCAGGCAAAAATCCCTGTGGGTAAAATTCCTGAACGACCCTCACAATGACATTTAATGTCAGAATGTCACTTTTTCTCAGAGATGGTTCGGTCTCGTGGCCTACGTCCATCTTTCTTTCGTGAGCGATCACCGGCACGCCGGCATGCAGTGTTGGTTGGCACAGTGGGTTGGCACAGTTGGTTGGCTCATAGAAAACAGAAAATAGAAATCAAACATTAGAATCATCACAAGAGTACATGAACACTGTAAATGGAGTTAATTAGTAAAGATTATGCAACATTAAATTTTCTAACTTTCATTACATAATCAAAAATCAGCTGTTAATCCCCTTCCATTAAGGGTTGTACTTATACAGGTGAATGGCAAACGTATATGTGCTGTAATATAGAAAATCAAAATGTGATTAATTGTACATGAGATTATTTTCAGTGACTTATATATGGTCCCTCTAATACCTGAGATTATAGGAAGTGACTTGTATAGTGTCACTCTAATAACTAACTAATAACTGAATGAGATGATAATAGGTGACTTTTTTGTAGGACCACTCTTCTTTTCCCTTGGATCCTCTCAATCCAGAAGTGTTTGGATCTGCTCTTCGTATAGGTGCTCTTCGTCCTCGTCGTCTCGGCCCCTCTCTGGATCGGGTAAGGGGAACAGATCTGGTGTTCTCTCCTCGAACCGGCTTAACTCTACCATCTGTGCTACCTCTCACTGTCCCCTCACTATCACTCTCTTCAACAGCGGCAGGCAACAACATCCAATGAACATCAACAATATCACACAGACGAATATTGTAACGACAAGTCTCACCAGTCCGTTTCTCCAATTCCCCACTGCATCCTCTAACCAAGTTATCCATCCTACACTAGTATCTCTACCAGCCCCCTCACTCACCTGGCGCCTCAGCTGTCGTAACTTAGCCATAGCTCTAGTAAACGCACCCTGAGAGCTTGTATGTCCTGGAATAAAAGTACAACAATACTTCTCTCCAATCATTGCGCAAACTCCTCCCTTTTCGGCTAACATCCAGTCTAACACCTGACGGTTTTGCCAAGCCACTGCACTGGTGGCTCCTAACTGCTCTCCTAACAACAGCAGAGCATCCTCAGTGTAGTTGATAAACTGCTGCTGGTTATAGAAAATAAAATTCAACCACTCTGTATTTTTGTTGGTCGTGATCCAAGGCAGAATGGATTCAAATCCTGATGCAACTTCATGTCTAGCTTTAAAGGCATTTGGTATACCCCGTGGTTGTCCAATTGAATCAAAATACACTCTAGAATCAGGCTTAAACTCCCGTCTCCGTCGCTGATTCATCTCCAAATCCTCAAAGGGGAGCGTGATCACCTCTTGTATCACCTGTACTCTGGCACATCTCCCTGACCAGTCCTCAGGGAGAACAGAATGCAACTTCTGACCTCCACACCACCAATACTGATCCGCCAAAGGAATAATCTGACTAAAGTACGGACATCCGGGCACTTGAACACTCAACAAACGTCCTGATACCTGTGGTGCAGGTCGCAGCGTTGGTTTGGTGCAATTCAGGGAGTCTAACCTCCACACGTGAGAACAACTCTCACTGCTCACTCTCCCTACAGGGCGACGGTCTGTTTTCTCCACACACTCAAACTTCCCTATTGGCTCCAATGGCACCCCCCAGGGCATTCCCAGTACTACACTTCTTTCCTCTACTCGGACATCCCACACTCTGCACCGTTCAGCATTATTCATCCCCCCTTGCTGATGAGCAACATAGTCTTCATACATCGGAGAGCCAAGCATCAACACACACTCAGCTTTACACCAGGGTCAAGGATTTTGAGACACCGCTGACACCTCAGTACTACAAGCTTCCCAACTGAACACAGTGTTCATCACATACAATGCCTCTGGCCTGGCCTTGGTGCAGATGTAGCAATTGGTATGCCCATTAACCTGTCCTATAAACTGTACCCAACGATACCTACTGTTCTTACCTTCGTCCACATCTTCCTTATCTCCTGATCCATAGAACACCCGATTCACCCAGCTCTGAAACTGGTCGAGCATACAGCTATCAGTCCTTTCTCCTGCGTCCGGTACCTCCTCTCTTTTCTGCCGCTGTGTCCCTCTCACTTCTATCTGTGGGATCCCCGCTGTGACTGTTGATGTCCTAGTTGTCATGGTCATTACTGTCGTCACTTTAGGTGTAATGGTAGGCTTTGTACTAACCAACGGATTAGCCGTAGGAGTCGTAGTAGTAGTGGTCGGAGTCGTTATGGGAGTCGTTGTGGGGGTTGTTGTAGGAGCCGTGGTGGGAGTCGTTGTGGGAGTGGTAGTAGTTGTGGTGGGAGTCGTTGTGGGAGTGGTAGTAGTTGTGGTGGGAGTCGTAGTGGGAGTTGTTTTTGGAGTTGTAGTAGGAGTTGTTGGCCTTTCTTTTTTCTTCTTTTTCTTTTCAGCCCCCCTCACCCAACCATTCAATGGTGGCCCAGTAATCTCCTCGCACCTTCATTTGTCCAGGGGGTACTCCTTCTCATCATAGTTCTGATGGTTCTCAGATGTCGTAGCCACTAGCACAAAATAACGCTGGTCAGGCTTTGCTCCAACTAACCCTAGCCTTTTGAACCCTACTTCCACCAACCACACCTCCTTTGAGTCTACCACCCCCGTCTTAACCCTTATCGCGCACTGAGTTGCTCCCCACTTCTCCACTGTGATCCACCACTCGGACCTCCACTGTATCCCACAGAGACGAGTTGGCCCTTCTGCTATTACAGTAATCTCAAACGTGTTCACATTTCTCGTCCAAGGGTGCACCGGTAACTGTGCCACCCAAGTCTCCTCATCCTGAAAGTTCCACTGACCTACATTCGATGTCCACTCTTGTCCTCCTGGCCATTCAGGCACATATCTCCTCACTCCCACCCCACCAAACACTCTTCTTTCGGTCTCCTCACTCACTCCATCACTCCTCCCCTTTCCCAGGAACTTTAACTCCTGGGAAAAAAGCAACTCACTAGCATCACCAACCACTCCATCATCCACACCTTCAACATCCACACCACTATCATCTTGCTCTTTCCCTTCATCCCTTTCTGCTAACTCCTGGGGTTGTTCCCCCGAGTCCTCCTGCACTTTCACGCAGTGGTTCAAATGATACCACGTTGGAGACCCGTCTACCTGGACCGCCCTAGATGTAGCCTTAACTACCTCGTAGGGGCCCTCTGGGGTCCACACCAACTTTGCCCTGAGATCACCTGAGCCTTCAGCCTTTACCATGTCTCTCAATGGTTGAACAATCACCGTGTAACCATCAATCCACTCTGAACTATAGCCAGTCAATCCTAAGAATTGCAACATTTCTCGAACTGTGGTTGGTCTTGGTGCCTTGGCGATAGCTTCAAGTTGGGAGGGGGACACTGCTCGTGTCCCTTCTTTAATTAGTCTCCCCAGGTATTCTACCTGATCTTTACAATACTGCAATTTTTTCAACGAAACCTTGTGGCCTCGTTCTGCCAAAATTGTCAAGAGAGTTATGGAATCCTTATGACAAGTTTCCAAATCCGGCGCACAAAGAATGAGGTCATCAACATACTGAATGACAGTGCTCTGGAGATTGCTCACCACACCTTTTAAGTCCTCCTTCAGGACTTTGTTGAAAATGTGCGGACTGAATTTAAATCCTTGCGGAAGACGCTTATAGCTGAAAGACGTTGGAACCGAATGCCACCTGTAGGTGAAATTGAACAGGTGCCTACTGGACTCAGACAGTGGCACACTGAAGAATGCAGAGCACAAGTCGATCACCGTGAACCATTTGGCGTCCGGAGGAACATTTGACAACAATGTGTGAGGATTAGGGACTTCCGATTGATAGTCCTCCACTACCTCATTCAGGGCTCGGAGATCGTGAGCCAAGCGGTATTTGGTCCCATCTGCCTTTTTGATTGGCAAAATGGGGGTATTGCTACAAGGACGTGGATCAATCATCAACACATCCGCTTCCAATAACCCCTGGAAGCGGGTTATTGGTCTTCTCAATCCCCACCTCAGCCTCTGGCTTCAGAGGATATTGGGGTCTCCATGGTGGCTTACAACCTATTTTCAACTTCACCTCCACTGGCTGCGCAGATTTAATGAAACCTACATCAGTCTCATGCTTTGACCACAGACCTTCAGGCACAGCAGCCAGCATTTCTTTTTCCAACTCCGAATGCTGATGACAAAAAACAGATAGACAGGGAAGCCTGACAACCTGTGGAGACGCCCAACCTGATGCAGAGATCAAGACCTTGATGAAGGATCCATCTGTACTCACCCAGATGTTGTCATTGTCAGTGGGCAGGAACTCAGCGTTTCTGGATTCTAAAACCATAGATCCCAAATGTTTTGGCTCATA
Source organism: Lepturacanthus savala (assembly GCA_030544235.1). Lineage (NCBI taxonomy): Eukaryota > Metazoa > Chordata > Actinopteri > Scombriformes > Trichiuridae > Lepturacanthus > Lepturacanthus savala. The sequence continues at coordinate 36,139,383 of CM060464.1, forward strand.
GCCAGGATTCACCAACAAAGTTACATGCGGGAACCCATTTTTGATTTTGAATTCTTGGTCCAGATAAGAACTTTTTCCCACCACCATTGCGGCACCTTGCTTCCCTAAAACTATGGATGCCGCTTGAATCTGAACCTGTTTAGGCTGTTTTTGAAGCCATGAGTCCGGCTCTGGTCGAGACCCCTTTTTAAAGAACTGGAGGGTGCAATGTGGCAAGCAAGTGGGAGGTCGGGCCTCAGGCAAGTTGATGTTGAGAAACTTCCTCCACACTTGAACTGGCTCCAAGAAAGAGTCACTCAGATCCCCCAGCCAATATACCATGTTCCTCTGGCTGTTGATACATCTGGAAATGAGTTGCATCGACAATTACTCCGTCCGGGGTACATAGAATAGCACATTTGAGTTTACACAGTGCATCACGCCCCAGTAAGTGAACTGGAGTGTGCCTCGATATTAACACTGGAAGTTCGATTGTCTTCCCCTGCACCGTCAATGGCACAGATTTTGAGATGGGGATCAAATTTTTCTCCCCTGAGAAACCAACAATCCGCACATACTGTCCAGATTGTGGAAGGTATCCAGCTTCCGCTTGTCCTACACAGGTGTATGTTGCTCCTGAGTCCGCCATCATTTTGATGTTTCTTCCAGCCAATACTGCTGACACCATTGGCTCCTCTTCCGGGCGTGCAATTGAGGTCCCCCACCGCCAACACTGGTGTAATTGTTTCTTCTTCGAACGCTGCGATCCAGCGTCCTGCTCCCTCATGAATGCACGGGAGACGCTGTACCAAACCTTCCATGTCCATTGTAGCCCATGGTACATACTGAAATCTCTCTCCCTTCGCCACCAGTGGATAATTGGATTTCTCCCCTTCCAATATCGTTGGCACTGGCCCCACTCGTGGGCGGAGGACAATCTCTCCCTCAATAGTTCCAATCTCTTCCATCCCCTCCTCAGGGGCCCGCTGTCCAGCTGCAACCTCCTGCTGCTCCTTTTCCACGACCTCAGGTCTCTTCCCTGCTTTTTGAGACTGTAGGTTCACCTCTTTTGGACGTGTCGCTGGGTCCTTCCTCATAGTGACATGCTTGGGCGTTGACATGGCACCAGGATCTGGTAGCTGGCTAAATTCATCATCATCCAAGGGAGGAAAATCTTTGCCAAGTTCCACACCTTTTGCCCCACTGCACCTCCAGCCCTTACCCTTTTCCGCTTCTATTAAAGCGCGGATGACATTCTCATGTAAACCACTAACTCTCTTGCGTGGTTTATCTGCCTTAATTGCCTCCGCATAATCCTGCGCCACGTTTTTCAGCTCACCTTCTTCCTCCTCTTCCAATTCCTGTTCCTGCCCCCTGCAAATCATCAAATGGGTACAGTCCAGCTCTAGAGGTCCTCATCGCATAGTCTCCTAATAGCCTTACAGAATGCATGGGCATTTGAGTCGAGTATGGAGGAGGCTTACCTTTCCCCTCCAGACCGACTTTTCGTTGCGCCAGTTGTGCTTTTACATGCGCTTGAGTTTTGTTTCGCAGCGTTTGAGCCACCTTCGAGAATAGGCGCAAAATAGCAAGTTCTCTCTCACGCTTCTGCAGAAGTATCCTTACCTTTATAATGTTTTATCAATACCATCATCTCAGCACATTGTGTCAAATCAAAAGTTCCTGCCGCAGGCCAGGGCAATAGACCGCTACGTGTTCTTGCATTCCACTTTTCTGACATTTTCTTGATGTCGTCGGCCAATAGGGGATTTAGTTTCCCAAGAATAGCCACAGGTGAGGAATCATTTTGGTCCGATGCCATGCTTGAACGCAGCTCGGATGTTTGCCCAAAAGTTGAAATTTAATCGGCGCGTGAATTCGAAAATTGAACTTCAAAGTCGATATCTGTAAGTTATTGCCTCCTCAACCAAGACACAACCACACACAAAATGCTTTAAAAACCCTAAAAGAATCTGAACCTAGGACATTAATAATTGTAGCGCATGACTAATCATTTGAGTACAGTAAGAAGAGAAGATTTGAAACCCAATGTTTTATAAAAATAAAATAATAATACAAATACAACAATTCAGCGAAATCAATGAAGTTCAGAAATGAATTGAGGCTTTCCTCAGAAACACAAGGATCTTCCTGACTTATTGTCAATGGTGAAAGCTTAGTTAACTGTAACAAACCAGGTTATCCTAATCGTCATATCATAATTACTGATCTGAGCTAGTCGGTAGGGGTAAAATAATTATTAATCGATTTACCGTGTTAAAATGACACTCCTAAATACACTACAACTTTAATTTAGGAACATATAAAATATTTCATTCAGGACCTTTAATTTTTTTTTTCCCTCCTTTCAGTCAACCGCTTATCTCTCTTCACCCCTCCCGCACTCGAAAATCTATTTTCTGTGTCTTTTAACTCCTCCCCCTTGGGTCCAGCAATCTGACCTCCTGTCTACAGCTCAGTACGCTCCCAGCCGTCAGACAGGACAGACCTCCTCTACACAGAAACACACACATACACCCAAACCACAGAGCTTATTTCTCAAGAGTCTGGCCCACTGCCACACCTCAGAGAAAAAAAACCCAACTCCGCACTCACACATAAAATGGCTGCCACAAAAACTTCTAAAATACCCAACACATGGCCCGCATGATAAGCAACGAATCCACACAATAAACATTATATACTGAGCAATTATAACACTATGTCATAAGTAGGATAAGCGCTTTTCTTCTCCCCAAATTACCACGTCGTACACAACTCTGCCAATCACACACTTACCCCGCAGTGCACCCAGTTAGTTGAGCAGTTTAGTCAGTCAGGTTATCACACAGTTATTCATGCACATACGAAATTTCGCTCAGCACAGCACAGCAAAATAATATGCATTCATAAATATTCGTCAAGATGTATTCATATCCCCAAACAAGCATAAGCAGGGTTATTAGACTGTTATTATCATTATTATTATTATTATTCACACATTCCCCTTAATTCCTTAATTTCCCCCTTTTTTTTTTCCTCTCTTTCTTTTTTTTTTTCTTTCTCTCACAGAACACGCACACCCATACACACACAGATTTCCCTCTGCTTCTAGTTTTATCCCCAAAACTATCCCCAGGGCAGACAAACCCATGGCCAGACGACACAAATACAGAAACACAGACAGACAAATAAACACAAATACAGATAAACACACAACCACAGATATACAGACAAACAACTCCTCCTGCCGGCTTTATCTTTGGCTATAGGGATCCCAGATACCACACAGGTATCGATACCACACAGGTATTCGAAAGCAAGACTAAAGCAAACGCCAATATTTTACCCCGTTCCCTCATCAAGTAAAATGGGATATCAGCTATACTCCTACTAGCTCCGAACCTCAAATTTCAAAGTCTCCAGAGTATAAATCTGCTTCGGGCACTCCTTCATGACCCTAAACAACCTAAATTTGATTCACGGCAGCCTAAACTTTGTCATGAAGCTCCCACGTCTTACTTTAATAGTCCTGCCAATAAACTACCACCACGTAGAGTATCCACCTCCATTTACCACCTGGGACTCGTCCTGGCTTACAGCCAGCACAGTCGGACTATTTTCTCTCTATTCGCCGTGTATTACTTAATACTTCACTTATACACAGACACAACACAAACACAACAAAACCAAAACGTTTCACCCACAAAACACACAAAACACTTGACATATACACAACTTTACACAAAACACTTCACACACATAAAACACACATCATTCACACACCGTTCGAGCAGTATGTAGTTTACCTGTTCAATACCCCCTTGGGGAAAAAGTAATCCCGCACACGCACTTTGAACAGCCTGCGTAATCAGAGCCAAATCACACGAATTTTAAATGTTTTGTTGATCCAGTTTGTCTGGTCAATCGGTCAATAGGCCAACTTTGAATTTCCCTATCAATTTCTAGAGGAATGGGCGCTCAGACTAGACCCACCCAGCCCCCAGTAGACGGAGGAACAGCAAAAAACTGCGTACCTGGGACTTTTTCGTCCGTCTGAACCTGGGGCTGAGCTGCTCCTGTCCACTCGTCCACTCGTCGCAGGACTGCTACCTGTGTTCGTGACGCCAAATCTGATGTTGAATTGAAGCAAACCAAAATTTCAGTTCAACAATCAGTTGTTTATTCCCATACAATTACCATACAATAATACAATTTATCATAGGGGTATAAATGAACAGGTAAAGGTACTTAACTTGCTCAGAACGGGAGATTCTCCGGAGAACCTCTTTAAGTCTTGTCGTCTTCTGTGTTCTTCTTTCTTCTTTTTCTCTCCTCTTTGTCCTGAGAGTGGGTTTTTATACTACGATAAAAACAATACCAAATAAGGGAAAGCTCCCTCCTTAATATGTCCCAATCTCTATACCTCTCTTTACCAGTATCTGTACTTTCAACATCCTGTCTTTCCCAATTACCATCAGGTCAGGGTGCCCTGATGTTCACCATGACCTTGGGTGACCTGCCAAAGCTGGTCAGAGTTTCAGCCTCCTGTTCTTTTCGTTAATAATGTACTGGGTGTACTGTGGAAATGTATTTTAACGACTATACTGTTTTTCTTAACCACTACATCATCCACCCCCGGGCCTTGCCGCCGAGGAGCTTTTTGACTACCTCGGCGATCTCAGCCCCAGAGATAGGCGAGTCCACCACTGGTCCCCCAGACTCTGCCTCTTCAACAGAAGCCGTGCTGGTGGGATTGAGGAGGTCTTCGAAGTATTCCCCCCACCGATCCAGGACGTCCCGAGTCGAGGTCAGCAGCACCCCATCCCCACTGAACACAGTGTCAACGGTACCCCGCTTTCCCCTCCTGAGACGCCGAATGGTGGTCCAGAACTTCCTCGAAGCCGTTCGAAAGTCTTTCTCCATGGCTTCACCGAACTCCTCCCACGCCCGAGTTTTTGCCTCGGCGACCACCGAGGCTGCGATCCGCTTAGCATGGCGATACCCGTCAGCTGCTTCAGGAGACCCACAGGCCAAGAAGGTTCTGTAGGACTCCTTCTTCAGCTTGACGGCATCCCTTACCGCCGGTGTCCACCAGCGGGTTCGGGGATTTCCGCCACGACAGGCACCGACGACCTTACGGCCACAGCTCCGATCAGCTGCCTCAACAATAGAGGCGCGGAACAAGGTCCACTCGGACTCAATGTCCCCCGCCTCCCCTGGGACGTGAGTGAAGCTCTCCCGGAGGTGCGAGTTGAAGCTCGCCTCTCCAGGTCACACTGTCATTGCCCACGTGAACATTGAAGTCCCCCAGGAGGACGAGGGAGTCCCCAGAAGGGGCGTCCTTCAGCACCCTATCCAAGAACTCCAAGAAGGATGGATACTCTGAACTGTCATTTGGCGCATAGGCACAAACGACAGTCAGGACCCGTCCCCCCACCCGAAGGCGGAGGGAGGCTACCCTCTCGTCCACCGGGGCGAACCCCAAGTTATCAACTTAAAATAATAAATACCCAGCCCAATATATTTGTATAGCACTTATAATAGATGAAATGCAATGTGAAGTGCTTTACAACAAATAAGTTACATGCATTGTTTGCTTAGGCACTCTCACATCTGCAGCCGTATCAATAAAACAGTACAACTATGATATATAGTAGTGATATCGTGAATTTTTGTCTTGTGTCTTTGTGGTTGTTTTGTATTTTGAGTCATACTGGAGGCCTATGTATTTGTCTGTTTTCCTCAAATATTGTTAAATGATTAATTTATTATAGGCAGCGGAATCTAAATAAACTACAAACTGCCACCGAAAGTATCACTGCATGTGCTACAACTCAGCTAAATCCTCCTCCTCCTAGCATTCCCCCAACGGCCACCCACACACTGTTATTGACATTGTAATACTGTATTGATACAGAAATAAAAATTATATAATCCATATTAGCACCAAAAATAATATGCCTGTGTTTATGAACGCTAGGTTATAAATTCATATCGTATTGTGAGATAATAATAATAATTTGTCATGTCTGCAACAATATAATAAACACATATAAATACAGACATGCCAAATATGCTGACTATCATATTATTGAAACCACAAAGGTGACAAACATCTTCAGGTGGCTTCACTTTTTCAGTTCCTGATTCTTCAACCAGCAACAAGGATAAACAAAGAGTAATGTGGCCTGCTCAAAGGATCTACTCCACAATGAACATCACAGCTTCAATAACATCTTCAGCCACCACAAAAGGAAGCAGAACCAAAGAGCAACTCTTCTTCTTTTTTTCCATGGACTGGTAACATGACTTGGGCAGAACAGAATATTAACAACACAGTTAAGCAAGACTGATCAACTTTGTTAATGTTTAGATTGTAGGCAACAGTTCACTGTGTTTTCAGCTTGTAAGAAGGTTTAGTCTGATGTTAGTGTCCCAACCTGCATAATAGTAGTCTTTGAGGTAATTGTCTGTTTTTATTACTTTTATTACTTTTTATTTTACCTTAATATTTCACCACTGTCTCTGTATTGTTCCAAAGCTCCCACAACTTTTCTTTTTTCCCCAGCAACCAAATGATGGAAGAAGGATTTTTGATTGAAAGATGTGGTGTTTCTCTGCCAATAGGAAAGCTGTTGTCATCACTATGGGGGCTTTTTTGTTTTTTTCTAATACTTCTAATACCGACCACCAGCATCTACATCTGTTTCTTGTCTTTTTTCCGTCTCTACCCACACTGAACCTGCAGCGAATGTGTGGAGAACGCGACGAAAATATTCAGCAACATTATGGCGTAAATAATTTATCATAACTCTGAATTTCTTGGCTTATCAACACATTTAAAAATTGGTATATAGGTCTGCACTCTCCACAAGTGAAGTGAATCCCGATGCCCGCTAATGCACATCTTGACGCAATGACACCTCAAAGTGTCATCTGAGTAGGCGCGTCCCACGGTGCTTCAAGGGCTAATTTTTTCTTTGACATAACACCTTGAAACACACACAAAATAACGATAAACATACACACACACACACACACACACACACATACACACACACACACATAAATTAGCATGGTTGGCTATTTTCCCTTTATTCTCAACAAAGAGCCCCAGATGGCCTGAATTACACAGAACAGCCATCACAGCAGCGATCTTTGTAGTTCCCCAACAGACACACAACAATATCAATGGTGGCATCTGGTATTATTCTGGTATTGTTTTGTCGTGTAAATGATTAGTCAGTGTCCCACATAATCATATTTTTTTAAATGATTTTATGATTATAGACACAAAATCATAGCATTTAAAATGTACTTAAGGATAAGTTTCTTTTCAAGAACTTCAATCAGAAAAAATACTTAAGTTTTGTTTATGTGAATAACCACTGCACAGATGGAAACCAAATTATAGTAAGTTTTTTTGGGGAAGAGAGGGAAGAAGAAAAGAATGAAAAGCAGAGGAGGAAGGAGAAAAGGTAATAAAAAGCAGGTTATAAGAGGCAAGAAAAACAAAAGAAGAAAAGAGGAGGATGAGTTAAGAAAAAGCAAAAGAAGAGAAAGAGAAAACGGGAGTGAATTGATGATAAGTGAATTTCTCGCTCTCATCAGGAAACAGATCCAGTCAACAGTGATGTCAGGAGAATCACAACACTGATAGGCTGCCGCCACGCGAATTCACCTGCAAAGTTCAATATTTATTAAACTTCAATTTTCGCCTCGTCATGTTTATCACATCGCGAAACTGTGTGTAATCACTTTTTTTGCATTAACTTTACATGTAATCTTGTTGTGTGACAGCGTGAAATCGTGTTTGGTGTAAACATGGATTTAGCCTGTCAACAGTGGCAGACAGGATATTCTTTTTGGCGATGATATCAAAGAAAAAATGCTGATTTGCATTTCTCAATTTCAAATAATGAATGCAAAGTTTCTCTTCATAGATTTCATAATTTATAGATGTCATTAGTTTTTCACCACCTACATTTAGCTTTGTCCACTGATCATCTACTGGATAAACTGGATAAACATTTCTCCAGTATTATCAGCGATGTACCATTTTGAGATTACCTCTGTTTTAAAAACACTGGAGAGAAAGTCTTATTGAACACACAGGAGTGGTCAGACAGACCAACATCAGTCACCTCAACCTTAAAAATGTTTAAACCTTTAGAGATGATTAGTTACAAAGTGTGACCCTTGTTTGCACTCCTCTTTTTTTGTGTGTTTGTTTTTTCTTGTTTGCTTCACGTGTGGTCCCTAGGATCCCCGTTCTTTTGGACCATTCCATCACAGTAGGTTGGATGGTTGGATGCTTTTTATCTCCATAGTGAGTGTGATTTTAGTGCTTTAGTGTTAGAGTTTTAAAAAAGAGAATTTGTAATAACAAAATATTTGTATTCCTGAACCACTGTCTCTGTCCTCAATTGCGTGATTAGCTATTTAAAGAAATCTCTGGGTGAAATTCCCAGGGTGGCATTGTCAGGCAATTCAATAAAAAATTTTACTAATACTGCCCATATTTCACCTCTTATACCTTGTGCCGCTATATATATATATATATATATATATATATATATATATATATATATATATATATATATATATATATATATATATATATATATATATATATATATATACTGTTTCTTGCTCATTCCTGGTGTACAGTTTCTAGTTTCAACATCTATTCCATACTGGGTACAGATGTTCCTGTACACTATTCCAGCTACTTGGTTGTGCTTCTCAATGTACACTGACCCAGCTAGCATCTTACACCCTGCCACTATGTGTTGGATTATCTCAGGGACATCTTTACAGTCTGCACCTTGGGTCTGATCTACTGTGGTAGATCCTGTCCTCTATGGCTCTTGTACCAAGGGCCTGTTCTTGTGCTGCCATGATTCATGCCTTTGTACTGGCTGTAAGTCCACCCTTTTCCAGCCACTGGTAGGTCTTTTCAATATCAGCCACTTCTTGAATGTCTCAGGCCTCTGCTGCCTGAGACATTCACTTAGCAGTTCATCCTTCGTGGCCATTTTCTTGATGTATTCTTGGATGTTCGATGTTTCATCCTGGATTGCGGCCTTGATGCTCACAAGGCCTCAGCGTCCCTCTTTCCGCTTAGCGTACAGTCTCAGGGTGCTGGATTTGGGGTGGAACCTTCCGTGCATGGTGAGGAGCTTTCTGGTTGGGATGTCAGTGGCTTCTATCTCCTCCTTTGGCCAGCTTATGATCCCAGCAGGGTATCTGATGACCGGCAGTGCACACATGTTGATGGCTCTGATCTTGTTCTTGCCATTCAGCTGACTTTTCAGGACTTACCTTACTCTCTGGAGGTATTTCATTGTGGATGACTTCTTTGTGGCCTCCTCATTGTTTCCATTAGCTTGTGGGATACCAAGGTACTTGTAGCTGCCTTGGATATTACCTATGTTGCCCTCTGATAGGTCAACCCCCTCAGTTCTGATCATCTTGCCTCTCTTAGAGATGATCCGGCCACACTTATCCAATATGAAGAACATCCTTATTTCAGAACTGTAGATCCTGGTGGTGTGGATTAGTGAGTTGATTTCTCACTCATTCCTGGTGTACAGCTTGATGCCATCCATGTAGAGCAGGTGGCTGATTGTTGCCGCACTTCATAACCGGTACCTGTATCCGCTCTTTGTGACTGAGTGAGTTCAGGCCTATGCAGAACAGCAGTGGTGAGGCTTTCTTGTAGTCAATCCAAGCTGTCCTCAGGTTGTTCTGTCTGTTCTTACAGTCTCGAGCAACTGCTCTATTGACCAGTAGATGGAACTTGGTTCCTCTGGTCTTACTACCAATTCCCTTTTGAGCTCTGCTTATGTATTGAGCCACATTCTTACTCATCTTAGCTTCAATGATGCCTGACAGGGTCGTCCATGTTGCGCAGAGACAGGTTATACAGGTTATATACCCTGGGTTAGCCACTCCCTCAGCAGATGGTTAATTTTTGCTGACAGGCATTCATGGAGTGCTGCAAGCTTCTCATCCCTGATATGGATCATATCGGGGTGGTGCTGTCCAGCTCATCATCTTTGACACTCTTTCTTTCTTTCTTGTTTCTGGTTCTTGATCTGGGATATTGCTGTGGTCAGCTCTTAGGTCCACTAACCATTGGGAATCTAAGCTGTGTGATGCCTCTCTTTCTCATATTTCCTTCCAGTATTGTTACACCTCAGCTCTTGGTGGGTCTGACCGGTTGTCCTTTCCCTGCCACTGAGAGAACACCTTGTCTGGTTCAGTGGAGAACAGCGGTTTATCGCTTCAGTCAGGTGGCCAGAGCTGTTAGTTTCAAATGCTTCTGGTATGGAGACCTTGTTTTATTTCCTGGATGCCCCTTTATTCACCACGTTGCCTTTCTGTAGCTCTACTAGCTGGCTAACCTCTCTCTGAGTTTCCCTTATCTTGGCCTCTAACTGTATCTGCCATGGTGGGTGCTGCCTGTTACGTTCTGAGACCATCTTATACCCAAGCATCTCAAGGATTATTGTTGCTGTAATGGTCTCAATGATGGTTTCTGTAGGTATTGCCATTAGTACAGCATTCAAATCTACTAGCAGATCTTCTGAGGGATATTTTACTCAACAAGTCAACTTCGGTATTTGCCAGGGGGTTCAGGTTTCTAACTGGGCAATTATCTTCCTTCTCAGGTCAGCGGCTCTTGTGTTGAGGCTATTGGTATTTGCTGGGGCTTGGTAGCCAATCTCTGAATGTGGGGGGCGGATTGTGATATCCTCTTGCTGACCTGGTTTCCTGGCTCCCCCATGCTGTAGCATTGTTGTTGAATTTCATCAATCTCTAGTTGTGATAGCAGTTTATGGTTGCGGATGTTGGAACACTGAACTAACAGCTGTTTCTGGCTAACATATATACATATAGATTAATATATAGATTATATAGATTATAGATACAAAAATACAGAGTTAAGACTCAAGTCCAGATTTTCACAAGGACACAAGGATTCATGCTGTTGAACTCAAATTAGTTGATGAGGACTTCATTGATTTAAATATTTATAACAGACCTTAACCCTTGAAGCACTGTAGGATGCACTGGTGCATCCTACTCAGATGACGCTTTGAGGCGTCATTGCATCAAGATGTGCATTAGGGGGTGTCAGGTTCCACTTCATGTGCAGACCTCAAACTATATACCAGTTTTTGACTTTCCTTCAGTAGCGATATAATGTATAGTATTTTAATTCAGGGGAATACTAGACCTCATGCTCCATTCCTCCATCAAACAGTCGAGGAGAAGACGAGGACGTCAAATTTTCGATATATGTCACGGATGCAGAAGGAGACTGTGGAGGGGGGCGTGGGCTGCGCTCGGCTGCAAGGGAGAGACGTGTGGGAGTGGCTCACGGGAACAGCGTCAGGTGAGACAATTCCACAGCTGTTGAGGATCTGCTAATGAAAACCCATTTATACACCCACAGTGACAGCTGGGGGGGAGAGAGAAGGAGTAAACGGCGGCGACGCAGCAGAGAAAGACGACCCAACGAAACCTTAGAAACAGAGACTGAATGCACAATAAACGCGCTTTGAGCGAGCAGCAACCCGTCTTGTGTCCTGCCTGTCTGTGCTGGGAGAACCCCGTAGCACTAGCGTGCTACATTTGGCGCCCAATGTGGGGCCGGCACAGGCAGTCGGGACATGTCTGAGCCACAGCAGCTGCAGCCGGTGGCTGCGCTGGCCCAGATGCTGGGGGAGATCGCGGCCATGCACCGGGAGCCGGCGGCGGTGAACCAGCGGCAGTTGGCGGCGATGCAGGAGCAGGCGGAGAGGCAGACTGAGGTGCTGCAGAGCCTGCTGGCCCGTCCAAGCGCGTCGCCGGCGTCTCCCCCGTCCCTGCTAGCCGGGATGACGCTGCAGAGGATGTCCGCCGCGGACGACCCCCAGACATACATCGAGATGTTGAAGGCCACGGCGGCGGCGTGTGGCTGGCCGGAGGAAGAGGGAGGAAGAGTGGGCGGTCCGCCTGCTTCCCCTACTGTCCGGGGAGGCTCAGACCGCCGCTCTCAGCCTGCCCGCCGCCGCACGGGGGTCGTTCGCGGGGATAAGGAGAGCAGTCCTGGAGAGGTTGGGGCTCTCCCCGGAAGACCATCGCCGCCGGTTCCGGAGCGCCAGGCTGGGGCCATCGGACCGCCCGTTCATCTACGCGCAACAACTAAAGGACGCAGCGGTCCGGTGGCTACAGCCGGGAGAGTCCGAGGGGGAGGCGCGCATGCTGGAGCAGATTGTGCTGGAGCAGTTCCAGGAGGGGCTGCCAGGGCGGACGGCGGAGTGGGTGAGGTGCCACCGGCCAGCGGACCTCGGCGCGGCCATCATCCTCACAGAGGACCACCTGGCCGTCCACTCCCGGAGCCACATAACGGCGGCTCAGACTCCAGCAGCCGCCCGCCCGTCTCCGGCCCCCCGCAGGAGGGCACTCCCCCCGGCGGCACCCCAACCTCAACCCCGCTCTAACCCACCCTCTTTCTCCTCTACTCCACAGACTCCAGCTGCCACGGGCGCTGTTCCCGACCCACAGGGGGCTCCTCAGACGCCAGGGCAGGAGTGCTGGAGGTGCGGGCGGCCCGGACACTTCCGTCGCGAGTGCCCACTGATGGAGGTCGGCCAGGTGATCCGGGTCGCCGGCCCTCCGGCACCCTCCCCCGGTTCAGGGGGGACATACAGCGTTCCGGTAAGGATCCAAGGGGGTGTACATCAGGCGATGGTGGATTCGGGCTGCACGCAGTCCCTAATCCACCAAAACCTGGTTCGCCCCGGGGCTTTGGTGGAGGCAGCATGGGTGGATATAAGGTGTGTGCATGGGGACGTTCACAGATATCCCGTGGTGCCAGTGGAAATTAAGTATAGGGGCAAAATGCATAGAGTTAAGGCCGCGGTTAGCTCCCGCCTGGCGCACCCCCTGATTTTGGGTACCGATTGGCCTGGGTTTCATAGCTTGGTGGGGCAATGCGTGGGGGTGCGCTCATGACCGACAGGGACATGTGGTATGTGCGCCGCTCTCAGTGGTGATGAGAGGTTGTCCGACGCTACAGACGGGGAGGGGGAACCAGCGGGGCCTTCACAGGAGGCCCCACTGGCTCCCGTAATACACTCCACGGAAGATTTTCCACTCGAGCAGTCTCGTGATGATACTCTACGCTTTGCCTTTGACCAAGTGATAAAAATTGATGGTCATACGGTGCGCCCTGGGGCGGCGCAGACATATCCACACTTTTCAGTGATTAGGGACAGATTATACCGAGTGAGTCGTGACACTCAGACAGGAGGAGAGATCACAATTGTTGGTGCCGAAAAGCCGCCGGGAAATAGTTTTCCAGGCGGCTCACTTTAACCCAATGGCTGGTCACATGGGATACGAGAAAACACTAGACCGGATAATGGCCCGATTCTATTGGCCTGGCATTCGGGGAGATGTACACCGCTGGTGTGCCTCTTGCCCAGAATGCCAGTTGGTAAACCAACCGGCCATCCCCAGAGCGCCTTTGCGGCCATTACCGCTTATTGAGGTCCCATTTGAGCGCATTGGTATGGACCTCATCGGGCCATTTCACCGGAGTGCACGGGGATATCGCTTGGTGTTAGTTCTAGTGGACTATGCAACGCGATATCCCGAAGCGGTGCCCCTGCGCAACATCTCTGCAAAGAGTGTGGCACAGGCACTGTTTCAGGTCATCTCCCGAGTTGGGATTCCGAAAGAAATCCTAACTGACCAGGGCACCTCATTTATGTCACGCACACTGAGGGAACTGTATGGATTACTGGGCATCAAGTCTATTCGGACCAGCGTGTACCACCCACAGACCGATGGCCTCGTGGAGCGGCTGAATAAGACTCTGAAGTCCATGATTCGTAAGTTCATACACGAGGATGAGCGTAATTGGGATAGGTGGCTAGACCCTCTGTTGTTTGCGGTGCGGGAGGTACCCCAGGCCTCCACGGGATTTTCTCCCTTTGAGCTGCTGTTTGGTAGAAAACCACGAGGGGTGCTGGACCTAGTTAAAGAAAACTGGGAGGAAGGTCCGAGCCCCAGCAAAAACGAGATTCAGTACGTCCTGGACCTTAGAGCAAAACTCCATTCACTTGGGCAGTTGTCACGGGAAAATTTGCTCAGGGCCCAGGAGCGTCAGCAGCACCTGTACAACAGAGGGGCTAGATTGAGACAATTTTCACCGGGAGATAAAGTGCTTGTATTACTCCCTTCTTCCAGCTCCAAATTACTCGCGAAGTGGCAAGGGCCCTTTGTGGTCACACGGCGAGTGGGCGATGTTGACTATGAGGTTGTGCGTTCCGACAGGGGAGGAGTAACACAAATCTACCACCTCAACCTCCTAAAAGCATGGAGGGAGGCGGAGTCTGCTTCTCTGGTGACCACGATCAAGGAGCGAGATGAGTTGGGGCCTGAGGTGCCAAACTCCACCAATCCAACCTCGCTCCTTTGTGAAAACCATCTCACTCGGTCCCAGAGAGCAGACGTTGCCCTGTTGCAACAGCGGTTTGCTGATGTGTTCTCCCCCCTCCCGGGACGCACAAACCTCATAGAGCACCATATAGAAACACGCCCAGGCGTGACTGTTCGTTCACGGCCTTATCGGCTGCCTGAACACAAAAGAAAAATAGTTCAGGCAGAATTGGCAGCAATGCTGGAGATGGGAGTAATAGAAGAGTCCAACAGTGCCTGGTGTAGCCCCATTGTTCTTGTCGTCAAGAAGGATGGGTCTATACGGTCCTGCGTGGACTACCGCAGGGTGAATGACGCGTCACGTTTCGATGCCTACCCAATGCCCCGGGTCGACGAGCTCCTGGATCGGCTTGGTACTGCTCGCTTTTTTACGACACTGGATTTGACGAAGGGCTACTGGCAGATTCCCTTGTCTACAGAGTCCAGAGAGAAAACGGCCTTCTCCACTCCGTACGGGTTGTACCAATTCGTTACGCTTCCCTTCGGGCTGTTCGGTGCCCCGGCCACGTTCCAACGGCTCATGGACCGAGTGCTGCGGCCACACGCTGCATATGCTGCCGCAGTTGGACGGAGGGAGGTACGGTATCTGGGGTACCACTTGGGCGGCGGGCAGGTGCGGCTTTAGGTGGACAAGACCGCAGCAATCGCAGCCTGCCCAAGGCCCAAGACAAAAAAAGAGGTGAGGCAGTTTTTAGGGCTGGCAGGTTACTACCGGCGGTTCACTTCGCGGACCTGACCAGCCCACTAACTGACCTGACCGGAAAGGGTGCCTCAGATCCGGTCCAGTGGACGGAACAGTGCCAGCTGGCGTTTGAGAGGGTTAAACAGGCCCTCTGTGGGGAGCCACTTCTCCCCACACCTAACTTCTCTCTCCCCTTTATCTTGCAGACCGATGCCTCGGGCAGGGGGTTGGGGGCCGTCTTGTCCCAGGAGGTGCAGGGGGTCGACTGCCCAGTGCTATACATCAGCCGGAAGCTGTCGGAGAGGGAGACACGTTATAGCACGGTGGAGAAGGAGTGTCTGGCTATCCGGTGGGCGGTCGATGCCCTGCGGTACTACCTCCTGGGACGCCCGTTCACCCTCTGTTCGGACCACGCCCCGCTCCAGTGGCTCCACCGCATGAAGGACACCAACGCCCGGATCACCCGTTGGTATTTGGCCCTACAGCCATTTAAATTTAAGGTCCATAGGCCGGGGGTGCAGATGGCTGTGGCTGACTTCCTCTCCCGCTCACAGGGCGGGGGGGGAGTTGGTTAGGCCGGATGGCTCCCGGCCTACATCGGGCGGTGGGGGTATGTGGAGGGGGGCGTGGGCTGCGCTCAGCTGCAAGGGAGAGACGTGTGGGAGTGGCTCACGGGAACAGCGTCAGGTGAGACAATTCCACAGCTGTTGAGGATCTGCTAATGAAAACCCATTTATACACCCACAGTGACAGCCGGGGGGAGAGAGAGAAGGAGTAAACGGCGGCGACGCAGCAGAGAAAGACGACCCAACGAAACCTTAGAAACAGAGACTGAATGCACAATAAACGCGCTTTGAGCGAGCAGCAACCCGTCTTGTGTCCTGCCTGTCTGTGCTGGGAGAACCCCGTAGCACTAGCGTGCTACAGAGACATTAATATCTCTGGACTCTTCAAACTCAGTTGATCAATGTTTCAGTGTGATTGTGAGGTTCATATTCAATAAACGCATAAACAGTCTAAAACTTGACAATCTTTTTGGTCGTTGTGTTTAAATAAAAACTGAATACTGGAAAACAAAAGTGCAGAAAATGTCCCCAAAAACAGCCAGTTCAGGAGATTTTAGACATCCATGTTCATGTTCTCTGCTGATGACCTGCTCCTGGCTGCTTATTGCTGCTTCATCCATACTCTGCTCAGCCCTCATTCTGCTGTTTTTATTCCATCAGCCAAACTCTGCTCTAAAACCACAGCGGCTGAGGTCAGTCCAGCTCCTGGACCCTGACCCTGCTGATCCAGCATTTATATGGTTCCTCCTCAGACTGTCACTGAAATTGCACTTTGTCTCTGAGTTCTTTGGTCTCCGGGGAAAATTCTTTGTATCTTTTGCAGCTTACATGAGTTCAGATGTTGTGTTTGGGGTCCTGTTGGTCCAGGCTGCTGCTCTCTGAGCCTTTTAATTGCTCCTCAGGGACAGATAAAGTGTTTTGAGTTGAAGTGGAGTCAGTGGAGACCTCAACATAAACCGTTCTCCCTGCTCCCTGCTCAGGGAATGTTGGTCAAGGAAACTTCCCCGAGATAAAAATTCTCCATGTGGAACAAACACCAAGCCTGAACCTCCAGAGAGGAACAAAGACTTATGGGAATACTTTTTCTCTTTGTCTAATCTTCCAGTGAATTGATGAGCTTTGTTCAGTTTCCTGACATGGTTTAGTTTTCTTTGAACGTAGCACTGTTTGCTCTGAATGTGACTAAAACTTCACAGACTGGAAGTGAAACATTCACTTTCTTCACAACAATTTGTTGAGTTTTCTGCCCCGTAGTGGACAAAAATAGGAGAATATCTGCCAATCAGATTGCACAGAGCTCAGTGAACTTTACCCCGGCTCGGATGAAAAAAGGTTTTACATTGATCTGTCACTGACACTTGGCTTGATCATAATTAACATGTTTCATATTTCACACAGTTTCTGGTGGAAAGAATGTGTGTGTGTGTGTGTGTGTGTGTGTGTGCGTGCGTGTGTGAGTGCGTGTGTGTGTGTGTGTGTTAAAGCTCAGAGATCAATGCTGCATTTGATCCACATGTATCTGAGTGAAGTGAGCTTCCAGAGACCTTCCAGAGCTACCAGCCCAGGGGGAGGCTCAAAATAACGGGCAACACCTCGCTCTTCTACACGCACACACGCACACACACACACACACACACACATGCAGTGTTTCATCTACTGCTGTTTCATCTGTCTCTCTAACATGCTGCAGCTGCAGCAGCATCACGTCCATCATGTTCAGCAAGAACAAAGACTCCAAGCTCAGACTGAAAAGCATCTACAGCTGATTCTCATTCATTCTGAAGGCTGAAGCTTTTTAAGTTAAGTTCCATGCAGTTTTAGCTTTTTTCTCACACTCAGGTCGGACTGATGGTGGCGCTGCAGGACAGGTTCAGAGGTCACCACAGTTCCAGGCTGCAGACGGTGCTGGGTTGCGTCATGGAGGTATTATAGAACTAGATAGTGTCACACAGCTGTGACATCACACTAGGAATAGAGATTTTTCCAGAGCTTTTTGGCCATTTGAAAGGTTTTTGATGAAAAACCATGACTTAAAAATGTGGAATAAAAAGATTAGTAATTACCAGGGTTATAGCTGGGGTTGTCCTATCAACAGTTTCACAGGCTTCTCTTTTACTATTGACATCTATAGTAAAAATGCTTTAAGGGTTGCATGAGATTTTTGCAGTACCACGAGTGACCACTGGGAAAAATCAGCTGCTGCTGAGAGGCGGAGCCTTATCCAGGTCTATAATACATCCATGGGTTGCATTTACAGTCTCAGGGGCTATCTACACCAACACAGAAATTTTAAACAAAAAAGTAAAACATCACATTTTCTTGTAACATTGTTTGACAGGAAGTTGTATCCATGGAGACTTGTGGAGACTTGTGATTGGCTCAAATGTCCTTCCTATTAGGAGTGCTATCGCCACCTACTGCTTTGACACGTGCATGGCATTGTTTGGGGGGAATTTCACGGTGCTATCACACTGGTGGTGTAGGCAGGTCATAAAAGTTTGGTTTCAAAAATACCCATGTTTGTGTGGACTAGGCCTTAGCTAGAAATCACGAATAAACTGTATAGAACCTTTCTGACACCTAAAGGATCTAAACACTACAAGTGTTCATTCACCCATTCACACTTACACACTGATTGTGTGTAACTGACTGTTATTTATTTAAATGTTTATTTAACAGGGATAATACAGACATCACTTTTATAAACAAAGGTAATTGTGATGGATAGAAGACATCAGCTTCAACTAATTTGCAATGTTAGAATTCAAGAAAATAAAATACTGAAAACAGTAAAAAAATATAATAAATAAAATGGTTAAATACTATGAATGAAGGTAGATTGAAGTACAGGTTAAAACATTAAATAAATTTGACATTATCATTGACAGGGGTGCAGATAGGATTTTGGAACTGAAGGGGACCAAATAGGCACACATGTGCATGCACACACGCACATACACGTATATGTGTATTGAAGCTCCAATATACATTCCAATTATGAGTTTTCCAACTAAATGAGCAGTGGCAGTCAATATTATTATATAACATTATACATAAAAAATAAAACATTATAGATATTCACCTATGGCCTAGAATGCTGGCATTTTACATTTACCTGAAGCCCAAATGCCTCTATATTATTTTCAGACTAGCTACTTCAAACAAGTATTGTGACTAGGAAAGGCAACAGGTATTGGATATTTATATATTTTGGTTCTTGAAAGAAAAAAAAACGCTGTGATTTTTTTTGTTTCCGCCTCTGTCTCAATAGATAAATCACCACTTACTCTTTGATTAATTCAACGCCATTTAGTCATTTGAATCAGTTTTGAAATAGTCACAGGCAAAAGAACCAGCTCCTCGTAGGACCACACATGGGTCGAGATGATGCATTACTGGATGTCAGAACTTGGAGTTCTGAACAATATAACATCAGAACTGAGCACTTCCCAGCTTAAAAACTGGGATATCATTGAATACAGAATAAAAGAGAAAGGATATTAATGGACTGAAAGGAAAACCCCAATGTTTGTGCTTGTATAGATGCTAGATTTCAGTGCTTCTCTGACTTCAAACTTCCAGTAGTTAGCCAGTAGAAGGAACAATTCTGACATACTACAGCAGCCATCTTGGCAGTCCTTTGAACCTAAATGTTCAAACTACAACACCACCGGGAAAAGTTCCTGTGATGTAGAGTCACAATTTTGGCAGAACTTACATACTTGGTTCAACTCTACAATAACGAATATCACACCTTTTTATATGAGTCAAACCCTAATATACAAGAAGGTCATCAATAAATAAATATCTGATGTGATCAATATTATCATGATTATGGGAAAATATCAGAACAGAGTTGTACATCAAAAAAGCAAGGATTTTGTTTTTTTTGGAAATATATCCCGGGTGACACGGTGGGGCAGGGGTTAGCGCTAGGGGTGTGACGAGACACTCAGCTCATGAGACGAGACGAGACCTGAGATTGGCTTCACGAGATCGAGACGAGATTTTAAGAAAACTAAATTACAAATTATATGAATGCCTGGACAACAGACTTTATTTAACTGAGTTGCACATGGATTTTATAACTCTGTAAGCGTTAACTTTTAATGAACTTCTTCCTTTTAATGAACTTCTTCCTCTACAAATTGAAACTAAAATAAAATGTTATAAAAGTTAAAATATATAGAAAAAAAATTATACATTTGTCCTTTTTTCAAGTGCAAACAATACTGTATGTGCAAAACAAAAAGTTCTTCTCTGTCAGTAGGCACAGTTGTTGATTTGAGTACTGCGCTATGGTAGTGCTATAAATGCTGTACGGCATCGTTTGTATACAGTGTCTGCATATTGTTCGTGTCTTATCAGTCACTCTCTTAACATTTATCATTTCTGCAGGGAACACAAAATTCTGCCAAACAAACGGTTCAAAAGCGGCGGGGGCGTCGCCAATAGTAATACCCGTGTTTTCCGTCATTCTGGCTGCTTGCTGGATAAATCTCGTGAGACAGAATTTTGACGCGACAAGCAATCTCGTCAAATCACATCTCGCGAGATCTCGTCACACCCCTAGTTAGTGCTGTTTCCTCACAACAAGACGGTCGCAGATTCCAGATCTCCTTGGTCCTGGGTCTGAGACCTTTCTTTGTGGAGTTTCATGTTCTCTCTAGTCTACTCTACTCACTCTAAATTGCCCATAGGTGTGTGTGTGCCCCATGATAGGCTGTAGACCATCTGGGGTGTAATGTGCTGGGATTGGCCCCAGCAGACCCCTGCAATCCTAATGAGGAATAAGTGGGTATAGTCGATGAATGAATGAATGAAATACATCCCATTGAGAGATGGGCTACTTTGTAAACACAGTTTGGCACCTCAGTGACACATTAAACATCTATGAGCGGCAACATCCAGCCAACCCTCCTGCTGCTGAGAGAAGAGGAAGTGAAGAGGAAATGTCCCCATTTACATCTCTGCAGAAACTTCCAAAACACACTTTGAAAACCTTTTATGCAAATATGTTCAGAAGTGATATTTAGTTGTGAAAGAACTTGAATGGACCAATTGACATCAGCAACTTCCAAGTGGTTAAAAATAGACTGTTGTAGACTTGTCGTCAAGACCAGAGAGTATGAAGACCAAGAAAGACCACATCAGGAACAAGACTAGTTGAGCTCAAGACTGAGACCAAAAAAAAAAACAAAACATATTTCCCTATTTCACATAAGTTGCAGCTGCTTAGGATACATATTAGATTGTATATATGTACTACAGGAACAACAATACAGAGACAGTACATGTCTGTGTCTGAACTCACTACAAATGTTTTTATCAATTGACTGAGATCTAACATGTGCAGTAACTGCATGGCCGCTATTCTATTTCTACACTATTAGAGGATTGACTCCTGAATGCTGTTAAAGTAGAACTATCTCAGATAAACCAGTAATAGCAATAAAGAAAACTGAGATATGCAATAAATAGGTTGAGGGGAGTATGTACACAAAATTAGGGGTGGGCCATATGGTCTAAAATTTATATTGAGGTATAATTTGAACCATAGATGGTATATATCACAGTATACCTTGGTATTTAAATTACAGAAAAACAGTTTCTTAATGGCTACCATAGCTGATGGTAAAACATTTAAGCAATAAAGTAATTACAGAGTAATGTATTTCACTAAATTAAAACAAAAACATTTAGAAACTTCAATCGTTTCCCATTTCAATGACGTGCACTTGAATGCACCATGAAGTCACAACACTGTAATAATGATGTAAATGGACAACGAGTGTTGAAGTACAGATAGCATGACCACAGTGACTCCTCACAGCTGATAAAATCACAGCAAAACCAAACAAATACCAGAGGGGCCTGCTGCTCTACTTTGACAGAAAAAAGAAAAATGTCCGCTGTGAATCTGTGGTGAGTTCTCACTCCCGTAGAGTGTGAAGGCACAAGAAAACTTAACTCTCCACTCTCCACCATAGTCTAGACTGTTATTATTTTACTAATATTATGGATGTTTCATGATTTAATACAGAAAACACACACACACACACAGACACATGCACAAAGCAGCATGAATTCCTGTTGGACTGTACCAGATATAGAAGACACAGAGTATAAAACACAGATCCAAGAAGAAGCTTTGCGCCTACAGAACACACACACACACACACACACACACACACACATACACACACACACACACACACACACAAACCAGAGCAACAAGACTTCCAGCTGAAACCCTGCGGACACACACACACACACACACACACACACATACAAACACACACACACCCACGCACCCATTTGCACACACCGTGCAACATGTTCTCCTGTTGGCTCCTGAATATTCAGATGCTGCATCAAACACACACTCATAAGTGGACAAAAGTGCACACGCTCCCACGTGCACGCTCATCTCACAGTCTCCCAGCGCTGCTCACAGCTTGTCACCGTCCCACGATACGGACAGGTCCAGATGGCGCTGTCACGGTTGTCACCGAACCACGTTTCCCAGAATACACCTGTGACAGCTGGAACATGTGCAGCCAGTCAGAGCAGGCGCTACAGAGACTAATTATCACCAGCGGTCTGGCCCACGCCTCACCGTCACCTTACAAGGTTGCCGAGACCGGGCGAAAAATCAACGGCGTCGTTTGTGTGTGCCAGCTCAGGGAGAAAGTGAGAGCCCTGTAACCATGGAGACAGGCAAGCATGGCGCGGCTAACTCTGTCTCATAAGTGTAGCTCAAGGTCAACCAACTGTTGTTACATCACAGTTTGTGCACTTCAAAACTATTTAAAATACCAGAAGATTTATTGCAGGAGGTTTTTGCTGCAACTAAAGTGTTCACACCTTTTTCTTCTCTACCTCTCTGAGGTAAATATTGTTCAGGCAGACGAGTTCAGAGGGGCAATAAAGTGTTTGATTCTGTCTTGTTTCATAATACTGATTCCATAGAAAACATGTGATACATGATAAAACATGTTTTGAATGTATGCATTAATAAAACTGGTCTAAATAATACATATATTTAAGAAATAATTTGAAATGAAAAATTTGAAAACATAGTCCCAGGATAGTTTCATGCTATGTAAGTCAAGGGGACTCCATTAGGTTGAATTCACTGGGAATTGTCCATATATGCATTGTTGCCATATGCCAAAACAGAGATATTAATAGATATAAATAGATTTTATACCAAAGCTTTTTAAAAAACAAAGATAGTATTTAATTAATTAATGTCATATGACAACACTATACAATACAGGGTTAACCACAATCAGGTCAGTGGAGCAGAATTTAGCATTATAATTGCAATCATTAGTCGATTAATTGATTAGTTTCCAACTATTACATTCATCCCAGGGTGAAATGGTGGAGCAGTGAGTGGCGCTGTTGCCTCACAACAAGAAGGTCGCAAGTTCAGGTTCTTTCTGTGTGGAGTTTCATGTTCTCTCTGTGTCTGGTGGGTTTTTCCAGGTTCTCCAGCTTCCTCCTATAGTCCAAACACATGCTGAGGTTAATTGGAGACTCTATATAGGTAAGTGGGAATGAATAGTGTGTGTGCTCGATGACACGCTGCTACCTGTCAGGGTGGATCACTGCCCTTACCTGCAGGATGCTGGGATTGGTTCCAGCAGACCATGTGGAATAAGCGGGAATAGAAGATGACAGAATGAAATGTCCAAATTCTCTGGTTCCAGCTTCTCTTCTCTGATTATTTTCTGGTTTCTTTAGTCTCTATAATAGTAAACTGATGATCTTTAGGTTGTGGACTGTTGGTCTGGACAAAAAAGATATTTAGGTTGAATCTTTAGCTTTGGGAAACACTGACATTTTACACCATTTTATGAACCAAACAACTAATCCATTATTTGTTTCAATAATCAATGAATTAATCCACTGTTAGAATAGTTGACACACTTTGAGTTAGAAATCAAACACAGGAGAGAAAACATCAGGCTCCTCCAATTTTATCCTAGTCTTGAAGTCTCAAACATTAACCTGCAGCATTTGTGCAGAATTGTCCTTTTTGGGGGTAATTAACGTCGCAGTAACTGATGAATCTCCCTGTCAAGGTCGATAGGGCCCAGTTTCATCCTACAGATGGATTATTTCCTCTCTTCTCTGTCTGCTGATGAGTTGATTGTCACACTGAGTTGAAAGTGTTGTCTCTGGTTTTTGCCCTTCATGTTTCCCATTGGCTGCTGTTCTTTCATCGTTGTGAGAAGACGGCAGCGGCAGCAGATCCATCACGGCGCTGTGCAGCACATGGTAATTGTTATCGTAGACGCAGAGCAGTAGCTTGAGGGCTGATGTTTGGGGAAACTTATTGAATTAATGACTCATTTGCATCCTTTGTCTGCGAGTTTAGCCTCTGGAGTCCCATTTACAGTCAGAGGGAAGCTCACACTCAGTAAAACATTCAACCACTCCAAATACCTCTTTCTTCTCTCTAAAGAAACTGAAATACTTAATTGGCATCCACTTAATCTGTGATTTATCATGAAGCCAAGAACTTTAGTCACAAACCCAATTATAATAAATAAACCGATCAGTGTAATTTGACATATATGTCAGTTCCAAGTTTAAACTTTTTAACCCTGTATTGCATACTGTTGCCATATGGCAACAATAAGTTTATCTTTATTGTTCTAAAAATCTCTGATATAAAATCTATGTTTTTACACCTAGGTGTGAAAATGGGGCTTTTATTTTGAAGGACATATAATTCATGAGGTCACATGACCAAGATAGTTTTACATTTAATTAAATTTTGATGGAATATATTATTATTTCTAATATGCTAAAATAGATGTGTTGCCATATAGCAACAATATACAAATATGATAAATTCCTAGTGTATAAACCTAATGGAGTCTCATTGACTTACATAGCATGAAACTATCCTGAGTCTATGTTTAAAACTTGTCTCACAATGGTGAGGTCTTGTGGGTTGTTACGTCTTGTCATTTCCTGTTTTATTTTGAAAGATAACTCTCCTCTGGTTTCAGGTCACTTGCCCTTCCTCATGTGTCACCGGTCTGATTGTCGGCCCTGATTGTTTCACCTGTTCCCCATCACCCTGTGTATATCTTGTCTGTGTCTCCTCTTGTCTTGTGGTGAAGTGTTTGGTCCCAGTACCGATCACCAAAGCCTTTTTTCTTGCCCGTCCACAGCCATAGTTGTGTTGCTCATGTGTTTCTTTGTTTTGCCTCGATTGAGTGACTTTTTTGTTTTAAATTAGTATAGTTGTTTGATTTCTAAATCTCCAGTTGTGATTATTGTGAATTATTTTCCTACAATCAAATGAATGAAGACTTACTTCATAACTGATAACATAAAACAAGATTATACAATTAAAAATATTTACTTATCATGATTATAGACACACTTTTTCAAATTGAATGCTTTAATTAAATGTTATTTTTCTTTTTTTAAGTGACAAGTTACAACAACTTGAATTCAGTTTAAATCAAATTATGCTGGTATTAAAGTTTAAATAACACAACATTAGGTTGATGTTATTACATCAATCAACAAGTAAATATTTAATCTATTTCTATTATTGATGACAGCGGCTCCTGATTTAGTTTTTAATAACTGTTCCTCTGAAGAATCTCAGCCCGTTTGAAGGTATTTGGGGGCCCAAGGCAAAGGCTCCTTTGGCCGCCCTCACAAAGTTGTCATTGCTGTTGTAGGCATAACCTGTTGTACGTAGGGGGCATTCTATAGTATTAGGGCCCTGCCTCCTCAAAGCTGATTGGCTCATGGGTTTCCCTTAATAACTTTGGATCTAAAGTTCGCAGGCTCACCAAACTTTTTGAGATTGATAATACTAACACCTGCACCATCTTTAGCCACATGGTGGTAAACTGCAGCAAGGACCCCCAACAGCCCCAGAGCCCAGACCCAACTCTCAGAATTTCCATGGGAATTGTCATTATTATTAAATCTGTCTGATTTTTCTGAATCAGATTGATTAACAGGGATCTTTAACTGTCAGAAATAGTTTTCTATTGATGTGCAGATGCCGCTGATTCTCTTCTGATGATCTGGATGGCTCCACCTGTGCAGGCTGCATTTAGAGTTCACACCAACACTTCCCAATGATTTGTTGTGCATATAATTACAGGCGAATACGTCACGTCCACACAAGCTGCAGTTATGCTTTAATCTACTGAGCTGTGACTGCCTGGAGGCCTGAGTTATTATTTGTTTACCACGTATAAAGTGAACATTGATCATGAGCAGAGGGAGGCAGCAGAAGAGCTCGCCTCAGCAGAAATGAAGGCTGAACGAGCCTCCTCGTTCTGTTTTGGTGACAAACTCCCCCGTCATTAACCTCTCTCTGCATTAATAGCAGTGTAATTAGTCCCTCATCCTCAATCCATAATGTTGAGTCAAGAAAGAGACGCTAATTTAGATGTAATTAGGCCTTTTGCATTGCCATTATGCCACTGTGATACGCCATGGAGGTAACGACAGGCTGTGAGTTGGGATGTTCAGCGCCGCTGGACGGCTGATCTGCTGCTAAACGACAGCACAGAATCAGAGTTACAGTCAGAGCACTGAAGGACAAACTGCAAGTAAGCAGATCTGCCAGAGAGAGACTGCAGAGGAGAAACTGTCACTCCAACTGCAGAAATTGCATTTTGGCAGGACAACACAGGACAACAACAACACGCTAGCTTGACAGAACACAGACAAACCTGGTTCACAAACTATTGTGTGAAGATGAAGTGAAAAAAGCAATGCAGCGACTCCTCAGTGATTCAGACTGAAGGTCTGAGCAGAGCCAACACACAGTAATGGTCACTGACACTGTGACACTGTGGAGCTAACGAGTGATTAGGGAATATGTGAGCAGGTGTGAATCAGGTGAGGAGGGGAAGGGCTGAAAGCACAGGAAGGGCTGGAGTAGGAGTGACTCTATGAAAGGACAGGACACTTCATGGTGTCATGAAGAGGTGAACCAGGACTCAACAAGCAGGCTGCAGCAGCTGTGTTATAAGTGAAGTGAAAGAGGTTAAACATCTGTGACTAGCTTTTATAGCTTAAACTATTTTCATGAGACGTTCTGAGGTTCTGTCGACCCAAATCATACTTTTATTCAGATTGATTTCAGTAAGTCTGTACAGCAAACAAACACATGGAATTTGTTTGAACTGTGACTCATCCTTTTTTTTACAGTTGCATCTAAGGACCTTCTGGACCTTCAAACAAGGTGTGAACTGATTTCAGATCTTTTGTGATTTCAAGTATGTAATGACTCACTCATAAAGACCCTAAACAGGAATTAGGGCTGCTTATTTACATGTTTAGATGGAAAAACTATAGTAAGTGCCCAAAACAACACATGGTAGCTGTAAATGATCGTTTTAAAGCTTGTGCATGTTGGCTCTGTTGCAATGAATGGATTCCATGATTAGTATCCAAGTAGCACCTGGGTTTACCTACTAGTTCAAGTCAATATGGCTGCCATGAAAAAGGTTCAATGAAACCATGAGGTCAAAGGGCTTCTAACTATTACAAAAAATAATCAACAGAAAAGCTGTTTTGAGACATTAACTGTCATCTCATTGTCTGCTTCATGCTTTTGTTTTTATTCTGATCAGCAAAACTGACGACATAAAAACGAACATGCAGAAACATTCCTAGATGTGTTTTTTTCCATTAGAGGCTGCCATGAAAACAAAGCCCTGAGCCCTGATGGGACTGAGTCTGTTGCTGCCGGGGGGACCACTGTGATTTGTGGGTTTTCACACAGAGATTTTTGACAGAGGATTTTAGTCTCGACAGTAACGGAGCTGCAGGAACAGACCAGAGGAATGTGTCTCTCAGCTGTTTTTACAACCTGCTCCTCAAAAAGAAGCAGCATGGAGTCTCAGTCAGAGACAGAAACTGCAAACACACAAGCTGCAGCAGTGGGATCCAAACAACACACACAGTTTACACTCTGTTATATTCACTTGGCTGGGGGAGTTTTAAGCTGAGCTTTAAGTTGTATTTCTTAGTTCCAGTGGTTTTCACAATCAGACTTGAGTGTTTGTTCCTGTTTGTCTTACTTCAAGCTGTGAGATAATCATTAATCACCTTAGTAGAGTGGTGTCCTTATGTCTCAGATTAGAGATGAATATGTAATGTTATCATGGATCATGAGTTACAACTTGAGTAGTTGGGTTAGTGGCAAACCTGCCATGTGGTGTTCACTGCTCCACCATGTTCGCCCAGGTGGATTATATTTAAAATCGATCATTCTTTTTCGATTACACCATTTGACATTTCATTTCAAAGAATCACATGAAATCATAATTATATATATATATATATATACAGTTGGACTTTTAAATAACTAGAAACCTCACAAATGTTTCTTGAAACAGTTTTTATTATTATTATTTTCTCTGATTATTTTTTGGTTTCTTTATTCTTCTATAATAGTAAACTGATGATCTTTGGGTTGAATCTTCAGCTTTGGAAAACAGTGATCAACATTTCACACCATTTTATGAAGCAAACAACTAATCAATTCATCATTTCAATAATCAATAGATTAATCAACCATTAAAATAATTGTAGTTCTATGTCTGACTTTTTTAGGGAACAGATACAGATACAAGGGTTATATTGGAGTGAACTGAAAAAAATATTAAAGTAAAATATTTATGTAGATCTTCAAATATGACAGAGCTAATCTTTGAAGTGTCTCTAAAGCCTCAATGTCAGGTCATTATGGATCAATTAAAACCTCTAATCAGAGAGCTGTGGTCATTTAGGAAATTATTACTCTAATAAGATTGGAAGATTTAAAGAAGCTTTGAAGTCTCTTGTGTCAGTGTTGATTGGCAGCTGTGATTGATAGCTGTAACTTTATTAAAAAAAAAAAAAAAAAAAAAAAAGCAGGTTCAACAGCAGCTGATCATTCTGACCTGAATGAAGCAGGATTCTCTGCAGCTGCTGCTGTTATTTTAAACTGGTCCTGTGAGTTTGTACAGTCGACAGCTGCAGGAACAGTTTTCGTCAGGCAGATAAAACTCTCAGCAAACCTCTGTCCTTCCTAATAAAGGAAGAAAAGAGCTGAGTGGAAACTAACTGACCTCTAACACTCTTTAAACCCATCAGCACCTGTGGACATGTGAGGTCTAGATGTTAGTGGTTTGTCTTTGTAAAGTGTCGTTACTGATGAGCTGCGGTGATGAGGTTGAGCGCTCATCTAAATCAATACAGCCTGCTCCTCCCAGAGATAACGATTAAAGCCCATCGCCCCAATGCACCCACAAAAACACACGGCGCAGTAACTAAGAGTCTATCGAACACAAAATCAAAGCACCGTGACATGGTGAAACGAACAGCAGATTCGCTCTGGTCAGCCACCGCCGCTGCCACCATATCTTTCATTGTGAGGAAATGTGACCGAATGTGTTTTCTCCCTTTCAGAGGCCATTAGTGGGCCGATAGTGATCAGTGGGGTTTACATCACACTGGTTTAAATAGCTGCTGGCTGCTGCTGCTTATCTAATGGCCCACAGGAAGAAGAAGCCATTAGCGAATTAGCAGGTCCATCCTCATCAGGACTATGAGCCCAAGCTCTCACAAAGTTACAGAGAAACACAAGAGGATAACCGCTATGAACTCTGGGATGTAATGAGAGGACGGATCTTTGTTTCCATCAGAGAGTCTGTCTCCTCTAAAGGGGTGTTCACACCGGACTCAATTGATGCGATTTTTTCGCGCGACAAATTAAATTTTGTCGCGTGATAAATTAAATTTTGTTGCGCTGTTTTGCGAAAATTCGCCAGATTGCGTCATCGCGTCCCCGTCTGTTATGTTTTCTCTCATCATCCGTGTGTGTGATCTCCACTGTCACTGCGTTGTACAGCTCTGAAAGTCCGAAGCTCCGCCGTCATTTCTGGGTACATGATACCGTCTGGAGGTGCACAGAGCTCGACTGGTTTCTACCGGAACTCCGCCTGGACGACACGGCTCCGTTGTCCGTTGAAGTCCGTTGAAAAGTAAAAGACTGGTGGTAAGTGAATTTCTCGTTGTCATGGAGACGTGCTCAATCAGAGGCAGCTGCACTGAAGTTTAAAAGGAGCTCAGGTTGGTTCCCTCACTCTCTGCTCAACTCTCCTGGGGGAAACACCGTCCGGCGGTCAGTGATAACCTCCACACTCCACTCATGCCGTATTGGTAAATGTTAGTTCAAAAACTCATGTTGTTTCTCTCTTTTGTTTGTAGGCAACGTATGACAGAACATGAGGGCCCTTTGTTCCCCTTGACCCCGATTATCCCCGATTTGGGAAGCATTTATGTTGAACCGGCATGTTCTATACTTTGCTCCGTATTCCCTGAATGACATTTAATTTAGCCTTAATAAATTGGACTTTAAACCTCGAGCTGTGTCTGGGACTGTGCTGGGTTGGGGTCAGACACCACAGTACATATAGTCCATATAGTATGAGTAAACAGTAAGAATACTTTAAGGAGTCTATTTCAAGTATATAAACAGAAATCTACAAGTAATATTCCGAACAAACTTTAAGTATAAGTAAACTAGTGAAATAACCAGAGTTTATAAAAAGCATACTTAAGGTATACTATAATAAACTAGAAACATGGACTTGAAGCACATAACTAGTACAATGGCAGGTATAGATAAGTATACTTGTGATATACTTTGATAAACTAAAAATAAGGACTCAAAGTATATAACTAGTACAATGGCAGTATAGAAATAAGTGCACCTGTGATATACAGTGGGGAAAACAAGTATTTGAACACCCTGCTATTTTGCTATTTCTCCCACTTAGAAATCATGGAGGGGTCTGAAATTTTCATCGTAGGTGCATGTCCACTGTGAGAGAGATAAACTAAAAAGAAAAATCCAGAAATCACAATGCATGATTTTTTAACAATTTATTTGTGTGATATAGCGGCAAATAAGTATTTGAACACCTGTGTGTCATCTAGAATTCTGACCCTGAAGGACCTGTTAGTCCGCCCATTAGAAGTCCACCTGCACTCCATGTATCATCCTTATTCAGATGCACCTGTTTGAAGTCGTTAGCTGCATAAAGACACCTGTCCACCCCATACAATCAGCAAGACTTTAACTTGTAACATGGCGAAGACCAAAGAGCTGTCCAACGACACAAGAGAGAAAATTGTACACCTCCACAAGGCTGGAAAGGGCTACAGAGCAATTGCCAAGCAGTCATCCCATGACTCCTCTGTATCATCCAAATGGTCATATGCAAACTTAAGACGGGCCTTGACATGTGCTGATTTAAGCAGGGGAACCTTTCGTGCCATGCATGATTTCAAATCATGACGTCTTAGTGTATTACCTACAGTAACCTTGGAAACGTTGGTCCCAGTTCTTTTCAGGTCATTGACCAACTCCTGTCGTGTAGTTCCGGGCTGATTCCTCACCTTTCTTAGAATCATTGAGACCCCACGAGGTGATATCTTGCATGGGGCTCCACTCCGATTGAGATTGACCGTCATGTTTAGCTTCTTCCATTTTCTAATGATTGCTCCAACAGTGGACCTTTTTTCACCAAGCTGCTTGGCAATTGCTCTGTAGCCCTTTCCAGCCTTGTGGAGGTGTACAATTTTCTCTCTTGTGTCGTTGGACAGCTCTTTGGTCTTCGCCATGTTACAAGTCTTGCTGATTGTATGGGGTGGACAGGTGTCTTTATGCAGCTAACGACTTCAAACAGGTGCATCTGAATAAGGATGATACATGGAGTGCAGGTGGACTTCTAATGGGCGGACTAACAGGTCCTTCAGGGTCAGAATTCTAGATGACACACAGGTGTTCAAATACTTATTTGCCGCTATATCACACAAATAAATTGTTAAAAAATCGTGTATTGTGATTTCTGGATTTTTCTTTTTAGTTTATCTCTCTCACAGTGGACATGCACCTACGATGAAAATTTCAGACCCCTCCATGATTTCTAAGTGGGAGAAATAGCAAAATAGCAGGGTGTTCAAATACTTGTTTTCCCCACTGTACTTCAAGTATTTAAGAGGGATACACCAAGTACATTGATAGCATATAGATGAGTGTACATGTTGTATACTTGAAAGTGTACTTTTGCAAACTTGAACTTAAAAGTATACTTTTATAAACTTAAAATGTTCCAATTTAGTCTGAAAGAGTATTACATTAGTATACTTTCTAGTACACTGAGAGTACATGGTCTGTAGTATACTTTATATACTTATATTGAAGCATACTACTTTTTGTTAAGGGTGTGTGTATATATATATATATATATATATATATATATATATATATATAATCAGTGGCGATTTGTGATCTTTCAAACAGGGGAAGCTCATATTTTCCGTACATCATAAACGTGTTATTTACAGACATCCCAAGTTCCAAAAAGTCATTTCAGGGAGATGTTTGTTGTTTATCGAGATGTTTAACCAGAACTTCTGGGAGACTTGGCCCAATGTTAGCATTGTTGTTGTTGTTGTTTTTTTTATAAATATGCAATGCGAGTGAGAGCGTGCAGGCAAAACAGTAACTCGTGCATTATACGTGGATCGCTTCAATTCGATTGCACAGGTATGCGAGCGAGCGAGAGAGAGACGCAATCGATAAACATCTCTCTGAAATGACTGACAGGGCGTCTGGGGTGTCTGCATTATATAGTTTTGAAACCTGTCAGTCAAACTACATTCTGCTTTTTCTCCAATCACCATGCATCACCACTACATTCTGATTTTCATCCAATCAGCATGCGGATGTCAGCGTCCAGGCCAGCCCACACTCCATTCACTCTCAGAGACTCTCAGTGTCTATGGGGAAATGCATTGACCAGAGACCAGGAAGCGGTATGGGAATGTACAAACATGTAATTCATTTATTTATAAGTAGCTGATTCTGAAAGAAAAAAAATAAACAAACTAATAAACAAAACAAAGAAAAATTGGCAAACATATATTGTGACGGTCTGTGCCCTTAAACATTCTCTGCCCCGACGTCAACACGCATTTCCACGCTGTACGTCACCACGCATTTCCACGCTGTACGTCACTACGCTGTCAGAAGGTTTTTATGAATGAACTCTGAGCTGAGCCCGGAAAGAGTAGGATCGGAGTAGTCAGTCGCCATTGGAAACTACTCCGTGCTGTGTCTTGTTCCCCGCGGCCGTCATGGTCTTCCCCGGAACCAGTCCGCCTGTAGACGTGTTGTCCTCAAAGCGGTTGTAGCGCCGCCCGGCCGACGGATCATGTGGGATCGCGCTGTCGCAGAGGAGCGGAGGTTTTCCACATCGCCTGAAAAGCTGCTGCCGAGTGCCGGCGTGGACTTCACTGCCGTATGTAAGGTAACACTGCCTTCATTCGGTTTTGGTTCACATACAATTTCAATACATTCACGGTTGATACATGAGGTGATCTGTGTGTGTTTCCTTTATGATTTTCTTATGGTATATTGTGTGTCTATTGTTTGCATCAGGGTCGAATGCATTGTTTCAGTGCTGTGTACGGTGAACTTGTTGGTATTATTAAACACCCTAATTGTCAGACTGGGACTCTGACTGGCACCCCTAAAACTTTCCCAACAAAACCGCTACATAAAAAGTGGCACCCCAGACTCAAAGCACGGGAATATCAAGCAAGCAAAGACGGTCTGTGGCCATGGCTCGGGCCATGGCCACAGACCGCTCCATTATGGATATGGAGGTGATTGAGGAGGAACCTCTTACAGCCCCAATACAGCTGGTAAATCAGCATGACCAGTTCAAACACAACTTCAATACACTAGGAAAAGGTCAAAGTGAAATCATGGATGCACTGCATAACATAAAAATGGAGACTATGCAGGAAATGAATGACAGCCTGTCTATTCTTAGGGAGAAATTAATTCAGAGACAGGAACAAGGGGACCAAGACATTAAAGATCACATTAAGCAATGTACGGAATATGTCAGGACGCAAGTGACGGAGACCATCAAGTGGAGGCTTCATCAGTACCAGGTGGAAGTGCTCAAGGATGTCCATAAAATCATGACTCCAATGGCAGACGTAGTCATGCACCTGCAACAGGACATAACAGCATGTCAGGGGTTATTGAGCAGTATGGCGGAGGAGGTGACTAACATTAAACAATACACCCTCCAAACATCACAGCCTTCTATGCCACCTCCGGCAGGGTGGAGTACTGCTATTCCATCGCTGCGTCCTTCTGCCTCTTTACCTTCGTCAGGGCCCAAGGACGATGCACGGCTGCAGTCCACAATGCATGCTGCTCATGGTTCCGAGCCTTTCATGCCTCACATGGGCTCTCCTATCCCGACGGCCCTGGGGGGAAGAGGGATGAAATGCCCGATTCAATTGCAATTCCCATGCTTTGGTAGGATGGAAGACGACACAGATCCTCTCACCTACCTTGAACAGTGTCGGGATTATCTGGCCGTGAATCCACTGTCTGATGACGAACTACTGGCCACCCTGCGCAATGTCCTGTTCGGCACAGCCCGGGACTGGTGGGATGTGGTCAGACTGGAGACCTCTACATGGAGGGAGTTTGAACAGAGTTTCTTGTCAGCGTTTCTCTCTGAGGATTATATGGATGAGCTGGAGGAGCGCATTAGAACCAGAGTGCAAGGGGATGGTGAAAGCATCCGAGACTTTGCTTTCATGTTCCGAGCACTCTGTCAGCGGTGGAACCCAGAGATTACAGAGGCAAAAGTCATTCAGCTCATATTGAAAAGCATTCATCCGTCACTGGCAAGTCAGCTGAGAAGCAGTGGGCTCAAGACTGTGGATGCTCTGATGAGGCTGGGACAGCAGCTGGAGAAGGACAAGGAGAAGCAGCTGCGTCAGGAGGCCACCAGGAAACACACTCCTACCGCAAACAAGCCGCAGGGACCACGAACATCACTACCACCCCGCCAACATCTACCACATCTGCTCAAACTTACTGCTGGCTTATAAAGGATCACATGCGCCCCAGAATTGCCCAAATTTCACGTCCAATAAAGGGAGGAATTCAAAGTCTTCTTACCAACCTCCATCTTCCGCTGAGCCACCCACCAGCAGTGGGCCCATAGTCAACACGGTAACGCACCAGCAGCCATCAAAGCAGGTTTTCCCCTTTAATTCCAGACCCTTCCCGCGCCAACTGGTCGTTCCCATAACCATGGGTGCTGTGAGGGTCAGGGTTACGGTGGACTCAGGTTCTTCATATACCCTTCTTAATGAAGAGTTGTGGTGGGCCATTAAAGCAAAGGATACAGAATTGCAGCCATGGGATGGAAAACCTCTCTACTTGGCAGATGGAAGAGAAAGGTGGCCACTGGGTTGGCAGCAGGTGGCGATAGAGTTGCACAATCGTGCCTGTCCTCTTCCAGTAGTGGTGCTTCCGTCACAGAGCCTGGCTTTCTCGGCGGTTCTCGGCCTGGACTTTATGAGTCTAAGTGGTCTACAGATGGATGTTGGCCAGAACTCCTACTGGTTCAGGGGCAAGAAGGAGGAAAGATTCAGTTTTGAAAAGGAGACAGATAACCTCCCGGAAGCAGAACGGAAAGATCAGCTGTCCTTTTACACGGCCATTGAACCATACAAGACCAGGATCTCTCCTCCCTCCCAGGGCATGGAGCTGTGGGAGAAAGCAGTGGGGAAAGCAGAGTTGGATGTCAATGGGAGGAAGCAGCTATTGGAAGTCCTGCAGAGCAATGCGGATGTGTGCACATCTAAGTTGGGCCAGACAAATGTGCTCAAGCATAAAATCTTCCTGAAACAGGAAATGCCGATTAAACAAAAGTCCTACCGGGTCTCCCCTGCTAAAATGAAGGTGATGAAGGAGCTAGTTGATGAAATGCTAGCAGCCGACATCATTGAACCCTCGTCATTGGCTTGGGCCTCTCCAGTGGTTCTCATCCCTAAAAAAGATGGAAAAACCAGGTTTTGTGTGAATTACATCAAGCTCAATGCAGTGTCACAAACCAATGCTTACCCCCTCCCTACTATACAGGAGATATTGGACTTACTGGCTGGCTCTGTTGTGTTCTCCACCATCGACCTTCAAAGTGGCTACTGGCAGTGTCTCATGGACGAGAGCAGTAAGGACAAAACGGCCTTCACCTGTCCCTTTGGCCTGTATGAATTTAAAGTGATGCCCTTTGGTCTCAAAAATGCGCCAGCAACCTTCCAGAGATTGATGGAGCTCACTTTAGGGGAGCTGAAAGGCACCATTTGCTTTGTATATCTGGATGATATAATTGTCTACTCACCATCCTGGGAACAGCACTTCTGTGAACTTCAGCGGGTGTTCCAGAAGCTCAGAGGGGCGAGGTTGACGGTGAGCATGAAAAAGTGTAATTTCTTCCAAAAATCCATCAAATTCCTAGGCCATATGGTGTCGGCAGGGGGCATTCAGGTGGATCCGGACAAAACCAAGGCTGTGGACGAGTTCCCTGTTCCAACTACCGTTAAAGACGTTCAACGGTTCTTGGGTATGTCTGGCTGGTACCATCGTTACGTCCCAAACTTCTCTCAGGTGGCAGAACCCCTGAATGCTTTAAAGCGGAAAGGAGTTAAATTCAAGTGGACCCCGGAGTGCCAAGCAACTTTTGATCTCCTGCGGAGTTGTCTGGTCTCCCCACCCATCCTAGGGCATCCCAACTTTGACCTCCCTTTTGTCATCTATACGGATGCCAGCGACGTCAGCCTAGGAGCAGTGCTGGCTCAAAAGACTGGGCTTGGCACTGAAGAGGTCCTGGCGTACGGCAGCAGGAGTCTGAATAAGACAGAGATACAAGTGTATTTAATTATATATTATTACTATATGCATTAACCAGAAGACAGATTCGACTAGGGAGGAGAAAATTATTATGAGGCAATATTAAAGGATGACACAGAGACTGAAAGGATTTGTAGTAGGTACCATGTATTTTTCATGTGCTAGCAGTACAAAACAAGATTTACCAACAAAGTATGAACCCAAATTAGGAAACCAAAATTATGAAAATATAAACAAGATATATAAAAAAAGAAAACAAAATATGGCCACAAAATAATTAAATACAAAAATAAAGGTAACCAGATTCACTACTGGTAAGCTTGAATATTCAATATACTCTTCCACAATATTAGCTTTAATCAATTTAAATGAATAAATGACCTTAAATCAACAAATAATCTGAAATCAATAAATCAACTCCCCTAAAGCATTCCCAAAAATAATCTAACTCAAATTAAACAATTAATTATTGTGGTGCTTCCCCTCACACGATGATGTTGAAATCTTCTTGGGGCACAAAGTCCAAAGTCAAAAAGTCCAGGTAAGAGTCACAAAAGGAAAATAAAAAGTCAGTTGTATGTGCAGGCCAAGAGATGTGTGCGTGTGGGTGGAAGAAAGAGAGATAGATGGGGGGAGAGGGGAGCGTTGCGGCTCAGTCCTACCAGGGCAGGGCCATGATGTTTTAAAATAAGAGCGCCTGGGGATCCTCCAGGTATGGCTCTCAATTAGTTCAATCACAGGTAGCTCACCATCATCAACTAGTTCAGTCTTGGGTAGCTCGCCATCAATATCCCCGGCTCATAAAACCTGGCCTGGATCAAAGTAGAAGCCAGCGTT
This sequence comes from Lepturacanthus savala, assembly GCA_030544235.1. NCBI lineage: Eukaryota > Metazoa > Chordata > Actinopteri > Scombriformes > Trichiuridae > Lepturacanthus > Lepturacanthus savala. Next base: position 36,176,734 of record CM060464.1, read on the forward strand.
TTAGTGGGCATTCAAACTCTAGTATATACCAATATATGAACATATATATCTGTGGTTACAACATCAATGCCAAAAACAACCGTTACAATAAACAAATAAATAAAACAGTGCGTCTACAGCACTGCTGGCACAGATCAGCTGACGAACTAATCAGCTGATGAGCGCTGCACCGCATGAGCAACAACAGCCGCGTTATTTTAAAACAATAATACTCACTGCGCGATTTAGCAACCGGTGGAAAATAAACTGTCAGAAATTACATACATTGTACATCAAGTGTTAATTAGCGTTAAAGAAACAACGTAACAGAAGGAGCAACAGCGGACTTACCAATTCAAGATTGTTTTATAAGTTTCACATCAGCTTTCAGAGACACACTTCAGGCACCAGAGATCCCAAAAGGACTGAGACAGGAATAAAATGATACCATTAAGACGTCAGAAAGGTGCGTATAAAAACTGATTTTCCAATTTCAAACAATTCACCGACCTGCAGCCGCTCCGCTCCACACACAGCCCCATTCATCTGCCGAGTGTGGAAACCGCTTCCCGTTTAAAGCGGAGCGGCCCAGCGGATTGGCTACTCGCGGCACGTGACGTTTTACGGCAATGTTTATTTTATTTATAGATTTTAAACCTGGGTTACAATAACATCGTTCCTGATGCCTTATCCAGAGCTCAATACGATTTCACTCCAGCCACCGGCTTGCCACCTGCCTGTGCCACCCTGCTGTCAGTCAAGGCGGAGGGGGGAAAGGAGTTGCCCTTCTCGGATGAGCAAATTTGGAGAGCACAGCAGGAGGATGCAGACTGCCAGCGGCTGTATCAGGCTGTGATGGAGGAGGGTGAAGTTACCTTATCGGGGACTGCGAAGTACACCATCTTGGAAGATAAAGTGTACAGAGTGTTGCAACAGCCCCATAAAGTCATCTACCAAGTCTTTATCCCGGGGAGTCTCCGGGTACAGCTATTGCAGTTGATCCATGAGGACCCGCTTTCTGGACATTTAGGCAGGTACAAGACATATAAAAGGTTGCTTGGCCTGGCCTACTGGCCACGAATGAGCCTGGATGTCAAAACATATGTACAGAACTGTCAAGTGTGTCAAACCCGCTACAACGCTACAAACCCGAGAGCCGCAAGGTTGCGGGGAGGCTGCAGCAGACGGTTGTGAACCACCCGTGGGAGATGCTGGGTGTGGACCTGATGGGCCCCTTTCCTAGGAGTTCCAAGGGAAATATCTACCTGTTGGTATTTGTGGATTATTACACCCGTTGGGTTGAATTATTTCCCCTTCGTAAAGCCACAGCAGAGACGGTCTCCCACACACTTGTTCAGGAAATCCTCACAAGATGGGGGGTTCCCACCTACATTCTCTCGGACCAGGGATGTCAGTTTGTCTCCTCCTTGTTCAAGGCCACCTGTGAGCGCTGGAGCCTGAAACAAAGACAAACTTCAGCTTTCCACCCACAAACCAACATGACGGAGAGAGTGAACCGGACCTTGAAAACAATGATCGCCTCATACGTGGAAGAGAACCACAAGCTCTGGGACAAACACTTTCCTGAGTTCCGGTTTGCTCCCCACCAGCAGAGTTAAACCTTGGCCGAGCCCTCCGAGGGCCAATGGACGTCCTGCTTCAACCAAGAGAAGTTACACCAGAGTCTCCGGCCTACAAAACCAGGAACAAACTTCAGGATCTCACCACTTTCGCACAGGGAAACCTCATCAAAAGCAGAATCAGACAAAAAAGGAATTATGATAAATCTCACCCACTATTGTTTGCATCAGGGTTGAATGCATTGTTTCAGTCCTGTGTACGGTGAACTTGTTGGTATTATTAAACACCCTAATTGTCAGACTGGGACTCTGACTGGCACCCCTAAAACTTCCCCAACAAAACTGCTACAATATATATATATATATATATATATTCCATTTTTATGAAGTAGTTATGTAATAACTAATGCGTTTCTTCCATTCAAACTTAATTGAATCAATTTGCTATATTGTACTAAAATATAGCCTATACTACTTAGTAGTCTATCACATTTTTGGCAACAGTATGTATTTAATAAATTGTGGAATAAAAGAGATAAAGAGCGAATGGAGTAAAGGTTTTTTATTAGTAGGCAGGGCCTAAATGCCCCCCCGTCTTTATGAATGGATTTGCTGGCAGACGGACACATTCATTCAAACAAAAATCTTTCACTGAAAAGAAGAAGAAAACATGAACAGGAATAAATATATATGTTTCAAAAATAACATAAGCTAACAATAAACTTTGAAGGGAATAAGATATATAAAATAGTGGTGTGTGCCGGCACCGTGTGTTGCGGCGGCACCGTGGACAGCTCCCCCTGCAGCGAACATTCCTACGGTGACCAGGTGGGGCAGAAGCTCCACCCTCGCTGTGCACTTCCCACACACTGATTTCTGGCATTTGTCACACTTGACCAGCGTTTATTTGTTTATGTTAATAAGTGGATTAAATAAAAAAGTGTTTATCTGAACAATGCTTAGGAAGAATAACACAGTGTTTTATTTTTTTTAAATCTGAGAAACGGACGTAAATTTGAAGGAGCCTGCGGCTTAAAATTTGGCTTGTACAATTACTAAATTGATTTTCTTTCTTAAATTTGAGCATGCTGATTTTAATCAGGTGCGTCCTGTAGTGTTCATAAAAAAACTAAACTGTTCGGTTTGCTTGTCACGGTTCAATACCTGTGCGTACCGTACGGTTTCGGTTACCTTGCCACCCCTAATATATATATATAAAAATGGATAATATATGGAATATATTGGATTGAAGAAAAGGCTGGCAATTAATGTAATAGTTGTCAACCAATTGATTAATCGACTAATCGTTGCAGCTCTAATCAACAGAAAACTCAACTCAACATATAACAAAAACACTGATGAACATGTGAACAGTCAGTTTACTGTGTTTGATGTAATGAGACACAGATGGGATGATAGATGACAGATGAACAGTTTCACTCTGTTGGATCATGGATTTGAGATCTAGGTGGTTATGAACAGCATCCTACATTGCATTTTTTCTACTTTCAACCCAAACTGATTGCAGTTGTTGTTTTATCTCTCTGTTCCTTTATTGTTGATTGGCTGCTGAATCATATGTGTGTTAAAGCGTTGAAGAAGACACCGATTGACATATGGTTTAATTGTTAAATTTAATTTGTGTGGTATCTTCCAGGTCCCAGATCACCACTGCTCGGTGTTAATCGGTGTCACTTGAAGCCGTCAGAGGACAACAGAAGGAAACCCGATGCTGGCACAAACACCTCTGGCTCTTTTTATTTTATGAAGCAGAGAGCTACTTTGTCTCCTCATTCATGAAACCTGTCAGGTCATCAGTAAAGTCCAGGAACAACCTTTTTTCCTGCTGCTGATGCAGGATGTATAGGAGCCAACAGAAAAATGCTGTTTGCCGCTTTAGTTCCTACTTGTCTCATCTCCACTTTGAATCGCTGGTGGTGTTCATGTGAAACGGAATCTTGGTTCACAGTCAAACTGGCAAAATCGAGCGAACACACAGGCGTGAAGACAGCAGGGCTGGTTCCTCCATGTTCTAAACGATGTGCTGGTCCAGGCTGAGCTCGCCGCCAGCTCCATTAGTGAAGGAAGAAAATCAGCAGATCCAAAGCTGCTCTAATCACAGGCAGGAAGCCGCCAGAGAGAAGAGCTGAGTGTCTCCCTTTAAAATATGATGCTGAAACGCCTAAAAAACACAGACAAAGACCAAGAACACAACACACAAAGAATTACATTCAGTCAGCGATTATTCTTCACATTCAACAACATAAACATGCTGATGATTTATCTGGCAAAACAGAAACAACAAGATGTTCAACATGTTTCTGCAGATATGTTGTACGTCAACATTTCTAATACATGTTTATTTTCACAATTACTGTTTTAAGCAGGGGTACTTCTACGTAAGTAACTACAGCATCAACACAGACTCCTACACCTCCAAAATCATCTAAGCATCGCATTGATGCGAACCACAAGAGCTGTGATTGGTGGATTAGATTTGATACAAAATACTTAACCCTGATTTGCCCCCAATGGCTGTTGCATCGGTGGAACCGTCGAATGGTTAGTTCCTGATTCCACTATCAGTATGTGAATGGGTGAATGAACACTTGTAGTGTAAAGCGCTTTGAGTGGTCAAAATGACTGAAAAGGTACTATACAAATGCAGTCCATTTACCATTTAAAATGATCAATGATGGACAAATGTATTTTAACAGTTATGTTAAACATTTGTCTGCTGCACCTTTTCCATTAGACAAAGCACTGATCCATCCACCCAAGCAGCCTCCTACTGAGGAGGTTTGGTCTATCGCCGAGGGCAGAGTCCAAAATACCAAAACAGGGGTTCTTCTTTGGCCACTCTGACAGAGGTCCTACTTTTGGTTCTAACTCTGGATTCTGAGCAAAGATTCCAACATCTGAAACGATCCATCAGTTCTTCCTTGTGTCACCAGCTGCAGCCACCGCATGAAGAACGGCAGATAGGCCGACAGTCATCAGGCCACGCAGCGCTGGCGGCTGCATCAACATGCAGAACAGCATTCTGGGTGGACAGGAAGAAAGAGGCCATTGCTTCAAATTGAAAGTGGCAGCTGCCTCTGATTCCAGAGCCGCTGTTGTTTTATTTTGTTTTTTTTCTCCAACAGGAGGTCGGAGATCAGAGTTTTTCTCCTGGAGCTTTTTCTCTGAGCGGAACCCTCCAACACAAAGACGACGGCGTTGGCTGCATCTTGACAGGACTCTCTCCTCTTTCTGCCACATGTCGCTCCTCGTGGCTTTAAGGAATCCATCTCATTATGCTTGAGCCCCTGTGGGATAAAGATAACTTCCTGTGGTGTCAAGTCGATCTCGAAGTCATCCGGTGTCTCGCTGTCACTCGCCTGCGTCGCTACATGTTTAATTCGAGTACAAGAATTGTGCATTTACAGCGTTTGGCAGCCGGCTCTGACAGCAGGTTATTACCCAGCTCCCGAAGCTGCTGCTGCTTTTTGTAAGTAAACATCCCCCTGCACCTCCGAGGCTGCAGCAACATCACTGTCTGTTTCTGTCCCACTTTGTTCAGACTGAATTATTCAGTTTGTGAGTCTACACTGTAAAAAAAAATGCCTACAAGCCTATGCTACAAGCTTATTTTAGCTGTAATTCATCCAGAGGGGTATTTGGGTATGCTACTCTCCATACCTGGACTAAAGTAGAGACATTTTTAATTCGGGTGACATCAGGTAAATTGAGACACTTTTGGTAAATCGGTTGGGACAATAGCACATGTCTTTTCCATGTATATTTATGATTATTAATGACTGTTTTTGATAATTTTGTGTTGGAATCAAGTGATGAAATATAATTACTTAGGCACTAAAAAATCTTGAAACATCTGCTGTGTCAGCTAAAATGGGCCATCTCATCAGGTAAAATGGGCCATTTCATCAGGTAAATGGGCTAGTCAAATGACAAAGAAATTCAAATTCAAAATTAATTTATCATCAGTTTTAATGTTAAAACACAATTGCTTAGAACTTTCGAAATGCATTAAAGAAACTCATATTGCTGCCACTAAAAAAAAGAACAGATCAGTTATGTGTCATACACACACACGCTAAGACACCTATGTATACAAGCTAAGCACAAAAGCTAGCACCCATTCATATGGAACGTAACGTAACTTACACAAACACAGAAAAAAGTAGTGACTACTTTTCCTTTCTCTAATTTCACATGACAGTCAACATACTGTCCATGTTTTAGTTGAACCAAATGTCACAGTGTTTGTGAGTGGCACAGAGGGTTAGCCCATTTTAGCTTAAACTATGTGGCCCATTTTAGGTTATCATCAGCTCATCACTTTTCCAAAAAAGTATGTTAATATATACAAATTAACAGCATTATTTCAGATGGATGCCATCAAGACATATGCATAGTTTTTTATGTGCATATTTGTTTTTTAATAGATTTGTCATGGCTTCTTACTATGCACATTTCTGGTTCAGTCTAGATTTGAAGTATTGTCTCATCCACCATAGAAACCATAAACTAATCATTTCACCATAGAAACCATAAACTAATCAATTCACCATAGAAACCATAAACTAATCAAATCACCTGTTACTAGTCAACCACAGTTATGTCACAGTTTAAATCCTTTGTAGTCATTGGCTCTAATTTCCAGAGGGGCTGGAACCCCCAAACCTGAAATGGCCTCTGATATCACCCTATAATTAGGCTTGAAGTAATGTTAAGGCCACTAACACAGGGAAACATGAGGAGAAAACATCCTTGATGTCTCCAGAGTCTGGGTTGTGTTTCACTGCATTTACACTCATGTGAATTGGACTCATATTCTTCAAGAATTGTTAAATTAAACAGATCAATGTGACTGAAGCTGGTTTAGTTTGGGTTCAATAGTTTTTGAGCATTTTAAAAGCAGAACTGAGGTTTGATTTGAGACTACTTCCAATAATCATATACAGACAATTGAGCAGATTTGTCCACTAACATGTTGAGAGGGTTCCAAATCTGAAATAGTATCCCTTTAAGGTACATTTATAATGGATAAAAATGTGATTGATTTATGATTGGTGAGTAGCTCAATCTAAAGTCTGATATTATACATTAATAGTGATTATTGAAAGTCTATAACTGATATTATAGTTTAATAGTGATTATTGACAGTCTATAACTGATATTATACATTAATAGTGATTATTGATAATCTATAACTGATATTATACATTAATAGTGATTATTGATAGTCTATAACTGATATTATACATGTATAGTGATTATTGATAGTCTATAACTGATATTATATATTAATAGTGATTATTGATAGTTTATAGCTGATATCAGGCATTAAAAATGATTAGTCTGTAGCTGATATTATGCATTAATGTTAATTATTGATAGTCTATAACTTCTTAATTTTGTTCTCAAACCACTCCAGGTTGCTACATTGCTAAGCCACCAAATTCATCTGCTGTGTCATCATGTTTCAAGTATTTTCTGTAAACTAACATTTGTCTTGATTCTAGTGCTGGATTCTTTCACTGACTAGTCACAGATAGTCAACATCTGTAAAATAAGACATTCAGGTGTAGTGAAATGTGCAGCAGTTTGTCAGTAAATATCACTGCAGGATTCAAAATGACTGTTCATCTGATCGAGTTCATAGCCAACAGCTCATACAAGTTAAATCTCTTATTCCCAGTGACAGCTGTGACATGTCAACTGTTTTTTTTCTTTTTTTTTTTTTTTATATATCTGGCAACAAGAAACAGCAGCATGAGTCACATGATACGAAAAGACAAAAGAGAACAAGAACTGATGTAGAAATATAAAACCACTAGGATGTTTGGTCATGAAGTTTTCTGGTGTGTTAGTTGTTCCAGTTTTATTTTGAAATAGTTTCTCTTTGCATTTCCTGTCTCTTTTTACTTCCTTGATTGTCTGATGTGTTTCACCTGTGACTTGTTCCTCACCTGTCTGGAAGTGAACCCTTCTTTCTGTATTTAAACTGGCTGCATCCAAAATCTTAGTATCACTACTACCAAATTACAACTAACCAGTAGCTACTACTATTAAGTATCACCAGCTACAAACCAGTAGCTGATACTAGTTAGCATTTCTGCCTACTAACCAGTAGCTGCTACTCTATCACCACAGTAGTATCTTCTATGTAGGAAGTTGGCCAGTAGAAGGAACAATTCTGATGTACTACAGCAGCCATCTTTGCTATCCTTTGAACCCAGATGTACAAAGGAAGAACTACAAGTCAACTCACATACTTGGTTAAACTCTAAAAATATCAGACATTTTGGTATGAGTCAAACCCTAATATGCAAGAAGGTCATCACTAAACAAATATCTGATATTATTATGATATATGAGAAAATACCATATACATGCATGTAAATGAAAAAAATCAAAGACCTTCAAGAAAATATAGACCAATATAAAAAAACTTTGCAATACCTTTTTTTAAAAACAATTTTAACACTTTTAAATGCTTAACTGAATGAAAAGTCAATGTCTGATTTGGTTGAAATGTGCCTGTATTAATTAATTCTTATTTCATTAATTTATTTTTTTATTATTTAATTTCCTAACATGTCTAAATACACGTGTATAAACAAAAACATTTATTATATTTATTTATACATACATTTATTTATTTATGTCAGAACCCGACTTAAATATGGACTCAGGAGCAGAGGTGTTGGGTGAGTCTTTATTTCCAACAAAAGGATCCCTCAACAGAGTGAGGCTATGAAAAGGCAGTCCTAGGCTAGAAAACTGAAAATCGCTCCTAAGAGGAAAAAAGGGCGAATCTGATCTATGAAACTTATCAAAATCTCTCTTTGCGAGGAAAAACAAGAAGGCTATACAACATTAACAGAATAAATCCTGACTATTAATCTACTTTATGAAAGTTATCAAAATCGCTCAAAAGGAGGAAAACAAAAGGGCTGAAAAATATTAACTTAACTCTTTGAGACTTAATCTACACTATAAAACCTATCCAAATCAAAATCACTCATTAAGAGGAAAACAACCGGCTGAAAAACATTAACTATACTAAGGAGGTGAAATCAAAAGGCTACACTATAAAACCACAACAGAAAATCACTCTTTCAAGGTCAAAAAACAAAGAAGCACACACAACAAGGCTATGGCTTGGAAAACAGGGACAAGGGCTTTGGTGAACGTGAGGACGAAACACTTTGGCACAAGACAAGGGGAGACGCAGACAAGATATACACCGGGTAATGGGGAACAGGTGGAAACAATCAGGGCGGGGCCGACAATCAGACCGATGACACATGAGGAAGGGCAAGTGACCTGAAACGAGAGGAGAGTTATCTTTCAAAATAAAACAGGAAATGACAAGACAAAATGACAAGACAAAACCCGACATGACCTCACCGTGTGACAATTTATTTATATCCATTTATTTAGTGAGATGATAGTCTTGATGTTATGTAAGAACACAAAGTGCAGATTCTTACTTAAATTTGTAATTGTATTGTTCAATAAATTTTGGGGAAAACAAGGGAAAAGTTCTTCTTCTACTGCAGTTATTGACCTCCCAGTGAATTCTGGGATATGTAGTGTGGTTCCCTTGCATACTGCCTAATATGACCTGATGTAATAAACCATCCCGGTAGTGTTCACATACTAGTTGAACGTCGATGAAGGTATTCAAACGTTCTGCATAGTGGATTCATCATTTTTGCTGACTATGTAGGTGAGAAGTTGGTGATTTCAGATGCAGCCTCTAAGTTCAGTTCTGGTCCCATCAATGTTAATACATGTCTCTGCCTGCTCAGTTTATGCCTCCATTTTCCTTTAAATTAAACTCATTTGATTTGATCTAGTCCTGCTCTTTCTTGTATTTGGTTCCTACTCAAACTCCTCCCAACATTAACTGTGATCATAAGAGAGGAAAAAATAGAATAATGGTCTGCAGTCATCAAAAACAAGTTATTTAATGAAATGAACCTACATGTCCTCACACAGTTTTCTATGTTTTCCTTATTTAACTTGTTTTAATTTTTCCTTTCTTACCTTGTGAATAAACATGTTATATCATTTCTCTTCTGATCCTCAACATAAGCCTGAATTAACCCATAGATATCCATTCATGCATATCTGAGTGCTTGCTGTATCTTATGAATCATATTAATACATTTATCATTTAATATTTCAAGTTTCCATTAAATTTCTTGTTTTGATGTTATATTTTAACTTTCTTACTTCATGAACAAGCTGTTTTATTTATTGTTGTTTTCCCACTTCATCATTTCCCTTTGTGGATGTTCCCGACTTTCCATTTACTGGTAAATATTCATTATAGACTTAGATTCTGATCAGTGACATTTGATGAATATAAAACACAAACAGGATTATTTTAACCTGTGTTTTTGTACAGTTTATCACATTTCTGTTATGACTTAATTTCAGTGTTTTTATCTTATTTATCATTCATTCAAGTCAAAGAAAAACTGTATTAAACTTGTGCTGCTAGATCAGAATTTATATGTTTGTTGTGGTTCAGATGGAGCCTAAAGTTTGACTGATTTTTACACATATGGTTGATAGGGTGACATCAGTTAAATTGAGACACTTTTTGGTAAATCACTTGGGACAATAACACAATACCAAATCTGCCTTTTCCATGTATATTTATTATTAATACTGACTGGTTATGATCATTTTGTGTTGGAATTATGTGATAAAATATAATCATTTAGGCCCATCTTGAAATATTTGCTGTGCCAATTTTTTTAAGCCTGATCAATTTGATGTAAATTCAGAAATCTCATCAAATGACAAGGGAAATTCCAAATTAAAGCTGCAGCAGCATTTAAGGGCACTTGTGGTCCGGCGCACATCGATTTGAAGCAGCGTTGGCCGGACAGCGGCCACACTCGTCCCGATGATGATGTTTAAGTGTCTATGTGGCTGTGCAGGTGTGTTCAGGGATGATGCATGAGAAATCTGGTGCAGTTGTTGAAGTTATGACAACTTCCTGTTTGATGGCGAGGGATCGAAAATGTGTCAATATGGCTATGAGCCATTTAATGCAGATAGGAAGAAGTATGTTGAAGTTCCTCTTTGATGGCGAGGGATTGAAATTCACTGCCCCATCGTGGCCACACTCTAAACTGTAGACCCAAAATTTTGGTAACTTTTCATCACCAAGGTCTTTAGATGTTGCAGACAAAATTTGAAGTTGCTGCTGGCAAATCCCTAGGACTAGTTTGTCAAAGTATCATGCCTGCAAACAGAGATTTTGCCAACATTCTATTCAAAATGGCCGTCTTCCTGTTGGAGTAAGAATATTAATCTAAGAGGCTTTTTTGTCCATCTTGACCTGCTACATGTGTTTCCAAAGTCTACATTAAAGATAAAGGGGCATTCAATTTGAAACAGTTGGACAAAGACGCAGAAGAAAAAGAAAAAAAAAGAATAATTAAAGCTGCAAGCAGCATTGAAGGGCCCTCATGGTCCACCGTGCGTTGGAGCGAGTGTGCAGTCCAGTCGAAGTGGCTTTGATGGTTTATGTTTGAAGGCAAAGCATTGATTACTTCCTGTTGCCAGTGAGTGGTGCTACAATGGAGTGAATACGGTCATGCTGTTGTATTCATGGCAAGTCACTGATGATGCATGAGAAATCTCATACAGATATGACAAAGTATGTTTAAGTTAGTAACAACTTCCTGTCTGATGGCGGTTTAAAGTGGATGAAAACTCTGATGAAAACTCACCATTTTAATAACTTTTCATCGTCAAGATTTATTGTTGGCACAGCCAAAATTTGAAGTTCGCTGTGGGCAATTCCCTAGGACTCTTCTTCTGGTAACATGACTTGGGAAGAACAGAACATTAACAAACACAGTTAAACAAGACTGTTGAACTTTGTTAATGTAATGAGATCATAGGCTACAGTTCACTGGGTTTTAGGTTTGTAAGAAGGTTTAGTTGGATGTTAGTGCCCCAACCTGCATGATACTAACCATTCTTTAACAGGATACCTTGAAATACACACAAAGTGACATTAGGCCTATCCACACACACAGACACTAGCATAGTTGACCATTTTCCCTTTGTTCTCAACAGACACATGGCCTGGACTACATAGAACAGCCACCATGGCAGCCATATTTGTAGTTCTCCCCCACAGACACGCACACACACACACAGCATCCATCCACGCACATTCACATGTACATAGACCCATTTAGTTAGATTGTTTATTGTGTGTTTTTACTTTTGTATTTGTAATAAATGATTTTGTGTAATACATGCTGCCCTTTAATGTTGTACAATAATGAATTCTACCAACCTCTACTTTAGAATCTGAATCCTTCAACTATTAATAGTGTTATTTATAGTGTTAATTAATATGATGATCCTGGTTTCTATTATTAAGTTAATTGTTAATCAGACATCCAAATTAATAGTTTATTACAACTCATAAGACAGAATCAGAGAATTGACTCTTTTCCTCTCAAGGTGGACTCTAGAACTCTAGAACTTAATAATTAAGATCTAATTTTAATGAATACATAATTATTTCCAATAATTATTTATTCTTTCTAATAGTCAATTCCACCTGAAGAATTAGTGCAAGACATAACATTTATGGCTGCTCCGCATGAGGCTAACTATATCCATGTCAGCATGGCACAACAGCCCTAATTAATACATCACCAGTTTTAACATCAAAACACCATTGTGTAGAACCACATAACTTCTAAAATGCATTAAACACACTCATATTGTTGCTATAAACAAGAACAGATTAGTTATGTTATCTTATGCACACACAAAAGCTAGCACCCAGTCATATGAAATAGGCTAAGTTACACAAACACAGTAAAGGTAGTGACTACTTTGAGTTTCACTAATTTCACATGGCAAACAACATACTGTCCATGTTTCAGTTGAGGGTTAGGCCCATTTTGAAATCATGTGGCCCATTTTAGGTTAGGGGGGTAAGGTAAATTGGGCCACCAAGATAAACATCATTTTTCAAAAAAAGTGTTAATATATCAAAATATCTTTTTTTTTCTGATGGATGCCATCAAGACAGATATCATGCATATTTTTTCTGTGCATGTTAGTTTTTTTAGGAGATTTATCATCCTTATAATGATTTAGTTAGATAGGATACTTACTTAGTCTAGATTTGAAGTATTGTCTCACCCACCATAACAGTAAACTAATCAAATCAAAATAGAAACCATAAACTAATCAAATCAGTCGTTACTAGTCAACCACAGTTATGTCGACAGTTTAACCTTCCTCTAGTGTTAGGGTCGGCACCGACCCATTTTTAAGTTTAAATGCATAGAAGTACTACATAAATTTGTTTATTGCATCAAGACTTTTTGACTTTGTCAGGAACTTCTATTTAAACAAAATGAAATAAAAAAAATCAATTTTACTAAATTATAAAATATTCTGGTTAAAATTATGACCTTTGTGGTGTTAGGGTCAGTTTTGACCCAGTTATAATATAAGATTATAAAACAATAATAAGTGCTAGAACTGAAATCATAAACACACTATCAGCCAACAGCCCACAGCCAGCTCCTTCTCCAACCACTTGAGCTTCAGTTAGGGGCTTCTCTCTCTCTCTCTCTCTCTCTCTCTCTTGTTTGACAAACAAACACGGACATGCGTAAATGAACAAAACAAACAAACACAGACATGTCCAGGAATGTAAGGCCAATTCCATTTTAGAGTTGGTTTCTTGTAGGGTACACATCTCCATTTTACAACATTCAACAATGAGAAGATTTACTACAAGGCAAGCTCTGGTTCATATCTTTGCTGACAATGAAGCAGAGGACACAGCAGCAAAGTGATGTGGATGAGCAGGTTTCTGAGGAGGAAGACGATGTGGAGTATCAACCAGAAGACACAGACACATCTGATCAGTCTGATGAGGAGGTCACTGGTGCTGCTTCTGCTTCTGCTTCTACTCCTGCTCCAACATTCAAATCCAAAAATGGCAACATCTCTCGGAGCTCAGTACCTCCTGATATAAATTGCAGGGCAACTTCTGCAAATGTCATCAAAATGACCCCAGGGATCACAAGGTTTGCTGTGACAAGAGTAAGTGACATCAAGACATGATTTGATCTGTTTATGCCATTGTCACTAAAAAAAGTCATCATTGCTATGACAAATCTTGAAGGAAAAAAAGTCATGGGCAACATGTGGAATAACATTGGCGAGGAACATCTGGATGCCTACATTGGTGTTCTTCTTCTTGCTGGAGTATACAGATCCAGCATCCAGATCCGATGTGTCTGCATACAATGCATTTGTGTTGTGGACCCAGATTCACCAAGGATGGAACTCAACCAAAAACAACAGGCGGAGAATGTTTCTTGAGGAGCGAGGAAGTTCCCTTGTCGCACATTGAGCAAAGGGAACGGGTGCCCGAGACCCAGCCAGTGCAGCCTTGGTCAGACAGCTGCAGAGCTCTCCAAGCACTCCATCCTCACCCACAGCGACACAAAGAACATCAGCGCCAGCATCCTCCTCAGCCAGCCCTGCCTCAACATCGACCACAACAGCCACAGCCACAACCCCAGTGAGACCACTTGATTCTAAAAGAAAGAGGTGTCAGATCTGCCCTAGCAATAAGGACAGAAAGACAAACACATTGTGCTTCACCTGCAAAAAATATCTCTGCAAAGAACACACTAAAAGTGTCACTTTTTGCCACACATGCATCTAAAAATACACAAACATACATGTTCTTGCACACACTGTTTTTATGGAACTGTTGGTTTGGTTTTCTTGATTGGTTGCTGTTTGTTTGACCTTGCAAATCTACATTTTGTATTATTACTAGTTCTGGTTTTAATTTTGTATTTGAATACAAGTTCTATTTTTGAAAAAAAAGACTTGTTTTTTGCCTTTTCCTTGAAGTAAATAAATGGGTCAAATATATTAATAATATTAAAATTAAAAAAATAATAATTATGAACATTTAAGAGATGTGTTCTAATACCCCTCAGTAATAGTCAGGTAACATAACAACTGTTTATTTATTTATATAATTCTCTTGAGGTTCATCTGACAATTTTTTTATATTTAAAACGAGGGGTATGCTGTCAAAAGAAAGGCCCAGGGGGCCACAACAAAAATGTTAAAACCAATCTTTTCTTGGATAAGGAAACCTAACAAGGTAACCAAGAGGAAAGAAACAATTTGGATGATAAATGATTGTTTTTAGGGTATTATGTAGTTGATTTAAGATATGGGTCAAAACCGACCCGTTAACATAAGGAATGGCAGCAGAAAGCTAACACTAGAGGAAGGTTAAATCCTTTGTAGTCATTGGCTCTAATTTCCAGAGCCTTAAATAAAACCAATCAGTCATTTTCTATACCTGCTTATTCCTCATTAGGGTCACATGGTCTGCTGGAGCCTATCCCAGCGCATTACAGCGAGAGGCAGGGATACACCCCAGATGGTTGCCAGCCAATCGTGGGGCACACACACCATTCACTCACACACTCACGCCTACGGGCAATTTAGAGTCCCCAATTAACCTCAGCATGTTTGTGGACTGTGGGAGGAAGCCGGAGTACCCGGTGAAAACCCACACAGACACAGGGAGAACATGCAAACTCAAGGAGGTCTTGAACATGCGACCTTCTTGTTGTGAGGCAACAGCGTTAACCCCTGCACCACCGTGTCGCCCTAAATAAAACCATTTTACCAGATATCAGCCTATATTTAGTTGAGCGAAATTGAGTTTTGTTAAAACTAAGATGTTTGCAAAGAGGAGAGGTTTGAGCAGAGCAGCATGAACAAAACACAGAACATTTTTAATCATTGATGAGTGTTGAAGAAAATGACTTTTCCAAATAACCCACATTCAGCTGTTTAGATGGTGTTATACACCATGTTATAAATACAGAGCTATATATTCATATACCTGATCAGTGTCTGCAGCACGTTTTAAATCTGTAAGACAGGTTTTTGCATTTATGTATTTAATTCACAATAAATAAAGCAAATAAGAAGTCAAATATCTGCAGAGGAACATTTGTTTTATTAAGAAAGTGCAGGTTTGGTTTTATTCTATATTAATGTCAGTGTATTAAAACAAAAAGAATCTTCTATTTTCACCTTTATTGTGTCGTTTTCTCATTATTCTTGTTTATCTGCGGATTTTGCTTCATCTCTGCTGCAGCGGTGTTTGTTTTATTGTTTTTGAACGTGTGGGCGTCTGTGTACAAATCCTATCGTTTATACACAAGGACGAATCAAAAACAGCTTTTATTATTCTGCAAAAAAAACAAAACCGAACAAACGAATGAACCAACGTCCTCTGTTGGTCCATGAACTCCAGCACAAGTGATTCTGATTGACATTGTTTGTCTGTTCCTTTCAATGCTAAAACAAATAAACAAACAACAATGATGTGACAACACTTCACCTCAGGTTTGGTTAGATATGAAAGACAATGAATACCTACATAATCCACACTGTTCCTCCACCTTTCTGTTTTATAACATTTCCTCAACGTTCTCTGACTGTTTTGCAAATGTTTTTGTTGAACAAAGTGTTGCAGAAAGTTCTGGAAACAACAATAACTCTGGTTTTAATGTGTAGGAGCATGAAGAGGAAACATTTCCATGATGAAATCATAAGGTTCCTCTGTCTCTCTGTTGTTCTCAGTCTTTATTTTTAGTAGAAATCTCAACGTGTTTGGCTGTTGAGGTGCTGTTCACAGACAACACCGAGTCAATTGAGAGTTTTAATGTGTGACTTTCCCCTCAGGCTCATTACAGTAAAACAACAGGCTGAACCCTTCCTGCTCTCAGATCATGTTACATCAGGAGGAACATGGAGGTGTGTAGAGTCCTGCCTGTCCCTGATCCTGTTTCTGTTCTTGATTGTGCTCTGGTTCCTTCAGTAAAGATGATTTGTGATGTTCCTCTGTTCCTGAGCTAGTTCCTCTAGTTTCCTTCAATTCTTTTAGTTCCTTCAGTTCCTTTGGTACCTTGACTTTCTTCATTTCCTTCGATTCCTTTGGTTCCTTTGTTTTCTTCACTTCCTTCAGCTTGTAATGTATTTCCACCTCTTAATTTGCCAAAATCTAAATTAATATAAACAACATTACATGTCCGGAGTAACCAACAAACAGTATGTGTTTGTTGGTATGTAGTTTATTGTTTATTCCTGTCTTGTAAAATGAGGGTAGTGACTTCTTTCATCAGCATATCAAGAAACAACAAGCTCCTTCACTTCCTTTAGTTCTTTCATTTCCTTCATTTCATTCTTTTCCTTCAACTCATGCAGCAGCAGTGATGAAGTGCAGCTGTGATCATTCTGCTGTCAGTGTTATAAACATGAGGCCGCTGAGTCTGACCTGCGGCTCAGCTCTCAAGTCATAAATCAGCTGAGTCCACAAACATTTGGGCAATAAATAACTATAATTAAAAAAGTACTGGTTATTGCATAAATTAGGTAATCAATTAGGCTGCATTTGGTATTCATGCTCCACCGCTGCTGCTGCTGCTGTTTGACTTATTAGACTCTAAGGCTGGTGTGTGTGTGTGTGTGTGCCTGTAAACTGCAAAAATGGTCTTAAACATATGTTCAAAATGAATAATTTTGGGTAAAATATCTGACCTTCTAAAATCTGTGAATCTGAATCCAGGACACTAGTTTTGACAATAAAATTGGAAATCTAAAAGGTTTTGTTATTGAACTTGTTATTGAACAAAAAAAAACAATGTATTCAATCAAAAGAAGTGAAAAAATATTACATTTATTATTTTAATTTGTCACTGTTATATACAGTATGTATTTAGGCAAGGCAAGTTTATTTGTATAGCACATTTCAACAACGAGGTAATTCAAAGTGCTTTACATAAAACATTAAAAGCATCAAGATACAATTTAAGACAGTTGATTAAAATAAAAAAAAATAAATAAATACAAATAAAAATTAAGAATAAAAATTTATAACTTTGAAATTAAAACAAAGAACATGTTACAGTGCAGTGTAGAGTAATTAAGAATGATATTAGCTGTAGGCAGCATTGAACAGAAAAGTCTTCAACTGTGATTTAAAAGCAGTGAGAGTTGTGGCAGACCTGCAGGTCTCTGGGAGTTTGTTCCAGATCTGTGGGGCATAGAAACTGAACGCTGCTTCTCCATGTTTAGTTCTGACTCTAGGAACAGAGAGCAGACCTGATCCAGATGATCTAAGAGGTCTGGATGGTTCATAAGGGATCAGCAGATCTGCAATATACCTAGGACCTAGACCATTCAGGGCTTTATAAACCAGTAAGAGTATTTTAAAGCGAATTCTTTGGCAGAGAGGAAGCCAGTGCAAGGACCTTAGAACTGGAGTGATATGGTCTACTTTTTTAGTCCTAGTCAGGACTCAAGCGGCAGCATTTTGAATCAGCTGCAGCTGTCTGATTGACTTTTTAGAGAAGCCTGTAAAGACCCCGTTGCAGTAGTCTAGTCTACTGAAAATAAAAGCATGGACAAGCTTTTCCAAATCTTGCTGAGACATAAGGCCTTTAATCCTTGATATGTTCTTCAGGTGGTAGTAGGCTGACTTTGTAACATTTTTTATGTGACTATTGAAATTCAAGTCTGAGTCCATAACTACACCCAGATTTCTAGCTTGGTTTGTAGGCTTTAACATTGCTGATTGAAGATGAGCGCTGACTTTCAATCGTTCTGCCTTGGCTCCAAAAACAATTACCTCAGTTTTATCTTTGTTTAATTGGAGAAAGTTCTGGCACATCCAATCATTAATTTGTTCAATTTACTCAGTGTTTGTATTGGATTATGATCTCCTGGTGATATACTGATGTAAATTTGTGTGTCATCTGCATAATTATGGTAACTTATTTTATTTTCTTTCATAATCTTAGCGAGTGGGAGCATGTAAATGTTGAATAGTAGAGGCCCCAGAATTGAACCTTGGGTGACCCCACAGCTTATGTCTATATGTTCAGATGTGTAGTTGCCTATAGACACAAAGTAGTCTATGTCCTTTAAGTAGGATTCAACCCATTTTAGTGCTGTGCCAGTAAGTCCCACCCAGTTCTCCAGTCGGTGTAATAATATGTTGTGGTCAACCGTGTCAAATGCGGCACTAAGATCCAGTAATACTAAGACTGAAATTTTGCCATTGTCTCTGTTTATGTGGATGTCATTACAGACCTTAACCAGAGCAGTCTCAGTGCTGTGGTGGGGTCGGAAACCTGACTGGAAGACATCAAAACAGTTGTTCAGTGTCATATAGTTAGTCAGCTGTCTAAAAACTGCTTTTTCAATTATTTTACTTTTTGAATATATATATATATATATATATATATATATATATATATATATATATATATATATATATATATATATATATATATATATATATATATATATATATATATATATATATATATATATATTAGTCAAATGTTTTATGTTTTCAGATGTACATCTCATCTTGTCTGTTTGGGGGCATGGCCTCAACTGACTGAGGACCTTCCTGAATCACGCTGCCTTCAGGGCCCGTCGGTACTGTATGGTAAACTATGACTCATCTCTTTCCATACAACACATTCAGCAGCGAAAGAAATGATGCTGGTGATGACATCCTGTTTGCTTGTTTCAAACTGTACTTGCTGCATCAATTGCAGTGTAAAATCAATAAACTAAACAGCTTCACTTCAAGTAGTGATATTTCCATGTCCACATGTCACTGTGAATGCAGCATGATGCTGCCACATCGGCAGGGAAGAAATACAAGATTTTGCAAAATTCCAGATATTATAATGTTGGTGGGAATAACAACATAAAATGTGTTAATTCAGAGAGACTTTGTGTGTGAAAATGTTTGAGATTCTGGGTTTAAATGTTTGAGGTTCAGCTGCTGCAGAAGCAGAATTACAATCACATCCTGACATGGATATTAGCATAAAGCTAATTAATGCTAATTTTATATTTAACCCTGGCACCAGATGTGTACAACCCTGCAGACTTTGGGTTGTATTTGGTATTTGGTTATACACATGAGATGGGATGAACTAGTAACTCATTTTAACGAATTACCACTTCTTTACAACCAAACAGTTCCAGTTGCATTTATCGCACTATATAAACAGGTATATGTTAATATTTCACCCCCCACATTTTCTCCATAAATCCACTTCAGTCCTGTTCATAACTACAAAATATTCAATTATGATGACAGTATTTTTGATACCATGAACATTTTTGGTGAAAAAAACACAAAAAAAAATGTTTTTTTTTAATACATAGGCTACATTATGCCAGTCTTGCATCATGTCAATTATAAATAATATTAACACTAAATGACAGAATAAAGCTACTTAATTATAATCTTATAATATCAGGGTGAACCCAACCTTTTCAGATGGATTTAACAGGACATCTGGATACTGCTTTTCTGCATCATTCAACAAACTTTTGCTAGTTATAGTATGTATTTTAGGAAACTTTAAGAATTTGTTTGCACACCAGAGTCTGTGAAATAGAATCCACTGGAGAATTCTTGTGGTTTTAAGGTATGAGGCTGAATTAGCTTTTGCTTTTTTTCCAGTGTTTGCTTTACTTTTTCCCAAAAACGCATTGGAAAACAGGTTTTCCGGCTGCTGCCGCACTCCTCTCCCATGGTGCCCCTCACTTAGAGAACATGAATAGTTGATGCTCTAAAGAACAACAATTGTTACTTAAGTCTTCATCTAATATTTACAGGACAGCGGCAGGTCTGCGGTGGCGCTTTGTAACTAAAGCTCAGAGGAGTTTTCCTGCAATTAAATGCTGCTGGGGAACAGGAAGAAGGAGGAAATGAAGGACAGAAATGCATTTTTGGCAAAATAGGAAAAATAAATATATTAATGGAATTATTCCACTGCTCCTTTTCCGGCAGAATTTAATTGGAGCCTCTGAGAACAGAGCTAAAGCGGCAGAGGATCAGGCGACAGATGCCTCATATCCACATTGAGAATGGCGCCGGTGTCTTCCTCCTCCCTCTGAAGCTGCAGCTCCTTGGCAGCAGCTGCTTTTGTTTATTCTGCACCTAACATGTCCTCCCCCAAAAATTTACGCTTGATCAACAAGCATATTAGGTTATGCTAATATTAGTCCATCGTTAGGAATCTGCTCACGGCAGCGGCGGCGCTTTCCTCCGCGTTCACTGACTCATTTGTTTTGATTACTGTGTGTTCACTCCCAGCGCGACGGTGGGCGGTGGCAGTGGCTCCGCTGGGCAGTGTGGGCGCTGATACAGGTCAAAGGTTAAATTCTCTACATCTACATCATTCGTGTTGGCTCTCAGCTCATGTACAGCTCCCATCTCTGGCTCTTAAACATGACAGAGGTGCACTAATGGACAACTGCAGGGCTGTAAAGTAGTGAGAGACAGAGAGAGAGAGAGAGACAACAACAGCAGTTTACTCTGTCAGCAACACACACACACACTCACACTATATATATATATATATATATATATATATATATATATATATATATATATATATATATATATATATATATATATATATATATATATATATATATATGACCTGCTCCATCAGAATGAGTCACTTTGACCCAGGAACCCATTTTGTCCCTTTTCTATATGCCTTGAAAGAGAAGAATCTCTAACAACATTATCTCTCTATGACTTAATTTTGAGAAAAAAGGCTTTAAAGGTAATAATTTTCACGTTTTTAGTTTGATTACACACATTTACACACACAAACAGCTGCTACCTTAACCTGTTTTATTGATCATTAACAGTCTTTGCAACCATAAAAACATTTTGTAGATGAACTAATCACTTACCATCTGTCTCTCTTATAATATTGTGTTTTGTTTCCTCTGCTGTTTAAATCTGTAACTCATGTCGCCTCCTGCAGTTTGTAATGTCATTCTCTAGTGACTTTCTTGGTCTCTTTAACACTGTCTTCATTCTTCCATAGACAGTGGATGTTATTATCAGATCATCCATGAGCGGAATATCTTTCTCTTCCCTTTCTTCCATTTCACTTTCGCCGTCATTTTCGCAGCTTCAGTCGGTCCGAGTTTTTTCCGAGTCTGACCTGGAGGATCAGCTGTCATCCTCCGGTCCTCCTGGTACCAAAAATAATCCCAAATTACCTCGATCTAGTTGGCATCAGATCTACCACATCTGACTGGTATTTAATAAAATGTCTGAGTGATCTTTTCATTATGTGAATTCATTTCATCAGCAGCTGATCCTCCATCAGTCTCCTTTCAGCCTGCTGTCGCTCTGTGTTTAAACTTTTCAGACATCACCTACTTTAGGAGCTTTAAAACTACACTTATCATTTGATTTTTACATTATTGTTGATATTTTATTGGAGCTGAGACTTTATTCAGAAAATCATTAAAAAAAAATCACATTTTTCTTTTAAATGTAAAAATGCGTTTTTACAGCAATAGAGCTTTGCAACAAGTGACTCATTTGATAGAGCGTGTCTCACACACACACACACACACACACACACACACACACACACACACACACACACACAGTAGAATAAGTGTACCCAGGCCAACACAAAGAGTCAGTTCGGAGAAGTTCTACATGCACTATGCATGGCTTTATTCAAATAAGGTAGTCCAAATAAAGTAGTTCAAAATAGGTCATTTAAGCAAAAGGCTTAATTGTGTAGCAATGTTTAACTTAAATCTTCATCCACATTGGGGTTTCCAAACAAAGCAAATTCGGTTTCCCCTTCCTGGGTCCTTCTCCCTCTTATAGTCCTCCAAATTTTAAAAAGTATACATGGGTTGCCTACAATACATAGAAACAAACGTTTTAGCACGGTGTTCAGTTGAAGAGTAATTTGCTGGGTCAAACTGTGTGGAGTTTTCATTTACCGCCCGATGGTGAGAGTTCTGCTCTAGCTCACACAGAGAGGGTCACACTTAGAGTCAGTGCCACACAGAGAGACTAACACAGCACCTTTTATACCAAACATTTAGATTTCTGGAATCCAGACAGCTGTGCTCCTGTGGGGAGGCGGTCCAACCAATCACACTGATTGAACAGAAATGTGGGAACGTACCTCCCTTCGATGACACAGCCTAAGGGGAGGGGCCTTCTCAGGTGCTGGTTTTGGCTCTCTCTGTGTGTGCTGAGCTCGCAAAAAGGACTCTCACCTGTTCGTGGTGTATGGTGCTGGCTGGGACTCCACAATATATATATACTGTGTGTGTGTGTGTGTGTGTGTGTGTGTGTGTGTGTGTGTGTGTGTGTGTAAAACAACACCTCAGACTCTCTGTTGAGGTAACATACAGGAATGAGGAGGCGGCTTCACTTGTTTCTTAGATGGAAGATGAATTTTAGCCTAACAACCTTCACTGACAGCTGTAATTCTATCAGGACCCAATCAGGTGCAGCAATTAGGCATCTTTGTGAATGTGTGTGGATCCTAACCAAGGTCAATTACAGACTATAGAGCTGCTGCTCCACTCCCACCACATCACAAGTCTGTCACCTCCCGCCTCCCCTTCGCCTTTAATCACATAATATAAATGTATCTCTGTTGCCGGCCTTCATCTCCAGCTCTTCCTCTCTGTCCCCAGGCACCTCCATCCTGGTCAGCCAGGTTTTAAAAAGAACATGAGTCTGGCCCTTTTCCCTTTTGTCTGCGCCTGGAGTTTATCTGCAGCTGAGAGCAGCGTCTCGGGGTCAACCCTCTCAGTGTCCTCCATCTTTATTCTCATGTCACTTCGCGTTAAAGCTGCTTCCTGCTGTTTAAGCTCATTTACATATGATGGACCACTGACGTCAGTACAGAAAGCGTTGCTACTGCAGTCAGACACACAGTCAGAGTTCAGCTGCTGCTCACTGTCACTGTTTTATATTACAGATTCATATATATTTAAGGAAAGTAAATGGCACACAAGATCCATTTATCCTGCTTATGCTGCTGCTGCATGTTGCATCGTTATGACTATGAGATCAGGATGCAACTAATGACTATTTTAGGATTCATCTATCAATTATTGAAATATTGAATTAGTGATTTGGTTCATAAAAAGGTGTTAAATGTTTATGAACTCCAGACCAACCGGGCAACGTCCTTGAATGACCACTTGAGGCTGGTCATAATAGTCAGAGAGTCAGTCCCCATAGACCCCCAGATGTTAAAATATGCTTTACAGCAGAAAAAAAACATGTTTACAGCCTTTGTAAATATTAATATATCGATAATTTCACTATTTATAAAAGTGGTAAGAAGGGTGTTCTTTTCCCCTTACTCACATGTTTACATTGTATCATAAATTAGCATAAATGTGCATAAATGGGGTGTGTCCTGTTTGAGTGACAGCTAGCTGGCAGGTCTCTGCTGGGCTTGATGCTAACGATGCTAACAGCTCCTCAGCTAAGGAGTCAGTGACTTCATCTCCGGCTGTTTCTGCCTTTAGATCATTTGATGAACAAATCAGTAATTCTATTAGTATTCCATTCTACACTGTGTGTGTATATATATATATATATATATATATATATATATATATATATATATATATATATACAGAAAGTATTCAGACCCCCTTAAAATAGTTACTCTTCATTATATTGCAGCTATTTCCAAAATCATTTTTTCCTCATTAATGTACAAAGCACCTCATATTGTGGAAAAATTGTTGACATTTTTGCAGATTTATTAAAAAAGGGAAACTGAAATATCACACAGCGGACATGAACAAAACAGAAGAAGAGAAAAACAATCTTAAAACCCTGCTTTAGAAAACATTAAAATGCTTTATTAAATTGTCATTTCACATGTCAATGTGTTTCAGCATCCAGCTTCACTCAGGAAGTCACAGAAACTGGACTGTTGGTACAGAACCCTTCTGGTCTTTTGACCTCAAACTCTTCTACTAAACATGTTTATTCACCCATTCACACAAGATGAATATCCAAAGGATCCAAGAGAATTCTTATCTTGTGGATATTTAACTTGCTTCCATAAACCTTGATTGTTCAATTGACTTAACATTTCTTAAAAAATATTTTTCTGTGAGGCTGCACCTTATTCTACTTAGTATTTCTTTGTATTGACATTTTCGTTTTTTCTACATTTTCTCTCCTATTTTCACTACCCGTGTATTTTAATTTAATCCTTTTGTTTGACAGTGTGTGGGAGTTCTTTTTTCTTGTTCCAGTGCAGCTTTTTTGCCTCTCCTATGCACCTGTCCTCTGCCTAGGTGTGAACAACCTCTTTTGAGCTTCTACCATTTTCTGGATTCTCAGTAATATTCCTGATATCTGAACATCACTAAACATAAATGGTCTCCTGAGTGTTTTAGATGCTGGAATGTATAAGTGCGTCATATGAACAATGTATGAACTGCCTGCTTTGTTTCTCTGAGCTTGGTGTTTGGAGCAGAGAGAACGGACGACCGAGCTGAAACAAAGAGACTGAACAAACACAACCTCAGCAGGAGACTTAAGGACTTTAAAACAACAAAGCAACCAGATTCATACACAGATTCATGCATCAGATGCAAAACATGAGATTCATAAAGCAGATTCATACACGGATTCATACAAAGGTTCATACAGCAGTTTCCTGAGCAGCACCTGATCAGAGATCTGCTCTCTGAACAATTTCACCAAGCTTGCTCCTGAATACAAAATAAAATCCCCAGTCATGGATAAAACTCTACTGCTGCTCAACTAAATATCTTCTTCTTCAAAGTTCCTTTTATGTTCATGTCCAAGTTTGTGTTGATATATTTCAATTTTTGTTTTTCGTTTCCCCTCTCTATAGTTTAGTCCATGTTCAGATTGTGATTCGGCATACTTATTCTTTTATTACAGTATTTGTAATAATATTTGATTTACGTTCCATGTACTTAATGTAAATATGTTTCCTGTTTGTGTTTTCTTTGTTTGAAAGGTTTTTCAAATTATGGAAACAACATGTTAAACCACACCAAAATAAAAGATGCCAAAAAGGAAAAAAGTGCTTGATTCATTAAGTCAGTCCATTTCCTTCACCTGTGAACAGGTGACTCATCCCCTTCAAGTGTTGTTGCATGGAGATCAGATAAGAGTTGACAGTGAGAGCCCTTCAACAGGAATAAATCCAACAATGACAATCTCCATCAGAGGAGCAATCTGGGAATTCTTCTTCCTGTTGCCTCTGATTTCTGCCTTCACTTCCCCAAAACGCCCATTTACCACCCATTTGATGGAGAGCGATCAAAGATGGCGGCTGAAAATGTTGAGAGCTATGGTTACAGAGGTCATATTGTGTGTGTGTGTGTGTGTGTGTGTGTTTGTTTTGTTGACAAGCATCCCTTCAAAAACAGTGAGCATTCAGTGTGAGAAAAATAGTAAGCAAGAGGTAATTGTACACAAGGGGACAAATGTGTGTGTTAGAGTTTGAACGTGTGTGTTTGTCAGTGTGCAGCAGTGTGTTGAGTGTGTGCAGAGCTGTTGGCTCAGGTGTCAAAGAAGTCTGCAATTAGCAAACAAACAAAAGTGTGAAGTGGAGGAGGCGGAGTCACATGACATGAATCAGACGGAGTGAAGCAAATCAACGTCAGAGGATTAAAACTAATAAAACTAATAACTGAGCTGATGACTGTAGATATTCTGTGTTTTATTGTCAATGAAGGATCACACTTTATTTTTTAACCTTATTTATTACAAAGAATCAGGAAGACATTTTGGATTTGTTGTTTTCAGCAATGAACAGGATAAAATGTTTTTTTATATACATTGCTTAAAGAAGTTTTAATACTTTATATGTCATAGATTCTAGAAAAAATGTATTACCTTGTCCAAAATCTTCAAATCTAACTGCATCTTTATTTTCAGCAGTTTGAAGTCACTTTCCAGTTAAATCAGAGGTGGAGTCATGGTCCTACACGCTGCTCTGACCTCCCTTAGAGCGTCACCCACCCACTCACAACTACAGAGACTGTCTGTCCCCTGACCACTTCATTTACTTAACACCTCTATATCAGTGATTTTCAACCTATGGGCCACAGCCCTCTGGTGGGCCGCAGAGGTATTACAGGTGGGCAGCGAAATCCTTTTCTAAAAATCTAAATATCATGTCACGCGGTGAGGTCATGTCGGGTTTTGTCTTGTCATTTTGTCTTGTCATTTCCTGTTTTATTTTGAAAGATAACTCTCCTCTCGTTTCAGGTCACTTGCCCTTCCTCATGTGTCATCGGTCTGATTGTCGGCCCCGCCCTGATTGTTTCCACCTGTTCCCCATTACCAGGTGTATATCTTGTCTGCGTCTCCCCTTGTCTTGTGCCGAAGTGTTTTGTCCTCGCGTTCACCAAATTTTGATTTTCTGTTGTAGTTTTTGTACCATAGTCATTTGTTTTCTTGCATTAGTTTAGTTAATATTTTTCAGCTGGTTGTTTTTCCTCTTCATGAGTGATTTTGATTTGGATAAGTTTTATAGTGTAGATTAAGTCTCGAAGAGTTCAGTTAATATTTTTCAGCCGTTTGTTTTCCTCTTTATGAGTAATTTTGATTTCGATAACTTTTACAGAGTAGATTAATAATCAGGATTTATTCAGTTAATGTTTGTATTTACAACCGGTACTGACATATCATAGTTGTGTGCTGTACAGAGGAAACCGAACGCCAGGCAAAAAAACACACAAAGCACAAAAAACACCTTAATTACATACATTCCAGACTCACTGTACCTGACTTTTTTTCGTTTGCTGTTTCTTTTTCTTATGTTCTTGTACCAGGATGCAGCGTGTGTTTATCATTATCAAAGAGAAAATGCTTTTATTGCAAGTGTTGAAGTGCAGGCGAGAGAAAAAACATCCAAAACACACATTTCCCCTTATGTAACACATATTCCAGACTGTATGTACTGGACTTTTTTCTTCTTTTCCCTGTTTTTCTCTCGGCTTTGTACCAGACCTTTTTTTTTCCACTTTTTTTTCTTCTACCAGACTTTTTTTTTTTTTTCCTGGTCCTAATCCTCCTATAGAAAACCGGGATGTAGTGTGTGTGTTTGTAGCTCATTGATATCAAAGAGAAAATGATTTTATTGCAAGTCTTGTCGAGGAAGCGACAGAGAAGCCGTTTGTGGAGGCAACTGTAAACCACCATGGCTAAACTGACCAATCACAGCCATTGCGGTCTGCATCTACACAACGCCTAGTCAGGATTTTTTGGAGGTGACGTCAGCCTACAGCGTAGGGGTCTGCGTCAACGCCGTAGCTACGTAGCAGAACTATAAACTAGGTTCTATGCATTGCGCCAAAGTTTTCACATTAAAATGATAAAAATGGCCTGTTACTTCCCTGTGAATAAGTTGACATCAGTATAAACATCAGTATAAAAGTGATCAGTAATATCGTTGAATAAGTTGTGAGCTTCATGCATATTCTATAATTAGTCCTAAATATTGAATTTTTACAGCAAAATGATGAAAATGCTGTGTTGTGATTTTCCTGCCTTTTTCGTATTAATTCAAATCAGTCCTAAATTTGACATTTTTTTTTTTACATTAAAATAGCAAAGAGGTCTAAAAATGCATTCATTTACTTCTGTATTGTTTATTGGGTCAGAGGTGGGTCAGCCCTGAGCTGGAAAAGGTTGGGAACCCCTGCTCTATATCAAACAGGAGACAAGTTACACATAGTAACTAATAAACTAAACAATACAGCTAAAGTGCAGCAGAAGAGAGAGTGAAATGTGGACTTTTAAGCAATAGATCTCTGTCATCCGAAACTATATCAGATTATAATCTTGATTTATTCTGTTTTAGCTGGCTGTAGCATGAGGAATATATTAGCCTGAATGAATCCATTCCTTCCAGCCTAATAATACTCATATTAATCAAGATACCAGCTTCAGGTGGTGGAATTGCAGCCATTTTCAACTCAAGTTTATTGATCAGCCCTGAAACAAGGTGTAACCACACCTCATTTGAAAGGCTTATTCTCAGTTTTTCTCAACCAAGTTGGAAAACACTACAACCAGTCCTCTATGTTACAATGTACTGCCCTCCTGGAACTGGAATTTTGTGCATGCCCAATAACAGATCATTTGCAGGGAAATGTGCATTGAACTTAAATTAAAGATTCCTGAGAAATGTCAAATTATGCAGAACACAGCTATGCAGTGAAGCTTTAATGATGCTGATCATGAGCCCAAGGAGGGCTGAATATGGTATCTGCCTCACCATGGAGTCAAACATCTAGTCAAGCAAAAGCTTGACTAGACAAGCAAAAGCTTGACTAGACAAAAGCTTGACTAGATTTTTTGTTGTAGTTTTAATCTAACAAGTTCTCTGGTGGGGGGTCCTCATGAGGTTCTCACAAGAGACCGTGACAGTTGTGGTTGACATGGATACCATTTTCCACCAGGTCAGAGTCACCAGGTCAGAGTCATCAATGAAGACAGATCTCCTTAGGTTTTTCTGGTGGCCTGATGGGAATTACAATTAAGAGCTTGTTGAACACAAGATATTGGTCCACATCGTTGGTGCAATATCATCACTAAGTGTTGCAACTTTTGCACTTCAGAAATGTGCAACAGACTTTATGAAGGAATTTGTTACAGATGCTGCAAAGACAGTCAAAACAATTTTCTACATGGATGACTACCTTATGTCAACTACAGATGAAGACACAGCAGTCAATCTTTGTGCTGATTTGGGAAACATGTTCAATGGTCAAACAACAACCAGAAGATACTCAACTCCATTCCCAAAGAGAACAGAGCCCAAGGGTTTCAAGATCTAGACTTGGATAAGCACAGCCTGCCAACAGAAGGAGCACTGAAGCCAACCCAATAGTTTGCTTAGTCAGATTAGTTCAAGTTCAACTACAAGGATCAACCTCACACCAGGAGAGGCCTCCTTTTTTCCTCCTTTTCCAAAAGGCCTCCTTTTGATACCAATACCCAAATGGTTGCACCTTTGATGTCTACAAGGACTGACTGCAGCTGTGGTTGCAATCGCAATGGTTGCAATGGTTGCAATAGCCACTGGTTGTTGCTCAAGGTCAAGTTCAAGTTATCATCGGGGTAATCAACAAAGACGACCACTATGCTAGCCACAGATGGCAACAAATCCACACAACATGCCCTGTCCTTAGACCCTCACATCGTACAAGAAAAACTCCCGAAAAAAAAAAAAAACTTTAATGAGGAGAAAAAAATGGAAGAAACCTCAGGAAGAGAGATCCCTTCAGAACGGACAGGCAATAGATGAGGTGTGCATAGGATGGAAATAATACAAGGAGTTCTAAAGTAGAGATTGGCATAATTCATAGCTGTACAACATTAAAGAGGCAGCATGTACGTCTCAAAAGCATTTATTCATAAAAACACAAAAGTAAAAACACATAACAATTTAAACTAAACAGTTCTATATATATGTGAATGTGCTTGGGTGATGGCTGCCACGGTGGCTGTTCTTTGTGCTCAGGCCCTGTAGGGCTCTGTGTCTGTTGAGACAAAGGCAAAATGGCCGATCATGCTAATGTATGTGAGTGTGTGTAGGCTAAACTTCACTTTTGTGTGTGTTTCAGGGTGTCATGTTAAAGAGAGGTTAGTATCATGCAGGTTGGGACACTAACATCAAACTAAACCTTCTTACAAGCCTAAAACACAGTGAACTGTAGCCTAAAATCTAAACATTAACTGTTCTGTTCTGCTCAAGTCATGTTACCAGTCCATGGACAGGAAGAAGAAGAGTTGCTCACTGGTTCTCCTCCCATGAGATGGCTGAAGATCTAGTTGCAGCTCTGGTGTGATGGAGTAGATCCTTGTTGCTATTTGTTAATCTTTGTTGTTGTTTGGAAGAACCAGGCCTGAGTTGCTTCAGTGGACGTTGTTGAGTCCTTGGTTACTTGCAGGTCTTTGAGACACTGATGTTGTCATGCTGCAAAAGTGAGGTGAAGAGAGAGAGAGGCTGGTGATCTGCCATTATATCTCTGATGTCATGATGTTGAAAATGTGAAACAAGGTTTCTTGGGGGGAGGCTCACAAGTTCCAGGCTCAGCCAGGCAGCTGAGCAGACCTGTCTGCATATACTTCATACTACACCTAAATGTAATCATTGATTTTTGGTTAAAAGTAGTGAATACATACTTTAGGTGAAAAAACAGTTAAATTATATAAATGTGTAACATTTATAATGCATGGGAGCATACATGCATATGTATCGCTAGAAAAATCAATACTGGAGGATAAATACTGTCCCTATTTCTAACGGAATAAATGCAGCAGTTAAGTAGACATTTAGAGCAGAAAGTTTGCAGCAGGAGGATGAATCCTCCCCTGAGTCATGATCCATGTCCAATGTGGACTGATTGAGGTTCTGGCAGATGGACCATCACTCCAACCTGAGTCCAGCTGTTAAAGCAGCAGAGAGGCATGGGGAAACTGGAAAATTGGCATCTTTTGCATCAACTTGTCCTTCAGGTTACCATGACAGCAAGTGGTTGACACTGCGTTTTGTTTGCCTACCTCCAGTTTATTTTATTTAGTGCAGTGTTGATATAAACCTCCTGCAGCAGGTGGACAGGCCCTAAAAACTCTGACATTTATTATCTGTGTAGGCGCTGGCAGCAGCTCGCAGAGACTCAGCACAACTGCAGCTCTGACAGCACTGCACTGTATACTGTAGTTACCTCTGATGTGTGTGTGTGTGTGCCTGCCAGATGATAGGTCTGAGCACAGATAGAAAATAAAAACATCAAACATAAAGTCAAAGAAGCCCAGGGGAAGACTGTTCCAGAAATAACCTCAAAGCACTCCGGAGTGCCGACCGCCAGGCTCCGCCCACCCTGACCACCCTGTGCTAACTGGGTTGGCGAAAAACTAATAGTGCATCATTTTTAATTGCCCTTGCATGCTATTTTCTGACAGATGCCATCGCTGCTAATTAGATTCTGACAGTGTTATCAAATTCTTGTCTTGTTCCGAGAGGCCAGTCCTTAACGCCACCACGAAATTAAAAGTCTTGTGAACTAACGAGTGCACAGAGCCGCCAATTAGCCGACGAAGAATGGCTCATGCTCCAGCTCTGTCCCTGAGGCTTCACATGAAAGATCCACTCTAAGCTCTCTGAGACGCTGCTGGAGGGAGGAAGAGGTGAAGAGGTGGGACTGCAGCCATGATATTGGAAAGACTGAGGTCACTCCAACTCTTTTTATTGGGATTAATCTATTGATTATTGGAACAATTCATTAATTAGTTGTCTTGTTCATAAAATGGTGTAAGTTGCTAATCAGTGTTTCCCAAACCTGGAGATTCAACCTAAAGTTGTCAGTACTGGTCTTAAATATGAACTCAGGCACAGAGGTGTTTCTTTATCTCAGGTAGCAAGATCCCTCGACACAGTGAGGCTATGAAATACAGGCCTAAGCTAGGGAAAATGAAAATCACTCCTAAGAGGTAAAAACGCTAATCTGTTCTATCAAATTTATCAAACTCAAAATCACTCTTTACGAGGTAAAACAAAAGGCTGAAAAACATTAACTGAATATATCCTAATTTTAAACCTGCTCTATAAAAGTTATTGAAATCAAAATCACTCTTAACGAGGAAAAACAACCGGCTGAAAAACATTAAGTAAACTAAATGCGAGAAAACAAATGGCTATGCTACAAAAGCTACAACAGAAAATCACTCTTTCGAGGCAAAAACAAAGAAACACACGCAACAAGGCTATGGACACTGGGACAGGGCTTTGGTGAACGAAAGAACGAAACACTTCGGCACGAGACAAGGGGAGATGCAGACAAGATATACACCAGGTAATAGGGAACAGGTGGAAACAATCAGGGCGGGGCCGACAATCAGACCGATGACACATGAGGAAGGACAAGTGACCTGAAACGAGAGGAGAGTTATCTTTCACAATAAAACAGGAAGTGACAAGACAAAATGACAAGACAAAACCCAACTTGCCCTCACCGCGTGACAAAAATGTCGTTTTTTGTCCAGACCAACAGTCCACAACCCAAAGATCATCAGTTTACTAATATAGAGACTAAAGAAACCAGAAAATAATCAGAGAAGAGAAGTTGGAACCAGAGAATTTGGACATTTTATTCTTCAAAATGACTCTAATCGATTAATCAATTTTCAAAATAGTTGGAGATTAATGTAATAGTTGGAAACTGATTGAATCGACTGCAGCTCTAATCACCCCACCGAGAAAATTCTGAATATTGAATAAAAATCTCCACATTTTGATGCATTTATACACTCACCAGCCACTTTATTTGGTACACCATGCTAGTAACGAGTTGGAACCCCTTTTGCCTTCAGAACTGCCTCAATTCTTCGTGGCATAGATTCAACAAGGTGCTGGAAGCATTCCTCAGAGAGTTTGGTCCATATTGACATGATGGCATCACACAGTTGGCGCAGATTTGTCGGCTGCACATCCATGATGCGAATCTCCCGTTCCACCACATCCCAAAGATGCTCTGTTGGATTGAGATCTGGTGACTGTGGAGGCCATTTGAGTACAGTGAACTCATTGTCATGTTCAAGAAACCAGTCTGA
Source organism: Lepturacanthus savala (assembly GCA_030544235.1). Taxonomy (NCBI): domain Eukaryota; kingdom Metazoa; phylum Chordata; class Actinopteri; order Scombriformes; family Trichiuridae; genus Lepturacanthus; species Lepturacanthus savala. Next base: position 36,209,866 of record CM060464.1, read on the forward strand.
GATGATTCCAGCTTTATGACATGGTGCATTATCCTGCTGAAAGTAGCATCAGAAGTTGGGTACATTGTGGTTATAAAGGGATGGACATGGTCAGCAACAATACTCAGGTAGGCTGTGGCGTTGCAACGATGCTCAATTGGTACCAAGGGGCCCAAAGAGTGCCAAGAAAATATTCCCCACACCATTACACCACCACCACCAGCCTGAACCGTTGATACAAGGCAGGATGGATCCATGCTTTCATGTTGTTGAGGCCAAATTCTGACCCTACCATCCGAATGTCACAGCAGAAATCGAGACTCATCAGACCAGGCAACGTTTTTCCAATCTTCTATTGTCCAATTTCGATGAGCTTGTGCAAATTGTAGCCTCAGTTTCCTGTTCTTAGCTGAAAGGAGTGGCACCCAAAGTTCGACGTACTGTGCGTTCAGAGATGCTCTTCTGCCTACCTTGGTTGTAACGGGTGGTTATTTGAGTCACTGTTGCCTTTCTATCAGCTCGAACCAGTCTGGCCATTCTCCTCTGACCTCTGGCATCAACAAGGCATTTCCACCCACAGAACTGACGCTCACTGGATATTTTTTCTTTTTAGGACCATTCTCTGTAAACCCTAGAGATGGTTGTGCGTGAAAATCCAAGTAGATCAGCAGTTTCTGAAATACTCAGACCAGCCCTTCTGGCACCAACAACCATGCCACGTTCAAAGTCACTCAAATCACCTTTCTTCCCCATACTGATGCTGGTTTGAACTGCAGGAGATTGTCTTCACCATGTCTACATGCCTAAATGCACTGAGTTGCCACCATGTGATTGGCTGATTAGAAATTAAGTGTTAACGAGCAGTTGGACAGGTGTACCTAATAAAGTGGCCAGTGAGTGTAGATTAAAAATCACTAAGGAAATAATGTCAGTGCCAACAGAAAAGATAAAAAAAAAAACAGGTGTTACGCCCCAGTCTAGGGGTCCAAGGGCATAATGTGAATGGGGCCCATCTTCCCCAAGAATAAGGTTGCATTCAACAAATGTACTTTATTTACAGAAACAAGAAAATATGTAATTGTAACAAAAGGGTATAATACTGAGGGTTAAGTCTTCAGGGTGGACTAAGGCCAAATAAAACATGGTCTTGGTTTTTCCAGAACTTATAGTGTTATTGTGCTGTTAATGACACAGATCATGAACATTGATCCCTTCTGTTTTATCTAATGACAGAGGCATGTTTGGCTATATGAAATTTATATATAATCACTTATCATTTTACATTTTGGAAGAGCAGTTTTAGAGCAATCATCACTGCTGCGTAATGAATTCATAAAGTAATAAATTCCTTCACGTCAGTCTGACCTGATGTATTGAATGTAAGGGAAGGTGAATGATCTGGAATCTGCTACCCTAAAACTCTCTGTAATCATATAAAGTTGCCGCTGCAGCTTGTTCCTATAGTTTCATCACAGTTTTAATCACTTCCACAAACACACTGAGCCTGAGACTGAACAAAGAGAAACACAATGACAGTGGCTATCATAGGCCTTTAAATCTCAGCAAAAATACACAACTTCCCTCAGTCCTCTCAGCCGCAGCCATTAGCGGTAATTCAGCTTTTAGCTTCCCATCACAGCACAGCACACGCTAACTGCTGCTCAGCACCAAAACAAACGGGAAGAAAAAAGAAAAAAAAGCCTGAGTGGTGTGGCTGTCAGCCAGAAGAAGTTGCATGATGTATGAGGCAGGGACGAGGCTGCACCTCGCTGTGACTCTTAATAATTAAGAGGAAAAATGAAAACTTCAAATATTGTCTTAGCCGCAGTAGCATGACTTACTGGTTAATCAATGCTAACAGGGAGCATCAGGGGAGCAAACAGATCAATTCCCCTGACAGAGGGAGGGAGGTGACTTCAGCTGTGACACTGATAGACAAACGGAGGAGGAACAGCAGGATCCTGAGAATATGAAACCTGAGCATAAAACAGCAGCTTAAAGGTGGGGTGAATGATTGATGATGAAACACACTAAAAGCAGGCAGCATTTAGAAAAAAAAAAAAACTCAAAAGGCAAACCCCTTTTCTCCAGATATCCCCCTGAAGCCATGCCCCCAGAGAACAGGCCACGCCCCAAGAGAACAGGCATGCCAATGCTTGTTCCTGGGTTTGTGACTGTTGCTGCATTAATTTGCTCACCTGTACTATGTTTAATTTATTAGTTTATTAGATTAGAAGTTTGACTTTTCACTTTTTAAGTTTAATTAGTGGAAGTAATCTTACGTAGCAACAGCTAATTGCTGTAAGATAGAACCCTAACCCTAATTATAATTACAGCATAATGTTAGAGTAAAGAGTTTTGTGCTGTCGGTCAGTTGTTGTTGCTTCTTCTGCTGTTTGCAATTTATTTTCTTTCAGCAGCCTGTCATATCTGACACAAACTAGCATAGCATCTGTGTACGCCTGACTCGTTTGTGTTTGTGCCCGTGCACAAAGAGGTGTACAGGGGGAGGAGGGAGGGGAAATGTCTGTTTGAAGTCACCATCCAATAGTTACGACCAGGATGGGTGGGTGATTGGATGAAGTTAATTCAGTCCCTCTTGTCCTACAGGTTATTATTTTTTCTGTAAGTGTCCTTAATTTAATTAATTGATTACTGTCTGGGTGAGAATTTAAGCAATATGATAAAAAATGCTCTGGAAAAAATCATCCAACTTATCTTTAAAGAATTCAGATCAATCAAAGAACCAAAGCTGTGAGGGAACAGAGCCACATATTTACCCCACTGGTAAAACATGAAGATTTGATTTTAATTGTTTCTAAAAAAAAGTTGTACACGTGTTAAAATAAACACAAAGTGTAAATCTCAAGGAATAAATGAAGATAACTACTCTATGCAGCAGGAAAAGCGTCACTGTGTGTTTACGTTTATGTGTGTTACAGACGTGGAAATGTGGAGAATAAACTTTAGAAAAAACAAACTTTGGTTGTTGTGACTGTTTCACAACCTGTACCTGTTTTACTCCTCAGAATCAGTTTTAATCTCTAAATGACTTGTCTTTGGGTAAAATAGATTGTATAATAATATAGAAGGCAACAGTGATGGTATAGAATGAAGAGAAGCCTGATTGATGCAAACTGAAGCAGCTGTACTGGACAGAAAGAGTTGCCATGGTTACACCAACACAACAGAGAGGAAACTGTTTGTTATATCAGAAGGTCGATCAATCAGGTCAATTGATCCTGAACATAATCAGCTGACAGAGAAACAGGCTCTGTCTGAGGAAGAAACATTACAGAAGAAGGCAGTTTAATCTAAACATTTACACTCTAAACATTTAAACTTTAATCTAAACATTTACACTCTAATCTAAACATTTAAACTATAATCTAAACATTTACACTCTAATCTAAACATTTAAACTTTAATCTAAACATTTACACTTTAATCTAAACATTTACACTTTAAATATTTAAACTTTAATCTACACCTTTACACTTTAATTTACACATTTACACTTTAATCTACATATTTGAATTTTAATCTACACATTTACACTTTACACATTTACACTCTAATCTTAACATTTAAACTTTATTCTAAACATTTACACTTTAATCTAAACATTTACACTTTAATCTAAATATTTAAACTTTAATCTACACCTTTACACTTTAATTTACACATTTACACTTTAATCTACACATTTACTCTTTAATTTACACATTTACACTTTAATTTACACATTTAGACTTTAATTTAGACATTTAAACTTTAATTTACACATTTAGACTTTAATCTACACATTTACACTTTAATTTACACATTTAGATGTTAATCTACACATTTACTCTTTAATCTATACATTTACACTTTAATTTAGACATTTAAACTTTAATTTACACATTTAAACTTTAATCTACACATTTACACTTTAATTTACACATGTACACGTTAATCTACACATTTAAACTTTAATCTACACATTTAAACTTTAATTTTCAGATTTAAACTTTAATTTACACATTTAAACTTTAATCTACACTAAATTTACAAATTGGATCTTTAACAATAAGTCAATTTATAAATGAGATATGTGATATCCGCAATATGGCTGTAAAGGTTATGGTTAAAATGTCCCTGGAAATTCTAAAGATCCATCTGTGCGTGGGTGTGTGTGACAGTTAAAACACACAGGAAGCAGCTTCCTGTTCATGGATCTGTTCACACCAAGCTGGTTAAGAGTCTGATTTATTTCTTCATGAATTCATTAACCTGCACAGAGCAGATCACAGCAGACAGGAAGTGAAACAACAAATAGCATCTGTTCTGTTTTTCAAAATAAACCATTTAACAATAAAAGAGCAGATTTAATAATATCTGTTGGTTGTGTCTCTATATAGAAGCGACACTACAATCAAAACAACAAAAAGGCAGTAGACAGTCACCACAGGTCACCTCCTCGATCAGTAACAGAACAGGTGACCATTGCAGGAGCAAAGTTTTGTTTTGGTTCTGAGGGTCAAAGGTCGTGATCCAGGTTGACAGATTCTGTGTTAAAATTGTTGTGCTGATGAACATGAAAATATGTGAGAGAACTGAGGTGACAGGATGGATATTTTTACTTAGTCATTAGATAAAAGTTGCATGTGTTCTTCCAATGTATTGTTTTGTGCATAAACTTGACTTTTCATGTTTATTTTTGATATATAGAAGGGGGTCTGTAAACATCCCTTCAATGTGTTCATGTTAGTTTCTTGTTATTTAAAAGTCCGCTTGTATTTTTTTTTTTTTTTTTTTTGTTTTACCAAAACCAAGATTTTGTGTGATTGTTTTGACACGAAATGTCAAATGGTGTAACTGAAAAAGAATGATAAACTTTAAATATATTAGAAATATATAGAATATATTTTTAGGGCTACACCACGTAACAGTTTTGTCACGAATCCTATTATTACTTCTAGTATATTCTATGGATTTGAATGGCATGTCTGTTCAGTAAATTCTTGTTGTATTTTTTGCATTGCAGTTCATTTTTAATATTTTTAGTACTATGCCACATGAAACCCAATAGAGGGGATGGAGGGATGGATGGATGGATGGAGGGATAGATAGATAGATAGATAGATGATAGATAGATAGATAGATAGATAGATAGATAGATAGAGAGATGATAGATAAATAGATAGATAGATAGATAGATAGATAGATAGATAGATAGATAGATAGATAGATTTGTGTTTATAATTAAATGAGCATTATTCATGGTTAATTAAACCTCCTTATGTAAATAAACATGCAATAAATATTAACATGATTAACCTTCAATTTAGAAAAAAAGCAGCGATGACAGAAGGAAAAGGGTGATATTTCAACAATATAATGTCCCAGTTATACCATAAATAGCCAAAATGTACTCACAATATGTAGTATTTTAAGCAGCAGTTGAAGTTAACTCCTGCCTTATAAACTCTCTGACTTGATGTTTCTTTGAATAAACAGGACCTGGAACATTTTCTGTCTCACTTTGTATAGTCATCCAGTGGCTGAATTTTGACCCTTTAGTGGGCCGGACATGTGTGACACCCCTGAATTAGAGGATTAATTTGGCTCACTTTTTTTTGTTTGAAGACACAAAATCACTTTAGCAGAAGCAGAAATATCTTATTTTTTCTTACTTCCCATCAGATATTAGCATGTGTGATATGCAGAGTAATGGGAAATGTAACCACTTTAACTGATAGGTAGGGTGACATCAGTTAAACTGAGACACTATTTGGTAAATTACTTGGGACAATAACACGATTCCAAATGTCCCTTTTGTATGTATGTTTATGATTAATAATGACTGTTTTTGAACATTTTATGTTGGAATTATGTGATGAAATTATTTAGGTCCTAAAAATCTTGACATATAAGCTGTGCCAATTCATTTAGCATAAGTGGTTTCAGGTAAAATGGGCCAGTTAAATGACAAAGGGAAATTTGAATTTAAAGTTAATTCATCATTAGTTCTAATATTGAAAACCAATTGCTTAGAACCATATGACTTTTAAAATGCATCAAACAAACTGCTATTGTTGCTATTAAAACAATATATATACATGCAAACGTATATATACATGCAAATAACATGCATATATATATATATATATATGCATGTTATTTGCACGTTTGTTAGTTGTTGTTTTTTTTTTGTTTGTTTTTTTTATAGATTTAATATTATTATAATAGTTTAGTTAGATTTGTCATGCCAGGCTACTTACCATGCACATTTCTGGTTCAGTCTAGATTTAAAGTATTGTCTCATCACCATAGAAACCATAAACTAATAAAATCACCTGTTACTAATCAAGCACAGTTATGTCAGGGTCTATGACCCCTAAACCTTAAATGGCCCATTTCACCTGATATCAAACAAAATTAGAATACTTGTAATAATTAAATTACAAACTCTCTCTCAGATGATTTTTCATTCTTTAATTGTTTTCTGTGATCCATGACAGTTTTTCTCCTCTATCGTGTTCCTCTCCACGTGCCTCAGGCGTTGCCGTCTCGCTGCTCTCTGACAGCTTCCTGTAGCCGTGAGAAACCTGCTCTGAGCGGATCAGCCGAGTGGCGGCGAGGCTCGCTGCCTCTAATTCCTCCGACAGCGGCGTCGCTGTGATACCTCTAAGAGCCCAATCCCTGTGTCTGTTCTCAAAACCGCACAATCTCCACGGCGCCGCACGTCTGACTCCAAAAACCATCTGAGAGTTTTAAAAAACGGAGCTGGGGAGAAAGAGAAGAGAGGGAATCAGAGGCGTGTGGTATTTGTTTGACAGGTACATGTCTCTATAGGCCAGTGCCTTTCCAATTTAAGAGGCCCTTAAGCTGGGAGCAGCAGCTTAACATTATTCTCTGTGAGCAGCGGCTGCTGCTCTCTTTTCTCCATCTCGTTCAGAGTGGGCCCCGCCGACCCTTCAAGGACGCTTTGCTGCAAGTGTTTCATCATTTGGTTGAATTTTAATTATTTTTCCAGGCTTGTTAAGTCCCGCAGAGGGAGCTGAGCACTCGCTGTGTGGAGGGAAAGGAAGCGAAGCAAAGAAAGGTACGAAGGAAGGACCGCAGGGAGGCTGGATGACAAAACATTTCATTAGCTCCTGAAACATTGGCTCATTCACACGTCCACGGATCTGACGGCTGCGTGAGGTTCAACCCAACATCTGACTCTCGTTTGCACGACAATTCTCAAGATAATTAGTGAATCCCAGCTGTTATAGACAACCAGACTATAGCTTTAATTGGCTGATTTAACCTTTCTTTTAGATGGCTATTGTTCCATTAAAATCTACATATTTATAGGATTCCTGCTTCAGATGGATAATTAACATGTTGAAAACTTCATGATTTGGTCAAAATTCAATTGTCATTGTGCAGTGGATCATTTTCTGAGATTTTTAAAAATGATTTAAATACAAGCTTCAGAAAATCCAAAAATGTTTTCTTGCTTCTGCTTTTTTTCTTTTTTTTAAAATAAACTCTTTATTAAACTTCTTTTTTTAATATCATTGTCTTCCCGCCCTTGTCTTTTCCTCTACAGCTGATCCCCCTCCCCTACCCAAAAATATTCAGCCTGCAGATTCTCATGCACACAAAATAAATACATTTCATACATTTCAAATCATGCACTTTCACATGTAATACTTTAAGTACATAAGTGTGTTCTCCTTGGGCAGTATGTGAAAATGTGGTGCTTTATGTGCTACCTGGCCCACTCAAATGGCCAGGATTTTGAGTGTGGATTGTTGCAAACTTTCCAACACATGCCATTTTAGCGACATAGCCTGTGTATCTACGTTGAAGCAGCACATGGAGGCAGATGAAGCTTATACAAATGTAAATGTCTTGAAAAATCACTCATTGCAACACAAAAAACAGCACAAACTTGTGACAAGTATACAGTAAGTAAAATAATGCATAATTTTCTGTGTCTGACAGACAGTTATGTCGATACATTAGGTTAAAATAACCTAATGTAGTTAGCAAGCAAGCAAACAGAAAAAAAAATACTAATACTAATATTACACATATATTAGTAAATTTGTTTCTGTGTTTGTATTAACTACAGCACAACTATTTGGCTTCTACATTAAGCTCTCAAACAAAAAGGTTGTAGCCTAATAACGTCTAATAATGTAAGTTTTTCTTACCTCATTCGATCTTCCTCTGAAGTTGGAGAAGGAGTTGCCGTGTCCAAAATGGCGGATCAGCCTCATCCCTTCAACACATTTTCAAACTTTAACTCAAGCTGCTGGGACAAAATAATTAACCCAACCTTGGGTAAAAGTAACCCAATCTGCTCACATTCCTCAGCTACCCTGCAAGTGGGTTACGAAAACAACCCAGCAAGTGTACTTTCTGTGTTATTATGAAATCCATTCCTGAATTATGCATTTAAACCCTGTGTTACTTGTCACCTTTTATTTCCTGGTTGTCTGACATGTTTCACTTGTGCCTCATTCAAGTCAAGTCAATTTTATTTGTATAGCCCCAGATCACAAATCTCAGATTGGCCTTAATGGTGGTGAAATATGACCCCTTCTTTTAGTGCCTGTTAGGCAGCAGCATCTGGATCAGCTGGAGAGTCTTTAGAGACTTTTTGTTGCAACCTGACAATAAAGAATTGCAGTAACCCAGCATTGACCTAACGAATGCATGGACAAGCTTTTCTGCATCTTTTAGAGACAGGAAGTGTCTGACTACTTTGCTATGTTGGTGGGTAAAAGAAGGCAGTCATATGAATTTGTTTAATATGAGCAGTAAATGACATATCTTGATCAAAGATGACTCCCAGATTTCTTACAGTCACCTGGAGGCCAAGGATATGCCATCCAAAGTAGCTATATCACCGGATATTGAATTTCTCAGGTGTTCAGGCCCACGTAAATTAACTTCATTTTTGTCTGAATTCAGTAGCAGAAAGTCACAGATAATCCAAGATTTTATGACCTTAAGACATGTTTGAAATTTTGCTAGCTGGTTGGTTGGTTTTATTTGGATTAATTGACAGACAGAGTATGCCAGTGGAAATTATTGAGTGTGTAATTTTACCTATAGGAAGGATATAGAGGGTGAAAACATTGTTAACATGAACAAATTTGGAGCCAATTGAGAGATAGGAGTTCAACCATCTTAATGGAGTACTTTTTATATACCTTTTAATCTTGTCATTAAAAAGCCCCTGATGTCATTGCATTGAGAGTTGTAGGAATACATGGATCATTAGAGTAGTGAATTTTTTGTCAGTGTAGCTAAATTGCTGAAAAGAAACTAAGGGTTGGTTTTGGTTTTCTCTATTAGTGAGGAGTAATAGGCTTCATGTAAGGTCTGAGACTCACTTTCCATGTGTAGAGAGCTTTTTCCAGTTTGCTTAGTCGGTTTTCAACAAGTCCATGAATGTTAGACAGATGGTTCATCCATCAGGTCATATTTTGCTGTATGCAAGCGAACCACAGTATGTATCCCAGAAGTCAACAGGAGGTCAATAACTTTAGAAGAAGAACTTTTCCCAGTGGTGCTGTAGTACGTTCTTTGAACATCCATGGCTGCTGTAGCACATCAGAAATGTTCCTTGTACTGGCTAACTTTCTACATAAAAGCTACTACTGTGGTGTTGGAATAGTAGCTACTGGTAAGGCAGTAATGCTAACTAGTAGTAGCTACTGTTAGTAGGCAGTAATACTAAGGTTTCAGATGTTGCCTCTGACTTTGTTTGCTTATTTCCTGCATGTTGTTGATTTTTGTTTTTCTGCCTGTTCACTGTTTTTTATATAAATATATAGCAGTGCCATCTTTTGTTTTTCTTTATTTTTTGTTATTAAGATACTCTATTCAATCTTTTCTCTTATTTGATTTCACCACGATTCAGATAAAAAAGTATCAGACCCAGGACGGATCCTGTTTTACAATAAATGTCACTGTTAAGAACTCAGAGATTCTATTATTGATTATTGAAACTTGCATATTGATGAATATGCATGAAACCATGAAAGCATCATCCCATGGAAACAATATGTTTCCCAGAGCAGATTAGAAGTATCGATAAGTTGTTGTTAGGGCTGCAAATAAAGGCTATTTTGATAATTGAATAATCTGTCAATTATTGAAATGAATAAGTGATTTGTGGTTTGGTTCCTAAAACGGTGTAAAATGTCAATCACTAAAGCTGAAGATTCAAGCTAAAATGTCTTTTGTTGTCCAGACCAACAGTCCACAACCCAAAGATCATCAGTTTACTATTATAGAGACTAAAGAAACCAGGAAATAATCAGAGAAGAGAAGCTGGAACCAGAGAATTTGGATATTTCCTTCTTAAAAACAACTCAAATCTTTTATTTTATCAAAATAGTTGGCAATTAATACAATAGTTGACAACTAATTAATTCATCAACCAATTACTGCAGCTCTATCTGTTGTTGGATAAGTCATCAGTATGTTGATCGGCAGCATCAAGTAACTAAATAATAGCTCAGAATTTGTGGTTCAATATTTGTGTCCTTTAATGGTGCAGTGGGTGTTTTTCTGGCAGCTTCTATACTCAACATACTGTATAGTAGAGAGTAGAGCTGAGGTTTGTTTTTTCTGCTGTGGCCAACATGGCAGCTTCGTGGAGTGAAACCTGCTCTCCATGTCAATAAAAACAGTTTTAAAAGCTGAGGGCACCGAGTCCATTGAAAGCAACTTTGTGATGAAATCAAGATTATGTAATAGGGGAAACAGTTGCTATAGGGTGGAATATACAGGTTGTAGGTTTGGAGGCAGTTACTGGCTGGTATAAAGGCCTCAGGGGAAATTATTTTAAACTGTGAAAGGTGCAGCTGGTCTGAGTCACTCTGCTGCATCCATCAAAGAACTGGAGAGTTCAGCATCCGCACAGGAGGCTGGACCAGTGACTTCATCTCTACAACTGACTTGTGAAGGATTTCAGGAAATTATTGAACCCGTGATCAGGACCTGCTGATTGTGAGTGATAACAGACAGAAGCATTGATATGTGATCAGAAACTGGAACCTGTATGGAAGTTGTGATTTTGCACTTTGGGTAAAACGTCAGCTCATAGCAAGGCCTAGAAATTCACTGCTCTAGAATCTGAGCAAACATTTAAATGTCAGTCAGTATCTTTACACCGAAAAAAATAATTTGATTTAAATGTTAATGCACATGTAAACATTTTAGCTTGACTGAAATCAAAGTTGTAAAGTTGGGCTAAGACACGTTTATATACAAACTTTATTACTGCACTTCTGCAATTACTGCAATTCTGGATATCAATGGTTCTCAAACTTTTTCACATAGCTAACCCTAACTCTCGAAAACTAGACCACAGACCTCATCTCATACGATTTGTGCTTCACAATGTTTTATGAAAGAGAATATCAGAAACCAAGGTCAAAATTATAGAAGACAGAAACTGCCATAAATAAATGACTTAGTACATGAATACTAGTAAATGTCCATGTTTATTTAATTTTCCATTGAATTAATTCATGAAATTAACTTATTTGTGTATTATTTCACATTTATTTCATTTTCCATTTTATTTTATTTTTAAATGTATTTATTTACTCACACAACCCATTCATTTTCACCTCAATATATTTAAAATGAATTACATTCATGTGCAAAGTTAAAATAATAAACAAATAATAGGAAATAAATATTACTAAATTAAATAAATATATTTATTTTAAATTATGCTAGTACAAATGGTCTTACTCTCCTTTTTCCTGGGGACCCCTGGCACTACTTCAAGGACTCCTCTGGGGGTCCCAGACCTCACTTTGAGAAGCACTGCTCTACATGTTCTTTGAACATTCTTTCTACACTTAATGTATTCATGTATTTGTTATATTTGTATTTAAAATGTGTTTAAGGTCTTTTGTTATGGACCTGCTGTAAAACAGGTTTTGAACTGAGGCAGAATAAGCGTCTGTTTTATGTTGATTTTCCATAAATGAACTTACACTTAAACACGGTCTGATGAGAATCAGCTTGAGTTATAAGGTACAATGGCAAAACTGCCATGTGGTGTAACCCTAAATATCTGGTAAATACCCAGATAGTTTAACTCTTTTAAAAAAAGTTTTAGAAAATGAATGCTATCAAATAGTTTTATATTCTCAGTACAAATGAACTTTTAAATATCAAGAAACCAACATGAACACACAATGTAAATTTATAGAGACCTGATGATTCCTTCTTCAAACTCTCATTTAAAACATTATTTGTCACTGACTTACAATCTCCCATCACTGCTGTTTTAAATATATTCTGCAGATTAATGAAATTCTGCCGGAGAGTGAAGATTTAAAGTCCAAACTTGAGCTGATTTCATTGATTCCTGCTGAAATGTTGTGTCAGTGAAGGTGTTGGTTGTCCACTCTTCTTTCACCTTGTGCCTGCTGCTGTTCTTCTCCCTGAAGGCGTCTCCTCCTAACCCCTTAATTACCACTCTTTAATTGTCATCGCCAATTTATCCATGACCTCCGCCCCTCCACCTCCACCACAGACTCAGCCTCAGGAATTAAACCCTCCACCGCCAGGCTCCATCCCCGGAGGCCTCTCAGCTTAACTCCTTAAAGCCTCCAGAGTTTAATCCTCCTGAAATGAGCTGCTGGCTGTGATATCTCCCCCCGGCTGAGCCGTTCCAGGCCCGACTCGCCCCATCGGTGACATCAGCGTCAGAGCGGCCTGCGGCAGCAGCTCGGCCGTCAGCGGCGGAGACGCCAGCCCGGTCTGATCTTCCTGCTTCATTAGGAGTCAGGTCACACCACAGCCGAGCTGGACTCCGGCCATTAGCTGGGCCGTGATTAATGGCTACTTAGCTGAGGCAATTGAACATTACGGGACAAGAGGGGAGGTGTTATGGTTGTTCTGTAGCTCCACAGCCTTCCAGATATGCAGCGCTGTTATTTGTTCTGTGAGGAGTGAGCTGCATGGAGGAGAAATCTATCCGTCTCCTCGCATGTCCAGTAATGACAAATCAGCATTCTCAGAGCACAGCCTGATTCCATTTCTTCTTCTTCTTTTTTTTCCATTTAAAGCCCCACATATCTATCTATCCACGCCAAGCAGACATCTCAAAATCTCAAAACCAATTTGGCATTATCTCCATCACAGGCCGACCCTTAAATTTGCATCAGTGCAGAGTGGGTTTGGCAAAGCAATTACCCTGATGCAGGACATCGGTAATTTGACGAGAATCTGCTCTGACAAGTCTGGACACAGCGGAGGAGGCGTCCCCCCCGGGGGTGGGGGAGGGGGTCTGCAGAAAGCAGCTCCACAGCACAAAACCACGAGCATTAACGCAGCACTGAGATGGCAGAGAACGCCGGGGAGCACCTTAAAGATTCTCCACGAGTCACAGATCCACCCAATCACACAGCAGACGCGTCAAAACAAAATTGAGCTTCACAAGGTCAGTGGCCACATTCCTGCTCAGCGTCCTGCTCAGTTTACACAGAGAGAAACTCTCACAGCAGCAAAATAACACCTGGAACAAACCTAAAAATATCAGCATGTTGTCATGAATTCAGCATTTTTCATCCAATTTAGTTTCACAGCTCCGATAAAGGTTGTTTCAAAGTCAGGAATAATCAGCTGTTTCCATCTCATCAAAAAATCACACTTTTTGCATAATACTTAGAAAATGTAGCCTCATTAATGTGTTTTTTAACAAAGCTTTTAATGTGAATTCAACCTGAGGTTTGACTCTTTTCTGCTCAGTGCTACGATGATGACTGACGACTGGGAAATAATCACAGGACAACTACAGCTCTTAAAGTGGAACTGAATGTTTAAATATTTTCTCCAATGAGCTAGAAAATGAGCTCCACTGAGCAAAAATTTCAAGTTCTCTGCGGTTTCTTGTTATTTAAAAGTCCATTTGTATAATTTTCTTGATTTTGTGCAACTTTTTGGCACAAAATGTCAAATGGTGTTACTGAAGAATGATAAATGTTAAATATATAATCCCTCTAGAATATAAAACTAGTTGATAGCATGTGTTTTAAATTGTTTAAAAGTTTTTAAGAGAGTTAAACTATCTGGTACCAATTTTTAGGGCTACACCACATGGCAGGTTTGTCACTGACACAATATAAAAACTTAATATTATGTCATTTCAACTTTAATTTTCATGTAATTGTTTTAAACTTAATTCAAGTTATCGTAACATGATTTTTTACAGCTAGAAATCCACTGAAGAAAATAATTTAAGCAATTTAATATTTTGAACAGTTCAACTTAATAGCTTATGACTGATTATGGTGATTAAGTAAACGTGATAATAATGTGCAAAAGTAGTTGGAACAACTTTATTTTGTGAGTGTGGCAGTCTCGCTGCCCCCGTGGGTTCCCCGGCACCGAACAGACCCACAACAAGTCCAGTCTTTTGGGGTTCAACGGTTTTCCCGTGCTTTATTTGAACACACACACACATGAACACACTCACACATACACACACACACACCGTACGCAGACCCCCTGCAGCCGCTCACAGCCCGGTATGCTGCCGTCTGCCGGGTCTCTGGTGTGTTTGTCGCTCTCCTTCCGGGTCCAGCCTGCTACTGTTTTAAAAGAGATGGTGAGAGTAATTAGCGCACCTGTACTCCACTGCTCAATCACTCTCACCTGGCGCCGCTCCCCTGAGCCCTCCCCACACCTCTCTCCTGCAGCTGATGCACCACGCCCCCTCCACATACCTCCACTGCTCGACTTAGGCCGGGGAACCGTCCGGCCTAACCTACTCCCCCCCCCGCCTCCCCATGGGAGCGGGAAAGGAAGTCGGCCACGGCCATCTGTGCCCCCGGCCTATGGATCACTGTGAACTTAAATGGCTGTAAAGCTAGATACCACCGAGTGATCCGGGTGTTGGCATCCTTCATGCGGTGGAGCCACTGAAGGGGAGCGTGGTCCGAGCAGAGGGTGAATGGGCGCCCCAGCAGGTAGTACCGCAGAGCATCGACCGCCCACCGGATGGCCAGGCACTCCCTCTCCACCGTACTGTACCTGGCCTCCCTCTCTGACAGCTTGCGGCTGATGTAAAGCACTGGGCGGTCGACGCCCCGCACCCGCTGGGACAGAACGGCCCCCAGCCCCCTGCCCGACGCATCAGTCTGCAAGACAAAAGGGAGAGAGAAGTTAGGTGTGTGGAGAAGAGGCTCCCCACAGAGGACCTGCTTTACCCTCTCAAGCGACACCTGGCACTGCTCCGTCCACTGGACCGGATCTGAAGCACCCTTTCGGGTGAAGTCGGTTAAGGGGCTGGTTAGCTCTGCGAAGTTGGGGATAAATCGCCGGTAATAGCCGGCCAGCCCCAAAAACCGCCGCACCTCTTTTTTGGTCTTGGGCCTTGGGCAGGCTGCAATCGCTGCTGTCTTGTCTACCTGTGGATGCACCTGCCCGCCGCCCAAGTGGTACCCCAGATACCGTACCTCCCTCCGTCCAACTTCACACTTCTTTGGGTTGGCCGTAAGCCCTGCCTGCCTCAGCGACTCGAGCACCGCGGCCACCTGCCGCACATGCTCCGCCCAGGTGTTACTGTGGATGATGACATCATCCAGGGAGGCGGCAGCATATGCGGCATGGGGACGCAGCACCCGGTCCATGTGGCTGGGGCCCCGAACAACCCAAACGGAAGTGTGACAAATTGGTACAAACCGTACGGAGTGGAGAAGGCCGTTTTCTCCTTGGACTCTGGAGACAAGGGAATCTGCCAGTAGCCCTTGGTCAAATCCAGCGTCGTGAAAAAGCGAGCAGGGCCCAGGCGATCCAGGAGTTCGTCGACCCGGGGCATTGGATAGGCGTCAAACTGTGAAACATCATTCACCTTGCGATAGTCCACACAGAACCGGATAGACCCATCCTTCTTGGTTACAAGAAGGATGGGGCTACACCAGGCACTGTTGGACTCTTCTATTACACCCATCTCCAACATAGCTTTCAATTCAGCCTGAACCACTTTTCTCTTGTGTTCAGGTAGCCGATAGGGCCGCGAACGCACCGTCACCCCTGGGTGAGTCTCGATATGGTGTTGAATAAGGCTTGTGCGTCCTGGCAGGGGGGAAAACACATCAGCGTAACGCTGCTGCAACCTGGCAATGTCTGCTCCCTGGGACGGTGAGAGATGGTCTTCACAACGGAGCGGGGCAGGATTGGTCGATTTTGGTACCTCGGGCCCCAACTCATCTCTCTCTCTCATTGTTGTCACCAGGGAAACAGGCTCCGCCTCTCTCCAAGCTTTAAAGAGGTTGAGGTGATAAATCTGTGTTGCCCCTCCCCTGTCAGATCGCACAAGCTCATAATCAACGTCACCCACTCGCCGTGTGACCACAAAGGGTCCTTGCCACTTGGCGAGTAATTTGGAGTTGGAAGATGGGAGCAATACAAGCACTTTATCTCCCAGTGAAAATTGTCTTAGCCTCGATCCTCTGTTGTACAGCCGCTGCTGACGTTCCTGGGCCCGGAGCAAATTCTCACGTGATAACTGCCCTAGTGTGTGGAGTTTTGCTCTCAGGTCCAGGACGTATTGAACTTCGTTCTTACTTGGGCTCGGACCGTCCTCCCAGCTTTCTTTAACCAGGTCCAGAACCCCCCGTGGTTTCCTGCCGAACAGCAGCTCAAAGGGAGAAAATCCCGTCGAGGCCTGGGGTACCTCGCGCACTGCAAACAACAGAGGATGTAGTCATTTATCCCAATTATGATTATCATCGTGCACAAACTTACGGATCATGGACTTCAAAGTCTTATTCAGGCGCTCCACGAGGCCGTCCGTTTGAGGGTGGTAGATGCTGGTTCGAATAGACTTGATGCCCAATAACCCGTACAGTTCTCTCAGTGTTCGTGACATAAATTGGGTGCCCTGGTCAGTCAGGATCTCTTTCGGGATCCCGACTCGGGAGATAACTTGAAACAGCGCTTGCGCCACACTCTTTGCAGAGATGGTGCGCAGCGGCACTGCCTCTGGATATCGCGTTGCGTAATCCACCAGGACTAACACAAAGCGATATCCCCGTGCGCTCCGGTGAAATGGCCCGATGAGGTCCATCCCAACGCGTTCAAATGGGACCTCCATCAGTGGTAATGGGCGCAATGGCGCTCTCGGGACGACCGGTGGGTTAACTAACTGGCATTCGGGGCAAGACGCGTACCAGCGGCGCACGTCTGCCCGAATGCCTGGCCAATAGAATCGGGCCATTATCCGGTTCAGTGTTTTATCATATCCCAGGTGTCCAGCCATCGGGTTGTAATGAGCCGCCTGGAAAACTATTTCCCGACGGCTTTTCGGGACCAACAACTGGGTTATTGTGTCGCCTGTCTGAGTGTCACGACTCACTCTGTATAATCTGTCCCTGCGCAAAGAAAAATGTGGATATGATAGCGCTGCGTCAGGGCGCACCATGTGACCATCAATTCGTATCACTTGGTCAAAGGCAAAGCGCAGAGTATCGTCACGAGACTGCTCGAGTGGAAAATCTTCCATGGAGTCAAACACGGGAACCTGCGGAGCCTCCGGTGGAGGCACCACCGGTTCCCCCTCCCCGTCTGCAGCGTCGGACAACCTCGCGTCGCCGCTAAGCACAGCGCACATATCCCCTGTCCCTGTCGGTCGTGAGCGCACCCCCACACATTGCCCCACTAGTTTATCAAACCCCGGCCAATCCGTGCCCAAGATCAGAGGATGCGCCAGGCGGGAACTAATCGCAGCCTTCACACTATGCTTTTTACCCTTGTAGCGAATTTCCACCGACACCACAGGATATCTGTGAATATCCCCATGCACACACCTGATATCAACCCATCCCGCCTCTAACAGTGCCCCGGGTCAAATCAGGTTCTGGTGGACTATAGACTGCATGCAGCCCGAGTCCACCATTGCCTGATGTGTACCCCCCTGAAACCTTACCGGAACGCTGTACGTCTCTCCCGGACCGGGGGAGGGTGCCGGGGGGCCGACAACCCGGATCACCTGCCAGACCTCCATTAGCGGACACTCGCGGCGGAAATGTCCGGGCTGCCCGCACCTCCAGCACTCCTGCCCTGCCGCCTGAGGGACCCTCTGTGGGCTGGGAGCGGCGCCCGTAGCGGCTGGACCCTGTGGTGGAAAGAAAACAGAGGGGGCGTTAGTGCGGGGGGCAGGGGTGGGACGGGTCGATGTTTCGGGGGGGGGGGACCGGGTACGGTGGCGGGTCTCCTGCGAGGAGCCGGGCTGGGGCGGACACCGGCCGCGCCTCTGATGTCTGGTCCCGGGAGAGGACGGCCAGGTGGTCCTCTGCGAGGGTAACGGCCGTCGCCAGGTTGGCGGGGCGGTGGCAGCGCACCCATTCCAGGGTGCCCGCTGGCAGCCCATCCACAAACTGCTCCAGGATGATCTTGTCCATCAGTTCTCCCTCGCCTGCGGTCCCCCCCGGCTGCAGCCATCTGTATGCCGCGTCCCGTAGCTGCTGGGCGTGGACAAACGGGCGGTCGGTGGGCCCCAGCTTGGCCCCCCGGAATCTCCGCCGGTGGTCCTCCGCCGAATATCCCAGTCGGTCGAGGACGGCCCTCTTCACTGCCCGGTACTGTCCCCGCGAGGAGGCAGGCAGGCCGAGCGCCGCTGTTTGTGCGTCCCCCGCCAGCAGTGGCAGCAGGCGCACGGCCCACTCTGCCTCCGGCCACCCGCACGCCGACGCCGTCGCCTCAAACATTTCCAGAAATGACTGGACGTCGTCGCTCCCGGTCATCCGCTGCAGTGTTACGCCGGCGAGCGGGGGGCTCGGTGATGCCGTCCCCGACCGAGCCAGCATCCTCTGCAGCAGCTGTGTCTGCCCCTCGACCTGCAGCTGAAGCGCCGAGAGCTGTTGTTTGCTGGCCGCTGCTTGGTCCCGGCTCATCGCGGCGACCTCCGCCAAGATCTGGGCCAGCGCCGTAGCTGGTTGGGTCTGCTGCGGCTCGGACATGGTCTCCGTGCCGGGTTCGTATTGGGCGCCAAATGTGGCAGTCTCGCTGCCCCCGTGGGTTCCCCGGCACCGAACAGACCCACAACAAGTCCAGTCTTTTGGGGTTCAACGGTTTTCCCGTGCTTTATTTGAACACACACACACATGAACACATACACACACACACACACACACACACACCGTACGCAGACCCCCTGCAGCCGCTCACAGCCCGGTATGCTGCCGTCTGCCGGGTCTCTGGTGTGTTCGTCGCTCTCCTTCCGGGTCCAGCCTGCTAATGTTTTAAAAGAGATGGTGAGAGTAATTAGCACACCTGTACTCGACTGCTCAATCACTCTCACCTGGCGCCGCTCCCCTGAGCCCTCCCCACACCTCTCTCCCGCAGCTGATGCACCACGCCCCCTCCACAGTGAGTAATCCATCTTAACTTTTATTGTTGAACAGAATTTCATTATAAGTAAGAAAACATATTGATGCAACTGTTTGGAGTTCATTTTTGTCGGGGAGCCACCCATTTGTTTTGCGTTTGCTCTGAGTTTCTTCACACACACACACACACACACACACACACACACACACACACACACACATACAAACACACATATTTTCTGCGATTTAAGCACCCAGTTGCACTTTTTTTTAATGAATGCCCCCTGTTGCCCTTTGATTCTAGTCATCCTGATGAAGATAAATCATCTTTTCAGTTAGGTTTGCACTCTTTATCAGAAAGTCACAAAGAACAAGTTTAAAGTGTCAGAAAAAGTCACTTCATTGAATCTGATTTCTGATTTGCTGCCATCATTTAAAAGCCTCCATGATTTCCCCTTCATGGCAGTTTTTCTTTGAAAAGTTTGACATCCTGAGTTGAAGGTTGGTTCTTTAAAACAACACTTGATACACACACATGCACACACACACACTTACTGTAAAAGCAATACTGTAAAAGCTCAGCAAGTTGCAAAGGAGCTGCTGTTCCGTGTTTATTTGCATATAGAGGTAAATAAAGTGTAACCGGAGACACATCGGCAGGTGTGAACATACGCTCTTATAGCAGCGTCTCTACACTCAGCACTGTGACACTCGGCCTTTTCAACACATCATAAATCCAACTTTTCTTCTGCCATTCAGCAGGATATCAGTGTAGAAAAGAAGCGGTTCCCCAGTAGACATACCTGGTTAAATTAAGGTTAAATGAATGAAAAAAAATACCATCATGATGTTATTAATGCACCGTCAAAGCTCGGTGGAGATCTGATGTAGCCAAGAATATTTCTCATAATGAGAATTTTTAAATGATCTTTCTTGAGCTAAAAAATATGCACAGAAAAGCAAAAGGAAGCTGATTCATTTTCTGTTGTCTCCTCAGAGATGAGATCAGGTCTGACAACTCAAAGACATTCACTTTACATAGCGTGAAACTCATCTATTAGTTCTTCACAGAAATGTGATGTTGCTGTTAACTTTTTCAGATGACATGTTTTTACTGCTCCATGCAGGTCTCTGTTGAGCTGAGTTGTGTTGTGTTTAGTTGTGTTGAGCTGAGTTGTGTTGAGCTGAGTTGTGTTGAACTGAGTTGTGTTGTGTTGAGCTGAGTTGTGTTGAACTGAGTTGTGTTGAGCTGAGTTGTGTTGTGTTGAGTTGAGCTGAGTTGTGTTGTGTTGTGTTGAGTTGAGCTGAGTTGTGTTGAGTTGTGTTGTGTTGAGTTGAGCTGAGTTGTGTTGAGTTGTGTTGAGCTGAGTTGTGTTGAGTTGTGTTGAGCTGAGTTGTGTCGAACTGAGTTGTGTTGTGTTGAGCTGAGTTGTGTTGTGTTGACCTGAGTTGTGTTGAGCTGAGTTGTGTTGAATTGAGTTGTGTTGAGTTGTGTTGAGCTGAGCTGAGTTGTGTTGAGTTGTGTTGAGCTGAGTTGTGTTGCGTTGAACTGAGTTATGTTGAGTTGTGTTGAGCTGAGTTGTGTTGAGTTGTGTTGAGCTGAGTTGTGTTGAGTTGTGTTGACACAACACAACAACAACAACACCACCACAACAACACAGTGCAGAACTACACAACATGACAGCAACCCAATGATAACACAACAGTGTTATGTGTGTTGAGTTGTGTTGAGCTGAGTTGTGTTGTGTTGAGTTGTGTTGAACTGAGTTGTGTTGAGTTGTGTTGAGCTGACTTGTGTTGTGTTGAGTTGTGTTGAGCTGAGTTGTGTTGTGTTGAGTTATGTCGAGTTGTGATGAGCTGAGTTGTTTTGAGTTGTGTTGAGCTGAGTTGTGTTGACCTGAGTTGTGTTGAGTTGTGTTGAGCTGAGTTGTGTTGAGTTGTGTTGAACTGAGTTGTGTTGAGTTGTGTTGAGTTGTGTTGAGCTGACTTGTGTTGAGTTGTGTTGAGCTGAGTTGTGTTGTGTTGAACTGTGTTGAGTTGTGTTGAGCTGAGTTGTGTTGTGTTGAGTTGTGTTGAGCTGATTTGTGTTGTGTTGAGTTGTGTTGAGCTGAGTTGTGTTGTGTTGAGTTGTGTTAAGCTGAGTTGTGTTGTGTTGAACTGAGTTGTGTTGAGTTGTGTTAAGCTGAGTTGTGTTGAACTGTGTTGAGTTGTGTTGAGCTGAGTAGTGTTGTGTTGAGTTGTGTTGTGTTGACACAACACAACAACACAACACCACCTACAACAACACAGTGATAACAACTACACAACAACATGACAGCAACCCAATGATAACACAACAGTGTTATGTGTGTTGAGTTGTGTTGAGCTGAGTTGTGTTGTGTTGGGTTGTGTTGAGTTGTGTTGAGCTGAGTTGTGTTGAACTGAGTTGTGTTGTGTTGAGCTGAGTTGTGTTGTGTTGGGTTGTGTTGAGTTGTGTTGAGCTGAGTTGTGTTGAACTGAGTTGTGTTGTGTTGAGCTGAGTTGTATTGTGTTGAGTTGTGTTGAACTGAGTTGTGTTGAGTTGTGTTGAACTGAGTTGTGTTGTGTTGAGCTGAGTTGTGTTGAGTTGTGTTGAGCTGAGTTGTGTTGTGTTGAACTGAGTTGTGTTGAACTGAGTTGTGTTGAGCTGAGCTGAGTTGTGTTGTGTTGCGTTGTGTTACACAACACAACAACAACAACAACACAACACCACCACAACAACCCAATGATAACACAACAAAACAACACAACAACAACAACCTGAAAACAACACAAGAACACAACAGTAACAAAACAACACAACAATTACACAACAATAATACATCATCTCAACAACACAATAACACAACGGCAACACAACAACAACATCACAAGAACAAAACAACAATAACACAACGGCAACACAACAACAACATCACAAGAACAACACAACAACACAATGACAGCACAACAACACCACAACAAAACAACAACACAATGAGAACAGCACAACAACACAACAAGAACAACACAACGACAACACAATGACAACACAACAACACAATGAGAACAGCACAACAACACATTGGCAACACAACAACAACACAACGAGAACAACACTACAACAACACAATAACACCACAAAAACACGACAACACAACACAATGACAACACAACACATCACAACAACAACACAAGAAAAGTGAAGGACAGAGATGCATGTAGAGTACACACCGATTCCTTCCTTTATAGATAAATGATGGTACCACAGCGCCAACTATTGGCCAAATGGCACCAAATTTAGAGCTTATATCAACACATTTCCACCAAATTTTGTTTCAATAGCACAATGTGTTGGGGAGATATGACATCTCCATGGTAACCAGGTCACAGTAACCAGGTTTCAGGAACAGCATTTCTCCAGGAAGCTGATTTCATAACTGTCATGTACATAGTGTTATCTGGTTGCTGTATTCACGGTGGGGAGCTTAGAGACACTGGATTCCCTCTGTTCTCTTGGAGGATGCAGATTTGTTTGTATGTAAATGTGTAACATGACAGAAGCTTCACACATGGGGAAATGAACAGAATGTAATGAAAGGAGAGAATTAAGAATCCCTCTGAACGCATATTAACACAAACAATACTGCTATGCTTGGAGCGATTGATATGGTTTTACACAAACAAATGTAAATAATGTAAAGTTGAAATCCTTAAATTGGCATCTATTCCCTTATCAACAATTCAACATCTATGAATAGGCAAATACTTTTCATTTCAGAAGTTGAACAGCTGTAAACAAGACGTCTCCTCCTTCACTGTAAAGTCTAAAGAGTTTGAGCCCTGGAGGCAACAAGATTCCACATCACGCTGCGTACATTCAATATTGGATCAGATTTGGCTTCCAAACCAGTTGTGATTCACAAATCCTGCCCTCAGGTCATTCCCTTGAACTTAGGTTTTCATTGCACTTTTAGCAGATGAAAGTGAAAACAAACTGTGCAAAGAGAAGCTCAAACATCACACACAGGGACAAGAACAAAAGCATGTTCTCTGAGTGAGAGACTTTAAATTTGAATATCCAATGTCTATAGAATTTGAAATTATAAGATGGTTTTTACCTGAACATTTGAACATCTGTGTCAACACATAGAAAAGATATTATTAAAAAAAGGAAGACATTTTGAACCAATGTGTCCTTGCTGTGTTTCCCTTTGACGTATAGAATGGACATGAAGTAAGGATGAATCATACCAACTGTGCATGTTTTTTTCTTCTCTGTTGTTCTGTCCAAGTCATTTTGTTTCTCTTCTTATTTCTTATACCTCCCAACTACAATATATTTAACTTCACATCTTTATTGATCTGATAACTCTGTTTTTTTGCCTGCATCTTTATTCATTCACAAAGTGTGCCATAGTTTTATGGCCCCCTCCTCTAATTAAAGAGAGAAGAGAGTATTAAGCAGCAGAATGTACACAGCAGCTATTAGTTTACACTCAGAGGAGACCTTAAAGGTGTTTTAAAGTGGTTGCAGACATTAAAGAGTAGAGTTGCAGAAGGGGCAGTTTTGGGAGAAGGGATCGGAAGACAAACTCGAGCATCCTTCAGGTGAAGGAATCCAGCAGATAGACATTTTCTGTATTGTTTTTAGCCTGAACCCTATTAAGGAAAGAAAACTGAACGATTACAGGAAAATCCTTAATTTTTCCACAGGCAGCAAATGTACGGCCAGTGTAAATGTGGGTGGAGTGGACTGCAGTTGTTTGCTTGGGTCACAGGTCACCACTGTGGCCGAGTCCTTTTACAAGACCCATCTATCCAATCATCCTCTCAGACCCATCAGCGATATCCTTGAAATAGAGGGAGCAAATGGCCAACCTGTTCCTTACCTGGGATATGTGGAAGTTGATCTCAAGTTCCCAAAAGCCTTTCTTGAGTCCAAGCCTGAAATTTCAACATTGGCTTTGATCTTCCCTGATCTCCGGTCAAATAGTGATGTTTCATTGTTAATCGGCACCAACATTTTAGATCCTCTCTTCGACCAGTACTGTGATGAATCCTCATTTTCTCTTAAGTCACCTTGCCATGGCTACAGTCATGTCCTCCGTACACTAGAACTGAGGAAAAAACAAGCAACAAGTGGAAATCTTGGTTTTGTGAAGCTCAGAGGGAGGGGACAGGGAGTTCTTCCAGCCAACCAAACAGTGTTGCTTGAAGGCTGTATGTGTGTCAGCTCAGTCAACACAGAAAAATATGGCTTGTTAGTGCAACCCTCCAGATCCACTTTGCCAGGTGGCGTGTTTGTTGACTGTTGTCTCATTTCCTTGCCACAGTGTGGTTCTAACAAGCTGCCTGTCCTTCTTAGAAATGAAACTGAAAGTGACATCATTGTACCTACCAACTGCATTATCGCAGACCTGACTGTTGTGGATTCGGTCATTGAGAATCGCCATGTCGTTGATGAGAAGGACAAGAAGCATGTAGTTGAGTCCTCTAGTCACCAAGTAGAGACAGAGCCACAGAGGAAAAGCTTTGACTTTGGGCCTTCTCTTCCAGAGAAGTGCAGAGAAAGGATTACAACAAAGCTCAGTAGCTTCTCCCATGTCTTTGCCCAACACAATATTGACTTTGGTCATGCGACCAAAATCCAGCACCACATCAAGCTAAAGGATGAGACCCCAATTAAACACCTCATCCAATCCATCCTCGAGATTATGAAGCAGTCAAAAAGCACCTGTGAACTCTTCTTGACGCTGGCATAATCAGAGAGTCGGAGTCCCCATTTTCATCACCGATCCTAGTGGTGAGAAAAAAGAATGGTGACTTCCGCCTGTGTGTAGACTATAGAAAACTGAACCTACAAATGATAAAAGACTCCTACGCCTTTCCCAACCTGGAAGAGTCATTTTCTGCTCTCGCTGGGTCCAAGTGGTTTTCTGTCATGGACCTGAAGTCTGGATATTATCAGATCGAAATGAATGAAAGTGACAAGCATAAAACTGCCTCTGTGTCCCTTTGGATTCTGGGAGTTCAATCGAATACCCCAGGGGGTCACCAATGCACCGAGCACATTCCAGCGGCTCATGGAGAAGTGCATGAGTGACATTCATCTAAAGGAGGTCCTTGTTTTTCTTGACGATCTCATTGTGTTTTCAAACACTCTTGAAGAACATGAGACTAGGCTCATCCATGCTCTCAAGGAGTACGGCTTGAAACTCTCACCTGATAAATGCAAGTTCTTTCAGACTTCAGTGTCTTATTTGGGCCACATTGTTTCCAGTGATGGAGTGAAGACAGACCCAGGAAAAGTCCAAGCCCTGAAAACGTGGCCAAGGCCACAGACCTTAAAGGAGTTTTGTTAAGGATTATTCAAGGATTGTCAAGCCCTGGAAAGGAGTCAACCTGGGTGTCAACGGGCCTTCGAAACAATCATACACAAACTAACATTGTCCCCTGTCCTTTGTTATGCGGATCCCAAACTTCCGTACATGCTCCATACGGATGCCAGCACAACAGGATTGGGAGCTGTTTAATATCAGGAGCAGGAAGGGCACTTGCGTGTGATTTCTTATGCCAGCAGAGGGCTCTCCTGCAGTGAAGCAAGGTACCCAGCACACAAACTTGAGTTCTTGGCCCTTAAATGGGTCATTACAGAGAAGTTTCATGACTATCTACAGTATATGGAAACTCATTTACTGTAATCACAGATAATAATCCCTTGACATACCTCCTTACCACAGCCAAGCTTGATGCCGCGAGCTACTGTTAGCTGCACTCTTGATTTAACATCAAGTATCGAGCTGGTAAGCAGAACGCAGACGTGGATTGGTTGTCAAGGAGACCCCATGGTACAATGTCCAAGTATAGTGAGTCTGACCTCAGGAGACTTCAAAGAGGAGATTCTGTCTCTGTGTTG
The DNA here is from genome assembly GCA_030544235.1 of Lepturacanthus savala. Lineage (NCBI taxonomy): Eukaryota > Metazoa > Chordata > Actinopteri > Scombriformes > Trichiuridae > Lepturacanthus > Lepturacanthus savala. Next base: position 36,236,110 of record CM060464.1, read on the forward strand.
ACAGAGTCATCAAGCTGCTGGAGTCCCACAACTTATCTGCAGATCACAAAGCAGAGTCCCCGGAAGAACGGCCAATCCTAAGAGAAAGGAAAAGACTTCAGTTGAAGTCAGGCATTTTGTATCAGACATGAAAGTGTGAGGAACAAACTCTCTTACAATTAATACTCACAAACGCCCTGAGACCAATTGCACTCAGGAATCTCCATGATGAAATGGGACACTTGGGAATTGAGTGCACCCTTGAACTCACCAGATCACAATTTTACTGGCCAAAAATGACCGCCGACGTAGAAAAGAAAGTGAAGACATGTGAGAGATGTGTTCGGAGAAAGACCCAACCAGACAAGGTTGCTCCACTAGTTAACATCCAAACCACAAGACCAATGGAGTTGGTGTGTATGGATTTTCTTTCATTAGAACCAGACAGCCACAACACAAAGGATATCCTTGTGACCAGAAAGCTAGTACCATCGCTAAAACCTTATGGGAACACTTTTTAGTCCACTATGGTTTCCCCGAACGGTTGTACAGCAATCAGGGTTGAGACTTCGAGTCTCACACCATCAAAGAGCTATGTGCATTAGCTGGCATCCGTAAAGTGAGGACAAATCCTTACCACCCCAGGGGAAACCCTGTGGAGAGGTATAACCGAACACTCCTCAGCATGTTAGGCACCCTACAAGCCAAAGAGAAGGAATGACGTTACTGGGTTCTCACCATATGAGTTGATGTTTGGTAGACAACCACGGCTGCCCTTAGACATAGCTTTTGGGTTGCCAGTCAAAGGAAAAGAGCCCACTTCCCACTCTCAGTACATAAGGAACCTGTGGCCTCACGTGGAAGAAAGTTATCAAGCCGCCATTGAAAACTCTCACAAAGTCGCAGAAAAGAGCAAGAAGCGATTTGATAAATTTGTCAGTCTACGTTGGAGCTCGAGTCCTCGTCCGTAACCTTTGCCTCCGCAACAAACACAAGTTGGCGGAGAGGGAGTTGGGAGTCCACAGTTTATGTGGTCACCAAGCAAATGGGAGACTTACCTGACTACTCCGTGAGGCCAGAAAAGGATGAGGGACCATCACAGATGCTACACAGAGACCTTTTGCTCCCTTGTGGATTTCTTCCTGAAACTAAGAGAGAGGAACAAGACCCTAAGAGCAGTCTAAAGAGACCTCAAACAAGGCAGCAGAGTACCATTCAACAAGACGAAGAGCCCTTTGATATGGATGACACATGCAACAGCTGGTATGCAACTGCTACATTACCGAATGTTCAAGACAAGAGGTTTATTAAGGTGTATGATATACCAAAGAACAGTCTTGCACCTGTTTCTGGGACTCACTCACAGGAAATTCACCTGGAATGGAAACTCAAAACTCACCTGAAATGGAAACTCAGAATTTGCCTGGAGACTTACCTCATGCAACTTCAGAACCTGTGGAAGGAAGTCCTATGGAACAAATAGCTAAAGATCATGCAGAGACACCAACCCCAGAAGAGACTGAGGGACAAACCGAAACAGACACCCATGTTAGGAGATCACTCAGACAACGTGAACCAGCACGTAGGTTCCATTATCCTGAATTGGGTAATCCTCTAGTCTCTGTTGTTACTTCCTTGTTTCAAGGGTTGAGTACTGCCCTCACCAATTCCCTCAATGATAGTGCTAGTAGAGATTGGTTATTAAAGATTCCCTCAGAAGTAACAGAGAAAGTAGTCATCCACCAGCCATGCATGCAGAGGGATGTGCATACATTTAAAGGGGGAGATTGTAACCTGTTGAAAAATAAAAAAGCACCTGTTAACAACCTGGAAAAGAGGAAAAAAGTGTTTATTTTAAGTGTGTATTATTTGTATGTTTTCATTTAGAATTTCCTTTAATTTTTTATGTTTTTATTTTAACTTGTATTTTATTTATATATGTAATTGTTTGATTCCAGAGGTAAATGTTCACTTCTGACAGTGATTATGTGGGGAAAGGGAGGTGCCATTTACTTGCATGGCATAGCTGGGGTGTTATTGGAGGGGATCAGCACATGTTCCACCCCCTTTGGGCAAGTTGGAGAACGGAGCAGTGGTAATATGGGCGCGGAGACGCAGACGACGGAGTGAAGAAAAAAAAGTGTTTCGCGTGAGTACCGTGGAACTAATGGAGGAGGAACTGTTCGCGGAAAATCCTGTGGTGTCGGGTGGACTGCGGAAGGGCGACCCTGGAATGTTACCTGTCTTAAGATTATTTTCCCGGCTGAGTTTTTTGGAGACTTGGATTCTGGATTCCGGAGTTTGGATTCTCTCCCAGGATGGGAGATGGCGAGCCAACCGTGTGAACAACTTGAGCTGGAGTGACAAGGACCTTCTCTTCCTCACCTGTCGCTTGCAAGTGTGGTAGGATTAAGGAAAGAAAACTGAAGGAAAGAAAAATTAAGGATAAAATCCTTAATTTCTCCTCTTCTTTGGGACCAAGAGACATTTCACTTTTTTAAGGGTGCACCCAGGTTTAAACAATTCCAGAAAATAAAATAAATTGAAAGGCCGGCCATATTTGTACAAATGTTTATTTTTGTTGATGTGTCAATACATTGCTGTTGTTAAACTTATTTGTGTGGTTATCTTTTACTCATTTGGTGTTCCATCTTATTCTTCATGACTCCCTCTACTGAATCTAGAGTACTCTGGTCTACCGTAGCTTTACCTTTCAAGTGGGTTACACTTGCTCAGTGGAACCAGAAGGAGGTGAAACAAAAACAGAACGAGGCACCAGGAAAAGATCTGATCTTAACCAGCGGACAAATAAAAGAAATAAAAGCTGAATTTGGAGACATTTTGAACAAGTGGTGTGATAAAAGACTTACTGGCTTCTACATAATAGTTTAATTGGTTTCTTCCACATAGCTAGCTACCAAATGACTATCTAAATTAGCCGTTAGCCACTGGCCCTGCCCAATGGAAAACAGCATCTGGACCAAACCACTTTGAGAAATGGGGGGGGTCATAATTTTTCAACAATAGAAACGGATTGTTTTACATTCAGCAGCACTTGTGTTGTGTGTTTACTGTATTTAACTTTTCTTTTATAGTCAAGTTCTTTAATAGTCTGAAGCTGAGAGAAGCTGCAGAGTCATATTATTCTCTGTAGGTTCATCACAACCAACATTAAGTTTTATCTAGACATTACGTTTTTTCTCCAGAAACAAGCAGCAGCATCTGGGTAGGGCTACTATGTAGGGTAAGTAAACTTTATTTAATTTTTTTATGTTTTTATTTATTTATTTTCATTTAATTCTTCTAATTTGAATTTAATGACCTTCTAATTTTGATGTTATAGTTTTTTTGTAGTTTTTTTTTTTTTTTTTTTTTTTTTATAATAGGCTAAAATAGATCTGTTGCAAATATGATAAATTCCTGGTGTAACAACCTAATGGAGTCCCATTGACTTACATGGCATGAAATTATCCTGAGAGCTATCTTGACAACTTTTTCACATATTCTTTTAATATATCTACTAAAAATAATAAAAACAAGTAGTAATAAGTAATAAAAACAAAACATGTTAACATTTCTTATATTCAATGCAATAGAGGGTTAACAACACACATGCCGCATCCGTTTCCACTGGAAAGCATCAGCTGCTGCCTCCTGCTCGATAATGGACTACTCTAAATGGAGAAATTCCTACTCTGATCTTTCTAACAGACACTAAAATAACAGAACAATGGTGTTTATCCTGGTTGAAAAATGCAGAATTTCCCCTTTTATAAATGACCTCGGTGGATCTGCAGCTGAAGGCCGTGGTTGGAATCTGTCTCTGATTTTTCTTTGTGCTCTTTCTGCTCATCTCTTTTCTGTCAAGCGGCTCATGCTCCGTCTGCGGAGCTGCTGGTTTTTTCTTTTCCTCCTCCTTAGACGCTGAGACAGGAGGAGAATGGGATTGTGCTGATAGCAGGTGCTGCTGTCCTCTCCTCGCCACTAAGTGCCTCCTCCCCTGCTCTTCCATTTTCATATTTCCACGCATGGCTGCCTTGACATTTAGTACGGAGGAATCGACTGTTTTCAGGGACTCTCGGGGGAGCGCTGTATTACTTTGTCCTGTCAGAAAAAGATGTCATGAAAAGAAGGTGATGTCAGGTCTGCCGGGTTGTTTATTGAATTTACGGCGCCATTATTTCACCACTCAGCATGATTGTATTCATATTATACCTCATTCCACCAAGGTCGCCGGCACGCCACTCGTCTGCTGACCTTGCGATCGCAGGCCCAGGGGGGGCTGGGTTTAACCAGAGAGACAGGGACCCTTCAGCTTTCAGCGGTGATGGACAGTCGAATAAAGCTCGCCGCTCAATGGCACACCAATCAGCTCACGTCAGAGCGGTGGCGGCGAGGTGAAAGAAGCTGTGTTAGAGCACCAGATCAACACAGACTTTATGACCTCACGTCTCGGCCCCTGCCACACGGCCGGGAACCGCAGCGGTGATCAGCAGCGAGGATGACAACGGGTGAGCGTTGTTGGTGCCCGGCCACCAATCACAGATAACAGGCTCCTGCTGAGGGATGGAGGTCACAGCTCCTCTCTGTCTCTGCAGCCATGACACACGGGTCAGTGTCCTGGTGACGAGTCCAAGCCGCCGCCTTCATCAGGTCTGAGGTTTGATTTACACGCAACTCAGAGGAAGCTGTTTACAGCATGACAGCAGCGTCCTCCATCTTTAAAACACATTCAGCTCTGCACTTATTAAACATTACATCATCAGGCGTGTGTGTGTGTGTGTAGGCGTGTGCGTATGTGTGATGCAAGTAGCATGTGATTTTATTTCATCAGCTCTGTCATGACAATTCAATTCATTATCAGTCTAATCGGCTGATGTGTAAGTTCAATGTGACTAATAAACACATTTAAAATAATAAATGCATTATTGTTTGATCCAAATCACTGCTAAAGTAATTATTTTGATGCAATTATTAAATATTACTTTGACGTGGTAAGAAATGTTTTGATTACTTGAAATGGCCTAAATAATAGATAAATAGATAAATAAAGACAACCTTTGGTTATGGGACAATGATGATCACATGTCAAATGTCCATGAGCAAACATGATATCCTGGTCATGTGACCTCATAAATTGTATTTCCTTCAAAATAAAAGCCCCCTTTTCAAACCTAACTATAAAAACATTGATTTAGGTAAGGTTGCCATATAACAACTCTGTGCAATAGGATTTAGGTATGTTTCAATTTGTTTTAAATCATTTGGTCATTTTGAATCCATGTGTGAACTTAATACAGTGAAACAAAAACTGTTTTAGTTGAAAAAGTATCAAAAGACAAAACTAAATAATGATTTGTGACATTCTAATGATAAGTTATTTAATGAATACTTGGAGAATAAGGTTATGGAATACATTGAATTCAATTATATAAAATTCCAGAGGAAACAACAGAATAACTTTGTGTAAATACGGGTATTAAAGGGGTAAAAACACTTTTTCAGCTGTTTTTCACATCTTTATAAAATCTGTGATTTGGAGACTGAAAAAATACAACATTGTAATATAAACTAGAGGTAGAACATTACACTACAACAAACAACTATTCTGATAGTCTGTTGATTATTGAGATGATTAATATTTTGTTTAGTTCATAATCAGTGTTCAGATCAGTGTTTCCAAAGTCAAAGTCAAAGTCAGCTTTATTGTCAATTCTTTACATGATAGAGACATACAAAGAAGTGAAAGTACATTTCTACTGTCCCGTGTGTGGATAAGAGCATTAACATTAAACATTTGACATTAAGACAGGACATTAAACATTAAACATTTAAACAATTGGCATTAAAGTGCAAGGACGACACAGTATGCAGACAGTATACAGTATACATCACAATGTGGAGACAATGTACAAGACAATGTGCGAGACAATGTGATGTGGAGGGCTGTAGGTATTTGTGTTGTTTTGCTGTCTTGAATGTAAAAAGTAATGAATGATAAATTAGCTGCCCTGAGTGAAAAATGTAATAAGTTAACAATTCTATCTAAATAAGGTTAGTCCTGGTGCAAAAGGTGCAAGATGGTGCTGACAAAGTCTGTAGTGCAAAGACTGCATGTAGTGCAAGACAAAGGTGATGATGGGCATGTGGGGTTTGCAAGGCGTAGTGCAAGCAGTGTGTCAGATGGGGGAGCCAGGTGGGTTTAAGAATGGTTATTCTATGGGGGGGTGATTGTTCTTTGGCAGTCTTGGCCTGGCGGATGCTAGATAGATGGATTCCTAGCATCCTTGGAGCCTGGTTGGTGGGGTTTGCAGGTGGGGGGAGGAGAGAGGGGATAGCCGAGGTGGGGGGAGAGTGGGGAGAGTGTTCAGCATTCTGATGGCCTGGTGGATGAAGCTGTTTTTGAGTCTGGTGGTGCGGGAACGGAGGCTCCTGTATCTCCTCCCAGAGGGGTTTACTATGTGTTTACTATGCGCTGCTTGGCTTTTGTGTTTACTATGCGCTGCTTGGCTTTCCAGTTGTGGTCCTTGCAGCTTCCACCCCATACTGTGATGCAGCTGGAGAGGATGCTTTCGATGACAACCCATCATGACGACGTTCCCCTGTAGAACGTCGTCATGATGGGTGGTGAAGCACTTGCCCTCTTCAGTTTCCGAAGAAAGTAGAGGCGCTGCTGGGCTTTCTTCGCAAGTGATGTGGTGTTGGTGGTCCAGGAGTGGGATTCTCACTGATGTGCACCCCCAGGAATTTTGTGCTGCTCACTCTCTCCACAGCAGCACCATCGATGGTCAGTGGCGGGTGTTGGGTGTGGCCTCTCTGGAAGTTGACAATGATCTCCTTGGTCTTACTGACGTTCAGCAGGAGGTTGTTGTCTCTACACCACTTGGTCAGCAGGTCTACCTCTTCCCTGTAGTGTGGCTCGTCACCCTTGGTGATGAGACCCACTAGAGTTGTGTCGTCCGCAAACTTGACAAGGTGGTTGGTGCTGTGGATAGTTGTGCAGCCGTGTGTCAGCAAGGTGAAGAGCAGGGAACTGAGCACACAGCCTTGGGGAGCTCCTGTGCTCAGAGTGATGATGCTCGAGGTGTTGTTACCGACACGTACTGCTTGCGGTCTCTGGCTGAGGAAGTCTAGCAGCCAGTTGCAGAGGGAAGTGCTGAGGCCTAGCTTGTCTAGTTTGCAGATGAGTTGCTGTGGTATGATAGTGTTGAATGCTGAACTGAAGTCTACGAACAGCATTCTCACATGTGTGTCCTTTTTCTCTAGGTGGGTGAGGGCAGGGTGGAGGGCAGAGCAGATTGCATCCTCTGTGGAACGTTTGGCTCGGTATGCGAATTGGTAGGGGTCCAGTGTGTGGGGGAGGATAGATTTAATGTGTGCCATGACTAGCCATTCAAAGCACTTCGTGATGATGGGCAAAGCTGAAGATTCAACCTAAAATGTCTTTTTTTGTCCACAACCCAAAGATCATCAGTTTACTATTATAGAGACTAAAGAAACCAGGAAATAATCATAGAAGAGAAGCTGGAACCAGAGAATTTGGATAATTTCTTCTTAAAAATGAATTAATTGACTATCAAAATATTTGGCAATTATTGTAGGAGTTTGAAATAAATCAAATAATCAACTCACTGTTGTAGCTCTACAGTATTAGAAAGACATTTACCAAACATTATAAAAGAACTCATCGATTTGCATCATGGGAAATGTAAGATCCAACATTTTTTAAAAGAAAACCCAGGATTTCGGCATCTGTTTTGATGAGTATCTATTAAACTCATTGTGAGGACATCAACAACACAGCAGAACAAACAGCTGCCGTCCTGCAGACAGAATGACCTCCTGTGTTCCTCCAACAAAAACATGAAGCTCACCAATTTGGAGAAAGCAGTTTCCACTAACAGCAGAGATGTAAAGTACCCTTCATCCTTAATTGTCTATTTTTTTCCAGCCAAAACTACTGTAATGAATCGATGCTGCACTGTGTTCCAGCCACACACACTCAGCCATATTCTCCCTGACAGAGCGGCACAGATACATTATCAGATGGCAGCTATAGGCTGTGGTTATTTAAAGGTTGTCATGTAATTATGTTCAGCAGCAGCACTCATCTGAGGCCCTCCATGCTCCCCCGGATGCATTTGGGGTCAACATCGGAAAGTGGCGGCTGATTTTAGCGGCGCTCCCATTCCACCATCACAGCAGCTAATGGGTTTTATGGAAGAGACCTCGGCACTGCGAAACAGCCAGGAAGCTTCAAAGAGTTCCCCGTCTAATGCACTCATCCACAGCAAAATGGTAACATGCAATTATCGATGCTGAAATGGCACCTCCATCCACGTCCATTTGTGGTTCACATCACAGGAGGATAACATCTATGTTTTGTAATTAGTATAATTAGCATTTCTCCTTGGCAGGTTGCACCGTGTTGTGTTCAAAGTCGAGCTGATGTGCTGGTAATGATAACGGTGACAGATTTATCCCCTTGATGTTTCATCAATCACACGGAGGTTTTCAAAAAAAGAAAAAACGTCCTTCCAAAACTGGAGTTTTATTTCAGTGAAAAGCAAAATTCTTCCCTGCCAGAAATCTCCATTTTAAAACACTATTTATACACTGTGTCCCAGTTCCATGATGTAAATATTAACACTATGAAAGCTGTTTAGTTCATAGTGAACAGTCTGTTCCCAGTCACTGCTCCTACTGCTCTCCTACAAGAAGGAACACACTCCTAATTCATATATAACCACCAAGTGAGACAATAATGTTCAAAAACATATTATCTAAGTCATTTAAGGTGTTAATTGTTCTCAATTAAAGCTGGTGGTTAGACAAATAGATGCAAAAAGTAATCGCAGAAGTAATCGCAAAGTTTCCCTAAACCTTAACCACACTGTTGTCACACCATCAGACTTCATGATAAAGAATATAATTTACACTTACCTGTGATTTTTACTTGTTTTTATTAGATTTTAGAAATTAGATTAGAAATTATTTCCTTGATTGAGGAAATTGATGGAGAATAGATCTTGAAATGGCACAGACACAATTTGAAGTGGTCGTGAGGAATTTCCTAGGAGGAGATTGTTTAAGTTTGATGGCTGTAACTTCTTGTTGCCAGCAGGTGGTGCTTCACTTAGTGTCAATATTGATGTGCACAGACATCAGATACCATCAGTTTCACGGCCATGCCTTGATGACACAGCCAAAATTTGTAGTGATCCAGTCCCTAGGAGGAGTTTGTCAAAGTATGACGGCCGCAAACAACGTTCATTTCAAAATGTCTGACTTTCTGTTGGACTTTCACCATGAGGCTAGGAGGCTTTTCTGTCCATCTTGACCTGTTACACATATCTACTGAATTTCATTCTTCTACATGAAATTACGTGCCTTTTAAAAGGTGTTAGGTGACGCTAGAGAGCCATTTTGTTATGTCCATATTCAAAACCTATGAAATGTGTAAATCTTCACCAGGCTGATCTGTCATTTAAAGGAAAGGAGTAGGAATCCTTAGATCCTTAGAAGTGATTGATTTAAACAAAGACTACATATCTGAATATATGATACAATATATTCTTTATATATATATATATATATATATATATATATATATATATATATATATATATATATATATATATATATATATATATATATATATATATATATATAGTTTGTTTCTGGTTTCTTTGTCTTTAAATATAGGTAGTGGTCGGGTTTGTAATATTATTATTATTTTATTGTCGGTCAGTGACAAATAATGTTTGGCAAATTGAGAAAGTCAAAAGATTTATAAATACACTTTTAGGAAGCATTCATCAGGACTCTCAAAATGTATATTTTGTGTCCATGATGGTTTCTTGTTAATGATTTTGTGTGATTTTTTGACATGAAATGCCAAATGAAACCAAAATAGAATGATAAATTATGAATATTTAATCCACCTAGAAGATACAACTTGGGTACATGATACAATGTGTTTTGAATGTTTTAAAACCTTTTTAAGAAAGTTAAACTATCTGGTACCAGGTTCCTAGGGCAGGGGTCGGCAACCCAAAGGGTTCAAAGAGCCATATTGGACTAAAAGAACAAAAAAAATCTGTCTGGAGACATAAATAGTTAAAAGCCTTCTATAAGCCTTATATGAAAGCAATCTAAGTGCATATGAGCTATATTAGCCTACTATCATTTGACTAAGTAGGCTATAAATACACAATGAGCATTCAATGTATTGAATTTTTATTTTCCCTGCAGCTCATCCTGGTGTTTGCTGCTTTAACTTTAACTTCTATAATATATTATGTTTTGTTGCATTGATGAAATTATAGAAATACAATAAAAAATTCAGATTTTTAGTATATTTATTTTTATTTTGAAGATTAAAAACAATACAATACAATCCTCCTCTTTCCATAACAGCCAATATCCGATATGACACGGGGCAGAAGCACTGCACTGCCCTCACGCTGCAATGAGAGAATAGAAAATAGAAATGGAAATTTTAATTTTTCTGCACGGATAATAAGCGGGATGAGCGTCTTATTCAGCCAAAATCATATTTTAAAGCTACAGCAAACTTTATTTTCTATGTTTACTAAAGAGGTGAAAAATGCTTTTGTTTCTTCTTTATACCGGGAGTGAATATTTTGACAATGACTTTTTGGAACATTGCCAACAATTCCGCTGTCCTTATCAAAGTGATCCTTTGTTTACTATGTGCTGTTACTATCTAATTATCGTTAATCATAAGAAACATTTAATAGAGACACAGTGTATTTATAAAGCGATATAAACAGGAAACAGGGCTATCAGCACTTAAAGATGCGCATATCGCTGGCAGTTTCACACAGGGGACGCACCACACGCTGATGAACCCGCTATGATACACAGACCCTTCAGTAGCAGCTTGTGAGTGGGTCATTTAGACCCCAGTGGACACGTCGGAGCTGGGTTGTTGTTTGTGGTGTTGTATTTAGCAACGTTATTACCACCCCTAGCAATGTTCGTGTTGCAGGTATCGCACACAGCCGTCGGACCTGATAGTGTGAAATCAATCAAGTATGAAATGTTTCCAAGACATGGCTCAGTCACTCAAAGTGACTAGATGCGTGACTGGATCAGCTGAAAACCTGACACTGATGCTGATTATCACTAAACTATGTAAACTATAATGCAAACAACAACAGCAAAATATATTTACTAGATATGAATAGACTGGATATCTAATAACTGCCAGAGGAAGAATAATATATCACAAATACGGAATAAGCGGGTATAGAAGATAAATGAATGTATGAACAACAACAAAATCCTACAGTACATATGGCACAAACAGGTTTTATGTGACAATCACAACCAAAACTAATCCTAATGCCTGTTCATAACTATCCTGTTCCAATAAAATCATATTTTCGGAGTCATTATTCTGAACGAGTTGTGTTGAGACGGCTCCAGCTGAATCGCTGAGAGGAAGCTGTGATGATTTGTCGACAGATTCCTGCTTCTCGGCAGCCTGTTATTGTCCCTGCAGGGGCAGAGAACATTAAAGTGTCTCAGCGTACGTTAACTCATTCACAGTTTCTCACTAATGTTTCAGAACTGGAGAGAAAATTGAGTTTCTGATGCGAGCTGTTACATTGCCACCAGTATGAATGAATGTTTCTTCATTAAGAAGTTAAAGCCTCCTTGGTATACATTATGTAAACCAGCACTCAATACACCTCAGGTGTGCACTTAATTCTGTTCTCTCTCCAACCTACCAATGGCGTCATTAAAACTCCATTAATGCATAATAAAGGAAGGAGAACTCGCTCTGAATTGCTGAGAGCGACGATATACACAGCGCCACACTCTGAAGTGCTGCTGGGAACAAAAGACGGATTCTGGGTCCAAGTCTCACAAATGAAAACAAATGAAGAAATGCAAATCACAGCGTTGTCTCAACACTGAAGACTATTACCTGTGTGAACAGGGACACGCACTAAAATGATTATGAGTGAAGAGGCTCAGAGCCTCAGAGCCAACTCTCTCAGAGACTGATCTCTGCATTAGAAAGTCATTAAAATGTCAAAACTCTGATGTACTGTCACTCACACAAAGACACAAACTACTCTCACACCAGCATTATAACTTTAACATCAGCCGCTGTGATCAGAAAGGACTAAAGCAGCAATCTAGGAAAAACAAAATGAGCAGGTTAAAGCATTTAAAGCTTTAAACGCGTTAAAGTCTGTCAGATGTATGTCATTAATTGTTATATAATTCAGTCAAAATAAGAACTGTTGTGTTTTTATTACATTGAATTAATATGATTTTTTTCTACTTTTCCCTCCACAAAGCCACCATGTTGCTGCTCAGTAAGCTCAGGACAGAAAAAAAAAAAAAAAAAAAAAAAAAAACAATTCTAGAGACAAACTTCCATGTTTTTCACAGCCATCTTAAGTTCTTCAACATGTTGGGGATGTACCTTGGTTTAAATCTGCAAACGCACCACTAGATGACACCAAAAACTGTGAAATGTGGCAAATTCTTTAAATTTTTGAGTGAGAGTAAGTTGTCTTGAATGTTTTGACGTATCAAACAAAAGCTTATGAGCAACTCATCTGTATTTATAGAGCTAATATATTGGGGCAATATATTACTTTCCTATGATTTGATAAAAACAAATAAAAGGTGACAGACCTGCCCCTATCATGTTGCCTTCAGGGAATATAGGATTCTGCTACACCACAAGATTGGGAGTGAAAAAACTGACAAACTTCTATTTGCACATTATTACTGGATTAGACAGTACTGGGGACCGACTGAGAATTGTGTGAATATTGTGATTGGCGATTCACACATGTAAAAAGTGCATGAAATCCAGATAATGCAAAGAGTAGTCACTAGTCACTAGTACAAAGCCTACAATACAAACAAACAACAAAACATAAAGAACAAGCACAAACTGAGCAGAAAAAAACATTTACATGACAGAAAACATTCGTTGGGAAGAGAAACATGTTAACCCTCTACTGCATAGTGTTGCCATATTGCAATAATTACTTTATCTTCTAAAAATACATTTTTCTAAAAAGCTGTGATAGAAAGTCTATGTTATTACAGTTAGGTGTGAAAAGAGGGCATTTATTTTGAAGGGCATACAATTTATGATTTATTTATTAAGGATATTTTCAGTCCCTTTTGTTCATGGACATAGGACATTTTCAACAAATAAAAGAAAATAACTCACAATCTGAGGTGAGTAAACTTTAATATTATATACATTTTTTTTTCAGATTTAATTCAATTTTGTTGTTATACGTTTTGTTTTCTAATATATGCCATATGTCTCTTCTGCATACAATAATATGTTATAATAATGGAGCCATTGACTTACATAGCATTAAACTAGACTAACACTGTTTATAACTTTTTCTTACATATATTTTTAACGTATCTATTGTTTAGGCCGACATGGCTCAGTGGGTAGCGCTGTTACCTCACAGCAACAAGGTTGCAGGTTCCAGTCCTTGGTCTGGGTCCTTTCTGTGTGTTTGCAAGTTCTCACTGTGTCTGTTGGGTTTTCTCCAGGTTCTCTGGTTTCCTCCCACTTAATTGGAGACTCTAAATTGTCCATAGGTGTGAGTATGTGAGTGAATAGTGTGTGTCTTCCATGATAGGCTGGTGACTATCTGGGGTGTATCCCTGCCTTCACCTGTGTTGAGATTGGCTCCACCAGACCATGTGACCCTAATAATAAGCGAATAAGCAGGTATAGAAGATGAATGAATGAATACTGTTTCGGCCGATTTAAGTAATAAAAACATTCTTTATATTTTTCACTATGTCTAAGTAATATTTCATGCAATAGAGGTTTAACTGTGAAACCTCTGTCATGTGACATGTCAATGACTCAGCTTGTTCACAACATTAAGAAGCAGAGATAATAAAAAATGACAGAATCTGCTGGTTTTGAGCTGTTCTGCCAATAAAACCTTGATGAGCTGCAGGAAGCTGCAGGAAGCTGGATGAGCGGCGTCTGGGTGACAGCGAGCAGCTCCGAGCTCTAGAAACACAGAAAAGGTTGAATCCAGGGAATGTCCTTCACTTCTCTTGCTGCTACAGCTGAGGAGATAAAAAATAAATAATGCCTCGACTGCGCTCAGAAAACATGACTTCCTGTAAGGCCGGGCGTGACAGACATGACAGGCGGAGCAGCGGAGCTGACACTCAGCCGTCCTCTCTGTCGTGTCGGCAGCGGGGGGAGGTCAGCGGCCTGACAGACGCCGGACACCACGAGCCGCTCAGCCTGACGAGTCACCTTCCATCCACCTCGCTTAGCTCACAACTTCCTGACACAACTTCCTGCTGCCTCTACTGCCATGCGTCGCCGCGGTGATCAGTGGACAGTGGCTGTCAGGGAGAAGACAGGGGGAGGGGAGGGTCGACACATGAAGGGAGACAGTCAATTAAAAGTAATAGAAACAAGAGTGAGCTCAGGGTCACACAGGATGTGTGTGTGAGGACCAATTAGAGCCAGTACAATCTCTTTTTCAGGGATGACGGGTTAAATGTGCACAGTTCCCCCTCAGTTTTAGAGCTTTACTCACTATTTTACGTGAAGATTGTGTTGATGGAATCATCAGTGACTCATTTAATCCCTGTTCCTTAATACAGTCCCTTGAGTTTTTCATGATTTTGCAACGTATCACAAATTTTTGCGATGCCACATATTTCCTGAAGTCTCACAGTTCTTGCAAAATAAAAACACATTCCCAACTTTCCCAAAACATGTGATACTTTTCTTTTACAACTGTGGGAATGAAATTGCGATAAAGAATACGAAACAGTGAAACTTATCTTGCATGTCTAGCAGCTCTCTGGGTTTGGTTTGATTGGTGCCACATATGTTAAATTATGTCATATTTTCATGTTGGAAATGCCTCTTCTTTGGTTTTATGGCAAACATGGCAGTATTTTCCTTTTTTGCTGTATGTTGCACATCAGTTTATATAAGTTGGGCTTCATTGAGTCGGTAATAATTGTGGTAATTACATCTACAAAGTCAGTACAAAGTGGCAGGCGAGGCGTGTAGCACCAAATTCTGGGCCCTTCACATTCTTAATGTCAATGGTCTCCTATCAAAGCATTTGAGCAAAAGAAGTATATTTCAAGAATTAAGAAGAAAAATGATTTTAAGTTACAATCAGATCAGATTATATTGACTCTTCAATCTGGGATAACCCTAACCCTAGCCCCAGAATGTTCAGTATAGTACTGTGACACAAAGTTCATCCTCTCATGATGTTATCAATATGTTTTGACACCATATTAATTAAGACACCAATTAAATGGAGGACAAATTCATTTATTCACCAAAAAAAACAAACAAAACAAAAAGGATCAGTTGGGTAGTCGGGTCCTCTTTTCCCCTCACTACTGTTGTGTTGAATCTCTGGGTCAAAGTTTGAAGAAGTTCCTGCCAAAGTCCCATATAGACCAGGAAAAACTTATCCTTGGTGCCATAACAAGAAAAAAAAAGTATAAGTATAGAATATCAAAGTGATCTTTTATTGCCATCAAAAAAGGAGAAAGCTCTGGGAAGAGCAGTCTGAAGTTTAGAAAGTCTATACATCCATATTTATATAGTTGTGTCCACATAAGTCACACTTTTGTCCATCACATACATTTGATCACATCTCCCTCATACATTAACCAATTACACCACTAGAAATCTCTTCATGTCATTGTTACTATGCCTAAAACTCTTTACAGTTTTACTCAGGAATGTCCAGGCATGTCCCTACCAGCCTGCCTCTGATTCTTCATAGTTTTACACCAATATTACCTTCATTCTTTTGATCCTTTTTTTTCTAAGATATTTGATTGTTTTACGCCCTTATTTTCTAACTCCCTCTTGAAGTTATGTTTTATAAAATAATAAAGTTTAATGTAATATTGGATTTAACCAGTGCAACACGGTGGAGCAGGGGTTAGCGCTGTTCCCTCACAGCAAAGTTGCAGGTTCAAGACCTCCTTGGTCCTGGGTCTGGGACCTTTCTGTGTGGAGTTTGCATGTTCTCCCCGTGTCTGCGTGGGTTTTCACCGGGTACTCCGGCTTCCTCCCACAGTCCAAAAACATGCTGAGGTTAATTGGCAACTCTAAATTGCCCGTGTGTGAGTGAATGGTGTGTGCCGCCACAATTGGCTGGTGACCATCTGGGTTGTATCCCTGCCTCTCGCCATAACGCGCTGGGATTGGCTCCAGCAGACCATGTGACCCTAATGAGGAATAAGCAGGTATAGAAAATGACTGACTGATTGGATTTAACCAGTACAACTAGTCTGATCACTAACTCACTAATTATAGCATCAATAACATGCTAAGAGGTTTAACTATAGCATCAATAACATGCTAAGAAGTTTACCAAAACCATCCGTGTCACTCCAAATACACAGTAACTAAAACCCAATGAAATCTTCATAGAAGATGCGGCGCTTCCTCTTCTACGTCGATGATGTCAGACGTCATATTTTACTACTTGCAGCTTGTGATCTGCAGAATATGATTTCCTTTTCAGTGCTGTTTTTGTTAAGACCTTCTCAGCTGTTTTTAAAATTATCAACACAAGCCTAGAGCGCCCTCTTGCGGTTTAGTGTGAAAATAACATGTGAAATGATATACCGGTAATAATGTGTTAATAATTTCACACATATAAGTCGCTCCAGAGTATAAGTCGCACCACCGGACAAACTATGAAAAAAAATCCACTTAGAGTCCGGAAAATACAGTAAAAGTTAGTAAAAAGTGCTCAGTGAGTCTTATTAGAATCAGTTCATGTTAATAAGCTCTTGTAGTGTGTTATTGATCACCATGGATCATCTTAATGATATCAGTATCAGCTGGATTATTAGCTTTATACCCAGGACCCCCACACCCAACACGTGTCACAGCGAGGCAGCGCTTAGCGTTTATTACACCGCTCATTGATCTCAGGAAGGAAGATGGAACGTCACTCTAATGGCTGCCGACTGGCAGCGTGTCAGCCTGTCCACTCTCTTCCACCTCCTCCGCCATCATCATCCACTTCTCCTCCTCCTCCACTACCAGAGGAGAGGGAAGAGAGGAGGAGTTTAAAAGAATAGGATGACAGCTCAGAGGAGGAAGATAGAGATTAAATGCACTAGCTTAATTTTTGCTGATTAAACAAAAATAGAAAAAAAACAAAAAAAAAAAGTGGAAGCAGAGAAGGAGAGTGTGACAAGGAATAATGAAGTCATATTTCTGCAACACTATTCTCAATAATGTCACAAGGTGCAACTAAAGAATAACTTTAAAACAACTTTTGAAGAATAACTGTCTTTTTGGGAGGAGGTACCAGGATGATAAAACTTGAGTTTTGATTTAAAAGATAAACAGTTTATTTTGAGTCCTCAAACAGTTTCCAATAAATGTCTGGAACCAACAGAATTAAATCAAGATTCAGACTGAGGAGAGGAAACTTAAAAACAAACAAAATAAAACATTAAGATCAGTTCGATCTGAAGGATCTCAGCAGTAAAACCTGTGAATGTGACGAGTCAGCAAGTGTAGATTAGCAGTAATTAGTTACAACTAGAGATGGGCTGATCCAATACCAGGATCGGATATCGGCTCCGATACTGACCAATAAACTGGATTGGATATTGGATGAAAGAGGCCGATCCAGTGTTCTGATCCAGTTATGCATCTAGTTACTTTGATTCTATGTTTGCTGCTGGTTACGTCATCCTGCAGAGCAGCACAGCAACAAGCAGTAAACACTGTAGTAGGAGCTACCACTGGACCAAGTCATTTCGGAAACATTTTAAACTTACAAACAACTGAGCTTAAACTAACTAACAAATTCGACCGCTGTGTGTGACCTCTACAACGTGACAATTGTGAGGGAGGTAATAACATTGTTAAATAAACACAAACAACAACTTCAATATGTGTCCCAGACTGAACGATCCGCTCACAAGCCGCTAATGAAGGATGTTTATCACAGTGAGACGTTCTGCATAGAGGGAACATGTTTGTCTGATGAATCAATGCTTCCTCTTCACAGTAGCAAACGTACACCAGGTAAAAAACAAAAGAAAGTTTTTTTGTTTTTTGTTTTTTTTCCCTTTCGTTCTTGTACCAGGATGCAGCGCGTGTGTTTGGAGCTTATCGATATCACGGAGCAAATACTTTCATTGCATATGTTAAAGCGTGAAATAAAACATATTCTGGACTCTATGTAGCAGTTTTTTTTTTCTTTTGCCTATTTTTTCAGTTTTGTACCAGACTTTTTTGCCATTTTTGTGCAGTGATTCGACACATTCAACAGTACCCTTAACAAAAAAGTAGTAAACTTAAAGTACATTTTATTAAGTATGCTTCAGTGTAAGTATATAAAGTATACTACAGACCATGTACTCTCAGTGTACTAGAAAGTATACTAATGTAATATTCTTTCAGACTAAATTGGAACATTTACAAGTTTGCAAAAGTACACTTTCAAATATACAACATGTACACTCATCTATATGCTATCAATGTACTTGGTGTATCCCTCTTGAATACTTGAAGTATATCACAAGTGCACTTATTTCTATACTGCCACTGTACGAGTTATATACTTTGAGTCCTTATTTTTAGTTTATCAAAGTATATCACAAGTATACTTATCTATACCTGCCATTGTACTAGTTATGTGCTTCAAGTCCATGTTTCTAGTTTATTATAGTATAGTCTGAGGCCCCGCCCTTTGTGTCCCTCACTCTGGCTCTCCCTGTAAGAAATCTTACCTGTCTGGCTGGATCGAGACTCCACAGTGCATACTATATGTTAAGTATTCTTAAAGTTTACTCATACTATATGTACAGTGTACAGAGTGTGATGTATTTACAAATAAATAAATTAATTGTTAAGCACAAGTCAATGATTTGAATGTATTATGCACTTGGAGCAAGATATACTAAGTATTTGTACTTTCTGGCAGAAAAATGTAAAAAGTATACTAGTAAGTATAAGTTTTAGTGTAAAAGTGTAAGACTTAATACTTAGTGTTTACTTAGTCTAAGACTTCAGTTTATACTTTTCAGTATAAACCATGTATACTTCACTATACTATTTTTAAGTATATAAAATATAGTTTAGAAAAAGTGACCTTCAAGTATGCTTCCTCAATTTTAGTATGGAATAAGTATACTCATAGTACACTTGAACAAACTTCTTTTTGCTAAGGGTTGTATCGGATATCGGTCGATATGTTCAGCCCATAGATCGGTATCGGATTGGATCGGAAAAACCTGGATCGGTACATCACTAGTTACAAGGCAAGTTTATTTGTATAGAACATTTCAACAACAAGGTAATTCAAAGTGCTTTACATAAAACATTAAAGCATCACAATATAATTTAAAAACAGTTGATTAAAAGGGGAAAATTAAAATGAAATAAGATTTTAAATCAAGAAATTGAAATTTAAAAACACAAGATATAATTGAAAAAAAAACAGTTGATTACAAGTGGGAAAAAATCAAATAACAAGCAGTGGAAAATAATTTAGAAATGACATCAGCACTCGGAAGCAGCAAACAGAAAAGTCTTCAGCTCTGACTTAAAAACAGTGAGATCTCTGGGAGTTTATTCCAGATCTCTGAGAGTTTATTCCAGATCTCTGAGAGTTTGTTCCAGATCTCTGGGAGTTTGTTCCAGATCTGTGGAATATAGAAACTGAACACTGCTGTGATGGATTATTGCTAACCACGCTAGCCACCATGTCACCCAGCAAGAGGTACAGGAACAAAAAACTTACAATAGACTGAGACACAGCTTCTTCCCACTTCTTTGTCATCACAGACAGACTGCACTTAAAACATTTTTGTGATGTATATTTTAATGTTAACATATTACTTTTGTGCCTTAAATCCAACAAATCTTTGTTGTACCTTGCAAAGTGGCATTGAAGATTATTAATTCCTAATTTATAAAATAGGATTTGTAATTTGTATAATAAGTTTTATGCATCTTTTTCACCTCTCCAGGTCTCACTGCCATTGCCCACATGAGCATTGAGGTCCCCCAGCAGAATGAGAGAGTTCCCAGAATAGAATAGATCAGAATAGATTTTATTGTCATTGCATGGAAGAAAAACAGCTGATTAGCAGGAAAACATGAGTCTTTAACACTGGGAACTGAAGATGGAAACCAGGCTAGGTATATGTCAATTGGTTGATTGGCCCTCCTGAAGCTGCCACCTTATCACAGTGGAGGGGTTTGTGTGTTCCAATGATCCTAGGAGCTTTGTTGTCAGAGGGCTTTATGTCTCTGGTTGGGTCTTCACCACCTCAGAGAAGAAAATGGTCTTCTCTCAGCCTTATATATGCCTGATGTGGACCTGCTAGAGATTTTGCTCTTTCTTATTCAAGCATCAAGAGAGAGAAATTGGAGGATGGATCTTGCAGCAGTCAGAGTTATTATTCCATGGTGCTTGGGCTATGATGAACTAAACCATGCCAGAAACATACCGTACTAATATGCTCAAATTTCTCACCTCAAGGTTGATCATTACAGTCATACCCACTTTGTTCCTTCCCAGCTGGACAGGAAAGTCATCCTCTACAACCTTTATTACAGTTTTTCTCAATTGGTTTAGTACATTTCTCACATCAGAATTGAAATTCTCAGAGGTTCTTGTTCAATTGTCACATCATGCCATTTGTGCAGATGAAAAAGGCAGTTTCTCATTGCATTGAACAAATTGCAAATGCTTTTGTCCATCCATGCAAATGATTGTGTACAATTCTCTGTTTTTTCGTACATTATCAATTGCTTTTGTCATGCTAATCAAAATGCTTTGTTATAGGACTCTATAAAATAGTCTCTTTCCCCAAAACATTTAGGCTATAGTTCATCATATAAGTCTTCACATGCAAAATGATTTACCAAGCCATCATAACATGTCAAGCATACATTTCCATAAGACATTTGTCTGTAAATATGATCTAAATTGGTAAATTCCTCCCAGGTGAATCTTTCTGTCTCTAATGAAAAGAGTTGATCAACCAATGATCAACAGTTTTCTGAATGAGCTCAAGGGAGCATCTCATGAACAATCTACTAGGGAGTATATCGGTAACCAGAGCACAATAGAAAGTTACAATGTCTGACAATGGAAGGACAACAGCCAAGAAGAAGGAGAGGAAGGGGGGTGAGGCTACGTGGTGGAGGAGTAGGAAGAGGAAGAGGCAGAAGAAGCGGACACGTGCTGAATTACATGGAGTTTACTGTATCAATCTGACAAAGCGCAGAAGGCGGGGTCGAAACCTTATTGGACACCGAGTCACCATTGATGTACCAGGCCAAAGGGGTGGCAACATAACTATGTGTGCCGCAATATCAGATAACGGTGCGCTGACACACATTCCAACGATGGGTCCATACAACTCTGAACGTCTAATAGCATTCTTAGACGCTTTGTACAGGGATCATATCTTAGGTGGCCCAGCCGAGAATATGGCCCAGCCCAAATATGCCATAATATGGGACAATGTAAGCTTCCACAAGTCAAACCTAGTAAGGCAGTGGTACGCAAACCTAATTTATAATATTATTATTATAATAATAATTTTTCTCAGCCTGGAGGTGGAAGGTGTATGACCGAGAGCCACACACAAGTGACCCTTCTGGCTGGAATGGATGCATCATACCAAGACATTACTGCAGATTCCTGCAGAGCATGGATTAGTCATTCAACAAGATACTACCCACGCTGCCTTGCACAGGAGGACATCAGGTGTGATGTGGATGAGAATTTGTGGCCTAACAGACAGGAACAGGAAGAAGCTGAAGATCAGGATTGAGATTAGAATTTGGGGAGTTGTTCATATTTTTTTTTTACTTACTGTATGACCTATGTTTATATTTTTGACCTATGTTTACTTATGTATTGTATTTCACTTTTGTTATGTGCAGTGCTGTCTTTTTTTTTCTTTACGCACTGCAATGTCAATGTTTGCCAATAAAGAATTCACTCTGTAAATGTGAATCTTGTCTTTTCCAATCAGTCTTACACATACAGTATACATTATATGAGGTCAAATGTACAACACTTGTCATCACACCTAAACCACATTTTACATCAACATGTCCCTTCAAAGTGCACTATTCAGTTGCCAACATGACTAATGAATTTGACTGTCTTATCCATACACAATGACACAATGATTAAACATTCTGATGGCACTGACAAGTATATTGACACAAAAACATGCTTTTGAGGGATGGACTAAGGATTTTGAGCAAGAGACTGGCTTTTGCAGGTGATCCACTGTGTTTTGCTATTTGTCCAAACTGTTTTGAGAAATGCACTTGATCTTCTGCAAATTGCAAGAATGATTCGAAAAATGTACCAAAGTGATTGAGAAAAACTGTAAGATAGCTACTACTTGGGAAGGTTTTACCATGTTGAAATGCCATGTGATTTACTCCGTGGGAAGAAGCTTTATGTTAACACATCATGTAGGTATATAGACTTTTTTTAATTTCAGAGCTAGAATTTATTGCTCTAGGCAGAACCAATTAATGCCTAAACCTGTGACTGACACCTGCCACAAAATAGTGCAATAGTATATAGGGCTGTATACAGCATGCTAAAATGTAGATATATATTTTTGTTCATTATTATTATTTTTTTTACTGTTGCTGTCATTCATGTGATGGCCTTTATATACATATTGTGTGAAGGCTGGTCTCAGCAGCCGACTCATGCTTTGATGCATGAAATGTTACTTCAGGTAATAGAGATATTGGTGAGACTCTCGTACTGATACAATCATTCAGTGAGTGCAGTCTGACAGTGGGGGTTTTACCAGGTAATGTAGTGAGTATGTGTGGGGCAGACTGCTGCTAGATGAAGAACAGCCCTCACATGGGACTTGATCCATATCTTGCAGTGGTCATTATTATATATATGAAATTTGGTAAAGATGGATATCTTTAAAAAATTAAAGTTGTTACATTCACACCCAGGGTGTAAAAAAGCATGTATATAAAATGTTTGAGAAATTGTATTTTTTTTTTTTCACCTTTTTCATAAATCCTTTAATTGTTTAATTAATATTCTCTCTCTCTCTCTCTCTCTCTCTCTCTCTCTCTCTATATATATATATATATATATATATATATATATATATATATATATATATATATATATATATATATATATATATATATATATCCCTTGGTCTGGGACCTTTCTGTGTGGAGTTTCATGTTCTCTCTGTGTCTGTGTGGGTTTTCTCCAGCTTCCTCCCACAGTCCAAAAACATGCTGAGGTTAATTGGAGACTCTAGATTGTCCATAGGTGTGAGTGAATGGTGTGTGTGCTTCATGATAGGCTGCTACCTGTCTGGGTGTATCCTGCCTCTCACCTGTAATGTGCTGGGATTGGCTCCAGCAGACCATGTGACCCTAAAGAGGAATAAGCGGGTATAGAAGATGAATGAACTGACTAACATTTCCTGTTGTTAGAGACCACTGTGCCATAAAATAATATCTACTGTATGGCATGTCTGGATTTGTCATTTTGAGGTTGAGCTAAGTCTTTATTGAATATAAGTGAAGAGTGATCTCACATTAACCTGTTAATGTTACTGCAGCTCCACATGGAATCAGATTACTGCTTCCTGCTCATCTGACCATCAGTCTGCTGTAAAAACCAGATTCATATCACAGGTTCATGTTCAACAGTGTTGTCTCTGCTCCTTCCACACTCCTCTTCCTCTCTGCCTTCACTTTCCTTCTTTTACACCTCCCTGCTGTAAAGTGATGACTCCGACCTGCTCCCGTTCTCCTCTCTTATCCTGTAAAAAATGTTTAAATAAAACTGTCGTCTGTCTCTCCTCCTGGATATTCACTCTGTCTTGTTGTCTAGGAAACGTTTTTGGTGATCCAGTATGGTGAGAAGCTGATCAGCAAAGTGGCTGCACCTGAGAGGGGAGTGGCCATGTTGTTATTAGGGCGGCTGGTCTGGCAGTCACTCTCTCTCTCTGCTGAGCAGCCAGGAGGCCTGCCACATGGCTGCATCTTTTGATTTGTTTGTTGATCTTGCCTTCTGGTACTTTTGTTCCATACAACACCATTCACACATCCACACACTCATTACACCACTGATGCCTCATACTTGCATACTTTTGGTATGTTTAGGTTAAATAAATTGTTTCTTTAAGTTTGCATACGTGTGTGAACTCTCTGTTGTTGCAAGCCATGAGCTTGTTTGTAACACGTTTGTAACAAATGGGGGCTCGTCATTAGTGAACCTTTGTATTGTAGACTGTTAGTGGCTAGTGTTCAAAGTACAGCAAGGATTGTATAGCTTCCCAGGGTTTAACTGCTATGGTGAGTAGAGAGTTGCCTGGTTTGCTGAGTTTTTTGTGTATGCTTGTAGCTTAAAACATGCACTAGTAATTGGCGTATCACTCAAGGTTAAATGGCTGTCTAGGTGGGTTGCCAGCATGCTGGTCGCCAGGCCGAGTCATGGGTTTTGTGTTTCAATCTCCCACCACAACTTTTTTTGCATGAAGACTAGGTTGAGTTAGTCAGCTAGTTTTGGGTATGTAGTTAGCCAGGGGGAAGGTGTGTTCCACATGCTAGTTGCTGTGTGGCGATTTTGGAGGTTGGACTGTAGTTAGTTTCTGGATGGCAGGTTGGCTTGTATTGGTATTAACATGTCTGCTGCAGAGGAGTTTGTTGAGAATCCAAGTGAGGTTCTGTTGAAGGCATGCACTAAAGATGAGTTAAGAAAATTGGCTTCACATTTTCATGTTGAAATTCAGTCAGTGGCGTAAGGACTGCATTGTTAGTGTGATAAGAGAGAGCTTGATTCAGTCAGGGGTTTTGTCTGCTGGGGTAAAGGACCCAGACATTCAGGATGTTTCGGAGCAACCTGTTAGACTTGTGCAGTCTGTGGCTGGGGTTGGAGTCCCTTTGACTTTTGAACAACAGATGGAGATGTTGACCTTGCAGCACAAGCTACAGTTGGAACGTGAAGAAAAGGCTTGTGCACAGGCACATCTTGTAGAAATGGAAAGGTTAAAACCTAATGCACAACTGCGGGAGTCTGAGTTTGAGCAAATACAAGAACGTCAGCGTTTAGAGCGATATAAACTGGATTTGATTAGGGACGGTAAGGTTTTGGAGTCCTCCATGTTGGATCCTGGCAGGGGCAGTTCTTCAAAATTTGATGTCTCTAATTGTCTGCGGTTGGTTCCAAAATTTTCAGAGAAAGATCCAGACACATTTTTTTTTTTTTTTTTTTGAGAGGCTGGCTAGGAACAGGCATTGGAGTGATTCGGAGCAGACCCTGTTGCTTCAATATGTGTTGAAAGAAAAGGGTCAGGAAGCACTTGCTGCTTTGTCTACAGCAGACAGTGAGGATTACCTGCAGGTAAAGGGTGCAGTCTTGAAGGCATAGGAAGTAGTACCTGAGGCTTACAGGCAGAAGTTCAGAGGCGCTAGAAAATATGAGAAGCAAACTTATGTAGAGTTTGCACGTGAGTTGTCCTTTTTTTTTTTTTTTTTTTTTTTTGGGTCGCTGGAGACTGGCTTCTGAAGTTGTGACCTGTGAAGACTTGTGTGAGCTAGTCTTATTGGAACAGTTTAAAGAAACACTTCCTGAGCGCATAGCTACCTATTTGAGTGAGAGAAATGTTAAAACTTTGACTGAAGTGGTTATTGCAGATGAGTATGCCTTGACACATAAAATGCGAGGTGATTTTGGACACAGGGATAATGTTAATGGTGGTTATCAGAAAGGTTCAGGGGGTGAGATTCCGTCCTTTAAATCTGATAACAGTGCTAGCAAATGCAAACCTGGTCATACTTGTAACTATTGCCTTGGAAAGGGTCACTGGAAAGCAGAGTGTCCAATGTTGACATCAAAGCACAAGTCCCATCCAGGTAAATGGCCTGTGAAACCTGTGGCATGTTCTGCACCAGCATGGGTGAGTGAGAATGCTGAGGCTGTTGCAGCTGTTGAACAGCAAACAAAGGCAGCTGCAATAGATGCTCCAACTTGTGTCCCTGTTGAGCTTATGTCCTCTCTGAAGAGATATTTTTCAGAAGTTCCTGAGGAAGCTCCGTTGCTCTTCCCAGAAAAATCAGGTAAGGTGACTGAGGAAATTGATCCAGGTTTTAGAAGGTATGTCTCCACTGGGTTTGTGTCTTTGCCAGGAAGTTGCAAACAAATTCCTGTTAAGATTTTACAGGATAGTGGTGCTTTGGAGTCATTCATTGTAGAATCAGTATTGCCATTTTCATCTGAGACTGACACTGATTTTTGTGCTAGTTAGAGGGATGGGGATGACTGTGTTACCCGTTTCTTTGCATAAAGTTGTTTTGTCTTCCAATCTGGTTAAAAGGGAAGTGGCTCTAGCGGTGCGGCCTGCTTTGCCAGTTAAGGGTGTGCAGGTAATTCTGGCGAATGACCTAGTTGATGGCCCTTTTGTGATGGATTCTGTTTCTCCAGTGGTTACAAGCTCTACTTCAGTGGATAGAGTTGAAATGGAGGATAGAGACCACTCACAGGTTTTTCCAGCATGTGCTGCCACCAAGGCTCAGGCTAGAAGAAATGAGGTGGAGGAAAAAATTAAGAAAATTAATAAAAATGTTGCATTTCCATTATCTTTTTTTCCCATTTCTGTATCTCGCGCTGACCTCATACAGGAGCAGCAGCAGGAGGATGCTACTCTCTCAGAGCTGTTCCAGCAGATACGGCCAGTGGATGAGATGGAAAATGCTGCACATGGATACTTCCTTGAGGAGTTTGTTGGTGAGAAAGTGGTTGCCTCAAGAAGTTAAATTTAGAACTGGGGTTTTGAGAACTGCTCATGACATGGTGGCGGGTCATTTTGGGGTTAGAAAGACCTATGATAAAGTTCTTCAGTACTTTTACTGGCCCCGATTGAAAAAAGATATATCAGCATATGTTAAAACCTGTCACACCTGTCAACTTACAGGAAAACCAAACCAAGCCGGCTCCGTTGCATCCCATACTAGTGGCTGGGCAACCTTTTGAGCATTTGCAAATTGACTGTGTTGGGCCACTGCCAAAGTCAAGTCTGGTAGTGTGTATCTTTTTACTGTGATGTGTCTAACAACTTGGTATCCAGCTGCCTACCCATTGCACAACATAACCACCAAATCAATTGTAAAAGCCTTAACGCAGTTTTGTGTTCGGTATTCCCAAGCGTGTTCAGAGTGATCAGGGCACTAACTTTACCTCGTCTTTGTTTGCAGGTGTCTTAAAAGAGCTGCAAATTGAACATGTTCGGTCAACTGCTTATCATCCAGAGAGCCAGGGGGCTATTGAGCGGTTCCATCAAACTCTTAAGTTGCTTTTGCGCTCTTATTGTACTGAGTTGGGACATGACTGGGAAGAGGGGTTGCTGTGGCTAATTCTAGCGGCTGGTGAAGTAACACAGGAGAGTACAGGTTTTAGCCCAAATGATATGGTGTTTAGTCACCCAGTTCGTGGGCCGTTAGCTGTGTTACATGTGGATTGGAAGGATTCTCCACCACCTCCAGTGAAACTTACAAATTATGTGCATGGTTTCAAGAGACGGTTGTATGAAGCGGGTAAATTGGCAAAAGCAAATCTTGCAAATTCTCAAGTAAAAATTAAAAGCTTGTACAATTGCCAAGTTGAGGTACATATTTTTAGCCCAGGGGATCAGGTTTTAGCTCTGCTCCTGGTGGTCGGTTCTTTATTTCAGGCTCGGTTTTCAGGTCCCTACTCTGTTCTTCAGCAGGTTTCAGATGTAAATTATCTGATTTCCACCCCTGAAAGGCGTAGATCTAACAAAGTGTGCCACTTTAATAGGTTGAAACCCTATTTTTCTTGTTCTAGGGAGGGGGACTCAGAAGAGGTAATAAAGCCTGTGGCTGCTGTGGGTACAGCCTCTCCATCTTTGGGGGAGGAAGGTGGTCCAGAGTCAGTTTGTGCCCCAGATGATGCTGTTGTGCAAGGCAGACTAAAAAATTCAGTCACTGAGAAATCTGGACACATTGTTGGATCATTTGCCAGAGGATAGGAGGTGAGAGTTGTCTAATCTCATTTTGTCTTCTTTATTCTCAGACACTCCTTCCCATACTCATCTTATAGAGCATGACATTGAGGTCAGGGATGCGGAGCCAGTTCGGCAGAGGTTTTATTGACTTTCTCTGGAAAAGCGCAATCATCTAGAGTCTGAGGTGAAATACATGTTAGAACACAAAGATTGCAGAACCCTCCTGTTCTAGCTGGGCATCCCCGTGTGTTGGTTGGTAAGCCAGATCACACCTTCAGACCATGCACAGATTTTTGGGAAGTCAATAACCTCACAAAACCTGATTCTTACCCACTTCCCTGTATGGAGGATTGTGTAAATCAGGTGGGTACAGCGAAGTTTGTGAGCAAGTTCGATCTTTTGAAAGGTTACTGGCAAGTTCCGTTGTCGAAACGTGCTAGGTACATTGCAGCATTCATCACACCGTCAGGCCTTTATTCATACATGGTAATGCAATTTGGGTTGCGAAATGCACCAGCTACTTTTCAACACCTAATGAATAAGGTTGTGGCAGGTCTAGAAGGATGTGAAGTGTATTTAGATATCATTTACAGTGAGACTTGGGATGGGCATGTACAGAGGATCAAAGCTCTGTTTGATCGTCTAGTTCGGGCCAATCTCACTGTGAATTTGGCTAAATGTGAGTTTGCTCAGGACACTGTCACCTATCTGGGGAAGGTGGTAGGCCAGGGTCAGATTCGGCCTGTCAGAGCAAAAGTTCTTGCTGTTGACCAGTTTCCACCGCCTACCACTAAGAAAGCTTTAATGAGGTTTTTAGGTATGGTAGGTTACTACAGAGGGTTTTGCAGGAATTTCTCTGCCGTTGTGGCACCTCTCACTAACCTTAAGTTCAAAAGTCTAGTTTGACTGGTCCCCTCAGTGTCTGTGCTTTTGAGAATGTGAAACGGCTGATTACATCTGCTCCTGTGTTGGCAGCCCCTCGTCCTGGTGGTCCATTCACTTTGCAAGTGGATGCTAGTAATTTGGCGCCTGGATCGGTACTGATGCAGACGGGTAGTGATGGTATTGATCATCCTGTCAGTTTTTTTCTCCAGAAAGTTCAACTCCTATCAGTTGAACTACTCCATTGTGGAGAAGGAGACCTTGGCTCTGATTTGGGCCTTGGGTCACTTTGAGGTCTATGTGGGTGGGGGTAAGCCCATTGTAATATATACTGATCATAACCCTGTAACATTCTTTAACTCTTTGCAGAACCCAAATCAGTGTCTGATGTGGTGGAGTCTGTTCCTCCAACCATACAACCTGGACATCCGCCATATAAAAGGTTCTGAGAATGTTATGGCTGATGCTCTGTCACGTGCACTGTCTCCTTGAGTCTAATTTGTTGATCATGTGTATTTGGCTGCTGCTCTCCTTCTATTAATCTGCGCTTTAAGGTACCAAAAGTTGCTGATTGGGAGTGGGTGAGTTAGTTGGTTCAAGAACATGTATCGTTAATGTATAGACTGGGAATATTCATGATTGAATGTAGTGTTTTGCTTTTACAGTATGGTTAAGGCCCCTTATGGCGCCTGCATCTGTAGGGGGGGGATGTGACGGCTGTCTCTCCTCCTGGATATTCACTCTGTCTTGTTGTCTAGGAAACATTTTTGGTGATCCAGTATGGTGAGAAGCTGATCAGCAAAGTGGCTGCACCTGAGAGGGGAGTGGCCATGTTGTTAGGGCTGCTGGTCTGGCAGTCACAGGCCTGCCACATGGCTGCATCTTTTGATTTGTTGGTTGATCTTGCTTTATGGTACTTCTGTTCCATACAACACCATTCACACATCCACACACTCATTACACCACTGATGCCTCATACTTGTATACTTTAGGTTTTGGTATGTTTAGGTTAAATTAAAGTTTGCATACGTGTGTGAACTCTCTGTTGCAAGCCGTGAGCCAGGTTTGTAACAAAAACACTCATATTACAGTCATTTTCTGTCGCTAAAGTACAGTTTCTAGCTTTAATCTGTCATGTAATATTGTGTTATGATACAAAATATATATTTACAACTTTACAAGCTGTAACATTTACTATAATTCCTGTTAAATTTCAGTTTTTTTACATTAGACATGTAAAGTCAAAATTGGTTGTAGTTTTATTAATATTTTCATGTATTCAATTTCTCTCTTTTTTGGTTCTTACTTCCCTTAATCATCTTCACCTCCTCCTCTCTGCTGTTGGAACTTCCACACCTTCCAATATCTTGACTGATGCTGTCTCCTTCCTGCACACTCTTCATCCTTCCTCCTCCTCCTCCTCATCTCCTGTCTGGTTTGAAGCCCTGGGGATGACCCTGGTACCTCTGGACATCTTGAATAAATATTAAACTCAGCCCCAGCAGGTAAGACTGGACATTTTCGTCTGTTTGAATTCAATTATATATTTCTGTCCATGGATGCTTAATAAATAAATATTGTATAATATGTTGTATAAAAACAATAAATAAACATTACCATAAACATAGTGAAATACTAAATATAATAACACATTTCCATTATAGGCAGCATTAGAATGCATACTTTAAACCTGCTGCTTTTTTGTTTTTCCATTTCACTTTCCTCAGTTTTTTACCAAATAAATGCATCTCTGTTTCAGAATAACAGCAGCGGTTCACATACAGGGAATTTAAAACACAATCTTATAATAAACTCATTATAAAGGACTGGTTCCCAACCTAGGGGGGTGGGAACAAGAAGGCTCTGGATTATTTATACGTGTCACAGGATTAAATGATATGACAGAAAAAAAAAATCAACATATCTTAGAAATATTTTGGCATTTTACTCCTCAAGCCTCTAAAAGTTATTAAAATAAGTCAAAATAAGAATGTCTAGTCAAACGACAGATTCATCTGCAACTATTTTTGCTGCTTTATTCCTTTGTTAAGCAAAACTGTAAATGATCTGCTTTCAGATTCTCTGATAATTTTTTTTTTTTTTTTTGTGGAACATGAAGATCAACTGAATATTTGTGTTTTGGCACTTTGACATTTGAAGATGGAACTTTACAGATATTTTTCACTGTTTTCTGACATTTTTGGACAAAATGATTAACTGATGAATCAAGACAATAATCTAAAATGCCTGGCAACATGAGGTCCAAAACTGACTCTGAACAGCGGAGTTACGGCACAAGTGACAGACGTGTAGAAGTGTATCTGAAACAGAGAAAACACAATGATTTTTATCTGTATGTTGTTGTGGGTGAAGTTTATCCAGGACGTGTGTTGTTTTAAACCTGGAGTGGATATGAGTTGATCAGAAAATGCTGAATCTTTTGCTTATTACAGAACAGCCCCAGAATTGAGCTTTAGATCAATGTTTCTGATGACAAGATTAAAAGATCTGATTTAAAACATGATTTCAAACCTGAGTCGGTGAACCCAACACTGGATTATTAAGAAATATGAAGTAAAATGCATGAACTAGAGTTTTCAAGCTCAAAGAGACTTTTATTGATTTCTAAACTTTTTATTATCTCTTATGTGTAGAAAGTTGCCCTTGGTCTTCTATATATTTATCTATAATGTAATGCAAATGGAAGTGGAAAAAAGTGGAAAAAGTTCAAAACGGCCCAACAGGGTTTTATTTTTCCTTCACCTAATTGTAGCCCATTTTCAACATCATCATCCTGTTTTGACATCTTTCATTACAAGATTTACGTCCCAATAGATTCTCTGCATCTTGTTTCATATGACAGAGCTTCTTCTTTAAAACTGATAGATATTGATGCATTTTATTTGAGTGATACTCCTCAAGAGTACCTTATTGTGGAGGGGGGCGCGGGCTGTGCTCGGCTGCAGGGGAGAGACGTGTGGGAGTGGCTCAAGGGAACAGCGTCAGGTGAGACAATTCCACAGCTGTTGAGGATCTGCTAATGAAAACCCATTTATACACCCACAGTGACAGCCGGGGGGAGAGAGGAAGGGTAAACGGCGGCGACGCAGCAGAGAAAGACGACCCAACGAAACCTGAGAAACAGAGACTGAATGAACAATAAACGCGCTTTGAGCGAGCAGCAACCCGTTGTGTCCTGCCTGTCTGTGCTGGGAGAACCCCGTAGCACTAGCGTGCTACACTTATCTATTCCTGCTACTTGTTTCATCTGAGTAATCAGCTCAACCCTAAATGACACAGAAAAATAGGATATATCAGGCTTTAGATAAACACATAATACTTGTTTGGAATCAGCTCTTTGAATGTTAAGAAACATTGAACATCTTCTTACAGCTTTGTCTGTCATGAAAATATGAAGCTGACGTGTTTGGTTCTCCTCCTCATCACAGACTTTTCACAGCCCTTATTTTTCTTCTAACAATGATGAATCCAGTAAAGTGTCTGTTAGCAACTATCTGCATCTTTTCAGATTTTTTTTTTTATTCAACTTTGCTTTTCAACGAGCTGAGTGATTAAAGGGCAAATCCAGACCTCCAGAAGTTCATGGTCAGGCAGGACACAAAAGACACAGTGACAGATGGAGACAAGGAGTTAATATAAGAAACCGTCAATTATTGGTTCAGAGAGTTCACTAACTCAGATCCCATCTGTTTCCCACCAAGTCAAACTCTCATCCTCTTTGATTTTGGAGAAACAAAAATCCAACTGGACAATGTAATCCAGCTGGTATGTGATGATTTGATGCTCTGTAAGGATGAGGCATTTCCCTCTGAATAGAGCAGCAAACTCAATAGAAAACTAGATTTTCCTCACAAGGAGAAGCTGGAAAAAGACCCCACCCGGCTGGAGATAACATTGAAGTGAGCAAAGATTAGAGGAACAACAGCAGCGGACTCACGCTCTGCTGCTCTTATCACTTCAACTTCTCGCTGGACTTTTCTCACCAAGCCGACGACGTCCGTTCAGCGTTGATTTTTCACCCTCTGACGGTTTTTCGACTCCTGTATGTAGGAGTGTGAGATGTGACATCGCAGCTGACCTTCGGGCCTGTAACCATAGCAACAGTTACGCAGTTTATACGAGCATGATGTGATTTATTTATGGCCACACACGTCTCTAAGAGTAACACCTTAAACATAAAAACTAAACACAATCCTAAAATTAAAAAAAAAAAACACATATAAACCCCCATATCACAACCTTGCTCTTGTTGTATGCTTTTTTTTATGTTCATCTGTCATAATTGTAGTCTTTATTTATATTGTGGCTTTCAGTTTCCAACCAGGGATTAATAACATCTCTCATATCATAACCCTACTTATATATAAATCCTTACCTGATTTAATTTTTCAAGGGGACATAGTCTGCACATTTCCAGCTCTGGTTATATGTTCATATTATGGTGCTCTAATCAAATATCTTTAACCTTTATTTGCATTTCACACCTTTTGTTTTAGCTATGAACAATAGTTTCTCACTCATATGTGGATTTTTTTCTTAGGTTTGGGTTCACCAGGAAACTCCCAGATTAATCATCAGTGCACAAACAAATAAAAAAAAAAAAAAAAAAAAAAAGAATAAAGTGTATGGCACAGGATAGGATGAATTAAGCACTGCGGTTCTGTGTTTTCTTTTCATCAGTGATTATTAAAAGTTTAAAGCATATTGATTGGATATGAATGTCATGCATATATCACATGAGCCTTTTTTGGGGAGAAAACAAATAAGATCACAGCTCAGAGTCAGCATCATGTTATGATACCTGAGTGATGAGGAAAAAAAGTGTTATTCCAATACCGCAGCTTCCTCCAATGACTCCAACATGTCCCGTTTGTTTCACACATTCACCTCAGGGAGCTTTACAGTCTGGATCCTCCACCGCCTCCACTACCTGCTTCCATGTGTGACCAGGTGATATTAACTGGGGGAGAACTGTAGTCTCCCCCTGGATTGAGCCCGACTACGCCACCCGGAGGAAATACTAGAAGTTACCACCCCGGGACCACAAGAGCCCCAACTCGGAATCCCACACAAGTTTTATGCAAAAATCAGCAGACGTGGATTCTGATACAAAAATATATTAGGAAATCTACCAAATACAAATTGCTAAAAATCACTGGATTTTCCTCCCCCCCACACACACACTCAGTCACCCACACAGGCCCACACACACACACGAGAAGTTATACAAAATACGTAACACAAAATGAGTAGGACGCAAGAAAAACGTTCAACCACAGGGCAGGTGCGCCCGGAGGGAGATGGTCAGCCCCTGTGAAAGCCTTGATTAAATAAGTACCCACATACACATGCTCAAATACACACACTAAATGAGGGTGGGCTTAGGCACTCACTGTCAGGAAACACACCCAGGTGACACAGCACTGCACTACACTGCACGGCACCCCATGCAATTGGGCCAATACAATGGGCAACGATCTCCCTCAGGGACTGCCTGCACCTGTTAAATAAAACAAAAGACACAAAGGCACAACCAGAGACTGCACCCACAAAAAGTTAATGAGCACCACACCAAACAATACACAGTATAAGGCCAGATGTAATGAATTTAACTGCTTATGCAGTATAGGCCTCAGAACATGGCCAACACAAAAGAAAAAAAACACATCAGGACGTCAAACGAAAGGAACAATGGAACAATATTAAAGAAATAAAATCACAACATAACTATTAGTCGCGCCCTTACCACGACATACATACATCATACAGATTCCAGACACATACACCCCGATAAACACAGTTAGCAAACACCGACGCATACACACGCACATACACGCACACGATTGACGACGGACCAGTGGGACGAAGAATCACCCAGTCGCAGCTTGCCCACCGGGCAGCGCGGCGACGGGAACGTTCAAGTTCAGACCAGCAAGCAGGAGGAAACTCAAACGCAAACTAGAGAAAACAAACATCGGTTATAACCAAATCAATGTACAAGCTCCAGGCGAGCATGTTAGCCGTGCGAAGGTGGCCTACCTGAACCAGGAAAAGTTCCAAACTCCGCAGTAAGGAGCGCGGTAGAGACGAGATGAATATAGGCGAACAGCAGCCAGATGCGCTCATAAACGTGCACGAAACCGGACGGAGCTAGAGACACAATAACACCGCATAAGTCTGCCCAATATTAATAAGATGTCAAGCCACCAAAATAAGAGAGCACCTACCGCAGCGATTTGCCACAAAACCGCGAGGGATGGAGGAGAAAAGACCCAACAGCCGCCAGCTATGCTTCTCAGCCCGTGAATACCGGCTTCCCAGTCAAACTTAAAAAGCCACATAATCAGCTGAGCAATCAGCGGGCTACGTCTAGTGACGTAATGACGCCGGTAGTGACGTAATGATGCCGGTAACGTGGGTAAGGCAAAGAATGCCAATACCCACCTTACTACACATGCATAGTTCATGATTGTAGTGTGTAGAACTTGAGACCAGTCTTGGTCTGGACACTGGTCTTTTTGAAGAAAATAGGCCACATTTTTACTTTTGTCTCATCTCTGACAAGATTTGAATTGGTTTTACTTGGTCTCAACTAGGTTTCAACCCCTCAAAGTCTTGTTTGCCTTAGGTTTTGGACGCGTGTTAATATCCGACATCATGGCAGCATACAAATATAAAAATGTATAAAGTGTAAAAACAACATTGATCTGTTACCAAGATGAATAAATGAATTGGTACCTCCAATTGTATCTAATTTGTTCTGTGTACAGTTGTCTCCTATCTTTATAAAATATTCTCCTGTTAAATTTACACAAGTGTCATGAATCAAAATGTTAGTACCCAGATGTAGTCTAATGGTTTAGGTTGGGTGATATCAGGTAAAATGGAACATTTAAGGTTTTGGGGTCTCAGCACCTCTGGAAATTAGAGCCAATGACTACAAAGGATTTAAACTGTTGACATAAGTGTGGCTGACTAATAACGGGGGATTTTATTAGTTTATGGTTTCTATGGGGGTGAGACAAATCTAAACTGAACCAGAAATGTGCATAGTAAGTAGCCTGGTATGACAAATCTAACTAAAACCCATTTTACCTGATGAGATGGAACCATTTTACCTGAAACCACTCATGCAAAAAAGTGGTATATATATTTCAAGATTTATAAGGCCTAATTACATTTTATCACTTAATTTCAACACAAATGAATCAGAAACAGTCAGTATTAATCAAAAATATACATGGAAAAGGCAGATTTGGTATTGTGTTATTGTCCCAAGCAATTTACCAAAAAGTGTCTCAATTTACCTGATGTCTCCCTACTTGAGCATAAACAGGTCACACACAACATTTCAGCCAGTGAATGAAAGAAAAAAATCAATATAATCTGATTGTAGATTAAAACCTGATTAATGTGTGACTGTGGAGGGGGGCGTGGTGCATCAGCTGCGGGAGAGAGGTGTGGGGAGGGCTCAGGGGAGCGGCGCCAGGTGAGAGTGATTGGGCAGTGGAGTACAGGTGTGCTAATTACTCTCGCCATCTCTTTTAAAAACACAGTAGCAGGCTGGACCTGGAGGGCGGAAACCAGGAACACACTCGGAGGAACCCAGCAGACGGCAGCAAATCGGCCTGCGATCGGCTGCAGTGGGCCTCTGTGCGCGCGTGTGTATGTGTGTATGTATATGTGTGCGCCTCAAATAAAGCACAGTCAAATCACAGCTGGACTTGTTGTGGGTCTGTTCGGAACCCACGGGGCAGTGAGACTGCCACAGTGACATTCATGAAATGTAAGATCACATTTTCTGTAATTTTGAAAATATTATTTCTATGAGAGAAATATATTAAGATGTGCCAAATAGGTCAATTATTACTTCTTGGTAATGGAGGAAGAGTTATTCATGGTTACCAGCAGGGGGCAGTGTGTGGAGTTGCTTCTCGTGTTTACTTCCTCATTCAACTGAGCAGAGCAACACATCATCTGTCTCATTCTTTCTCCTGTTATACAGATCGGTGGTGAATTATAAACTTTGGTAGTTACCCACATTACTGTTATATATATGAATGTGATATTATATCAAATGTTTATGGGTATTGAATATGTTTGAATGGTTTTCTGAACATGGCAAACATAGTTTTCTGTGGCAGGGTGACCTAAAATGACGCCGCTGTAAATTTCATTTATTTTGATTGTGACCAAAGCATGTCGCTTGTCGCAAAACGCTGTAAAAACACATTTTAACATAAAAAAAAAAAAAAATTGGGGCTGTTTGGGTGATTTTTTGTTTTTGTGATTTTCTGAATAAATAAAGTCTCACCTTTAATACAATATCAACAT
Organism: Lepturacanthus savala; assembly: GCA_030544235.1. Classification (NCBI taxonomy): domain Eukaryota; kingdom Metazoa; phylum Chordata; class Actinopteri; order Scombriformes; family Trichiuridae; genus Lepturacanthus; species Lepturacanthus savala. The sequence continues at coordinate 36,273,385 of CM060464.1, forward strand.
TAATGTAAAAATCAAACAATAAGTATAGATTTAAAGCTCTTAAAGTAGGTGATGTCATGGTAGGTGATGTTTACAGCAACTGAAAAGTGTAAACTCAGCGCTGTGTTTAAACAACAGACTGAAAGGAGACTGATGGAGGATCAGCTGCTGATAAAATGAATCCACACCAGGAAAAGATCACTCAGATATTTTAGATGTGGTAGAACTGATGACAAATAGATCGAGTTGATTTTAGATTATTTCACGGTACCAGGAGGAGCGGAGGATGACAGCTGATTCTTCGAGTCGGACTCGTTAAAAACTCGGACCGACGGAAGCAGCAAAAATAACGGCGAAAGTGAAATGAAAGAAAGGTAAGATGAGAATATTCCACTCATGGGATGATCTGATAATAACATCCACTGTCTATGGAAGAATGAAGACAGTGTTAAAGAGACCAAGAAAGTCACTAGAGAATGACATTACAAACTGCAGGAGGCGACATGAGTTACAGATTTAAACAGCAGAGGAAACAAAACACAATATTATAAGAGAGACAGATGGTAAGTGATTAGTTCATCTACAAAATGTTTTTATGGTTGCAAAGACTGTTAATGATCAATAAAACAGGTTAAGAAAGCAGCTGTTTGTGTAACGTAGTCTAGGTGTGTGTGTGTGTGTGTGTGTGTGTGTGTGTGTGTGTGTGTGTGTGTGTGTGTGTGTGTGTGTGTTTGTAAGCTAGGCTAGCTATGTGTATGTAGTAAAGGTGTGTGTTATGGATATTAGTTATTAGTTTTTGTATTTTTTTACTACTCTGTCCTTTGCTTTTGTTTCATTTGTACATACATTGTGTACGTGTGTGTGTGTGTGTGTGTGTGTGTGTGTGTGTGTGTGTGTGTGTGTGTAAAATCTTTGTGATGACTTGATTTTGACTTGTATTTCATTTTGTAGATGAAATCTTTATTTTATTTATGAAGTTCATCTGTCCATGGACATGGAGACAGCAGCAGAAAGATCTTCAGCACCAGTGGACTGAGCAGCTCCAGACATGTAACGTTAACATTACTATAACTATAAATTTACTATAAGTTAAAAAAATGTGGAAACACATCAAATGTTACGGTTACAGACATATATAACCGTAACATTTATATATTTATATATATATATATATATTGTTAAAAGTCTACACAGTTAAAATTTTCAAAGTTTTCAGCTCATGCATTTATTTTAAGTAAGATTAAATAAGGGTGATGTGAAGACCCATTCATTGTATCATAAATAGTATTACATCCGGTATTTGTGAATGAAATAGTAGTTCGGTTTATAGAGTGAATGATGAGGTACCAATGCAGTGATACACTGAACTCTGGATGATTCTTTGTGAAGGAAATGTGTTTACTTAGAGAGTTATGTCATAACTAGCATAGATGTATTTTGTTTTGCTTTTGATATGTATTTTGTTATGTTAAAAGAAAAGAAAGAGAGAAACAAACAATATTTTGTGTATTGATAAATAAAGATTCAACTGAGCAAAGCTGCACCAAATAGAAGCAACACATCATCTATCTCATTCTTTCTCCTGTTATACAGGAACCTTATCTGTGTACAGGTGACCTGTCACAAATGCTTATTTATTTTTTAATTCATTATTTGTGTGGATATGGGCCCACTGGCATTAAGAATGTACAGAGCCCAGATGAAGATGTGGTGCTCCACCCTGGACCAAAACACATTTAGTGTTGTTATCTGCAGTGATGATGAGCATCACAACCAAACATTTAGTTAACTTCCTCTCATTAGAACTTCCTAACTTTGGGCTCTGAGCTTCCTCTGATACCTTTATCTGCAACAGAAGCCACCGGCTGGCACCACCACTCCACCTATTTCATCTGGAGAAACTTTTTCAGCTTCTGCTGCTGTTAATTTCTCAGATCTGTCCTTTTCTCTGACATTTGCACAAATGCTAAAGGGCCCGGGCTGTTTGCCTTCCTCCATGATGGAGAACGAGGAGTCTGGCAGTCACAGAGAGCCTCGACATATGAATTCAGGCCCAGTTCCCCCCTTCACATATCTGTGAGGCCCGGGGATGAAATCCATCTCTCTGTGATGAGACAATGATTTGCTGAGCTCCATTGTGGCTGCAGAGAGGCAGCAGAGGGGCGAATTTGCATGTAAATGCATGAGGAAATGATTCTGCGGCAACAGCGAGGCATCGTGCCCCTTCTTTACCTGATGTGTTTGCTGCTCAGTGCTGCATCAACACACACACACACGCACACGCACACACACACACACACACAGCTTGGTATAAAATACATTTACATTTTAGATTTCAATTCTTCCTCTAACCTGAACCACCACTGCCAAGAAAACAGATGGGACAAATGTGATTCTGATGAAGTAGAAATACATCAAAATCTCATTTAGTAGGAAGTATTTCTTCTTAGATTGTTTTTTGTTCTTTTACATTCTAAAAATCATCCAGGAAACCTAAATGTTTCTAAGTCAAAATAAACCTTTAGGAAGCCTTGCTCCAGATCTTAGATCCCTCAAATGGGGAAAAAAACTGCCTTTCAGCAAATAAAAAGATGCCACGTCTTCAGTATTTAAACACACACTATGTCATTTTCTGTTTGGAAGTTGTAATGTTCTCCTGGTTGGGATTCATTCAGTGTTCCTGGTTTGAAACATTTTTTGTGAAAAACAAACAGACCTGGTCATTCAAACCAGGAAAAACAGCATTCTGTTAGAAAGCTGTGTTTCTGTGACCAGTTCAGTGGGAAATGATGTGCGGATGAGCTAAAAGCTAAAAGCTACAGCGCCGCTGGATCACAGTTGATTCACATCCGATTCACATCCATTGAAAAATAGGGGTGACTCAGGGACATCATACGACTTTGAGAACATTGGACCTTGGGAGAACAGGGATGATCTTGCAGGGCCATTTTTATCCATGTTCATGTTTTGGGAATTTGACCATGTTTAACCTTTCTAAACCATAAACAGTAAAATGCTTGATATAAGAACTGTACAGGGATTAAAGTATTCTTTTTCTGGCATGCAGCGCTTGACAATAAAAAATAAAAAAAATGAAGGGGAAAAAATGAAGATGTGGACAATTGTGGATTATGTTGCTGTAGGATGAACTCCTGACTAACTAGGTCTAGATCATGGGGTTCTGCTTAGCGCTAGAGCTCTAGTCCTAGAAAAGACCCAGACATCAGGCTTCATCCATGCTGATATACAGACAGGGTTAATTAACCAGAGAAACTTGGTTGGATCAACTTTACACACTTTATTTAAGTCCATTACTGCAGAAAAGCTGGAGGTCTAAGTTGTTAACTACTTAAATGTCCCATATTCTACACTTTCCTGTTTTTTATTTGGAATGTTGACATTTTAAGCAGCAAAGATCATCTCAGTATGGTTTTCTTTCTAAGCCTCTCCTCCTCCTCTTTAAATGGCTTTGGGGTTGTTGGTGGGGACTGTATAGTAGTGACATCACAACTTCACGTAAGCACAGTTTCTGAATACAGGCTGTGTATGTTTCTCTGGGACATGGGACAGTATTAATATATATATATATATATATATATATATATATATATATATATATATATATATATATATATATATATATATATATATATAGATAGATAGATAGATAGATAGATAGATAGATAGATAGATAGATAGATAGATAATTTCATGCTATATTAGACTCCATTTGGTTGTATGTACTCCCCAGTTATATTGTTTTATTTGGTGAAAATTCCCCAAAATTCTGAATAAAAGAAATAAAAGACAACCTTCAGATGTGAGACAATCATGTTCACATCTAAAATGTCCTTGAGTAAACAGGATGTCCTGGTCATGTGACCTCATGAATTTTATGTATAATTTAAAAAATATATAATTTATGTATAATTTTACTTTCAAAATAAAATCCCCTTAACATACCTAGCTGTTGACAGATTTTTAGAAACATTAAGATAAAGTAATTGTTTCCATATGGCAGCACTATGCATTAGAGGGTTAATCTGCAGTTATTCATGCATCATTTTCATCATGTGAATGTATCCATACCACATATTACCACTTCCCCATGCACCCACATAAGAAAAAGGGCTCAGGATTTTTTTTTTTTTTTTGCTTCAATCCCTGACTGCAATGTCCACCTATTACTCTGGATTTTTACTAGCAAAACATTCTTATATTTGGAGCAGAGACTGAACCTTGTGAGTGAAGGCATGTATTTATCTTGACAGCACATGAATCAGACATAACATATGAGCCTGGACATGCCTCTCCTTCTCATAAAGGACACTGCCTACTGCTCATATCCAACAGAGATCCTCCTTTGTCTCCCTCCGGCAGCAGTGAAAGGCTGCTCACCTCTCAGAGCCGCTGAGAAGGTCAGAGAGTTTGACAGGCCTCCGTTAAAGCCCCTGTGTCAATGTTTAATTACACCACAATTACACACATCAAGCAAAAGTGCTCCATCGAGGAGTGCTTTTGTGATAATCAATGCTTTCAATGAGTCGCGCCGTGAGCTCAGGGGTCACACCACCGTTGGTAGAGATGAAGCAGGAAGCGGCAGGGGAGGACACACACGACGGCAGCGTTTGAAGCGAGGGTAAAGACGACAGCAGGGATGAGAAAATCCTCTGACATGTCCCTAAAAAGTCTCAGAGTTGGTAATTACCTGCATTTTCCATATTCATTTCTGCATTAATTCACCTTAATGCCAAAATATTACAGCCCTAATCTTGTGCAAATACCTACCTGTCATGGCAGCCTGGCGTGTGATTATGACAATGAGTGGAGGTGGGAGCAGAGGAAGAGAAGGTGGCAGCAACACACCTGCCATGTTGATTAAGGAAAGCAGAGACTGAACTGAAATACGACAGTAAAAACACTCATCTGACAGCAGTGAGACACCACAGGAGAGTCTCCACAGCCATCAAACCTGAGCTGATTTAGGCCAAAAAAAAGCAGTGTTCAGAAAATCAACAAAAATCTTTTGGATAATGAGGACGACGACTGTTTTTAACCCTCTGTTGCATAGTCTTGCCATGTAGTAACAATTACCTCATCTTAATTTTTCTAAAAAAAAAGCTGTAATATATATGTCTTTATAGTTAGGTTGTTTCATATGGCAACGATATGAAACAATGTTAAATTTCTACTGCATACGACCTAATAGAGTGTTATATTTTATATGTAATTTTATCTTATATTGTTTGCATTGTTTATGGTGTGATATATATTTTCAGGTTGTACCTCAACATCATTGCAAATGAGGGAAACCTCAATTACCTTCCAGAATGTATTATTTAGTTTTAAGAAATAAAAACATTCAAACCATTTTTATTACTTTATCTAAGTAATATTTGATGATATAGAGGGCTAATGTAGGGAGGCTTTATGTCATATAAATCAATGTGATGTTGGGTTCGGACTTATTTTTTTCCATTTGTTCAATTTCCCATTTTGTCATAGTCTGCTGATATAGCTGACTATAGTAAATATAGATCTGGGTCCTGATTGGTGATGGAGATCATTCATTTTATTGATTTAAATATCATTATCAACACACAGCGATGACATTCATGATACATTATCCATACTTTTCTATTATTTTATCTCTAATATGTATTTTATATTGTTGGGGGAAAAAAACACATTTCTCATCCAAACTACTATATTTGTTCAAGTTTCTCACCAAAATCCTACTTTTTCAAGATGGTCGTTACATTTGAACACATCATGACAACATATTATTTATCTAATACTAGAAATTTAAATACATAATGTAACTCAGTGATTTATTTTATTTGTGTGAACACATTTCTATCTTTAAACATGCAGTTTTACAGATTGTGAACAGAAATACAGAAACAGCACTGGGACCATCGTTGGCAGTAGTAGAGGGTCAAATTGACCAAGGATAAACCCATACAATTTTGGGGTAGAGTTATAAAATTTTTTTAATGGCTCCTGTTGGTCAATGGAACGTTATTAGTTGAATGAGCAGCTAGCAGAACTCTGCTGGCAAATTAGATAGAAACCATCCTGATAGTTTTGGAAATACATGTATTATTGTCCTGCACATTCCAGATGGAAAACTGGATACTGGTGAAGGTCTGAGCTCAAAATGTCAAAATATAATAACACTGAATACAGTGATCAGTTTGTCCATTAAACAAAAGAACACATGTAAAGATTATTGTATGGCATGAGTGGTAAGCAGATGTATTGAGGTAGAAACAAGCAGCTAAGCTCATAGATACATAAGAAAGGCTAGCTGTGTCATCCACGCTGATTTCCAGAAAGTCGTACATCCACACTGGCAGCCATCTTACTACAGGGAGCTCACTCACAAATAACGACATATTTTAAAGGTGCATGTTCTTTTCAATGACCAAAACTTGCTAAATTTTCGAACAGTTTGGTTTGTTATGTTGTGCACAGTACTTGCCTCAAGTGCGGCACCATTAATATGTTGTGTCTTGCACTAATTCTTCAGGTAGAATTGACGATCAGAAAGAATCAATAATTATTGGAAATAATTATGGATTCATTAAAAGTTTAAGGATTTCGGGGCACCACCTCTCGGTTGAGAGGAAATATAGTCAATTCTCTGATTCAGTCTCATGAATTGTAATAATCTATTAATTTGGATGTCTGATTAACAATTAACTTAATAATAGAAACCAGGGTCATCATATTAATAGCTATTAATAGTTGAAGGGTTCGGAGTTCTAAAGTAGAGGTTAGCAGAATTCATTATTGTACGATATTAAAGAGGCAGAATGTATGACTCAAAAGCATTTATTCATAAAATACAAAAGTAAAAACACACAAACAATCTAAACTAAATGTATCTATGTACATGTGAATGTGCGTAGATGCTGTGTGTGTGTGTGTGTGTGTGTGTGTGTGTGTGTGTGTGTGTGTGTGCGCGCGTGCATGTGCGTATCTGTGGGGAGGGGGACTACAAAGATGGCTGCCGTGGTGGCTGTTCTATGTAGTCCAGGCCATGTGGGGCTCTTTGTCTGTTAAGAACAAAGGGAAAATGGCCGACCGTGTTAATGTGTGTGTGAGTGTGTGTGTGTGTGTGTGTAGGCTTAATGTCACTTTGTGTGTGTGTATCAAGGTATCATGTTAAAGAATGGTTAGTATCATGCAGGTTGGGACACTAACATCAAACTAAACCTTCTTACAAACCTAAAACACAGTGAACTGTAGCCTATGATCTCATCACATTAACAAAGTTCAACAGTCTGGTTTAACTGTGTTTGTTAATGTTCTGTTCTGCCCAAGTCATGTTACCAGCAGAAAGGAAGAAGAAGGGTTGCTCTCTGGTTCTGCTTCCTTGAGTAGCTGCAGATGTTGTTGCAGCTGTGGTGTTTGTTGAGGAGTAGATCCGTTGTGTAGGTCGCGTTGCTCTTTGTTAATCCTTGTCTGGTTGTAGAACCAGGCCTGAGTTTCTTCAGTGCTGCTGGCTGGACGCTGTTGAGTCCTTGGTCACTTGCAGGTCCGTGAGACGCTGAAAGCAGCTGGATAATCCCTTTTAGAGCAGAGAAGCTGCTGAAGGCTTCTGTCCTGCAGCTTCTCCTGCTACAGAGCGGTGCTCTGCTGATGAGCAGGAGCCCGGGAGAGAGTTTGGAGCTTCTGAACTGAAGAGACTCTGGAGTGAGAGAGAGAGCAAAGTCGAAGAGCGTTTTATACCTCTGGTGACATTCCTTGAAGGTGTGAAACTGAGTTTCCTGTCAGGGGAAGGGTCACAAGTTCCAGGCTCATCTGGCTGAAGATGTTTATCACCTTTGTGGGCACAACAGTTATAAATGTCTTTTATAGTAGTATAGTGTATATATATATATATATATATATATATATATATATATATATATATATATATATATATATATATATATTATACAGGTACATAATTACATAATTACAGCCACTTTGATAACATTTGTAAGAAACCAAACTATGTCTAAATCCATCAAGTTTTCAGCGAAAATAGAATATTTGAGTTTGGATCAATCATCTTCCCATACGTTCAATACATCACGTCAGATTGTTTGTCTGTGGTAAGATGGGTGTGGTGCTGTTCAAGTCTGTGCCGTAAGACGTCCAGCCGTTATTAAGGATACCTATGGCTGGAATAGCTAGTTTTTCCTCACCATGCGCTTTCTACTTTCTTATTGACCTTTCACCACACATAACCTCCCTTCTCTCTTAATCTGAGGAAGCTCACATTTGTTGTACATCATAAAAACGTGTCACTTATGTCATTTATATGAAATCTCTGCCCTTTGTTCCTTTTCTAGAAAATGGTCTGTGATCAAATCATACTTGATTTATTTACAGTGTAAGAATGAAGTATTTTGCTCTAGAAAGGCCAACAACTAGTCTCTGCTTGTCATTTGAATTCACATGCAAAATCCGCGATGGGACTGAAATTATTCGGCTGAGGTGACATTATATATTTTTGAAACATGTCAGTCAAAACTACATTCTGATTTTCCTCCAATCACCATGCAGACTCTCTGCATCAAGGCCAGCCCACACTCCATTCAGTCCCAGTGACGCTCAGGGTCCGGGCGGCTCACATTCTCAGCATTTATCCAATGGCCACCGAGTTTCAGTGCAGTCCCAGAGACTCTCAGTGTCTATGGGGAAATGCATTGACCAGAGACGAGGAAGCGGTATGGTAATGTACGGACATGTAATTTATTTATTTATGATAAGTAGCTGATTCTGAAAGAACTAGTCTTCAAGATGAACATGTTCTAACAGATTTATAGTCAATAAAATGTTAACACAGCTGCACAAATTTGGCCATTTATTTTTTGACAGGGCAGGGGAAGTTCAGCTTCCCTTTGAGGTATATTTCTCTGACTACAGAGTGTCTTGGGGGACACACAGTGTCCATATCTCCCTGCAAGTGTTACATACTACAGATGCTTATCGTCACTCCACCAGTACATGAAGTTATTTCCTTATTTGAACTGAGTGTAGCGGTTGCATATGCATACTGTCATTGATATATTAATCAGAGGAACTATCTATACCCTGTGTTCAAAAAAGGGGCTTATATGGTTATGTCGAATCTAAACAACCGACGTTTGCTCTCTCCCCGTAGAGGGTTTTAGGGGTATAAAAACCGCACCCGAATAGAGAGGAGGGGGATTTGCCTGACCTCTGCGTATCATCTTTTCGGGGTTCTCTCTGCACTAAGCGGAGGTCTTTAATTCGACTGGGAAATCCTGGACTGTACTGCAGACAGTTCTTTTATGATGCTCAACTTTTCAATAAAATCCTTGAAAATGCATCAGCAGTGTTTCTGAAGATCCTTCCTCTCAGCTCGGTAGTTTATTCTACACCTTCTTGGCTGCAGTCTTAAAAAAATCACCTCTGTTCTGGAAGCTGACAGAGCTGCTGTGTGACAAGAGATAGTTTCTGTGTTGTTTTGTGTAAAAAGTCTGTTCCTGCACAGCAGCAGCAGGAATATGAAAGTATGAAGCAGCTGCTGCATTAACAGTGAAGTGAATTCAGGTTAGCAGAGCTGAGAGGGAGATGAGAGGTTAGGAGCGGGCCTGTTGGGGCTCTCCATCAGGTGATTGATCGATCTGATTGATGAGCCAGGAGGATCGTTCACCTGCCCGCGTGATGTAGCCAAACCGCCGTCTGATTAACCAGCAGAATGGAGGACCGCCAATCCTGCCGCTTCTTTCCAGCAGCAGTTAAAGGCCTCTTATAGATTTTTTCTCGGGCATCGTTGCTCTTCAATCACTGAACTACTTCATCAAGAGGCATCAATCAGCGCCCAGTGGAGCGTCCGGTAATTACAGAGGCCGCATCCAGCGGGTGGTGGCATCAGTGCTTCAGTTGCCAAAACCTCAGCCATGATGGTTTGATCCACTCGTAGCAGGAAGAGCCTCTCACACACTTCAGACGGCATCCAGAGCAGGTGGTGTTTGTTTAACACTGAATACACTGCTGAGAGGAGACGTTTCAGGTCAAAGTGCAGGTCAAAGACAGCAGGTTGGAAAAAAAAAAAAAAAACTGAATCAACTGAATATCTAAACGTACAACGTCAAAGCTGTGGATGTCAAACCTGATGAAACATGAATACTTTTCATTCCGACAATATTTATTTTTCTTGCCCTTAATTTATATTCAATGGTTTTGTTATATACATTTAAATGTCATAATATGTTACTAAAATAACATACCGTATTTTCCGGACTGTAAGTCGCTCCGGAGTACAAGTCACACCAGCCATAAAATGCATAATAAAGAAGGGAAAAATGTATATAAGTCGCACTGGTGTATAAGTCGCATTTTGGGGGGAAATTTATTTGATCAAATCCAACACCAAGAACAGACGTGTTGTTTATAATTTAAATGACAAACAATTTAAAATAAAAATAGAGGCAACAACAGGCTGAACGGTGCTGACGTTACATGACACAACTGAGAATGTGAACATAACATATTAAGAGTTATTCTGATAACTATAGCATCAATAACATACTCAGAAGTTTACCAAAACCATCCGTGTCACTCCAAATATCCAGTAACTAAAACCCAATGAAATCTTCATCCTCTGTGTCACTTTTCAACTCCTCTAACTCCGGAGGTAGAAGATGCGGCACTTCCTCTTCTACGTTGTTTCTTTTCGGTGCCGTTTTTGTTAAGACCTTCTCAGTTGTTTTTAGAATGATCAACACAAGCCTAGAGCGCCCTCTGGTGGTTTAGTGTGAAAATAACATGTGAAATGATATACCGGTAATAATGTGTTAGTAATTTTACACATAAGTCACTCCGGAGTAAAAGTCTGACCCCCGGCCAAACTATGAAAAAAAACGCCACTTACAGTCCGGAAAATACGGTAATACTATTTTTTCATTCTCTATAATTGTAGATTGGGAATAATGGGAATTGGGATTAGGAATGTGTAAGATTTGTCCAAAGAGACTTGGCAGAAACGGAATATATCATTCATAAAGATGTTTTAATTAGTAAATAATTAATTGTAATTTTTTATTAGCCTAGACTGAGCTGTTTGTGTCTACATGGGGAGCTGCCATATTTCTACAGAAGCTCAGAATAGACAAAAAACGACTCCAGAGACTGAATTTCTGCAATTTCGCTACCAGAAACCACATATGTTGAGGGTCACAGGTTGATGAAAGCAAACATGGCACAGCATCACTTCCTCACACAGTAGACAAAATTCAAAGCCTTAATAACTTATTTTCTTCTTATTTTATTGAGTGTAGATAACACTCCAGCACAATAGGGGGCAGTAATCAGTGTTGGGGGTAACGAGTTACAAAGTAACGGATTGCAGTAACGTTATTACCATCACGGGTAACGAAGTAAAGTAACGCATTACACTCAAAATACCAGTAACTACACTACTTTACTAAACTTCAGCATGTCTGTGTATATGTGTGCGTATATGTAACTTGTAACTAGTTACTTTTTTTTAGTAACTACCCCAACACTGGCAGTAATGCACCTCACCACCACAGCAACAGAATTGATTTCCCACCTGCTAGTCACTTTTTTTCAGCTGAAACTGAGGTTCCCTTTGATGGAAGGAATGTTTGTCGAACTACAATTAAGTTTCTCTGAGTGTTAACACGTTAATATTGAAGGAAGCACTTCAATGATACTGAACATCATCTGTTGTCAGTCTATCATGTGTTATCAATCTACTGTCATCCATGTTCGTTTTTTGTTGCTCCTCCTACAGATTTTGAGCAATTGTCACTCAACAATGTATGTTTTTGGGATTTGTGCAGTAATTATATTACACAACATATCACTGGCATATACTGTAAATGATGTTTTCTTTTCTCTTTCCCCTAAAAATGTGAAAAAAAATATTTTCAATTAATGTCAGCATTCATACAGTATGTTGGCAAAATTTCATTATGATCCTGTAAATAGAAAAGAAACTATAAATATTAAAGCTTGTGGAATCAATGAGATGAAATAATTTATGTCTCTTGTGTATTTTCTCCAGAAACTGGAAGCAGTCCAAGCAATCCTTATATGATATACACTCACCGGCCACTTTATTAGGTACACCTGTCCAACTGCTCGTTAACACTTAATTTCTAATCAGCCAATCACATGGCAGCAACTCAGTGCATTTAGGCATGTAGACATGGTCAAGACAATCTCCTGCAGTTCAAACGGAGCATCAGTATGGGGAAGAAAGGTGATTTGAGTGTATTTCAGAAACTGCTGATCTACTGGGATTTTCACACACAACCATCTCTAGGGTTTACAGAGAATGGTCCGAAAAAGAAAAAATATCCAGTGAGCGGCAGTTCTGGGGGCGGAAATGCCTTGTTGATGCCAGAGGTCAGAGGAGAATGGCCAGACTGGTTCGAGCTGATAGAAAGGCAACAGTGACTCAAATAACCACCCATTACAACCAAGGTAGGCAGAAGAGCATCTCTGAACGCACAGTACGTCGAACTTTGAGGCAGATGGGCTACAGCAGCAGAAGACCACGCCGGGTGCCACTCCTTTCAGCTAAGAACAGGAAACTGAGGCTACAATTTGCACAAGCTCATTGAAATTGGACAATAGAAGATTGGAAAAACGTTGCCTGGTCTGATGAGTCTCGATTTCTGCTACGACATTCGGATGGTAGGGTCAGAATTTGGCATCAACAACATGAAAGCATGGATCCATCCTGCCTTGTATCAACGGTTCAGGCTGGTGGTGGTGGTGGTGTAATGGTGTGGGGAATATTTTCTTGGCACTCTTTGGGCCCCTTGGTACCAATTGAGCATCGTTGCAATGCCACAGCCTACCTGAGTATTGTTGCTGACCATGTCCACCCCTTTATGACCACAATGTACCCAACTTCTGATGGCTACTTTCAGCAGGATAATGCGCCATGTCATAAAGCTGGAATCATCTCAGACTGGTTTCTTGAACATGACAATGAGTTCACTGTACTCAAATGGCCTCCACAGTCACCAGATCTCAATCCAACAGAGCATCTTTGGGATGTGGTGGAGCGGGAGATTCGCATCATGGATGTGCAGCCGACAAATCTGCGCCAACTGTGTGATGCCATCATGTCAATATGGACCAAACTCTCTGAGGAATGCTTCCAGCACCTTGTTGAATCTATGCCACAAAGAATTGAGGCAGTTCTGAAGGCAAAAGGGGTTCCAACTCGTTACTAACATGGTGTACCTAATAAAGTGGCCGGTGAGTGTATATGATATGAAATCAGGTCATTGAAATCTTAACTGAACAGATACAAACCTGATGGTTTCTCAGGTTGTTTTTCTTGCTAACAGCACGTCTCCTCATGTCTCACATGTCCTCATCAGTCTCCAGATTAAAGGACTCTTAGATACTTGCTGCTGTACAGAGGCAAACGTATGAAGAGATCAATAATTGACCAGGACATACTCATTACTCTATAGTGGGAGAGAGAGACACAGACAGTGAATGTGTTCATCTAATGGGGTCGGAACTGTCTCTGGAGAGGTCATCAGTGCTGTGTGTGTGTGCGTGTGTGTGCGCACGCTGACTCAGCAGGTCATGTGACAAACAAGGCCCAATCCCAGAGCAGTCGACCAATCACACAACATTTTTCCAGCCTGGTTTCCGGTTTGGTCCTGGGAAAAGAAAGGAAAGCACATCGCCCAACAGAGAGGCAATTAATCGTATAGGAGGTGGAGGAACAGAAAGTGTCTGGATTACAGAGGGGAATTCTGGGTAATGAGGGTTGCAACACTTTTAATTAGCGGTAGCAACAAGCCTCAGGAGTTGGCCTGATGTCCACATGGAAGGAGGGAATCTGGAGCTGGGAACACGAAGGTACTGCAGGAATGGGGCGAGGACAGTCATAAGGAATCCCAAAAGCACCAATCACAGCTTTATTCTCTGCTGCAGCTAGGAAGAAGGTACCAGATCCACCATGACAGCACAGAGAGGCTCAGGAATATGGTACAATTATCAATGGGATCATGTTTCACTGGGATTACACTCAGTGGAAAGAGTTCCTCTATTGCAAATAATGCTATGGCATTACAGCCTTTGACCCAAAAAATGGTAAAATAAAAAAAAAAAAAATCATGGCTTTTGTAGATACAGTGCATCCAGAAAGTATTCCCATTGCTTCACTTTTTCCACATTTTGTTATGTTACAGCCTTATTCTAAAATGGGTTCAATTTTATTTTTTTTCCCCAAAACACAAAACACCCCATAATGACAACATAAAAAACAAGTTCTTTTGAGATTTTTACAAATTTATTAAAAATGAAAAAATTATAAATCACATGTACATAAGTATTCACAGCCTTTGACATGAAGCTCAGAATTGAGCTCAGGTTCATCGTGTTTCCACTAATCATCCTTGAGATGTTTCTACAGATTAATTGGAGTCCACCTGTGGTAAATACAGTTGATTGGACATGACTTGGAAAGGCATCCACCTGTCTATATAAGGTCCCACAGTTGACAGTGATGTCACAGCACAAACCAAGCATGAAGTCAAAGGAATTGTCTGTAGACCTCAGAGACAGGATTGTCTCCAGGCACAAATCTTGGAAAGGGTACAGAAAAATTTCTTCTGATTTGAAGGTCCCAATGAGCACAGTGGCCTCCATCATCTATAAATGGAAGAAGTTCAGAACCACCACGACTCTTCCTAGAGCTGGAGCTGTCAGAGCTCCAGCGTTTCTCTGTGGCGAGAGGAGAACCTTCCAGAAGGACAACCATCTCTGCAGCAATCCACCAATCAGGCCTGCATGGCAGTCCTGGAGTTTACCAAAAGGCACCTGAAGGACTCTCATACCATGAGTAACAACATTCTCTGGTCTGATGTGACAAAGATCGAACTGTTTGGTGTGAATGCCAGGCGTCATGTTTGGAGGAAACCAGGCACCGCTCATAACCAGGACAATACTATCCCTACAGTGAAGCATGGTGGTGACAGCATCATGCTGGTGGCATCATATTCAAAAAGACTTGAGGCTGTAATTGCTGCCAAAGGTGCATCAACAAAGCATTGAGCAAATGCTGTGAATACTTATATAGGTTGTTTTATATATTACTATATTTATATTTATATATTACAAGGCTTCCTGCTTCCTTACAGTGCAGACGCTTTTCTGCTTTGCTCTTGCCTCTGCTGCATTTTTCCGCTTATATTTGTGCTTTTCTCTGTGGGAGATAACAAGAAATGCTTCTGGATACCTACTAATCATCAGGACTACTGTTTTTTCTAATACAGTTGGCTACTGTTACTTTTGGACATTTTTACGACCTTATCATTCAGTGTGGCCTATCAGCAGCATAAGCCTGCACTATAGCGACTGGGACTGAGAAGTGCCGCTAACCAAAGCTAATTAGCAGCAAGATGCCTCCTTTCTCCGAGGACGACTACTACAAACTTCTTCAGATGATAACAGTACTGGAGATGAAAGTTCAGCGGCTTGAAGTAAACTGGGAGGTAAATGGTCAATATGGGAATGAAACCACTCTTCCGATGACCCAAATCAGTGGAAAGGAGCAGGCTAACAGTCAGCTACTTAGCACCACCAAGAATCAGGAGTTAACCAGCAGTCCTTCCTGGAACTCTCTTGACAACAAAAAGTAAGAACAAATCGTCCCAAACCACAGGGATTCTACTAGAGAACAGATTTGCTCCACTTTTACAAGACCCCGACTCCCCAAAAGAAAGCTCCTATCCCAGCATAAGAGAAAGGTATGAGTCTAAATCAAAAAAAGTAAAATATAATAAAAGGCTGCAGGAAGAGCTAACTACTGGACCTCAAACGCTGATAGTGGGCGATGCAGCCGTGAAGGAGATAAAACGCTTTTGCAGCAAGAAAAACACCAAAGTTCTCTGTTTTACCAATGACATGGTGTCGGATATCTCAGAGAAAATTCTGGGGATCGCTGCTGAGCATCCAACAGTCAAATCTCTGGTCATACACACAGGAGCCCTTGATGTTGTCAAGCAAAAATCAGAGTTATTGAAACGGGACTTTATTGATTTGCTGAACAAAATTAAATCCCTGAATCCTAGGGTGTTTATCAGTGGGCCGCTACCAACAGTTCGAGGAGGAGATGAGAGATTCAGCAGGCTGATGATGCTCAACCGATGGCTCAAAGATGCGTGTGCCACTCAATCTGTGAATTTTATTGACAATTTCAACATTTTCTGGGAACGCAGACATTTCTTCAAGACAAATGGATTTTGCCTTAACAAATCAGGAGTACAGCTATTAGGCTCCAACATGCTCTATTTTGTGCGTCAGGCACAAGCAGTCCTTGCCAAGGACAAGAGGCAAGATGTTCCAAAACAACGGACAAAACAACTGATAAGACAACGCTCTGGAGGAGAGTTGGTATCGCCAGAGTCAGCTGTTGTAAGACAGCTGACTCAGAAAGAGGCAACGTCATCATCTTCACCCCAACAAGAGGAGTATATCCCAGGCCCAACAGGCCAGCAACCCCCCCTGACCCCGCCCAGCCCCTCAGTCTCTCTGGATTCATCATCTCTGGATTCCTCACTCCCAGATTTCACGGACAGGATGAATGAACTTGTCACTATTGGAATCCAACTTACACCACGCCAAACACCCATACCTTCTTCCCTTAACCCCCCTTATCATCCAGCCCCCCCCACTCCACCACGCTGGAAAGAACCATCATCAAATGTCACAGAGCCCCCCCACCTCCTCTGAAACATGCCATCTGTGAGTCTGACTGATATGTGCCGGGTCCAGGCTACAATACTAAGATCAATAATGTTCTCCAGGAAAAGTCAGGGCCCTATGGAGTTCAGGTAGCTTTCTCAATCCCTGTGATGACGGGTAACAGAAGATCGGTTATGAGAAAAAAAAAGGGGGGTTCAATTAAAGCGGACAACTTATTAATGATAGCATATCAACCTCGAAACATTCCAGTGTTTCCTTGTCTTCCACAACCAGCTGAGGAAAACGGTGAAACACTGAGTCTGGCCTTACTAAATGTTAGGTCCTTAGTGGGGAAAACCTTCTTAATTAATGATTTTATTATTCAACACAACCTTGATTTTATGTTTTTAACTGAAACATGGTTGAACCCAGATAACAGTGCAACCATGCTCATTGAGTCAACCCCTCCAAACTTCAGTTTTATAAGTGAAACTCGGGTGGGAAAGAGAGGGGGTGGAGTTGCCATATTGTTTAATGTCTCCCTCAAATGCAAACAGATGTTATATGGACATTTTAATTCATTTGAATATGTCGCCCTTCAGTTAAATTCCTCGCCCCGGGCAGTTTTTCTGAATATTTATAGGCCACCAATATATTGTGCAAACTTTTTTGATGACTTTTCTGAACTGCTGTCTGTAACCTGCATTGACTTTGACTATGTCATTATTGTTGGTGATTTCAACATTCATGTGGATAACGCTCAGGACAGCAGTGCTAAAGAACTGTGTTGTGTCCTTGAAAATTATGGATTAATTCAACATGTAACGGAACCAACACATATCAAAGGTCACACTTTGGATTTAATTATCTCTAAAGGTTTAAACATTTCTAAGGTTGAGGTGACTGATGTTGGTTTGTCTGACCATTCCTGTGTGTTCTTTAAGAGCACTTTCTCCACACATAGAAGTGTTCAAACAGAGGTAATATCAAAACGGTACATCACTGATAACACTAGAGAAATGTTTATCCAGGCTTTCTCTCCGACACCTGCCACCCCCTACACTACAGTGAATGAACTTTTAGAAAACTTCAACAGGAAAGTTACAAATCTTATTGATGCCTTTGCACCGGTGAAAGTGAAGATTATCTCTGGCAAAAAGAGATCTCCATGGAGAAATGAAATGCTGGTCAGAATCGGTAAAAGAGAATGCCGGAAAGCTGAACGCAGGTGGCGAAAAACTAATCTTCAGGTGCATTATGACATCTATAAAGAGAAACTTAGGCTTTATAATCTTGAATTGAGAAAAGCAAGGCAGTCTTTTTTCTCTGATATTATCTCCAAAAACAAAAATAATTCACGTACTCTGTTTGCTACTGTCGATAGGCTAACAAACCCCCCTGTGTCAGTAGCCCCTGAACTTGTATCCACCAGAGCCTGCAATGAGTTTGCCTCCTTCTTCACTGAAAAAATTTTCAAAATTAGACAAGCAGTCACCTCCTCCATGCCAGGTACAGGATATGTGTCGTCCCAGTGTGAACTCAAAATCAGTTGTGATGGCATGATAAAATTTAATCCAATCAACCATAAAAATCTGGAGGACATTATACAACATCTGAAATCCTCCTCTTGCTGTCTGGATATTCTGCCAACAAGCTTTTTTAAAAAAGTTTCTACCTGTATGACCTCAGATCTCCTGCACATTGTAAACACGTCACTTGTGTCAGGTGTGTTCCCACAGGCCCTAAAAACTGCAGTCATCAAGCCACTGCTAAAAAAGAATAATCTGGACAATACAGTAATGAATAACTACAGGCCCATATCAAACCTTCCGTTCTTAAGTAAAATAATTGAAAAAGCAGTTTTTAGACAGCTGACTAACTATATGACACTGAACAACTGTTTTGATGACTTCCAGTCAGGTTTCCGACCCCACCACAGCACTGAGACTGCTCTAGTTAAGGTCTGTAATGACATCCGCATAAACACAGACAATGGCAAAATTTCAGTCTTAGTATTACTGGATCTCAGTGCCGCATTTGACACGGTTGACCACAACATATTATTACACCGACTGGAGAACTGGGTGGGACTTACTGGCACAGCACTAAAATGGGTTGAATCCTACTTAAAGGACAGAGACTACTTTGTGTCTATAGGCAACTACACATCTGAACATATAGACATAAGCTGTGGGGTCCCCCAAGGTTCAATTCTGGGGCCTCTACTATTCAACATTTACATGCTCCCACTCGCTAAGATTATGAAAGAAAATAAAATAAGTTACCATAATTATGCAGATGACACACAAATTTACATCAGTATATCACCAGGAGATCATAATCCAATACAAACACTGAGTAAATGCATTGAACAAATTAATGATTGGATGTGCCAGAACTTTCTCCAATTAAACAAAGATAAAACTGAGGTAATTGTTTTTGGAGCCAAGGCAGAACGATTGAAAGTCAGCGCTCATCTTCAATCAGCAATGTTAAAGCCTACAAACCAAGCTAGAAATCTGGGTGTAGTTATGGACTCAGACTTGAATTTCAATAGTCACATAAAAAACGTTACAAAGTCAGCCTACTACCACCTGAAGAATATATCAAGGATTAAAGGTCTTATGTCTCAGCAAGATTTGGAAAAGCTTGTCCATGCTTTTATCTTCAGTAGACTAGACTACTGCAACGGGGTCTTTACAGGCTTTTCTAAAAAGTCAATCAGACAGCTGCAGCTGATTCAAAATGCTGCCGCTCGAGTCCTGACTAGGACTAAAAAAGTAGACCATATCACTCCAGTTCTAAGGTCCTTGCACTGGCTTCCTGTCTGCCAAAGAATTCACTTTAAAATACTCTTACTGGTTTATAAAGCCCTGAATGGTCTAGGGCCTAGGTATATTGCAGATCTGCTGATCCCTTATGAACCATCCAGACCTCTTAGATCATCTGGATCAGGTCTGCTCTCTGTTCCTAGAGTCAGAACTAAACATGGAGAAGCAGCGTTCAGTTTCTATGCCCCACAGATCTGGAACAAACTCCCAGAGACCTGCAGGTCTGCCACAACTCTCACTGCTTTTAAATCACAGTTGAAGACTTTTCTGTTCAATGCTGCCTACAGCTAATATCATTCTTAATTACTCTGCACTGCACTGTAACTTGTTCTTTGTTTTAATTTCAAAGTTATAAATTTTAATTCTTAATTTTTATTTCTTATTTTTATTTTATATTATATCTATTTTTTTATATTTTAATCAACTGTTTTAAATTGTTTTAATCAACTGTCTTAAATTGTATCTTGATGCTTTTAAGGTTTTATGTAAAGCACTTTGAATTACCTTGTTGTTGAAATGTGCTATACAAATAAACTTGCCTTGCCTTGCCTTGCCTTACAACTTATATATTAAAAGTGAATCGCTGTGAATACTTTTCAGATGCACTGTATTAGGACTGTAACTAATTAGTATTATGATGATTTTGTTGGTTAATCTATTGATTATTAAAATGATTAATCAATTATTTTTTTGGTTCACAAATGGTGTAAAATGTGGATCAGAATCAGAAGATTCAAGCTAAAATGTCTTTTTTTTTTTTGTCCAGACCAACAGTCCACAACCCAAAGATCATCAATTTACTATTATAGAAGACTAAAGAAACCAGAAAATAATAAGCTGGAACCAGAGAATTTGGATATTTTCTTCTCATAAATTATTCAAATTGATCATTAAATAGTTGCAAATCAATATAATAATTGGAAACTAATCTTTTAATTCAATCATCTTTCCTTTTTTAAGTGTATGTTGCAATCTTCTCACTACTCTGATTTCTCTATATCAGGGGTGTCAAACATGTGGATGATGATACAAAGTGTGACACTATATATATATATATATATATATATATATATATATATATATATATATATATATATATATATATATTGCTGTAGATCCAGTGGTGATAGTGCATCACCTTGGTATATGCCCCGCTTGATGTTGACTTAGGCTATTTGCTTTGAGTCAGCCTCTAAGGTCGTCTTCCACATTCCCATTGAGTTCTGGTTAATGGCCCTTACGGTCCTGTTGGTCTCTTCCAGATTGACAGTTCCAGATATTCCAGTATCCATGAGTGGAGCATTGAGTCGTAGGCTTTCTTGCAGTCAATCCAGGTGCTGCTTAGGTTGGTCTGTCTGATGTTACAGTCTTGAGGAATATGCTCTATTAATCCATTTTTGACACTCTTTCTTGGATTTCTGCCATTGAAATGTTTACTGGTTCTTGATCTAGGAGATTGCTGCAGTCAGCTCTTAGGTCCACTAGCCATTAGGCATCTAAGTTGTGTGATGCATCTCTTTCCCATATTCCCTTCCAGTATTGTTCCACCTCAGCTCTTGGTGGGTCTGACCGGTTGTCCTTTCCCTGCCACTGAGAGAACACATTGTCTGGTTCAGTGGACAACAACTTGTTTATTCCCCTGGCCTCTGCCTCTTTGGTTTATCGCTTTATTCAGGTGGCCAGAGTCTCTGTTTGACAAATTCAAGTACTTCTGGTATGGAGACCTTGTTTTATTTCCCGGATGCCCCTTTATTCACCATGTTGCCATTCTGTAGCTCTACTAGCTGGCTAACCTCTCTCTGAGTTGCCCTTATCTTTTCCATTAACTGGATCTGCCATGGTGGGTGGTGCCTGTTATGTCCCGAGTCCACCTTGTACCCAAGCATCTCAAGGATTACTGTTACTGTACTCTGTTTCAGCTTATTGATCTCAATGTTGGTTTCTGTAGGTATTGTCATTAGAGCAGCATTCACATTTACTAGCAGATCTTTTGACGGTACTTTACAATTGAGCTTTGGTATTCGTCGGGGACTCCTGGTTTTCACTGGGCAATGATCTTCCTTCTCATGTCAGCAGCTCTTGTGTTGAGGCCATTGGTATTTATTAGGGGTTGGTACCTAATCTCTGAATGTGGGGGGTTTTGACATCCCCCTGCTGACCTGGCATCCTGGCTCCCCCATAGCATTGTTGTTGTATCTCATCGATCTCTAGTTGTGATAGCAGTTTCTGGTTGTGGATGTGAGCTAACAGCTGTTTCTTTGTTAGCTTAGATTGTGGGTTTTGAAGTGACCATTGTTCTCACATTCTGAGCATGTACCCCCTCTCTGTGGGGTTGCTCACATAGTAACATTCCGACAATCCCTTATTTTCTACCCTTGTGCACCTATGTCCTGTTCTAGTAGCCCACTTCTCATCTGGTTGCCCTGGTTCCCTAGCACCTGACATGGACCTTGTTGACCCGGGTGACCAGTGTGACTCTATGTGTTTGTTCACTCATATTATCGGGGTAGGCCTCGTATCATTAAGGATCTTGGCCAAGGATCCTCACTGGATGATGTTTGTGTATTGTGTCCTGAGCGGGATTCAATCCCTGTTCCCGGTCTCCCATGTGGTAGTCCGAGTCTCTAAATGCAACAGTAGACTATAGACTGAA
Organism: Lepturacanthus savala; assembly: GCA_030544235.1. Classification (NCBI taxonomy): domain Eukaryota; kingdom Metazoa; phylum Chordata; class Actinopteri; order Scombriformes; family Trichiuridae; genus Lepturacanthus; species Lepturacanthus savala. The sequence continues at coordinate 36,295,558 of CM060464.1, forward strand.
TATGGAAGAACACAGACATCAGAATGAGTAAAGACTAATGAAGACTAAAGAAATAAGAAAATAATCAGATTCGAGGAGCTGGAAACAGAGGAACAGGAGGAACATTTTATTCTTAAAAATGACTCAATTATGAAAATAAAAAGTGATTAAAGTGATTAATGTAATAGTTAACAAATAATTGATTGATCGTTGCAGCTCTACAGACTGCTGAGGTTTCACATCAGCTTCACATCTAATCTAAATGAGTGAGTGGACCCTGTGGATGTTGCCTTCATCACCTCCACAGAAACATATTTGAAAGATGTGATCATGTGTGATTACAGAGGGTAAGAAAACTCTTTCATATGGATCATATGGACACTGATGGAAAACTGTGACTGTCCTTTAAAAGCTGAGCAGCGATCAGATAGATGTGTGGTTTATCACCACAGGTGCTGCAGGAAAATTACCATTTCATGTTGACATGATTGTACACACACACACATTCACACACATATACACACCCATAGACACGTACTGGCAGCGAGTCAGATGGTGACAGTAATGAGGGTCTGGGGTTGCGTTGCAGGTGATGTGGCGTCACACTCAGCCACAGAAACATGCATCGGATTAGATTCACCCCAACAGAGTCGCCTCCACTTCAACCAACCACTTATTCCTGTTCCACAGGACGAGCGAGCAACGACACTTCACAGAGACGCAGCCTCTTCTCTACATCATGCACAAAGAAATCAAGAGTAGAGCAGAGGAGCGGAGATCTTCTAACTTATTCTGATGGCGTATCTTCTCCCCATCAGTCATGCATGGCTGCTAATCCTCCACTATGCCTCCACAGGAAAAAAAAAAAAAAGAGAGAGAGCAATGCAGGGAGAAGGGGGAGAGATGTGACAGAGTGTATTTGCATTCAGGAGGAAAGTTATAGAATGAGGGATGAATCCTGGATGGGAGAAGCCGTCGTCAGCTGCTGTAAGTGTTGGGAGTAACGTGTTACATGCATTTTGCTTTTGCTGTAACGCAGTAATGTAAGGAATTACCAGAAAAAAAAAAAAAAAAAAAGATTTTACTCAGTACAAATGTCAGTAATGTGCATTACAATGAGTATTTAACCTGGATTGAAGTGGCTGTTACGTTGTTTTTCAATACAAATCAATACAATTCAATACAAATTCACTAAAATCACAGCAAGATCAGCAGCAGTGATCACTTCCTTTTCCTTTTGGCTCATCAGACAGAAGAGAAGGATAGTGAAAAGAAAAGGATAGGATTAAAAAAAGGGGAAAAAAAGGAGAAAAGAAAAAATAAAAGAGAGAAAAAAAAGAAAAGAAAAAAAAGGAGAAAAGAAAAAATGGAAAAAAAAGAAATCCATTATGAATCCAACATTACAGAGGTGCTACAGTAACATGAACTTAACAGGAAGGAAGCCGAGCATGAGAGTGGAGATAAAACCACTAAACAGACTAAATGAACCTTCTCCTGCTCTGGGATTAACTGAGACTAACAGCAATAATGACAAAGGTATAGAGCTAATTTGAGAATGATGAATCCATATTTACAGGTATTTTGGTGAGAGTAATGCCTTATATTTTAAATACAGGAATATTGTAATGTAATAAATTACTTTGAAATTACAGTAACAAGTAATAATAAATAACATGTCACTGGCTGCTGGTCTCTGACTGTGTTAAACATGAGGAGGTGAACAGTTGTCTCGGTCAATTCCAGAACTCAGACAGAGATGTTCTGTTGTTTTTACCTTCCTCTTCATTTTGTGAGATGACAGATGAGATATCTGTCAGATCGCAGCCTGTCAGGACGCGATGACGCTGCGTGGATGACGATCGCAAAAAGCTGCGATGGTGCTTCCGTCTGACGGTCTGATGATTTAACAGCCTCCAACACTGAGCTTTATTGTCAGAAGCACCAAACATGAAAGTCTTGTCTTGTGTATGTTTTGTCCTACAAGGGAAACAAAAATAAAATAAATATATGAAACATCAGTCGTCCAGCGAGCTGTCGTTGAGTGACAGCTGCCGTCTGTTTCCTGTTTCCACTTTTTTTGTAGCTGTGACAACAATCATGACCTCACTTTAATGAAGTTGGGATGATTTTTGAAGAATCATATGCATTATGACATATTTTCTATGGTTGCAACTAACAACTATTTTAATAGTTGATTCATCTATTGATCATTGAAATGATTAATTGTTAGGCTCATTAAATGGTGTAAAATGTATATCAGTGTTTCCCAAAGCTGAAGATTCCACCTAAAATGTCTTTTTTTGTCCACAACTCAAAGATAATCAGTTTACTATTATAGAGACTAAAGAAACCAGGAAATAAGCAGTTTTTGCTGCAATCTTCTCACTGCTCTGATTTCTCTATATCAGGGGTGTCAAACATGTGGCCCAAGGACCAGAACCACCCAACTAAAGGGATTCAATCCAGCCACTGGATGATGGTATGACAAAAAAAATGAAATATTTACAGTTTGTAAATGGTTTGTAAGGCAGCAGATAACTTCATCTGCTGATGAAATATAATATTGTTTATTAAATAAATGTTTTGCATTGAAACGCAACAGGCTGACTGAATATGGAAGAACACAGACATCAAAACGACTTTACCACATGAAACTATTAGAACATTTTCGGACTCAATTTAATCGGCCCCTTATTCAAATAGTTTAATGTGATATTTGGCAACTAATCGATTAATCAACTAACCATTGCAGCTCTAGTGTGAACCACTGTACCTATCAAATACAACAATAAACTGAACTAAAGTAGAAAGCTAAATATTTACACACAGGCAGTGAAGAGGCTCCTTTAAACGTGTTTCAGCAGCAGTTTGATGCTGAAACTCTAACTCTACTCATTGACTTCATTCATTCTACAGCTGCAGCAGAAAAGCAGCAGCTCCTGTACCTCCTCATTGAAAAGCACCTTGGGATAATGACGGAGGTGCTCCTAAGTGGCTCGTGGTCAAGAGGAAGTGGGGGCTTTTCACGGTTGCCGTGGCAACCGGCGGAAAGGAGAAGATCAGACAGACGCAGATGTCTCGTCTCGCTCTCTCTCCGTGCTCGCTCGGCCTCGTTAGGAAACAATCTGCAGCGGTTTTCATCCGATAGGCGGAAAAAAAAGGGGGGAACAACAAAACAGGAACATTGAGTCTGACGACGGAGGAGAATATTTCTGCATCCGCTCGCACCGAAGCAATTATTGCCAATTTTTTATTATCTGTGGATTCATGAACTGTACTGAAATCCATTTGTAGCGCTGCCGCCGAGGAGACAGAACGGCCTTTAATTGGCGTCACATAAAACAGACGAGCTCCTGTTTCCAGCAGAAATAAAGGTGAAAATAACCCCAGTTCATTCTGCTTTTATGATCTCAATTTGTGAGCACAGCGGACAACATTTCAGCTGGAGACGGTTTAAAGCAGCACAGGCCTGATCCATTAGAGGACATGAGGGGTCCTGCTCACTGTGACCCTTCACCAAGCTGCACTTTCTTCTTTCTATCAATTTGACTTCAAACAGACACAGTTACTGCTGCTGGAGCATTTAGTAAAGAGCAACTTTTCCCCCAGGAAACACACAGCTAAACACACTGTTGGACTCACAGGACATTTATTTTATTCATGTTTACAATTCTGGTTTACTTCTGTCTTATTTTAATATCATTCATTAGGACTAAACAGCATGTTATTTAATACTTCTGCTTGCTTAGGATATTTTTAACCATTTGTTAACTGTTTTTGTTGTTGTTTGTAGATGATTGTTGTGGGGGTAAAGTAAAGCATCAACACAACAGAAATATTTTGTCATTACTGGAACTTTTCAAACTTACCAACAAACCAGAGTTATAGTTTTGAATTTTTCATTAGTTTTTTTTTTTTTTTTTTTTTAGTTTCCTTTTTTATTTCAGTTTAGTTTTAGTTATTTGAACAAGTGATTAAGCAGTTTTAGTTTAGTTTTTATTTTGAGGAGTTGACTAATTTTAGTTTAGTTTTTATTTAGTTTTAGTCTTAGTTTTAGTTTTTCAGGTATTAGGAGGAAGGCTTTAATTTGTAGAAGCTGATAAAGGATAAAAGAATCCATTACACTAAATATGTTTTTACCAAGTCCTTTAATTGTACACTTTAACCATCATCTTTTTTAAACATGTGACACTGATGATACCACTATAACTGAAAAAAAAAAAAAAATCATCTCTCCCCAAACAGACATCATGCTCGGTTATTTAACAGGTGGTAAGAAATGGATGCTTCATGTGTCTGAATAAATATGAACACAAAATTGAAACATGTTTTTTGCCAGTGTCAATGAACATAAGCTCACACTTATGGTGTTCCATGGTGGTGCACCATGTACTATCCTGTGCAAGGCATTGAGGTAGGCTTTGCTGTGTTTGCTAGGCTCTGGATGTGGTGCTACTGCCACACTAGCCACCTCCTTCTCCTGTGACTGGAATGTTTTGTGAGCTTCTCTGTGCGAGCTCCAGAGGTGCATTTTCAATACCAAGCACTTGCTTTTATCTACCTGGGGGTCATACTCGAAATATTCCCATATCGGAGAGTGGTGTTTTCTTCCCGCAACTTTAGCCATCTCTGAGATTCTTGTAGTTTTAGTTTAAAACTTAGTCTTAATTTTCATTAACTATAATAACCCTGCAACAAACAACACCAACTAACGTTCCTATAACATTTCTATTTGGTCAAACCCGCCCCATATCTCATTCAACATAAGTTTCCCTAAATGTTCTAATAATTCCATTTGGTAAAGTTATTTTGATGTCTGGGTTCTTCTATATTCAATCAGCCTATTGCTGCATTGCAAGTCAACACATTTACTTTAGGGTGACATGGTGGAGCAGTGGGTAGTACTGTTGCCTCACAGGAAGAAGGTCCAGGTTCTAGTCCTGGTCCAGGTTCCAGTTCTTGGTCTGGGACCTTTCTGTGTGGAGTTTCATGTTCTCCCTGTGTCTAGTGGGTTTTCTCCAGGTTCTCCAGCTTCCTCCTCCAGTCCAAACACATGCTGAGGTTAATTGGAGATTCCAATGTTGTGTAGATTAATGAAATATTAAAGCAAGAAAAATAAGTCGTCCAGAAAGGCGAGTTTACAGCTTAAACAATAAGACAGATACAGTAAAAAGAATATGTCAGTGAAAAGATCATATCATATCCTGTTATGTTTGGATGCATACTGATATATAATGTTCATATATCAGTATGCATCCAAACATAACAGGAAGGTGTATAGTAAGGTCATGTTAGAGAGGATAAGAAGCTGCTTTGCTTATTGTTAATCAGCCATGGCCACAGAAATAGAAATTTTGACTTTCTAGTCAACATTTCAACCTGTACATTCTCATCCCACTGCGCTGACTCAACCCGGTCTCACGACTTTTTGTGATACCATCACAAAAATAGAATCTATTAAACATGCTGTCATTACGTTTTATGCCTTCTATGTGTTTTAAGATCCATATCGTATCCATGACAACAGTTGATGCTCAGCTGATTCCTCAGCATTAATTGGGTTACCATCCAAATGTATAGTATGCAAAGTGATTCCTGTTTCCAACCCTAATTGTTTTGTGATCATTGGGAGAACTCAGGGTGAGATGACGTCATAAGAGAGCTTGAATGTATCCATGACAACAGTTGATGGTCAGCTGACACTCAACACTCTGGGGAGAACATTAGCTAGGATATTGTCAGCGCTTACAGCAGCGCTTTCTTATGATGTCATCTCACGAATCCTGGCTCTGGGTTTTTGGACCTTAAATGAGACGTATATTTACTTTTAACAATTTAAATTGCATTCTAATTTAATTGTTTGTGATTTGAATGTAAGCTTCTAACAAATAAGAAGATTGTTTGCAAAACTCTTTTAAGCCGACATGGTTCCTTTTCCTCAGTCTCCAGTTAACACTCACACACTGCCCATTAAAACACATAGAACAGGGAAACATGGCCCTTTCATGAAAAAAAGGGGAAAAAAAGGGATGACAACACATTTTAATAGATTCTATTTTCATGATGGTGCCACAGGAAGTCAGAGACCAGGTTGGCTGACTACGTATTAGAAAGATCATTCACACACATTCACAAGCAGTCTGGGTTGAAGTATCAAGGATACATCGTCATCTTTTTAGATGTCCTGTTCTACACTGAAACTGTCTCAACTGTTTTTTTTTATGGGAAACTGAAAAGCTATAGTAAATATTAACATTTATGACAGTTATCAGTGGCAGTGACATGTGCATCAAGGTTATAATAGTTTGGGATTTTTTTTTATTAGATTTTATTTTTATTTTTGACTTTTTGTTTTCAATTTCAGTTTAGTTTTAATTAGTAATTAAAGTGGGTTTGTGAGTTTTACTTAGTTGAATGTTGAACTTATCACAATCACAATCAATTAATACAAAGGGGAAATCGCTCTAGTTCCAACACGCTGAAAAATATATCAAAATAAAAATATATGTTGGGACACAGTGAGCATTGGTTCGCGCTGTTGCCTCACAGTTTCAAGACTCCCTGGGTCCCTGGTCTGGGTCCTTTCTGTGTATAGTTGCATGTTCTCTCTGTGTCTGGTGGGTTTTCTCCAGGTTCTCCAGCTTCCTCCCACAGTCCAAAAACATGCTGAGGTTAATTAGAGACTGTAAACTGCCCATAGGTGTGAGTATGTGAGTGAATGGTGTGTGTGCCTCTCACCTGTAATGAGCTGGGATAGGCTCCAGCAGACCATGTGACCCTAATGAGGAATAAGCAGGTATAGAAGATGAATGAATGAATATTTTGTTAAGCTAGAAAAGTATTGATTAGAGAATCAATATGTATCAGAATCAATAAAATCCCAACAACACCATCTCTAGTAGTAGGATGATATAATGACGTTCGTCAGGCTGATTTATAGCATTTGTGATGTTAAAAAACATGAAACAGATGTTTGTCAATGTTGAAACACAAATATAGATTCTTTTTGTAAATATAACTGTGTTTTTCTTCACAAGATGAATGTTGAAAACATAAAATAACAGAAACGTTTGGCTTCTCATCTGTGTATAAAAATGTCCATATTTACAACACATTCGTTTCTACCTGCAGTAAAGATGGTGAAGAGCTTTCCCTTTTCTCCTGGACTCAAGAAAAAAATTCAGTTTATTCATAACTTTATTCACACGTTTCATGCTTTGTGAAATGTTTCATTCATATTTTATTGGCATCATAAAGACACACACTGGTATTTGTATTCATACCCTTCCTTAGTTTTTTTTTTTTCTTTTTTAATCCACTCTGCTCTGTAATCTGTTCTCCTCCTCAGTGCTGCTGTTAACAAACCCTCAATGTTCAATAAAAACAAGACGGCAGCTTCCTCACCAACAGAAATGGAAACAGAATAAGAAAGAGAAACAGGTAGGAAAAAGAAATAAAGATTGAAGGATGAAAAAAAAATATGAAGCAATATTTACATCATATTTAAAAAAAAACATTGGGAATTCATCAGAAAACAGAAAAAGACCCAACGTGAAGTTATTTGTAATAAATATATAGAATGGAGTCTTATCTCCAGTTAAAGCTGTTGAGGTGGTAACTTATTTTTATTATTATAATAACTTGGTTCATTATTTATGTGTTCGTGCACTTTACGACTCCACTGCAGGAATGCTGCTGAAAACTTCACAATAAGACACAGAATCATTAAAAAGTATGGTAAAACAGCCTCTTTTACTGTGCATATGACGATAAAACTCTCCAATCTTAAAAAACAAGTTCAAGTTAAAAATTAAAAATGTTCAGCCTTGAGACACTTTTAGGAAACAGAGCAGCTGATATCTCTATTTGTTGAAAGGTCAGAGGTCAGTCAAAAGTCTCTAGACTGAAAGAAGCGGAAGAATTTTTTCAAAAGACAAAAGACATCGGAAAAAAAAATAACCTCAGACAGAGACAAATCAATAAAAACCCGGAAAGGATCAATAAGTCTAACAGTGTTTGAGGGTTAATTCTTGTTTGACTCCTGGATGGGACATCTTCAACTGTAAATGTCTTCTCCATCTACAGCTGCCTGGATGCACACTCACCTTCTTTACAAAGAAATAAACTGTCAGCAGGAAACATGTCGATACTTCTGTCTTCACCAGAAGCAGAAAAAAACCCTAAAACACTTCCTCCAATCCCTCCTTCCTTCCTCCCTCCCTCCCTTCTTTCCTTCCTCCCCTCCTTTCTTCCTCCCTTTCTCCATTCCCTCCTTCCTTCCTTCCTCCATTCCCTCCTTCCTTTCTTCCTCCATTCCCTCCTTCCTCCCCTCCTTCCTTCCTTCCTTCCTTCCTTCCTTCCTTCCTTCCTTCCTTCCTTCCTTCCTTCCTTCCTTTCTCCATTCCCTCCTTCCTTTCTTCCTCCATTCCTTCCTTCCTTCCTTCCTTCCTTCCTTCCTTCCTTCCTTCCATCCTTCCTTCCTTCCCTCCTGTCCAGATTTATCTCAGTTCTCTGTATTTATTCCAGCAGCCTTTCTGCTGGCCTGGCACTTGTGTTTATGTAGTGCTGTGATTGTTGATTTATATTTTGACAGCATGCATCTGCGTATTTTGCTGATGTGTGCTTTTTATTTGTGTGTACGCGTGCACGCCGCTGGTTTTATGTGTGTGTTCCCTGCGCTGCTCCGTGAGTGTGTGTGTTGCTAACAGAAGCTATTGACTTGTTGTAAAGCTGCGGTCCTTGAGAGTATTTATGAGCAGGGAAGCGGAGCAGCACGCCGGCATTTTCCTGTCGCTGAAGCACAACGTCTCTCTCTCTCTCTCTGGGTTTTCCAGAGTTCATAGCATTTCCTCCTCCTCTCTATCCATCCACTGCTATCTGACAAATCCATATGGAAGCTTATTGATGACAAAAATACTGGACTCACAAAACCAAACATAGTTGATCGACATGTGAGGGAATCACAAGCTGTGGAAACCAAACGTTCACAGTGGATTAAATTCTTAGAAAAGCCTCAATTGGACAGTAAAACATATATTCAGCTAAATTTTATAATTATATATATATATATATATATATATATATATATATATATATATATATATATATATATATATATATATACCTCAAAAATCTTGGTGACAACCAGAGATGTATGAAGTATGAAGAGAACAAGAAACAAATGAAAGGTCACTTAACCTGCCTGATGTTTAATTGCTGTTATTTTCACCAAACATCAGTTTTTTGTTCTTCTACCTTGGATCATTAGGCAGAAGTATTAGTGTTTTATTATAAAAATCCACCAGTTGATTTGTGCCTTTACTCTCTGACTTCCTGTCTGACTTGTTCTGCTCTGTGATAGGTTGACATGACTTCAGTGCGGCTCCATTAAAAACAGACCCATAAAAATGTAACAGTTCTTGTTGTGATTGAATTATATACTAATTAAAACAGTTCATTTCTCATTGACAAATCCCATCCACTAATAGACATGACAAGACACTGATTCTGTGTTTAAGTTTGAAAAGATCAGTTGAGTAAATGAATGGTTTGACTAGTGTGTGTGTGTGTGTGTGTGTGTGTTTGGGTTTGGTCGTCAGTGACCCTCCGTACGCGGTCTGCTGAGCTGCTGCTGTGCCGTTGTGTGTTGCTGACAGATCCAGACATGACCTACAACAGATGCACAGCTTAATTCTCTCTGTAGACTAATGAAGACAAATGGACGAGCCGGAGAGCGACAGAAGGTGTCGCACATCTATATTTATCTAAATAATCCTAAAATGTGTGTTTATAGTGTTGTGTTTTCCTGCAGGTACCTGCACTGCTGATCTCTGCCTTGCTGCTTTATTTGTTTTAAACCGCATGAATTCAATCACTCAGACCTGTGATTATGACTCACTGCTGTGTTTCTTCCTTTGAAGCTGCACTGTCAATATTAACAATAGAACAATAGATCAGATCAATGAACGTGTGTGACAGGAATAGATTAGTGACCTTCACTCACACTGTTTCAACATAAGAGTAGTGAAAGGTTTGTGTCTCAATTTGCTGTAAAAACAACAATCTGACATTATTCTCATTTCCTGCCACAACTGGCCATGAAGGTGGAAGAAAACTCTTTCAGAAGAGCCTCTGCAGCATTATCCTAGTATTGTCTCAAAATGTGTCATCTACTGAGTGTCTGGAACTCCTTTAAACACTTATGATTTCATATTTCTTCAAACAGAACCCGGCCCTGAATTCTACAGGGCAGGTAAGTGAAGTGTAATGTGGAGTTTACTCCATCCTCTGCTGTGCTGAAAAGACTGAAAAAAAACAGAATATAAAGAGCAGTAATTAGCTGTAGTAACATAGTTGGAGGTGTCCTGTTTTACAACAGTTTTACAGGCTTCTCTTTTATTATTGCTGTCTATGGGAAAAATGATTTTTGGGTCACGTGGGATTTATTTGTTGCAGTACCACGAGTGGCCACTGGGAAAATGGCTACTGCTGAGAGGCGGAGCCATATCCAGGTCTAAAATAGATCCATGGGAAGTTCTCAGTTTAGCGGTGCCAATGCAGGAAATTGATTATGGATCACTCTCTAATTGCATTTCATTTGCTTTTTATTACATACCCAAATCATACCAAAAACCTCCCGGTCTCATCAAATCTATTGCGTACATATTGCTCATTGCTGTGAACAGGATGTGCTGCATCCTAAATATGAGCTCCACTACTCACTCCTCAATTCCTGCCATAGTTCAAAGCCCTGATAGATAATATTCTTTGGGACTTTTTGCACATTTTGGATGATAAACTCAATAGTGTCCCCACTGTTTCTGGTGGTATTGTTTAGTTTCATCTATAATCATGTGTTGTGCCCACAAAGGTGATAAACATCTTCAGCCAGATGCCTGGCTGAGCCTGGAACTTGTGACCCTTCCCTCGACAGGAAACTCAGTTTCACACCTTCAAGGAATGTCACCAGAGGTATAAAGGCACCGGCCTTTCCCCTCTAAAACGCTCTTCGACTTTGCTCTCTCTCTCACTCCAGAGTCTCTTCAACTCATAAGCTCCAAACTCTCTCCCGGGCTCCTGCTCATCAGCAGAGCACCGCTCTGTAGCAGGAGAAGCTGCAGGACAGAAGCCTTCAGCAGCTTCTCTGCTCTAAAAGGGATTATCCAGCTGCTTTCAGCGTCTCACGGACCTGCAAGTGACCAAGGACTCAACAGCGTCCAGCCTGCAGCACTGAAGAAACTCAAGCCTGGTTCTACAACCAGACAAGGATTAACAAAGAGCAACGCGACCTACACAACGGATCTACTCCTCAACAAACACCACAGCTGCAACAACATCTGCAGCTACTCAAGGAAGCAGAACCAGAGAGCAACCCTTCTTCTTCCTTTCTGCTGGTAACATGACTTGGGCAGAACAGAACATTAACAAACACAGTTAAACCAGACTGTTGAACTTTGTTAATGTGATGAGATCATAGGCTACAGTTCACTGTGTTTTAGGTTTGTAAGAAGGTTTAGTTTGATGTTAATGTCCCAACCTGCATGATACTAACCATTCTTTAACAGGATACCTTGATACACACACAAAGTGACATTAAGCCTACACACACACACACTCACACACACATTAACACGGTCGGCCAGTTTCCCTTTGTTTTTAACAGACAAAGAGCCCCACATGGCCTGGACTACATAGAACAACCACCACGGCAGCCATCTTTGTAGTCCTCCCCCATAGATATGCACACGCACGCACACACACACACAGCATCCATCCACGCACATTCATATGTACATAGATACATTTAGTTTAGATTGTTTATTGTGTGTTTTTACTTTTGTATTTTATGAATAAATGCTTTTGAGTCATACATTCTGCCTCTTTAATGTCGTACAATAATGAATTCTGCCAACCTCTACTTTAGAACTCAGAATCCTTCAACTATTAATAGCTATTAATTGACCCTGGTTTCTATTATTAAGTTAATTGTTAATCAGATGTCCAAATTAATAGATTAGAGAATTGACTATCTTTTTCTCTCAACCGAGAGGTGGTGCCCCGAAATTCTAAAACTTTGAATGAATCCATAATTATTTCCGATAATTATTGATTCTTTCTGATAGTCAATTCTACCTGAAGAATTAGTGCAAGACACAACATATTAATGGTGCCGCACTTGAGGCAAGTACTGTGCACAACACATGAGATCCCCAGTTTTGTGTCAATATACAGATGAAATGAATGGACTCCACACATGTCCATATCTGTCTTTTACGTAGGGTAAGGATGGGCCATTAGAGGCAGAGGTGTCCAGTAACAAAGTACAAATACTTCGTTACTGTACTTAAGTACACTTTTTAGGTATCTATACTTTACTCCATTACTATTTTTTCTGCCTACTTCTGACTTGTACTCATTACATTTTCACACAAGTATCTGTACTTTCTATTGCTTACATTTTTAAAATGAATGGTCTCGTTACTCTTGGTTTAAGTTTCATGTTTTTTTTATCACTGTATTACGTACTTTTGAGTACTTTTACGTATTTTGCGCCATCCAATACAGATCAGTGGCGCCAATCCACACCTATGAGGTCAAGTGTAATTGGATGAATCGTATAAAATAAACGCTCATTGGTTAGACGAATCATGGCATTTGTGCTGACACAAAAGGAAGTCATCAGTAGCTAATAGGACGATAGAGAGCTAGTTTATTTTTAGTTTTTTTCCCCCCAAATGCACAGTTAAGCTTATTACTAAATAGTGATCAGGTTTTCTAGTAGGATGGTGGTAATGTAAAGGAGGGTCTGGATCTGTTGTTGGCCCCCACCCAGCACTACAATGAAGCGGAGAGCAAATAGACCCCCTATGGAAACGTTATCATCATGACCATCATGTACTCCTAGTGTCTCTCTCTCTCTCTCTCTGTCTGGCAGTTTTGCAGGCCTGAATACCTACCTCTTGAGTGCTACCACGGTTTGGATGTTGAATTCCAATAAAGTTTGAGAAAGAACATGCTCCTCGAGTTGCTTTGTCTTTGATAGTAATGGGATTATGATGATGCTGTGTCTTGGGCCACGTGTATAATCAGTTTCAAATTAAGCTTCCAATCTATATATTGGCACCAACTAATTTATTTTATGTATTTTTTAAATGTTACTTTATACTTTATGTAGATTTATGAGCACATACTTTTTCACTTTTACTTGAGTAAAGACGTCAAGTTGATACTTCAACTTTTATCAAAGTGTTTTTAAACTGCAGTATCTATACTTTCATTTTTACTTTTTACACCACTGATTAGAGGGAACGTGAACATGTTTGTAACAGGGTTTATTTGCCCTCCTGTTCACAACAGGACAAACATTTTTCCTCCTGTTTGAACGCTGCAGAACTGTTTCTGTAAATGATCATTGTTTGCTGCAGCATCAACATTTCAAACACAAACCAGGAAAGACACTAATGTATGTGGGAGTCATTTAATCACTTTTAACCTCCTTTTAATCATTAGATTTTTTTCCACATTATATTAGATTACTGAATCAAGGAGGACCCGCTTACTGTGACCTTTGAACCCACCACCATCTGTCTCCCCCTCCCCCCTCTGGAATCCTCATTTCCCATATCCTGCATTTCCCTGGTGATGATTAGTGAGCGGCAGGTAGGCAGCTAACGACTCTTCTTCCCTTTTTAGGGACCCGGTCTGCACGTTTGCCTTTGAACGCTTAATGAGAATTGGCTCTGACTCATGCAAACAACAATAAAAGATATTTAACAGTAATTGTCTGGCAGCGACAAAAGACAATGACATTTCAGAGCACACTGTCGCTGCTAATTGAGCTCCGTCGTATCTGAAGATTTATGGAGGAGCCGAACAGCAAGACGTCCTCTGTGCAGTCGTCTGGAGGAGCAGAAGAAAGATGAGGAGGAGGCACAGAGAAGGTTGTTTTTTATCTGCAGGTAAATAAAGTTAAAAAAAAAAGTGACTGCCGCAGGAAATGAGTTTCACCAAAACATTCAAATAGAAAAGACAAACAGCATAGATAAAGACACTGAAACTAAACATTTGTTCTGCTGGAGAAACGAACAGGTCACATCGCTGCTGCAGCTTTTACATCATTTACACTACAAACACGTTTTAAGACACTGTGGAAACGGGTGAGCGACCTCTGTTTGTACAGATTCAGACTGAAGAGCTGAGATTCTGCATAAATGTGGAAAAGGTGGAACATCTCAGTAAATGTCAATGAAATTAGCTCAAAGTGTAAACGCAGTGTCAGACACAGGAAGTTAAATCCATCTGTGACTTGAGACTTTCAGCTTCTGTCTGAGCAGAGACAGCTTTATTCAAATAGTTTAACAGGTCGATGCATCAGGTCATCCGCTTAGAACTTTAATTCAATTCAATTCACTTTTTTATATAGCCCAATGTCACAACACAGTTGTCTCAAAGTGCTTCACAAAATTCAGTCCAAGACATCCCCCGTCCTTAGACCCTCCTTCTCAACAAGGAAAAACTCCAAAACCCAGTGAAAGAAGAAACCTCGAGGAGAACAGAACACAGTGAAGGAGAGATCCACTCCCATGGACGGACAGGCTATAGATGAACCAGGACTGACAGACATCCATCTGATGATGATGGATTAGTCTGTAAAGATGTTTCAGTCTGTAGAGATGCTGTAGGGTGGGGGCAGAAGGGTGGGTCCAACCAGGCAGGTGAAGGAGTAGTTCATCAGGGGCCTCCATGAGTCACATCAGGAGTCCTCATCATTGGGCCTCGTGTGGTTGAACTGAAACAGTAGCAGGGAGAGGGACTCCAGGTGAATAGTGATGTAAAGACCAAGTATAAACTAGATCCTGTTTATTAATGACAGTGGTTCATGGTACCAGAAAGAGATGATAGAGCTCAGTGACTGTATTTCCCCCAGCATTCTCACTCCTAGGGCAGCTTAGACTGAACTGTGGGTTTAAGTCTACCTTTAACTACCCTGACCATAGGCCTTTTGGAGCAGGAATGTTTTCAGTCTAACCTTAAATGCACAGACTGTGTCGGCCTCTTTAATATCAGTTGGGAGGTGGTTCCATAAAACAGGGGCTTGGTAACTAAAGGCTTTTAGCTCCTACTGTACTTTTATGGACCCGTGGAACTACCAATAGACCTGCATTCTGAGAGAGAAGTGTTCTGATTGGATGGTACGGGACCAGAGCATCTTTAAGATAAGAGGGGCCCATACCATTAATGGTTTTATAAGTGAGGAGTAGGATTTTAAATTTAATTCTAAACTCAACAGGAAGCCAATGAAGAGCTTGGAGTATGGGGCTGATGTGCTCTCTTCTATTAGTTCCTGTTAGTAAACGAGCCGCTGCGTTTTGAACCAGCTGAAAACTTTTTAGGGAACTTTTAGGACACGCTATGAGTAGGGAGTTACAGTAATCTAATCTAGATGTAACAAACGCATGGATTAGTTTTTCAGCCTAATTTTTAGATAGGATATTTTGACTATGTTACGCAGGTGAAAGAAGGCTGTTCTACATGTTTGATTAATATGAGCTTTGAATGATAAGTCTGGCTCAAATAAAACTCCTAGGTTTTTAACTGTGGCGCTGGAGGCTACATGATCCAGAGTCTGCTCATCTGCTCAGATAGGGACTCTCTAACGTATAAGCCGCAGGCGCAGGCTCCTTCAAATTCACGTCCATTTCTTAGATTTAAACACTGTAATATTCTTCTTAAGCTTTGTTCAGATAGATATTACAGGTGAGATTTTGAAAAACTTTTTTTATTTAATCCGCTTAGTAACATAAACAGATGAATTACATACCTACATATTGTACGTGTTTTTATAACGGTGCCTTTAACGCGGCTACTCTGAAATGTAGCAGACATTGTGTGTTGGTTGCTGATGCTTTTTTACTCAACAGAGAATAAACAGTATTCCAAATTCTTCTAATAACTTTTAAGACTCCCACCACCGAGTCCAACGGTCCAACCTTTGTGAGTTTTATAACGCAAATATCTCTGTTTAAATTAATCCTACAGGCTTTGCCTTCCGTTACTTTTCCTATTGTCTCCTGAAACCCGGATACCACTCCTTAAAAATGATCCATTTTTTATCAAATTCCTGGGCTTCGTTTACCTGCAACTGCGATTTGTCCCCTTTATTATAGATTTAATCCAGGGGACATTTTGTAAAGTAGGAGAGACACAGAGAGAGACAGACAGGGAGGGACAGAGAAAGCAATAGACAGGGACAGACAGATATACAGTATAACAAGAGTTAGTGAGATAGACAGAGATATCCACCATCCCGAGACGCGCATTTATCCTGAGTTTGGTAAAGAATTGCGAGCGGAGCTGATGCTTCTCAAGGCGTCAGAGCACAGGAAGCCACAGCAGCCGCAACCGTTGCGTAGGAGGCAGTGCCAAAAAAACATGCACCGCAGACAAAATAAAACACTGGTCACGTGTGACAAATGCCAGAAATCAGTGTGTGGGAAGTGCACAGCGAGGGTGGAGCTTCTGCCCCACCTGGTCACCGTAGGAATGTTCGCTGCAGGTGGAGCTGTCCACGGTGCCGCCGCAACACACGGTGCCGGCACACACCACTATTTTATATATCTTACTCCTTTCAAAGTTTATCGTTAGCTTATGTTATTTTTGAAACATATATATATATATATATATATATATATATATATATATATATATATATATATATATATATTCCTGTTCATGTTTTCTTCTTCTTTTCACTGAATGATTTTTGTTGAATGTGTCCGTCTGCCAGCAAATCGATTCATAAAGACGGGGGAGCAGCGCATTTAGGCCCCGCCTGCTAATAAAAAACCTTTACTCCTTTCGCTCTTTATCTCTTTTATTCTGCAATTTACTACAGTTTTTCACGATTGTTAACACACGTTTCTCAATACAATAACGGCTTTCTCAATACTGCACACACAAAACTGAAAACTGCACACACAAAAAGCTAAACCTAACACTCCCTTTGCAAGAAGACTCTTGCCATCAAATCTCTACATTGTGTTCACAAAACGGAACTCCTGTTTTCATTTGCTACACACAGTTGTATTTTCCAGTGACACATACCATTCATTGAGCACAAACAACTAAGCTTTTGCTGCACACTACCAAGCATTTACAACACATTGTAATGCAACATTGAAAACACTATTGTAAAATGGAACAGAGCATATGAATGAGGTGACTCTGGAAAATAAGATATTTCTCCTTTTGTAAAAATGACTCTGTGTAGCCTACTTTTTTCATAAAACAAACATAAAACAGCACACAATTATGCAGCCAAAAATGTTTTATTTTTGCCCATGATTGAGGAATCATGATCAAGCATCATCATGCCTTTAGTCTCTGCCAGGCCAGAGGACCTCGTCCACATCACAGATGATGTTATCCCTATCCAGGCATCTCTGAAAGAACCGCCTTGAGTGGCGCATGAATCCCGGAACGGACTCGATGCTGATGTCACCACAGGCTTCTTCCATGGCCTGGAGGAGTGGGACCTGGGTTAGTGTTAAGACAACAAGGTGATGTGCAATTGGCATCAGAGTGTAAAGAAAAATCGTGAAAAACTGTAAATACATACTATTGCCAAAAATGTGATAGACTACTAAGTAGTATAGGCTATATTTTAGTACAATATAGCAAATTGATTCAATTAAGTTTGAACGGAAGAAATAATAATCAATCAATAATGCGAATAAATCAATACACGTTATTACATAACTTCCACCAACGGTGGAATTGCATATGGCGGTCAAATGGACCGCTGCAGATGTCACTTGAGTCACGCCGTCTTCTTCATTACGCAGCATCGCAGCCTTTCTAACCCGTTGGTGGCGGTTGATGTTTTGAATAAGCCGCACCATAGTATAAGCTGCAGTATTTAAAGTGGAGAGAAAAAGTAGCGGCTTATAGTCCGGAATTTACGGTGGCTCAGTTCAGGCCCTGTGATAGGCCAAGAACATGCACCTTATTCCTGACTTTTCCTGAGTTTTACCTGTTCATGCTGCACATATAAATGTATATAATCTGCCAATTCATAGTTTATATTTATATTCTATGTTACTTGTGTATTATTTTGTTTTAACTTTAATAACTTTTTTTTATTTTTATTCTTATTGATACAGCATTCATGTGGACAGCAAGTAAGAGTTTCATTGTACAGAGAAATTTGTTTCTACACTTTGAACATGGCAATAAACACTTTGAATCTTGAATCTTAGAAACACATCAACTCATCAGATAATGTTTCAATATAAATGTTTAAATCAATGTTAACATTCAGTCATTAATGTATTTCATGAAGCAGGTGAATATTTTTTATAACATAGCAACATGAAAAAAATCTCACATATATTTTTCATTTCATCAAAAGGAGTAAATATAGTAAATATATCTCATACCAAAGCCAAAGCTGAAGGAATAAAGAGCAGAGAATAAATATTGTATGAATGTTCTGATAATGATCCACAGATAAAAGTTGCCTGTCGATGGTCTCAGCTCTGACACAGTGAAGCTGTGCGAGTTTATCGCCGGAGGTGTTGCTACTAGCAACAGAAACGTTCAGCTGGAGCTGTTCAGAGCAGCCGAGCTGTGACCTGTGGCTCTATCTCAAGTGCTTCTTTAAATAGTGTTTGCGCCTCAACATTTAAGACTCTAAATATGGGTCATTATTTCTTCTCAGCTATAACTGATTAATTAAGTGAAGTCAACCTTCGTTAGGCATCAGTTTTGATGTATTTTGTTGCAGGGAGTCAGTCCCTCAGACTTTGTGTTTCCATTAAACTTCTTAATTCGTTGGAGTCACATTTAAAGACAAACAGAATAGATTAATGAGTGTAAATCAGGAAGTGCAGACAGCAGCAGCAGTTAAAGTGAACTCCTTCAGGCTCAGCTGGGAATCGTAACGTTCCAGTGAATTACAGAAAAGTCCTTTCTGAGGTTTTATGGCCTTCCCGCTTCACTGCGGCTGCTTGTCCCCATAGGAACTGTTTGGGAAATTAAAGTGAGCTGCTGCTGCTGGAAGCTACAGAGAGATGGTGTAGAAAGTTCGACCGATCCAGCTCCACGATGCCAGTGTTCTCACAGTAAAACAACCAGGTTCTGACTGAACGACAGAAGAAGCTTCACTGGTTTTCTTCACTGGTTTTATTTTAAACCAATCAGCAGCTTCCACAGAGACCATTGCTATTTCCCACCAGTTTTTTTGTGGCTATGTGACTAAATTGTATGTCTGTCAAAATAAAAGCCCCATTTTCACACCTAACTGTAAAAACAAAGATTTTATATCACAGCTTTTTAGAAAAATGAAGATAACGTAATAGTTGCCCTATGACAACACTAAGCAATAGAGGGTTAATCATAAAAGGCTAACTAAAGATGTATAGTAAAATTAAACTATTGTATCAAAACTGCTGAATAAACTATGTGTGTTAAATGAAACTTATGAATGTTGTTGTGTAATTTGTGTAATCTGTAATATGTATTTGAAATAATGTACAAGTTGTGACGTGCTCTAACGTTTTTAAATAAAAAAAAATAATTTGGGCTGTTTTGTGTTTTTGTGATTTTCTGAATAAACAAAGGCTCAGCTTCAATAAAATAGGTTTATTGTACTTTAATGTAACTTTAACTTTTATATAAAAATCAAATGATAAGTATAGTTTTAAAGCTCTGTCGCGGTTTTCCGTGACTGAAAAGTGTAAACTCAGCGCTGTGTTTAAACAACAGACTGAAAGGAGACTGATGGAGGATCAGCTGCTGATAAAATGAATCCACACCAGGAAAAGATCACTCAGATATTTTATTTAATACTAGTTAGATGGTTTTGCTTTTGTTTTACTATGTCCTTTGCTTTTATTTGATTTGTACATACATTGTGTCCGTGTGTTTGTGTGTGTGTGTGTGTGTGTGTGTGTGTGTGTGTGTGTGTAAAATCAAGTCATCGCAAGACTTGATTTTGACTTGTATTTCATTTTGTAGATGAAATCTTTATTTTATTTATGAAGTTCATCTGTCCATGGACATGGAGACAGCAGCAGAAAGATCTTCAGCACCAGTGGACTGAGCAGCTACTTCCTTGATGGACAGTAAACCTACTGTCTATTAATATTAGATTTAAATTCATTATTATATTATATTGTTATATGTAAGCAGAATATCATATATTACATAATATGTACAGTATATGTGATCAATTTGTTCACATTTTATCAGTCATTTGCCATAAGTTTTAGGCTTTTTGGCCTATCTACTTTAGTGTGTGTGTGCTCATGCACGTGACCACGTGCATATGGTCACATGCACATGTATGTGTGAAGGTATGTGTTGGCTGTATGTGGATAATTACACTTGACCAAGAATATTGTGTTCATGTTGACTTGAGTCTTAATAAATGTGTTTAATCCAAATAAAAACATGTGAAAATGACTCATTATCTTTAAAACAGTTTTTCTCTAGATTAACATTTGCTGACAGTCAAACTTTGAAAGAGCATATCTCAGAGAATATTTGGAGTAGAGAGATAAGGTTGGTATCTCCCCAAAGCTGAGATTCTTGATTGACGTGATTCTGGGTCAAAGTGACTCATTTTGATGGAGGATGTCACAATTAAGATAAAACTAAATATAAACACAATTGTAAAGTGTCAAAGGGTTACCGGCCATCACATGGTCCTTTAATTGATCAGCAGCAGCAGAAACACACTGGAGGAACCAAACTCCCACAGGTTCGATTCCCGCTCAGGCCTGGCTCATGGCCACCGCCACGGTGCTGCTTCCATCTTCTCTTTAATTACAGCTGTGTGTGTCCCAGTGGAGCTGCTGCCGCTGCTGGAGGAGCAAGATGGTTGGATGTTTAAGACAAAAGAGAAAAGAACAGCAGCGTCTGACTCTGGATTCCAGGCTGTTATTTTTAGCCAAAGCAGCCGTAATTACCCGGGCAATGTCTAACAAAATTGTTCAGGCTCGGCTGGGCAATTAGGCCGAGCGGAGCCGCTAATGGAGAGAGAATTACAAAGACCTTTCCCCCATTAGCCCCCATTTACAGCAGGAAATTCACTGGGAGTATATGGACCCGCCGTGATTTCCAAACCAGATTACTGCTCTGAAACCACCACCCCCCCTCCCCTCCCCTCCCCCGCCTCACAGAAGGAACATCCATGTATCCAAAATAAGATGAATAACAGAACCAGCATTAATAACTGAAGATGTTTCTATACAGCTTCATAAAGACCCTGCAGAAACAGTTTTAGTATTTGTTTGCATTTGAATCTCTGGTTAAATGACATTTTCCTTGTCTGTGTCCTGTCGACTCACCTCAAACTCCAGTGAAAGATGCAGATTATTATTGTTAAGGAAAAAGACTACAAGACAAGACTACAAATGAAAAGAATATAATTTCCTTCACTAAAATAAAAATAGCATCCAGACTTTACAAAAGAACGGTAACTAAAAGTAACTAAAATTACAGAGAAAATGTCCTTATTAGACATAATTCTACAATAGCATTTTAGGAGGATTGGACATCTATTCAATAATATACTGTATATGGAACTAGAGCAATTTCCCCTTTGTATTAATAAAGTGATTGTGATAAGTTCAACATTCAACTAAGTAAAACTCACAAACCCACTTTAATTACTAATTAAAACTAAACTGAAATTAAAAACAAAAAGTCAAAAATAAAAACAAAATCTAATAAAAACAATCCCAAACTATTATAACCTTGATGCACATGTCACTGCCACTGATAACTGTTGTAAATGTTAATATTTATTGTAGCTTTCCAGTTTCCCATAAAGCAAACTTATCATCTTTGAGTCTTTCAATATGTTTCTGTTTCAGTGTAGAACAGAACATCTAAAAAGATGATTCATTTTTATTCCTGAGATTGGAATGGCAATTTAATTGTAATCGTATTTAATCAAAACTAAAATGTAAAGTGTAATATCTAATTATTAAACAGTTTATACTCACAAGATGTAAGAAATCAGTTTCAACCTGTGGATCCGACTGCAGCAGATGTCTGTTTGCTTGGATCCATGACTTTTCCTCAACATGCAAAATGTTTCACTATTAAAACCTAAAGTTGAAGGGTTTCTGTCCACTGAAACGCTAGAGAGCTTTTAATTAGAAAAAATACATACAGGAAGTGTTGAGTGCCTTTTAACAAGAGCTTAACACTTCCTGTTCTATTTGTAATTACTTTCTTTCATACAATTCTTTAAAAAGGTTTGTTTGTTGTAAAAACATGTAAAACAACACAAAAGGATCAAAATAAGATCCATCACTGCATGTATTATTCTGTCTAAACTCACAGGAATCCACAATATACTTTTACTTTTTTTTAATCCTAACCCTAACCCTTTTTTTTTAAATATGCCATATATATATATATATATATATATATATATATGACAACAAATCTGTGTCTATAATATATTTATTTATATTTTTATTTTATTATATTTATGAGGTTGTGTTAATGTGGATTCAAAAGTAGAATTTCTCCTCCGCATGGAATCCAAATATTCCAAATCACATTTTCTCAGCGTTGTGCTAAAGTATTCAAAATGTAAATAGTATTACTTATGTGTGTGTGTGTGTGTGTGTGTGTGTGTGTGTGTGTGTGTGTGTGTGTGCGTGGCTCCATGCTGTGGTTCTACAGAGTTGCTGCATTAATTATGAGAAACTATACAATGGTGAGGAAGAGGTTCACTTTCTACAGGTGGAGAGAATGAATATGAAACAGAGGTATGTATAAACACACACACACACCTCATTTCTTCTTCTTATTTTCCTTTTTCTTGCAGAAACTACAGTGCACATTGAAAACAGGTGTATTTCTTGGCCTCTGGTATTGCAACATTCTAAAGAACCGCTCATCCGAACAACTTCACACTTGACACTGCACTTCCTCGGGTACTCAACAGTCCATCCACCAAGTGTGAAATTGCTCGGATGAACAGCTGTTGAGAAAATCTAGGGACAGATACACACAGGGACAGACTGACTCGCAGCACTCTGCGATGAGCCTTAACAAAAATATCAAAGCCACAAAGGAAAGTATTACAGAGGCAAAAGTTCTTGATCCCTTTTCATAGAATGAAAAAAGCAAAGCAGCAGAGGAGATTTCCATTCCGACATTAATTCCAGCGCTGGTGAATTTCCTATGTCTGGAGCCATTAAGGGCTGTCAAATCAAATGTGACACCAGGGAAAGGAGAGAGAAATATTCAAATCATCTTTCAAATCTTTTTCCAGAGCTGCCTCTGAGAGCTGCTGCTCCAGCCGCTGACAGCTCTGACAATTAATTTATGTCTTACAGATTATTCCATAAACCACTGCTGACCCTCGAGGACACACACACACACACGCACGGACACACACACACCTACACATACACACACATGCACACCAATACCTGCTGGAGAGGTATTTGAACATTTTTCGCTTTTCACAAGTGTCAATCATCAGGAAATGTAAAAGAAAAAGACATTTACTCGAGTACTGTAATTATGTACAATTTTGTGGAGTTTATTATAATTTATACTTGTACTTATTTTTGAATTTTGACTCCTGCTACATTTATCTGATGGCTATGATATAACTAACTGTGAATATTCAGAAGAAAAGGTCATAGACTTTAGAAATGTATTACCTCTGATAATACACAGAAAACTAATAGAATAAACACATAATAAAAAAAACTAAAAACTAAAAGGATAAAGACCACATAATACAAAACTACAACAAACTACTAACAAAACTAGCTACTAAAGGATTCAAAGGGAAGGCAGGATGAAAAACTAAAATACATCTAAAAAAATAAATAAATAAATAACCAAAATATTTGAATAAGTCAATAAAATGCTTGATCAAACAGGTGAGTCTTGAGCCTTCTTTTAAAAAACATCAAATCTCTCAAAGCCCAATAAACATCTCCAAGTCCTCAGGTTTATCTTTTTTGTATAATATATACAGTAGATACTTATTTCTTAGAATATTAATGGAACTGATATCAGCAGACGTTAAAGGTGCGTTCACACCTGCTTCATTTGTCCTGGACTTTGACATGAAATGATAAGCTGGAAGAACTGAACCGTGGTTTCACACCAATTACATTAAGAACAACCAGAATATAAGTTTCATCTTCTCACTGCCACCGCTTGCTCTCTTCCATCATCTATAGCTCACTCGACCACTGCTGCTCTTTCTCTTTTTATTTCCTCTCTTAATTTTCCTTCATGTTTCTCTCTCTCCTTTTTTAATGAGTCAGGAAGCAAAAGCCAAAGAACTTTCCTTTTAATCTCATCAAACACTGATAAATGTTCTTCACTCTTGTTCTCTGTAGTGTATTTCTACCTCTAAATTTGCTTCAATCTAAATTAACACCTTTACTTGTTTGGAGTAACAGTATACATTTGGATAAAATAAGTAACCTACAAACAATGTGGTGTATTGTTTATTCCTGTCTTGTAAAATGAGAGGCCATGTGATTGGAAGCTGGACATGTGATAGGTGAAAATGGCCAAAGGGCTCGAAAAGCCTACAGCCCATGTCAGAGGTCAAATCCATACATTGTACTTTCTTTAAATCATCTCAAGGAAGTTGACCATCAGGAATAGGAACAAGTGGTGAGCCACAATGTTTGGACTCAAGAAAAGTCTATAAAGAAGGTGTTTGGGATAAAGTGGAGAGGTCTCATATTGGCACAGAGGCTCTCCAAGATTCAGCATCATGAAGAGAGATCTACAGCTCCTTTTAATTCCCCTTTTAATCAACTGTTTTTAAATTGTATCTTGATGCTTTTAATGTTTTATGTAAAGCACTTTGAATTACCTTGATTTTGAAACGTTCTATACAAATAAAGTGGCCTTGCCCAGAGAGATGCTCTCGGATTCGGCCTGTTTTGGAAACTGTTCTTTCTAGAAAAACTCTTTGTGCACAAGAAAGAATCATGTCAGGTGATGATTTATTTCATCAGCACATCAAGAAACAAAATCTCCCTGATGACAGCTTTGTGACTGGGTGATTGGGCACCAGAGCTTTCCATTTTTGCAAAAGTTGACTCTATCTCAACAGATTTCTCCGGTGGTATGTTATTCCCTCGGACCCCGGAAAACCGCTGTGGTGTATTTTTTTGTTC
Organism: Lepturacanthus savala; assembly: GCA_030544235.1. Taxonomy (NCBI): domain Eukaryota; kingdom Metazoa; phylum Chordata; class Actinopteri; order Scombriformes; family Trichiuridae; genus Lepturacanthus; species Lepturacanthus savala. The sequence goes on from CM060464.1 coordinate 36,320,718, forward strand.
GAACTAAGCAATAACACACCTCATTCTACTAATTCAGTCGTTGGAAAACAAGCCTTCATTCACAGCGGCCCTCCAGTACCAGGGTTGCCAATCCCTGCTCTAACCCTCTGTGATTCTGGCCCGACATAGGGACGCAATGTAAAGTTTGATGGTGCAAAACAAACTTAATGGATCAACGGAAACATGAGCTATGGTTTTCAGTGAAGAATCCTCTCAACAACAACACAGCAACATGGTGGAAAAACAACACATCACAACGAACTGTGTTTGATGAGGCCACGTTCTCCGCTGGAGGAGGGTGAGGTGTGTCTCTGGGTCGGGGAGGAGATCCTGTCCCGAACTAAGGAGTTAAAGTTTCTCTGGGTCTTATTCACGAGTGAAGGAAGGATTGAGCAGGAACTCAGCAGGACCCTGCGCTGCTGGAGAAGGAGCTGAGCTAAAAGCTTACCGTTTAAGCTCAGTTCCGATCCTCAGCTGTGGTCACCAACTATGGGTGGTGGTGAAAAGAATGAGGAACTGGATGAGGTGGCTGGTTCTGGTTTTGATTGCTCCTGGACACATTTTCAGTGTTTTAGACATTTCTATGGAAAACTGATCCAAAAAAAGGCTTCACACAACTTTAAGAGCACATTCCCTGGACATTCCCTTTAATTATAAACACATTAAAAAATACAACAAAAACAAGCCTTTTTGTTGTTATTTTAAAAATATTTCTAACATCTCTGGCTGAAGAATTCCTGAACTGTGAAATGTATTTGCATTGCAAAGAGAAAGAAAAAAAAAACCTTGTCCTTTCTGATGTTTAACAGATGTTTAACCTATAAAAGAATTTTATACAGTGAAATTCCCTCAAATGCAAGTCAAATTGTTCTAACAGCTTCTTTACAGTCACCAGTCATATCTACTTTCTCTATAACTGAATATTGCCCATATTGAGTGAATTTGCAGAGTACTGGATAAATGGTGAATTTGCAGATATTCAAAGAATTGCCCCTCAGGTAAATTATACCTTTGCCGTAATTGAGAAAATGTCATGAGATTTCCCTCTTGAAATAGATCCTCTACAATCTTAATACTTTCAGATACTGAAAGATTAAAGAATAGGAACTGACGAAAACATATAGATGTCATTTTTTTTCTTCTGCAGTAATATCCTGCCATTCTTCAGGGATGATCTGTATATTACTCTCAGAAACAGTGCATGTCTGTAGGCAATCAGCCACATTGATCAGGCAACATTAACCCTCTACTGCATTAAATATTACTTAGATGTGGTTTTAAATGTTTTTATAACCTAAAATGGCCTAAAAAGATATTTTTAAGAAATATAAAAAATGGGAACAAATCTATTTTAGCATATACTATGTATAGTATGTCTTACAGGATATCCTGGCCATGTGACCTCATATGTCCTATGTCTTTCCAAAATAAAAGCCCCCTTTTCACATCCGTAAAAACATAGATTTTATATTATAGCTTTTTTAGAAAAATAAAGTATGGCAACACTATATAACAAGGTTAATGGGTTATTTAGAGCATTAGAGAGGGTTTAGAGGGTTATTCCTCTGTCTTTCAATCTGTGTCTGAAAAATGTTGTGGAAGATTTATTCATTAGAAATAAAATATTGAAAAGTGCTGCTTGTTTACATAACACACTAATAACATGTCAAAACAATTACTGCGTAATGGACAAACAAAGAAGAAGAAGAAGAAGAAGAATCTCCAGGGACAAGGATTAACTTCCATAGATCATTTGGAGAAATGTTTATACACAAATAACTGAATCCAGAGTAGGTAAAATATCATTAATCACATCAAAAGTAAAATACACACCTTTGGATTATAATTTAAAATCAGCCCCAGTTTACTGGGCAGAGCCACAGTCATCATACTTTGTGTTCTTTTTAGTATATAAGATATATTAGCTATAACATGATAGTGATAAATGATCAAGAGAATGCAATCTTCCAATCAATCATCCAAATTCTATTAATATCTTGATATGTATAGTATGCCTCACTTCATAGTTTCCTAATAGATGTTTGTTTCCCTTTGGCTTTTTACCAAATTCTTAAAATACATGATGCAAAATTACTTTAATTGGCTTGACTTTTCTCTCTCTCTCGAAGATGTGATTGTGCCATTTTCCTCCTGAGCCAAGTTGTGAGAAATGATTAAACCTTTTAAATATCTCCCATAGGATCAGGGGATTAGCTTCTGCTATTTTGTTAACTGCAGGAAAATAACGCTTCTAAATGTTTTAGTCACATAAAGAAGAACTATTCATAAGTGGAGAAGCCTGGTATCCGTTTTTGATGATGGACTTTTACATTGTGGCTGGATTCTAATAGTAATGGATCAGATCAGATAAAGCTGATTACACGTTCAGAACCTCTGGTCTCAAACTACTTCTGAGGTGGAAAAATAATCAATCCGTGAAAAGTGTTTATAGAAGCCTGAAAAAAAAAGTCTAATCCTTCCTGTCAGGACTTGAAATTCTGCTTGTGTCTAATAATTCGAAATCATTACAGACATATTTCACAATAACTATGAATCTTCCTGAGACTTATTGGATTTGGGGAAGATTGATCAACCTTAGAGTTAAAAGTACAGGAATCACCTCATTATATTATATATGATGAAGAGAATGAAGAGAAGTCAGACAATAATCTTAAAAAAGGCTGGAGGAGCATAAATATGACCTGTAACAAAACAATCCCTAACCGACTGATGCCGGAGAGTTTTTACTCTGGATTTCATGGAAATAATGAGTAATGAATAGGGAAATATGTTTATTCTGATGGTTGTGATTTGATTTTCTAATTTTATTACCAGCTTATAATGAATTTTATTGAGTATGTTCAACAGAAAATAAATAAACTCATTTGTTTCTCGTCCATTACAAAGGACAGAAAGAAATCAGATAATACCACATAATAAAGTCAATTGATAAAAATAATGATTGATAATAATTCATAAGAATGATTAAATGAGTTTACGTATATTCACCTCTATAACATTTGTGCTGACAAATTGAATGTTGCTCATTTCAGTCATAAAGGAACCACATGAAAAAGTAACTTCAATTCATTACACATTTGTCTGTTTATGAATTTTAACAATATAAAATACATACATATTTTGTAATTTTGCCATTTTTCCTCCAACTTTTATTATTAATTTTATTTATTCATCTTCTGGACACTGGTGACACTTAAAAATATAATGTAATATAATGCAGTAAGGCTTCAAATATTAATTCTACAATGTCTTCTCTCATTTAATTTGTTCCTGCTTAGTCAAAGCAATTACAGTATAGGCTCATTTTTCAAAATATTCATTTTTCATATTTTTATTGGGGAGACAAATTCACATGCTCTAAATAAAATCTACGCCTAAAAATCCAGCTCTGAATGATAGAATCCCTCTTACCTCCCTCTACTGGTGAATATTAGCTCCATAAAACTTGAGAGGAGACACTAAAACACAGAGAAAGGAATTAAAGCTAAGTCCCCAAAATATATATCTTACAATTTATTAAGTCCTCTCACTGCTCATTTCACAGAGAGAGAGCGAGAGAACGCTAATCATTATTATTCCTGTTGACTAATCTACATTTAACACACATGTAAAGGAGAAGATTCTACTGTAATAACTTGGATTTTGGCCTTTTTTATATCCATGGAAAGAAAAAGAAAATAAATTTGGGTCATTTTCTGATGAAGTAAAGATACAGAAGACGTTCATGGATGTTAATTTACAGATGTTTCTTCAGTGACCCTCTCCATGTCCATGTCCAGCAGCTGTTGCTGGAGTTTTAATTCATCTTAATTAAGCTCCCGCAGGCGCTAAAGTGTTCTTCCCCGCACGCCTGAGGTAAAGTAGATCTGGACAGCTTGTCACAAAAGTGATTCATTTGTTCGACTTGATTGTTCCTAAATTATCATATATCATTATATTATTATATGTTATATTATTATTAACACTGAACAAACATCTTGTTGATGGAAAATGTCATTTCCTGATTTTATTGTGTAATCTTCTGCTGATCTTTGAATTGACAACGAATAATCACAATCTGTTTTGACATCAATATTTTCTGTTGCTCTTCAGTTGTCTGATCTTTGTTTGTAGAAATTTCATGCAGCTGCAGTTTACAGGATCGATTAATTTATCTTGTGACACATTCGAAAGGCCAGGGCCATGGGTTTGAAAGTTCCACATTACACTGATATATAGATAATATGGTATTAATCTACAATTAGTGAAGGAAAGTACCTAAGTACATTTACTTAACTAATGTATTTAAGTAGAGTTTTGAGGTATTTGTGCTTTACTTTTATTTCCACGTGATCCTACTTTCGTCTTCACTTTGTACTTTACCTCAATATTACTCAATAGCTCTTGTACATTAACTTCAGTAAAGTATCAAAGTACATGTGTTATCACTTTGTCTCATGTATCAGGTTGCAGTCAAATTTTATAGTTTTACTATGCATATTTTGTTTTATCCTGATTTTTGAGTGTTATATCTTGTTTTACCATGTTTTGTCATGTTTTCACCCTGTCCAAAGCCCTCATGAGGGACTTCTAGGTGTATCTTTTGGAACATGATGGTGTCTAGTCTTGTAGTTCTCGAAATCCATATAATAAGAGTTGACTGGTAAGAAAAGGTCCATAAAAGTAAGCAAAGACTTTGTAATATTCCTTCATACTGCTTACTTACCATACTGCTGCAGTCCAAGTGTCTTGAATGTGTAACATACAGAGTTTACTAGAAACAATCATTTAGTGTAAAAGTGTAATTATACCACAGACAGGAAGCATGCTTTTGCCTTCACGTGCAGCAAGAACTCACCACAGATTCACAGCGGACATTTTTCTTTTTTCTGTCAAAGTAGAGCAGCAGGCCCCTCTGGTATTTGTTTGGTTTTGCTGTGATTTTATCAGCTGTGAGGAGTCACTGTGGTCATGCTATCTGTACTTCAACACTCGTTGTCCATTTACATCGTTATTACAGTGTTGTGACTTCATGGTGCATTCAAGTGCACCTTGTTGAAACAAGAATCGATTGAAGTTTCAGTTTTTGTTGTCATTTAGTGAAATACATTACTCTGTAATTACTTTATTGCTTAAATGTTTTCACCATGCACTATGGTAGTCATTAGGAAACTGTAATTCTGTAATTTAAATACCAAATTATAACGTGATATATATACTGTCAATATTCTATGTTTCAAATTATACCTCAATATAAATTTTAGACCATATGGCCCACCCCTAATTTTGTGTACATACTCCCCTCAACCTATTTATTGCATATCTATCTATCTATCTATCTATCTATCTATCTATCTATCTATCTATCTATCTATCTATCTATCTATCTATCTATCTATCTATCAGGAGTCAATCCTCTAATAGTGTAGAAATAGAATAGCGGCCATGCAGTTACTGCACATGTTAGATCTCTTGAATTGATAAAAACATTTGTAGTGAGTTCAGACACAGACATGTACTGTATTACTCTGTAATACTCTTTATTGTTGTTCCTGTAGTTGACAAAACTACAGGGTTAGGGTTATACAAAAATACAATCTAATATTTATCCTAAGCAGCTGCAACTTATGCAAAATTGAGAAATATGGTTATGATACAATATGATTATTTTTTTTCTCAGGTCTTGGTCTTGATGGGGTCTGTCTTAGTCTTGGTCTTCATACTTTCTGGTCTTGGTAGTGTCTTGGTTTCAGTTTAGGCGGTCTAAGTCTAGTGGCGTCGCCCACTCTTTGAATCCATCCCTGGGTCTGAGGAGGAGTCAGTGTATTTAACATCTGCAACATCTGTATGTTTTGAGTTTGACAGCGACTAACATCTACAATGTGTCAGAGACAGAAAGTCATGAGCCCGATGCACTAATGCACTGTGTGTTAATGGGATAACATACAGACATCCTGATGAACTTCTCCCACCGCACCATTGAGAGCATCCTCACTGACTGTATTACAGTCTGCGATGGGAACTGCTCTGTCTCGGACCAGAAGTCTTTGCGGAGGGTGGTGAAAACCGCCCAGCTCATCGCCGGAGCTGCACGTCCTGTCAAGGACAACTACAGGAAGCGTTGCCTCAGGAGATCACAAACCATCACAGGAGACTCATACCACCCAGCTCATGGACTGTTTGCTCACTTGTTTTCTGAGTTTCAATAACTGGCGTCAGATTAGTCGGGCGGCAGCGGTGACAAGGAGGAGAAACGCCAGTGCCTCGCCCCGACCTGCTGAGGTGCAAGCAATTAAGGAGCAGGAAGACGGAGTCTGTCAGGAGTCAATGCAAAACAGACACCTAACCCACTTACACACTTCAGCTTTTAATAAAGAAACTTCGGTAAACTGTCAGATTTATAATAGCCCTGGTAATTGCAATTAGAGGAGGTAAAGTAGGTTACGTTATACACACACACACACACATATGTGCCTCCTGAAAAACCATAACCTATTTTATTTCTCTCACTGATATCTCTATTATTATCAGTAAAATCCGCTGAGGTGTAGAGATGACATCAAGTAAAAGGGAAAGAAATGAAGGATGTACAACAGAAACATGCAGGAATAGAAATAAATAAAGAAGAAGAGAAAGGGAAAGAAAAGAAGGAAGGTGTAGTCAGTTTATTTTACAGCTTCAAATTTGTCAGAATGTTTTACATCAAACTATAAACTCAGCAGGAGAGAGAGAGAAAAAACACAGAGCTGAAGAGAAGCAGGAAACGAGATGAGTAGACAGCAGAGTCAAGGAACAAGGGGAAATGCGAGATAAAGAAAAACAAATGTTAAAAATAATAAAATAAATACAAATAAAATAAAATATGAATAAAAAGACCAAACATATGTTTAAAAAATTGTTAATAAAAAGTTTTGTTTAAAAAAAAATCAAGTAAAAAACTACTGATCTGATCCTTATGAAACATGCAATATTTGTAGCATTAATGTTGCTACGCTAGTCAGTTTCTGTTTAGTGAGCCTAAGGCTGCATCTAAACCCATAGTCAGCAAAAGTGATGAATCCACTATGTAGAACATCTGAATAGCTTAGTGGACTTTAACATGAACGCTACCCGGATGGTTTACTACATATTTAGCAGTATGCAAGAGAACCACACTACATATCCCAGAAGTCACTGGGAGGTCAATAACTTCAGTAGAAGAACTTTTCACTTTTTTCCCCCAAACTTTATTGAACAATACAATAATTACAAATTCAAGTAAGAATCTCCACTTCGCATTCTTACATAAACATAAAGTTGGGCAATACAAAAGGAAGAATAACCATCAAGACTATCATCTTACTAATAAATGAATATAAATAAATAATTAAATTAAATAAATACTCTGATTACTGCTTCACACATTCTTGGCATTTTCTTGATAAGCCACCATTTCAGGTAGTCACCTGAAATGGGTTTTACTTCATAGTTGTCAGTTATCAGAGTTAATTAGTGGAATTAGTAGTTTCTTGCTTTATCAATCAGATTAAAGGGTGGAAGAAGAACCTAGAATATAAAACGTTTTCAGTTATTTCACCTTTTTTTGTTAAGTACATAACACCATGAACATGTGTTCATTCATAGTTTTGATGCCTTCATTGAGAATACAAACACATTGAATGAGAAGGTGTGTTTTGGCATGTACTGTATGTATCTATCTATCTATCTATATATATATATATATATATATATATATATATATATGTATGTATTTATAAACGAGTAAATTGCAAAATTGCATTAAAACTGTTTTAAATTGTTTTAGTTATTATTATAATAGTTATTGTTAAGTTATTGTATAGTTTTTGGTATTGATTCATATTTTTCAGCTACAAGTAATAGAAAAGAATAAAATAATTTAATTTTGTTTTTAAATCATGTTATTGAAGATCATTAATTGTTTCTATTTACATGCATGAATTTGATATTTTAATCATGATAATATTCATCATATCAGATATTTCTTTAGTGATGACCTTCTTGTATATTAGGGTTTGATTCATATCAACAGGTCCGATATTCTCTATTGTAGAGTTTAACCAAATTGACTTGCCAACATTGACTTGTGACTCTACATCAGAAGAACTTTTCCTGGTGGTGTTGTAGTTCTTTGAATATCTGGGTTCAAAGGGCAGCCAAGATGGCTGCTGTAGTACGGCCAAAATGGCTGCTGTAGTACGTCAGAATTGTTCCTTCTACTGGCTAACTTCCTACATAGACTCTATTACTGTGGTGCTGAAATAGTAGCTACTGCATAGTATATAGACAGTGATGCTAACTAGTAGTGGCTACTGTTAGTAGGCAGTGATGCTAAGGTTTCGGATGCAAACCTCAGTCAGTGAACGTGTTTGGTTTGAGTTTAACTCACAGACTGATCTGTTAAACAGAAAATAATAAAGATAATTACAGCTGTCAGAGATGAGGAGGAGGAGATCAGACAGGCAGATGAAGAGCAGCACACTTACTGAGTGTGTGTGTGTGTGTGTGTGTGTGCATGTGTGTGTGTGTGGATTTAATGAAATGTTTTAGTAGAGTTAAAGGCTTCAAGGATGACAGCTCTCTTCTCCTTGGATTAGTTTCATCTCCCAGTTTCCCAACAGGACGTGTTCAAAAAGTCTTATAGTCTTAAGGTTGTCTCAAAGTTGAGCCGATCCAGCGTTTCTCTCTGACATGTCGGGAGAGTAAAGTGGAGTCTGTACAGAGAAGAGCTGGAGATGAATCGCTTCATGTAAAAATAAACATACATGTTTCCCTTGCAGCTCACATCAGCTGTGATTCTTTTAATTTGACATCATTGACTTCCTTCTTCATCTTCGTCTGTCAGAGCAGCTCGGCCCTAAGATCTCACCTCGATCCTCTCGCTTCACATTAACGAGCGCCACACGTTAACGTGGCAGCAGTCAAATATTCCACATTCATCATCGGCTGCAGAGAAACACCAGGCTGTTTGATGTGTTACTCTGGATATTGATCAACATGAGATCTTACAGGTGCAATCGTCCTTTTTCCTTCCAACACACACACACACAAAGCAGCTCCTGTCATCTCATGTTTGACTAATCAATTGTCCTTTGAAGTGAGGTCAATATGTGCTGGTTTGACTGGTGGAAGTCTTCTGGAACTGGAGTGACTGACTCAAACCATGCAGCAGGCTTGTTTAGTTGTTTGTGTTTCATAAATTCAATGAGGCTTTTATTGCCTGATTCAATATGCACCGTCCAAGGCCACAAAGACAATAAATGAAGACAGAGTTTTATGTGCGTCTCTTTCCTGCAGGGCAAAATTTAAAGGATCAGTGAATCAGATCATTAAAGTAAAAACCCTGTCTGCCAAGCGTGAAGGAAGGAGTTAATTACTCTGATTTAGCACTTTTGGGGCGATTTGAGTTTGGTACGTACAGTGGAACCCGGAGCTCTTCTTCCGCACTGAAGGATCCATGGCTTGTTTGTGCCTGGATTAACAGCAAAGGCAAATCAAATAAAATTAAGTATTAATATGCAATGTGCATAATTGACAAGCCGTTGCTCAGAGTGTTGTGGAAAAACCTGCAGCAAGGTAATAAAGTAAACAATCAGGAGGAGGAAACAACAGGCCTGATGTATACATTCACTTTTTCTGGATTTATTACCTGTGCAGAGACTCATCAGCAGTTATAAATATGCAAAGCTGCAGATTTACCTGTTGCACACTCAGTCAGTTAGGGCTTTTCAAACCTTTATTTTTCAAGTGTGTGAATTCCCGTCCCTGCATATGAATAAACAGTTGCTGGATTTTAGAAACTTCACGTTTTAGAACATAAATTTTTCCAATTTTATTGAAACTGAAGTAGTTTGCATCCAATGAATACCTTATAGAATTCATTACACCCCTATATATATTTTTCTGTATATATGACAGGAGAGCGTGTATAAATACTTAGACAACTTACAGCTTTTCTGCAAAAACGGACATACATTAGTGTTCAAAATAATAACAATCCAACGTGACTAACTAGATTAATTAGGTTTTATTATATTTTTTTTATTGCTACATGGCAAACAATTTACCAATAGGTGCAGTAGATTCTCAGAAAGCCAAAAAGACCCGTAGGCTCCTGTAGCGAATCCCAGAGGGCAAGAGGGCAAACAGTCCATAAGCTGGGTGGTAGGAGTCTCCTGTGATGGTTTGATGCTTCTTGTAGATGTCCTCGATGACAGGAAGGTTTTTACTACCCTCTGCAAAGCCTTCCAAACTGAGACAGAGCAGTAATAGAGTTAATTAGGATGTTCTCAATGGTGCAGTGGTAGAAGTTCACCAGGATGTCTGAAGAGAGATGTTTTTTCCTCAGGACCCCTCAAGAAAAAGAGGAGCTGGTGAGCCTTCTTGATCAAGTTGGAGCAGTTGGTCGTCAAGGAGAGATCCTGTGAGATGTCCCCAGGAAGTTTTGATGCTCTAAGCTTTCCGCAGACAGCGCGAGCTGTAGATGTCCGAGAGAGGGAACAGAGAGACCCAGATGATCTTCTCAGCTCTCCTTACAATCCGCTGCAGGGCCTTATGGTCTGCTTTCTTTGTGATGTGTGTGGTGTTTTGAGTCCATGGTATGTGTATGCCCAGAAACTTTGTACTCTGGACAATCTGCACCAGAAGGTAGTTAATGCACAGTGGGATGTGTTTGTGCAAATTCTGTCTGAAGTGGATGACCAGTTATTTTGATCAGGCCCACCACGGTCATGTCATTAGCAAACTTGATGATGTGGTTTGAGTTGTGCATTGCCACACAGTCATAGGTGAAGAGTGTGAACAACAGTGGACTGAGCATGCAGCCTTGAGGTGCCCTTGTGTTCAGTGCAGTTGTGCTGGAGGTCTTGCTCCCAATCCTGACTGCTTAAGGTCTGCCTACCAGGAAATCCAGTATCCAGTTTTGCAATGTAGTGTTCAGTCCAAGTTCACCTAATTTTGTTATCAGCTACTGAGGGATGATAGTGTTGAATGCTGAGCTGAAATCAATAAACAGCTAATCTCCTGATCTGAAGGCAGTGTTGCGGGCCTTCAGTAGTAGAAGGACATCTATATTCATCCAGGGCTTCTGATTAGGGTACATGGTAATCTGTTTCTTAGTGGAGACACTGTCTATCATGGTGGTCTATTACAGAGGAAGCTTAGCTCTCAATGTCAATGTGGGAGTGAATGGTTGCCTGAGTGGCAACCATATTCCAGTCAGTGTGCTTGAACCGGTCCTGCAGCACACATTTTGTTTCCTTAGGCCACACTCTCAATGTTCTCACTGTGGTTTTCATAGGGGATAGGAAAAGATGGTCTGACTGTCCTATGTGGGGAAGGGGTGTCGCTCCAGGAATGTTCGAATAGACATTGTCCAGTGTCTTGTCTCCTCGGGTATGGCAGAAAAAATGTTGATGAAATCTGGGGAGGACGTTCATGAGGATGGAATGGTTAAAGTCACCCGCAACAATAAAAGCAGCCTCAGGATGTATACGCTGCTGTTTGCTAATGGCTGCATGTAGTTCTTTCATTGCAATCTTGGTATTAGCATCCAGTGGTGTATAAACAGCAGTGACAATCACCGAAGTGAATTCTCTTAGGAGGTTGGCATTTAACGATAAGAAACTCCACATCAGGTGAGCAGTGTCTCTAGGTGATAGCAGAGTTAGTGCACCAAGCATTATTTATATAAATGCACAAACCTCCACCTCTGGTTTTACCGGAGCCGTCTGTGGTCCTGTCCACCCAGTGAGTGTAGCGTCCTGCTAACTCGATGGCACTGTCCATGAGACTGTTGTTCAACCATTTCTATGGGAAGATCATGATGTTTGACTCCATAATCCGTTTGCTGTTAATGAGGCAGAATTGTACTTTGTCCATTTTGTTGATCAGAGACATTCAGAAAAGGCTGGATAAAGGGAGCCGGTGAGGTGTTAGCTTTAGCCTACCTCATAACCCTCAGCATTTGCCTCGTCTTTGTTTATGATCTCAGCGCCTTCTGCACGCACTTCTATCCGACTGGGAAGAGTGAGCAATTGTTGGTGTTGTGGAGATCACTGGGATGAGTCGAAGATTGTGGATAAAATTGTTATTATTCATGCCCAAGAGCTCCTTTCTGCTGTAGGATGTTAAAGCAGTGCTGTTCTCAGTGAACAGTAAAGAGCAAGTAAAACACCACCAAATCATAAAATCTGAGCGATGCTGAGTCTGGCGTTGTTCATACGCTGCCATCTTGTTAAGATGTAGGGGCATTCCTGAGGCAAGGTGTGAAGTTATTTGATGATTGGTTGAAGAGCACAGAATTATTAGAACAAATCCAATTGGCCACATGTTCAGACTTTCACACAGCTAGTGCAACACCAGTGCACTTCCCACTGCAGTGAATACCATGGCTCAGACATTGGCCCACATCATGACATTCACTCCAAGCCCAAAGTCCCTCAGGCCCAACGTCTGTGAGCTCCCAGGGGTGTGGGACCCGACTTGGCCCCCGTCATAACTGAAACTTGAATTTATGAACCTCAAAAAGTAAAGATTTAGAGGTTTTTGACATAAATTCCCAGAGTCATCGACACAGAGACAGACATGTTTCAGTAATTCCACTCAGCCTCCAACTGCACCAACAGCAGATCCTTTAACTCCTGTTTTGATTTAAATGTGTTTAACGATGATAACAATAATCCTGGTTTGAGCCACAGCTCTGACGTCTCTGTGGCTTCCTGATCCTCAAATGGCTGAAAGAACAAGATGAAGATGTTTCTGGTTGAATTTACAGCAAAGCCACCTGTCACCTCCACCTGTCATCTCACCTCCATCTCACCTCCACTACCATCTCCTCCTCATCCTCCTCCTCCATCCACCTTCTCCACATCCCCCAGAGACACCTTCTCTCTGAGAAGAGGACAGATCTGTCTCATGCTGGTGGTAAAGTAGGATGTTAAATTTTGCATGGATTCTCTTTGAAGTGTCAGGAGATAAAAAGGGGAGCTTGATGTTTTGGTGTTCATTGTGCACAAAGAAGGGGAAGAAGAGGAAGGAGGAGGAAAGGGAAGGAGAAGAAGATGATTCATCAGGACAGGAAACATTAATTGAAGCAGATCAAGCTTCAATCTCATAAAAGATCTTCTGAAAACCTTTTCTTAATCATATAGTAACATGTTGGTTTCTGATTGATCTACTAACACATTTTATCTTATATCCAGACAGTCACTGCAGAACCAAATGTGTGTGTGATCAATCCCCTGCTGAAAATGTTATTTCCTCCTGTTTGAGGAACGTTTGCTGGAAATAAGTTCTTAAAGTAAAGCTTTATATTTTTGGGCTGCTTTTAAAGCTGAATGTGTTGAAACTGATGGAATATTATTAAGTAATATCAAATAAAATAGATTAAAACTAGACTACTATTTCACAGCAATTATATAAATGATCAGCTCAACTTAATGTCAACGTTCATTTTATTTGACAGGATGCAAATTCAGTTGCTTCCTCATCACATCCTAAACCTGTTCCAGCAAAGCACCTGTTAGGAACAGGTGATATTCACTCACAGGCATACTGTAAAACAGTATATATATATATATATATATATATATATATATATATATATATATATATATATATATATATATATATATATATATCAGTGGCGATTCCTTTAAGACAGCAAGGGAAGCTGAACTTCCCCTGCCCTGTCAAAAAATAAATGGACAAATTTGTGCAGCTGTATTAACATTTATTGACTATAAATCTGTTAGAACATGTTTATCTTGAAGACGAGTTCTTTCAGAATCAGCTACTTATCATAAATAAATAAATTACATGTCCGTACATTCCCATACCGCTTCCTGGTCTCTGGTCAAAGCATTTCCCCATAGACGCTGAGCGTCTCTGAGAGTGAATGGGGCTTTTTTTTCATCGCCTCGAAACTCAGCGCCCATTGGATAAATGCTGAAAATTAGAGAGCGCCCAGAGGCTGAGCGTCTCTGGGAGTCAATGGAGTGTGGGCGGGGCCTGGACGCTGAGCATGGTGATTGGAGGAAAATCAGAATGTAGTGGTGTTTCAAAACTATATAACGCAGACACCCCAGGTTCCAAAGTCATTTCAGGGAGACGTTTATCGATTGCGTCTCCCTCCCTCTCTCTCTCTCTCTCTCGCTCGCGTGCCTGCGCAATCGAAGCGATCCACGTATAATGCACGAGTTACTGTTTTGCCTGCACGCTCTCACTCGCATTGCATATTTATAAAAAAACATTCACATAGTATAAAATCCGGGATATTTTACCCGACTCGCGGGCATCACGGAGCCACTCTCAAGAACTTCCGGAAGACTTGGGACGTCTGCATGACGTCACCTCAGCTGCATGATTTCAGTCCCATCACGGATTTTCCATGTGAAGTCAAATGACAAACAGAGACTATTTGTTGGCCTTTCCAGAGTGAAATAATTCACTCTTACACTGTAAATGAATCACGTATTTCAATGTTCTTTAAATATTAAAGTTTCCTTGTCAGTCAGTCATTTTCTATACCTGCTTATTCCTCATTAGGGTCACAGGGGTCTGCTGGAGCCAATCCCAGCTCGTTACGGCGAGAGGCAGGGATACACACCAGCCTATCGTGGGGCACACACACCATTCACTCACACACTCACACCTACGGGCAATTTAGCGTTGCCAATTAACCTCAGCATGTTTTTGGACTGTGGGAGGAAGCCGGAGTACCCGGTGAAAACCCACGCAGACACGGGGAGAACATGCAAACTCCACACAGAAAGGTCCCAGACCCAGGACCAAGGAGGTCTTGAACCTGCGACCTTCTTGCTGTGAGGCAACAGCGCTAACCCCTGCTCCACCATGTCGCCCAAGTTTCCTTGTTATTATTGTTATTGTTGTTCCAGTTTTAATTACCTTTTGTTCGATAGGGCAATCATACTCGGCTAGGTCTGAGTGACCAGCTAGCATCATGATAGCAAACATACATCCGAATGTCGCAGCAGAAATCAAGACTCATCAGACCAGGCAACATTTTTCCAATCTTCTATTGTCCAATTTCGATGAGCTTGTGCAAATTGTAGCCTCAGTTTCCTGTTCTTAGCTGAAAGGAGTGGCACCCGGCGTGGTCTTCTGCTGCTGTAGCCCATCTGCCTCAAAGTTGGACGTACTGTGCGTTCAGAGATGCTCTTCTGCCTACCTTGGTTGTAACGGGTGGTTATTTGAGTCACTGTTGCCTTTCTATCAGCTCGAACCAGTCTGGCCATTCTCCTCTGACCTCTGGCATCAACAAGGCCACAGAACTGCCGCTCACTGGATATTTTTTCTTTTTCGGACCATTCTCTGTAAACCCTAGAGATGGTTGTGCGTGAAAATCCCAGTAGATCAGCAGTTTCTGAAATACTCAGACCAGCCCTTCTGGCACCAACAACCATGCCACGTTCAAAGTCACTCAAATCACCTTTCTTCCCCAAACTGATGCTCGGTTTGAACTGCAGGACATTGTCTTGACCATGTCTACATGCCTAAATGCACTGAGTTGCTGCCATGTGATTGGCTGATTAGAAATTAAGTGTTAACGAGCAGTTGGACAGGTGTACCTAATAAAGTGGCCGGTGAGTGTATATACATACATATATATGTGTGTGTGTGTGTGTATGAGTATATTCAAAAACGGATTTTGCTGTTGGAACAGCAAAGTCACAGTCCTAATTATAGGAATTATTTTATTTTGCTGCTACACAGTTTTGAATCTAAGAGACAGTGTCAGAAATGTGTAAGGAAAATAACTACCAGTTTTAAGAAATGAGACATGACTGGATGTTAGACTTGGCAAATCTTTAAGAAACAAGCTTTTGAATACCATTATTTTTTAGAATGGCTGGTGTTGATAAACAAGTACATGTTTGTTGTAAGTGGCGGCATCAGCAGGAGTCTCTGCAGGAAGAGAAGGTGACAGAGGCCTTAAAGCAGAGCTGACACCCCCCCCCCTCTCCAGCTCCACCTGAACTCACTGAGGGTTTGCATTCCAGTTGCTCGATTGTTAGCCAGGGGTATTAGCCGTCTTGCCTCGGACTTGCATCATCGTCTTCCGTCTCAAAGTTTTGCGGCACCGTCTTTTCCCTGTTTCCCCCTCTCTGGGTTTCTGTTCCTGGCATGTAGATTATTCTCATCAGCTTCCCCCTGACATCAAGAAAACAAAAAGACAGGGATGAAGCGCAAGGTGACCCTGATGGAGATGCAATCATACATGACGCTGTCACAAAGCTCCTCAAACCAAACGGATGAATGGAAAATTATCTGTGAGCTGCTTCACCGATGAAAAGGAACATAGTTATTTTTTGTTCTCTATGTGTAATAAAAAACAAAATAAGCTGTGAAGATGATGAAGATGATGTGAAGCAGCTGTTTCATTAGCTCAGATCATCAATGTTACACACACGTGTGATATATATATATATACTAACTCAAGGTCCTGGGTCTGGGACTTTTCTGTGTGGCGTTTCATGTTCTCCCCATGTCTGTGTGGGTTTTCTCCAGGTTCTCCAGCTTCCTCCCATAGTCCAAACACATGCTGAGGTTAATTGGAGACTCTAAATTGCCCATAGGTGTGAGTGTGTGAGAGAATGAATGGGGTGTATCCCTGCCTCTCACCTGTAATGGACTGGGATTGGCTCCAGCAGACCCCTTGCGACCCTAATGAGAAATAAGATATAGAATGTATAGTAGATGAATGAATGAATGAATGAATATGTACTGACTAGGATCTTTGATAAAATTCCTATTAAGTACATACTGTACGTGTATGTGTATGTGTGTGTGTGTGTGTGTGTGTGTGTAGGATCCTACAAATGTTAATGTGTTAATAACTTTCTGGTTTCTCTGGGCCACTTCATCGCTGCTTGTAGTTTTAATTATCATTATTATGATTATTTGACATTTTTTCAATATATTTTTTTATTTTTGTTTTTTGTTTTTTTTTTACTTTTATACACTATACCATATTTCTATACAATTTTATACTATTATATATTATCTCTAATTAATATTACTGAGACGGTTTGGTTTTTGCGGAACCCCAGAGCAGAGACAGAGACGGGCGTACGGTGCAAAAGGAGGTTTATTCCAACAAAAAGATGTGCAAAAATAAACTAAGGGCGCTGGCTGGGGGAAGGCAGCCAGGAACGGGGGAGCCAGGTTCTCTGGAGTAGGGGACGGCGTGAAGCGGAAGAAGGCAGGAGGAGCTGTGGCGAAAAAAGGAAAAAAAACGGTAAGTGCACAAAAAGGGAATAGTCCAAAAACACAGGGAAACGTCAGCGAACATGTAGACTGGTACCGGGACGAGGCTTGGTCATAAAGCACTGGCGACATAGGCTAGTATAATCCGGCGGCGGTGTAATGTTGCTTCCGGGTATATAACGGGACCTGTTGATTGCTGATCCTCGACAGCTGCGTCTCGTCCCAAGCTGCAGACCGTCACAGGCCACGCCCCGCCACTCTGTGGAAAAACACTAGGGGAAAGAGAACACACAACAACAAAAACCAAACCACAACAGTACCCCCCCCTCAATGGGCGCCACCCGGCGCCCTACCAGGCTTGTCTGGGAATCGTCTATAAAAATCCCTGATGAGGCTATTGTCCAGAATCAGGGAACGGGAGACCCAGGAGCGCTCCTCTGGGCCGTACCCCTCCCAGTCCACTAGAAACTGGAATCCCCTTCCTCGCCGGCGGACGTCCAGCAGCTGCCGAACGGTGTATGCCGGGTGGTTGTCAATGAGGCGGGGGGGCGGAGGGGGGTCGGTAGGAGGGTTGAGAGGGCTGGAGACTACTGGCTTCAGCAGAGAGACATGAAATGCTGGGTGGCTACTGGCTTCAGCAGAGAGACATGAAATGCTGGGTGGATGTTAAGACTGGAGGGAAGCTTCAGCTTTACTACGCTGGGGTTAATTATTTTGGTGATTTCAAATGGACCGATGTACCTGGGGGCTAGTTTCCTGGATTCCACCTGGAGGGGGAGGTCACGGGAGGAGAGCCACACCTTCTGCCCTGGCCGATAGTCCGGGGCGGGAATCCGATGCCGGTCCGCAAGCCGCTGGTTCCGGGCCGTGGTGCGGGACAGGGCCGCTCTGGTCTCCCTCCAGACTCGATGGGCGCGCCTGAGGTGCTCACGTACCGAGGGGACCGCAACACCAGTCTCCTGCGTAGGGAACAGGGGGGGCTGGAAGCCCATGGAGACCATAAAGGGAGACATGCCTGTGGCGGAGCTGACCAGGGAGTTGTGTGCATATTCAACCCACGGGAGGTGCGACGACCAGGAGGCGGGGTGATCAGCAGCAACACAGCGGAGTGCCGACTCCAGGTCCTGGTTGGCCCGCTCCGTCTGGCCGTTAGTCTGTGGATGGAAGCCAAAAGAGAGACTTACCGACGCCCCCAGCGCCCGGCAGAATGCCTTCCACACCTGGGATGTGAACTGGGGTCCCCGGTCAGAAACAATGTCCACAGGGATTCCGTGGAGCCGGAATATGTGTTTGACCATCAGCTGTGCGGTTTCCATCGCCGAGGGAAGCTTGTGTAGAGGCACGAAGTGGGCGGCTTTGGAGAACCAGTCGACGACTGTGAGGATGACGGTGTTCCCGTCTGACGGGGGCAGGCCTGTCACGAAGTCCAGCGCGATATGTGACCAGGGACGCGGGGGAATGGGCAGGGGCCGAAGCAGTCCCGCAGGGGCGCGGTGAGACGCCTTGCTGCGAGCGCAGACGGAGCAGGCGGCGACAAAGTTCCGGGTGTCGGCTGCCATGGTGGGCCACCAAAAGCGCTGCCCCACGACCGCCAGAGTGCGGTGGACGCCGGGGTGGCACGCGATCCGGGAAGAGTGCCCCCACCGGAGTACCGCCGACCGCACCGCCTCCACGACGAACAACCTCCCCTGGGGACACCCCTCCGGTGGCGGCTGGTCAGCAAGGGCCTCCTGCACCTCCCGCTCCACCTGCCATCTGGCCGCCCCGACCACACATGCAGAAGGGAGAATGGTCTCCACCACCCCCCCGTCTGACACCGGGTCGAACTGACGCGAGAGAGCGTCAGGCTTGGTGTTGCGGGACCCCGACCGGAAGGTAAGGGTGAAACGAAACCTCCCCAGGAACAGAGCCCAACGAGCCTGGCGGGAATTTAACCTGTGGGCAGAACGGAGGTAAGACAGGTTCTTATGATCGGTCCAAACAACAAAAGGCAGAGCGGCACCCTCCAGCCAATGTCGCCACTCTTGCAGCGCTAGCACCACGGCCAGCAGCTCACGGTTACCGACATCGTAATTCCTCTCCGCTGGGGAAAGACGGCGCGAGAAGAAGGCGCAAGGGTGCAGCTTGTGGTCCGAGAGCGCACGTTGGGACAAAACCGCACCTACACCGGTGTCCGAAGCGTCTACCTCCACCACAAATTGCAACGCGGGGTCCGGGTGACACAGTACGGGGGCAGAGGAAAATAGTTTCTTGAGCCGCTCGAATGCCGCACTAGCCTCGGGGGACCAGTGGAAGGGGATTTTCGAGGAGGTGAGTTGGGTGAGAGGCTGTGCGACAGAGCTATAATTCCTTATGAAGCGCCGGTAGAAGTTCGCAAATCCCAAAAACCGTTGTAGGTGTTTGCGGGTGGAGGGGATGGGCCAGTCTACTACGGCTTGGACCTTTCGCGGGTCCACCCGGAGCTGTCCCCGCTCAATAAGGAAACCCAGGAACTCCACGGAGGAAACGTGGAACTCACACTTTTCCACCTTCACGTACAGGCGGTTCTCCAGCAGGCGTTGCAGCACCAACCGGACATGTTGGACGTGCTCCTTCGTGTCCCGTGAATAGATTAAAATGTCATCTAAATAAACGAAAACAAAGCGATTTATCATGTCTCTAAGTACATCGTTTATCAGCGCCTGAAACACGGCCGGCGCGTTGGTGAGGCCAAACGGCATCACCCGGTACTCATACTGCCCCACCGGGGTATTGAACGCAGTTTTCCACTCGTCCCCCTCCCTAATACGGACCAAGTGGTAGGCATTGCGCAAGTCTAATTTAGTGAAAACCGCGGACTGGTGGTGAAACCCAAACGCCGAGTCGATAAGGGGCAGCGGGTACTTATTCCTAATGGTTATGTCGTTTAATCCGCGGTAATCCACACATGGGCGAAGAGTCTTGTCCTTCTTAGTCACAAAGAAAAAACCCGCTGCGACAGGAGAGGACGAGGGACGGATGAGACCGGCTGCAACGGACTCCGCGAGGTAGTTAGACAGACTCTCCCTTTCAGGCTTGGAGAGCTGGTAGAGGCGGCTGGTGGGGAGCTGGGCCTCCGGGACCAGATCGATGGCGCAGTCGTAAGGGCGGTGCGGGGGAAGTGCGAGTGCGCGGTCCTTGCTAAACACAAGCTGGAGATCGTGATAAACGGGGGGAACATTAGATAAATCAGGAGCAGCCGGGGACTCGGGAGGTGTGGACGTGCTGATGGGACTCGCGGATTGCAGACAGTGAGAGTGACAAAAAACGCTCCAGTTGCTAATGGTGAAGTGGGACCAGTCAATTTGTGGGTTGTGTAAAGTGAGCCAGGGCAGACCTAGGACCAGTGGTGAAGCGGGTGACGGAATAACAAAAGGAGTGATGGTCTCGCGGTGGTTACCAGAGAGCTGCAGTGACAGTGAAACAGTGCGGTGGGTGACAGTGGCTAACAATCTACCGTCCAGGGCAAAGATCTCCTTAGGCTCCCTGAGCAGCACGAGGGGAATCTTAGCCTGAGAGGCCAGAGCGCCGTCAATAAAATTGTCATCGGCACCGGAGTCTATTAGTGCTTGGATCGGCAGTGAATGCTGTGACCATGACAACATACCTGAAACCAACAGTCGGGAGGGGGGTCTGGGTGAGGTGGTGGTGTGGCTCACCAGTGGCCCCCCGGTCACTGATGAGCCTGGTCTTGGGCAGTGGGCGAGAAAGTGCCCCTCCCGGCCGCAGTAAACACCAAGCCCCGACCGGACCCGGCGCTGGCGCTCGGAAGAGGAGAGCCTGGTGCGTCCCAGCTGCATCGGTTCACCGACAGCACCTGGCGGTGGTGGTCCGGATTCTGGAGCAGTAGTCGCTGAAGGTTCGCTGGACGAGGGTGGAGAAGGGCGAGGCGCAGGAAGGCGGGACCGGATGGATCTTGGAGTCTCCCTCTCCCGGCGTCGCTCTCTCAGGCGGTTGTCCAGCCGGATGGCTAACTCGCTGCTCCAGCGACGTGGTCTCCTCTCGAACGGCGAGCTCGTCCTGCAGATCCTCGTTGAGGCCCCTCAGGAACGCCACCCGGAGAGCGGTCTCATCCCACCCGCTCTGAGCGGCCAGGATCCTAAAATCGATGGCGAAAATCGCCACCGGAGCGGGACCCTGGCGGAATGTCAGCAGCCGGTTGCCGGCTTCCCTGCCTCGAACTGGGTGGTCAAATACCCGCCGCATCTCCGCTAGAAAGGCGGAATAGTCTTGGCGGACGGGTGAGTCTTGGGTTGCCTCCGCCCAGGCAGCCGCTCGCTCCGCGAGCAAGCTAACAATAAAAGCAATTTTTGATCGGTCCGAGTGATATGTCCGGGACTGCTGATCAAACACCAGCGAGCACTGGTGGAGAAATTGTCCGCAGCTCCCTAGTTCTCCTGAGTAACGGGCGGGCGTGGGGATATACGGTTCCCGCAAAGTCTGTCGCTCCGGGCTGAGCGAAGCGGACGACGCAGCGGGGCGGCTACGGAGGTTAGTCCCGTCGGGAGGAGATACCGCGGATAGTCCGGCAGCGATAGTCTCCACCCGATTCCCCAGCTGCGTGAAAGCCGCAGAAAAGTCTCTCATCTCCTGCATGAGTTCTGCCAAAGCACGCTCGTGTTGTCCCATGCCTGAGCCTTGGTTAGAAAGTGCCAGACGGAGTTGCTCTGTCTCCGCGGGGTCCATTCTGGCCGGATTATTCTGAGACGGTTTGGTTTTTGCGGAACCCCAGAGCAGAGACAGAGACGGGCGTACGGTTCAAAAGGAGGTTTATTCCAACAAAAAGATGTGCAAAAATAAACTAAGGGCGCTGGCTGGGGGAAGGCAGCCAGGAACGGGGGAGCCAGGTTCTCTGGAGTAGGGGACGGCGTGAAGCGGAAGAAGGCAGGAGGAGCTGTGGCGAAAAAAGGAAAAAAAACGGTAAGTGCACAAAAAGGGAATAGTCCAGAAACACAGCTGCGTCTCGTCCCAAGCTGCAGACCATCACAGGCCACGCCCCGCCACTCTGTGGAAAAACACTAGGGGAAAGAGAACACACAACAACAACAAAAACCAAACCACAACAATTACTGCTGTATCATACTGCACATTAGGGTAATAAAGAGATTTGCATGTCACTGGTGTTGTAATAATGTTAATATTTATCATATTAATTTTGATGATGATAATAACAATAATAATACATTTTACTTATAGGCGCCTTTCAATATCACATTAAAAAAATTACACAACTAGAATAAAGACAATCAAAAATCCCAAAAAGCCCAAATCCCCAAACCCCAAGATGTTCCTAGCAACCCTGCAAACAAAACTCTACCCAAAGCTCATGACCAAAGGTGAGGGCAGGAATGTAGAATGACTGGTAAATCGCAAGCACCTTTCAGCTCAGCTCGTTCTTTGGACGTTCTGATTGTCATCCCAGCCGCGTCACAATCAGCTGTGAATTGCTCCAGCGGGAGCTGAAGGCCACCAAAGAAGCCAACAGGACCAGACCGTCCGCACATAGCAGTGACCCAATCCTGAGTCACTGAACTGCAGCCCCTCAAGGCCCCGGTTGCACCTGAAAATTCTGTCCATAGAAGTTATGAATGGAATCAATGATTAAAGGCAGCCCTGGTGGAGTCCAACTCCCAATGGAAATAAGTTATAACTTATTACCAGCAATTCGGACCAAGCTCTTGCACTGGGTGTACATGGAGTGGATGGCCTATGTCAGAGGATCCAGAACCCCATACCCCAGAACAACCCCACGGGACTTCCTGAGGGGCATGGTCCATGATAAAGGTATAGAGCTGGACCAGGACAAAAGCCACACTACTCCCCCTGAATCCAAGGTTTGACTATCATACGGATGCTGAGGAAAATTCATGTATCAGTGAAGATGCAACACATATTGGTGAAGATGCATGATGTATCGGTAAGGAGGTGTCAGTTATCAGTGAGGATGGGTCATGTTTTGGTGAGGATGGGTCATGTCTCAAAGTGGATGGGTCATGTTTAGGTGAGGATGGGTCATTCATCACAGAGGATGGGTCATGTATCAAAGAGGATGGGTCATGTTTTGGTGAGGATGGGTCATGTATTAGTGAGGATGGGTCATGTATCAGTGAGGATCGGTCATGTATCTAAGAGGATGGGTCATGTGTCAAAGAGGATGGGTCTTGTATCAAAGAGGATGGGTCATGTTTAGGTGAGGATGGGTCATGTATCAAAGTGGATGGGTCATGTATCACAGAGGATGGGTCATGTATCACAGAGGATGGGTCATGTTTTGGTGACGATGGGTCATGTCTCAAAGTGGATGGGTCATGTTTAGGTGAGGATGGGTCATGTATCACAGAGGATGGGTCATGTATCAAAGTGGATGGGTCATGTTTAGGTGAGGATGGGTCATGTATCACAGAGGATGGGTCATGTATCAAAGTGGATGGGTCATGTTTAGGTGAGGATGGGTCATGTCTCAAAGTGGATGGGTCATGTTTTGGTGAGGATGGGTCATGTATCACAGAGGATGGGTCATGTATCAAAGTGGATGGGTCATGTTTTGGTGAGGATGGGTCATGTATCACAGAGGATGGGTCATGTATCAAAGTGGATGGGTCATGTTTAGGTGAGGATGGGTCATGTATCACAGAGGATGGGTCATGTATCAAAGAAGATGGGTCATTTTCTGGTGAGGATGGGTCATGTATCACAGAGGATGGGTCATGTATCAAAGAAGATGGGTCATGTTTTGGTGAGGATGGGTCATGTATCACAGAGGATGGGTCATGTATCAAAGTGGATGGGTCATGTTTTGGTGAGGATGGGTCATGTATCACAGAGGATGGGTCATGTATCAAAGAAGATGAGTCATGTTTTGGTGAGGATGAGTCATGTCTCAAAGTGGATGGGTCATGTTTGGGTGAGGATGGGTCATGTATCACAGAGGATGGGTCATGTATCAAAGAAGGTGGGTCATGTTTAGGTGAGGATGGGTCATGTGTCAAAGAGGATGGGTCATGTATCACAGAGGATGGGTCATGTATCAAAGAGGATGGGTCATGTTTACGTGAGGATGGAGGTGAGGTGTCTTTTCTTTTACATAGGAGTCTGTATGTCATTTCACAGCCACTGTACAGCATGTATGAATGTTGTTTGTGATCCTGTGTGTGTCAGTTTGAGTAGTGAGCGGCTGCAGCCACAAACAGTTGACACTGGATCTTCTGTCCTCTTTGGCAGCAGAAACTGTCGCTGAGATTCCTGCAGCAGGTTGAGATAAAGGTTTCCTTTGATTTGATGACAGTTCAGTGGCTGCATGGCTGCTTTAGGTCATGTGTCTGCTGGGAAAAGATCAGACTTTACTTTAATACCATTTTTTACGAAATCACTCACAGCTCCTGGCAGCGGCGGCAAATATTCTGAGCTTTAAGGCTGCAATAGCAGAGGTTAAAGATATTTCAGCGGTTTGAAAGGAGAGTGTTTCTCGTGTGTTTCCTGTCGTCACTCAGCAGAAGCGGCCATGACCAGCGCCGCCTTCAGCAGCGTCTGATGGTTCAGAGGAACATGACAATCAAACACATGCTTTGATTCACAGAAGACTGAGAAGACGACAGGGCAGAATCTTACCTGCAACCTCTGTCACCTCCTGTCAGTCAGCTACAGACGAGACAAATGTATGATATTGAAGGGGAATAACACAGCATAGGTTCAGTTAACACATTGTTTATTCTTCTCAATATAACTATCGACGCAGAGGAAAAGAAAAGGTTTTAAAGAAAGAATCAGTCACAGACTTGTGGATGATCTAGGATGTTCTAAAAATTTAATACATTTATTTTGGGGTCTTCACACATAATTTAAGATGTTCTGATACATATAAACCGTAGGAGTCTGGCAGCAGTTTCTGTTTTGAATTGATATCGACTGATTCAACGAAGCAACATCGTTCATTAATATCAATGAGTCATTAGGTCATATGCTGTAATGTTCAAAATAATAGCAGGTTTTTACTATATTTTTTATTGCTATATGGCAAACAAGTTACCAGTGGGAACAATAGATTCTCAGGAAACCAACAAGACCCACCATTCATGGTATGACACTGTTAAGGTTGTGACATTCGGCAGTTAGTTGTTCAAAGGAATAGCAGTGTGGCATTCAATCAATGAGGTCATCAATTTTGTGAAAAAACAGGTGTGAATCAGGTGGCCCCTATTTAAGAAAGAAGTTGGCGCTAGAAAACAGGTCATTCAAGACATTGTTCAGAAGAACTGTGTTCTTTGATTAAAAGGTTGATTAGAGAGGGGGAAACTAACAAAGAGGTTGAAAAATATCATAGGCTCTTCAGCTAAAATAATCCAATGCTTTAAAATGGAGAGCAAAACCAGACACGTGGCAGAAAATGGAAGACAACCATCAGAATGGATGAAAGAATAACCAGAATGGTAAAGGCTCAGCCAATAATCAGCTCCAGGATGATCAGAGACAGTCTGGAGTGACCTGTAAGTGCTGTGACAGGTAGAAGAGGTCTGGGTGAACTATTTACAAGAATCATCCACAAAAAAAGGCATGTGCAGCAGAGGTTTCAATTTGCCAAAGAACACATCAACTGGCCTAAAGATAAATGAAGGAACATTTTGTGGAATGATGAGAGTAAAATTGTTCTTTTTGGGTCACAGACAGTGTGTCGTGAGACGACCCCCAAACTCTGAATTCAAACCACAGTTCATTCTGAAGACAGTGAAGTATGGTGCTGCAGCATCTTGGTATGGGGATGTTTCTGTTGTTCTGTTACTGTTGGTGTTGGGCCTATTTATCACATACCAGGGATCATGGATCATTTGCATATATAAAAATACTTGAAGAGGTCATATTTCCTTATGCTGCAGAGGCAATGCCTTCAAAATGTGAGTTTCAACAAGATAATGTCCCCAAACACACTAGTAAACCAGCAGCATCTTGGTTCCAAAGCAATAATATGAATGTTAGGGGGTGGCCAAACCAATGCCTGGACCTTAATCCAAAACCAAGAAATGCAAATGGTTTGTGGAATGTTGTTAAAAAATCTTGGAGTGGAATAAAAGCTGAAAGGTGCCGCATGTTGGTTGACTCCATGACACACAGATGTGACGCAGTTATAAAAACTGTCATCATACAACTAAACATTGGTTTAATTATTCACAGAATTTCTCAATGCTAGAAACAAACAGGTTTTTACAAAATATTTTTGAGTTTGTAAAATCAATGGCAGACACTGCTATTTATTTAAAAACACCCCTTTAACTAATTGCCCAGCCATTGCTTATCATATCATGATAAGTGGGTCTTGGTTTTCTGAGAATCTACTGCACCTACTGGTAGATTATTTGAATAAAAAAGAAATAATAATACAAAAAAAATAATTCAGTCACATTGGACTGCATAGCGGGCTATCTCCATTTCAGTGTTGTTTGGATTAACAACCCCCTCTGTTTCCTTCCCAGGAGATTGATGTGGCTGTTCCCTTGGTCCAGGCATTCATTCGATGCTATAGAACCACCTGGAGGAGAGCTCGGGTGGTACTCCTACAAACCTTCTCCAGGGTCAAGTGGGTGGCAGATCGGCGGAGAGTCCAGGCACCACACTACTGGCGGGGCAAATGGTCTGGTTTTCCACCAAGGACCTGCCTTTGAAGGAACAGTCACTCACTCTGACACATATTGTCAGTTTTCTTAAGGTCATGTGTTTTATTTTGTCTTCATTTTATGATTCATGTTTCCTGTTTTATTGTGATACCTCTCCTCTCATTTCAGACCTCCTCACTTCCTGCCCCTTGTTTTTCCCTCCAGTTGGATTGTTTGCCCCGCCCTCATTGGATTCACCTGTGACTCGTTACCACTCCCCTCTCTTGCGTATTTAGTCTGTGTTTTCTCTTCTCTCTGTACCAGTTTGTCTTGTACCTGAGTGCCTTACGTCCCAGCCTTTTGTTATCACTCGTGATTGGATTCTCTTGGTTTTTTGGATTTTGTCTGTCTGCTGGCCTCTGCCTTTGCCTAGCCCTTTTTGGATTTGTTTGCCTTGTCTGCCTGATTACTGTGTACCGAACCCTCCTTCTTGCAAGTAAACTGAGAGTCGTCTAAAACCCTGAACTGTTTTTGAGTCCAACCTTCTGTGGCACACCATTCTTCACACCCCTCATTTCATTGGCCCTTACCCGATTGAGCGAGTCATCAGTCCATCTGCGGTTTGGCTAAACCTGAACCGAAGTTCCATATCTCCGGGTCAAGCCTGTCACAGTCCCAGGTCCCAAAACTGTTAAAGGGGAGCAGAATCCTGACATTATTAACTTATTAATGTAAAAAAAAAAAACTCCCAAAGCATCTGTAATATTAGATAATATTTTGATTGGATATTTTTGGTCTGATTCTGTTCAGCTGAACTCTTTATTTCTCTCAGAGGTGAATAACTTTAGTCCGAAAAAACAAAGCTCAGATAAACCAAAGCGATGGTCAGAGACAAACAGAAATCCGACAAAGACACCGGTGAGCTGAGCCCTGTGCACAGATCTCCACACATCTTCAAAGATCCCTGATAAAAAAAATAGATGTCTCACTCTAACAGTGGCATTAACTTCAAACACCTCAGTATCTTCCTCTTCAGAGAAGTGTTGGCTCCATCTTTGAGGCATACACAGACACATTAAAACTACTTTGATCTACTAAATTGTTCTGAGCAACATGGCTGCAGGGAACTTTACTGCGTTTGAAAGTGGCACGAGCCTCAGCTGAGATAAACAGCAGCAATGTTAAATTCATGTCTTGTTTTACTTTGAAAGGGAACCAGCATCAAACGAGGCGAGACAGCATCCCACAGCAGAAAAGGAAATTAATGTAGAAGAATGTCTCTCTAAGCTTTTGGGTTTATAATTCAGAGCGGAGACAGTTTGCATCTGCGGCCAATGCCTGGAGCCAAGAATCAGTGGGTGAAGTGATGCTGGTTTGGGTTTTGCTGAGGTGACAGATGGACTTGGAGCAGGCAGGAGAGTTTTCAGGAGCCAGATTCATCTATGCTTTTCTGATGATTCTCCACATTTTAAAAATGGCTGTTTTTATCACATTTTCTCTGCCATAAAATCCCTTTTATGAAACAAGAAGCACCCAAAAGTTTACAGCATGTGTATTCTAGTGAAAGAGCTGCTATGTGACCCTCTGAACCCTGGAAGTGTGTTCACTTCTTTTTAATTTCTGTCATTTATGAGATTACAGCAGAGTCAGTACATGTGTCAGCAGAACCTGCCATGTATTGTTCTGTTGGGATGAGAAAGGCTCATCACTAATGCATCATGTTGCATGTGAGTATATAACACAGAGCATCAGACATGCTAAGACATGTTTTATATCATGCAAGTAAAGACCTCATCTAATATAAACATTTAAATCAACAGATATTAGCATGAAACTGCACCAACTGATTTCAGACGTTAAGACGACTGTATTTTACATCACAACACAGTTTTCTGAAATCTAAGTAACTATGTCAATTTGGGTAATTTGCGAACATTTCAACAAAAAAAAGAAGTGGGCAGGACCTATGTAAGAGAAGGAATATGTGGATATAGAAATTACCAATGTACCATTTAAAATGTGAAAAATGAATTTCCATCCTTTATAGTGCTAATAATTTACAAGTTGGTGGTATTAGCAATTATCTTGATTGAGATATGCAACCGTTTGCATTATTATACCTAGTTACAACATTTTATTTGTTAAAACCTTGCAATCTTTTTGACCGCATAAAATTATTTTGTGGTCTGGGGATATAGAGTTTTCGAATGTGTGACCTGCAGTGTGGGAGTTGTAGGCTCAAATGCATTTTTCATGGTTATATCTGAGGTATTGAACCAAGACTTTATCTGCTGAACAGTTAAATATCTGAATCAGAAGGCCTTCATTAGCAGACCTCTACTGAAGAGATGTGAGATTCAGCAGGCCGATGATGCTCAGCCAATGACTCAAAATTATGTGTGCTGCTCAATCAGTGAAATTTATTGAGAATTTTGGAAAAATACACCTCTTCAAAGCAGATGGAATTTGCCTCAATAAATCAGGAGCACAGCTTTTATTATGTGCATTAGACAATAAAGAGCCCCCTGCCAAAGACAGAGCAAGATGTTCCAAAAAAACTGATATTTTGTTCTGGAGAAGAGCTGCTGTCACCTCAGATAAGGATTGACCTCGATATGCAGCTGACCTAGAGAGAGGAAAATGAGGAGTCTCCCTCATGTTGCCTTCACAGAGAGGATGAATGACTTTGTCGATCTTGAGATCCAACTCAAACCTGGTCAAAACCCCACATTTTCTCTCCTTATCACACCTTATCGTCCAGCCTTTCCCATTCCAGCAGCCAGGATAAAGCCATCAACAAAAGGTCACAGAACCCCCTACCTCTTTTGAAACATATCATCTGTGAATCTGACTGATATGTGCAGGGTCCGGACAAGAGTTCAGTAAGCTTTCTAAATCCCTGTGTTGACAAATATCAGACGATTGGTTAATATGATGAGAAATACAAAGGTTTCAATTAAATCTGACAATTTATTAAGCCTAGTACGTCAATCTGGAAGCATATCAGTGTCTCATCTTCCACAGCCAGCCATGGAAAACTGTGATGTTGTAAAAATTACATTTTTAGTGGGGGAAACTGTTTAATTAATGATTTTTTTATTCAACACAACTTTTATTTTATGTTTTTAACTGAGACATGGTTAGATCAAGATAGTGCAGCCATTCTCATCGAGTCAACCCCTTTCAAATTTCTGTTTTATGAGTGAAAATCAGGTGGAAAGGAGAGGAGAAGATGTTGTCATATTGTTTAATGTTTCCGAAAAATGCAAAGAGATGTTATATGAACAATTTAATTAATTTGAATATGTTGCTTCAGTTAAATTCCTCCTCCCGGGTAGTTTTTCTGATTATCTACAGGCTACCTGTAGATAATCAGTTTTTATCTACAGGCTTATCTACAGGCTACCTGTAGATAATCAGTACAAATTTTTGAAGACTTTTCTGAATTACTGTCTATAATCTGCATTGATTTTGACTATTATCATTGGTTATTTTAACATTCATGTGGACAACACTTAGAACAGTAGCACTAAAGAACTGTGTTGTGTCCTGTTGAAGAACCAACACATATCAAAGGTCACATGTTGTAACGAATCATCTCCAAAGGTTTAAACATTAAGGTTGAGGTGACTGATGTTGGTCTGTCTGACCACTCCTGTGTGTTCTTTAAGACTTTTTCTCCACACACGAGTGTTCAGAGGTAATCTCAAAATGGTACATCGCTGATAATACTAGAATAAACTCCAACTGTAGACTGTTACTGAATTCCAACCATAGACTGTTACTGAACTACAACTATAGACCATTACTGAACTACAAACATAGGCCATTGGCAATCGCCACACAGAGAAGTGTAATTCACCACTCCAGAGAACTTGCCTCCACTGATTTAGAGTTCAGTGGTGCCGTGCTTTACACCACTGCATAAAATGCTTTGCATTGCACTTGGTGATGTATGGCTTGGATGCAGCTTCTGCATATATATATATATATATATATATATATATATATATATATATATATGTGTGTGTATATATATACAGTGGCTTGCGAAACTATTTGGCTCCCTTGAACTTTGTGACCTTTTGCCACATTTCAGGCTTCAAACATAAAGATATAAAACTGTAATTTCTTGTGAAGAATCAACAACAAGTGGGACACAATCATGAAGTGGAACACACTTTATTGGATATTTTAAAGTTTTTTAACAAATAAAAAATGAAAAATTGGGCGTGCAAAATCATTCAGCCCCTTTACTTTCAGTGCAGCAAACTCTGTCCAGAAGTTCAGTGAGGATCTCTGAATGATTCAATGTTGACCTAAATGACTAATGATGATAAATGGAATCCACCTGTGTGTAATCAAGTCTCTGTATAAATGCACCTGCACTGTGATAGTCTCAGAGGTCTGTTTAAAGCGCAGAGAGCATCATGAAGAACAAGGAACACACCAGGCAGGTCTGAGATACTGTTGTGGAGAAGTTTAAAGCTGGATTTGGATACAAAAAGATTTCCTAAGCTTTAAACATCCCAAGGAGCACTGTGCAAGCAATAATATTGAAATGGAAGGAGTATCAGAATCACTGCAATCACTATCACTGCAAATCTACCAAGATCTGGCCGTCCCCCTAAACTTTCAGCTCATACAAGGAGAAGACTGATCAGAGATGCAGCCAAGAGGCCCATGATCACTCTGGATGAACTGCAGAGGTCTACAGCTGAGGTGGGAGAATCTGTCCATAGGACAACAATCAGTCGTATACTGCACAAATCTGGCCTTTATGGAAGAGTGGCAAGAAGGAAGCCATTTCTTAAAGATATCCATAAAAAGTGTTGTTAAAAGTTTGCCACAAGCCACCTGGGAGACACACCAAACATGTGGAAGAAGGTGCTCTGGTCAGATGAGACCAAAATCGAACTTTTTGGCAACAATGCAAGACGTTATGTTTGGCATGAAAGCAGCACAGCTCATCACCCTCAACACACCATCCCCACTGTCAAACATGGTGGTGGCAGCATCATGGTTTGGGCCTGCTTTTCTTCAGCAGGGACAGGGAAGATAGTTAAAATTGATGGGAAGATGGATGGAGCCAAATACAGGACCATTCTGGAAGAAAACCTGATGGAGTCCGCAAAAGACCTGAGACTGGGATGGAGATTTGTCTTCCAACAAGACAATGATCCAAAACATGAAGCAAAAGCTACAATGGAATGGTTCACCAAAAAACATATCAAGGTGTTAGAATGGCCAAGTCAAAGTCCAGACCTCAATCCAATTGAGAATCTGTGGAAAGAACTGAAAACTGCTGTTCACAAACGCTCTCCATCCAACCTCACTGAGCTCAAGCTGTTTTGCAAGGAGGAATGGGCAAAAATATCAGTTTCTCGATGTGCAAAACTGATAGAGACATACCCCAAGCGACTTGCAGCTGTAATCGCAGCAAAAGGTGGCGCTACAAAGTATTAACTCAATGGGGCTGAATGATTTTGCATGCCCAATTTTTTGTTTATTTGTTAAAGTTTAAAATATCCAATAAAGTGTGTTCCACTTCATGATTGTGTCCCACTTGTTGTTGATTCTTCACAAGAAATTACAGTTTTATATCTTTATGTTTGAAGCCTGAAATGTGGCAAAAGGTCACAAAGTTCAAGGGAGCCAAATAGTTTCGCAAGCCACTGTATATATTCATCTGCAACAACTTACTGATGTAAGAATCACTCCAACTGTGTTTGAAAACTTTACTCTTGTTCTGTTGGAATTAGAAAATACAGTTGTGTTTGGGCACAAAAAAATAAATATCAGGGGAAAAGATTGTGTATTTAATACAATTTATTGATTATTGAGTAGAATCACTTTGACAAAACAATGTAATGTTAAGAAAACAAGACTAAATGTTTCATGTTTTAATATATAAATCATCAATATGTCACTGAGAATATCCTAGTTGTGCCACTCTCTGAGATTTGTTTTAATATTTTCTCACATCTGTGTTCTGTGGACACATTTTAGAGTGTTTGTGGGTCTTTTCTCCACATGGTTGTAAAGCAGCAGATATTCTCCCTGACCCTCTTCAGTTACTGCACTGTCACTGCTGAGATCGTACTGGCCTCCCTTCAGAGCAGCAGGGAAGGATAACGGGAACAACCAGTCACTCTAAAAACCCTCACGGGTCACAGCGGCCAAACTTAGCCTGAGCTGAGCCAGAGACGGAGAAACCGGCTGCATGAAAACGTCTAATCTCATAAGAAGTGTGCTGCCTGCTGACTGGGGAGCACTGAGCCTCCAAATACAACTTTAAAAGCTTTTTCTTTTCTTTTTTTCTCCTCTGCGCATTCCACATCCCTTTATCACAGACACGCCATGCGGTACAGGCTGAAAGGCAAGCGCCGCACCAGCTGCCTGGCAGCAGATCCCAGTGGGATGATGGGAGGGAAAAGCATGTGTGTGCATTTGTGCAGCATGTTTCTTTTCTTTCAGCATTTTCGCCAAATAAAACAACACTAAATATTTAATGTTCTGAATTTCCTGTGGAATAATGCAGCTTTGGTTTTACATGCAGCTCCCCACCGTCATTAATATTAAAAGGGAAACGGCAGAAAATGGATCTATTGGTCGTGGGGGCTGAGGTCTGCGCAGCAGCAGGAGCTCAGAGGAATAAGCCGTCTGCATTAAAGGTACAACACGTAAGATTAGGCCAACAGATACAGTGTTTCTGTGTGTGTGTGTGTGTGTGTTTAGGTGTGGGTGGGTTCTCCTCGTCAGTGAGGGCGGGGCTGATCCTGCGTCTGTGAGGCAAGCTGCAGCTGCTGCCATTGACGCTTATTACTAACATTACTGAAAATGTAGTGAAAGCTAAATGAATCCTTGGAAAAACGCTAGTGGAGACTTAAGAGGATCAACTTTTACTAATATACTCTTATATACTATTAATTACACTGACTAAAGTAACACACTGACTGAGCTGCAGTGTCTTTCTAGTCTCACATTGATGGTGAAGGCTGCTGCTCTGGTCCTACAGACTTCTACAGATGTAGAAACCTGTCAGTTCCTACTTCTCTGTACAGTTCAGCTCTGTTGAAGTTTAAACTATTGGATCTCAGAGTCTCCCTGGATCATAACTATCACTGACATCCAAAAAATACTCAAAGATTGTTGTTGCTGCAGCTGATTAATATTCCACAGCAAACCCAACGGCTTTACTGCATCTTTCTCTACAACCATACAACCGACTATTACTGAAGTACAACTATAGACTGAACTACAACCATTGTAGTTCAATAATATTCTATTATTATTGAACTACAATCATAGACTATTACTGACCTACAACTACAGACTGAATGCAA
Source organism: Lepturacanthus savala (assembly GCA_030544235.1). Taxonomy (NCBI): domain Eukaryota; kingdom Metazoa; phylum Chordata; class Actinopteri; order Scombriformes; family Trichiuridae; genus Lepturacanthus; species Lepturacanthus savala. The sequence goes on from CM060464.1 coordinate 36,354,913, forward strand.
CCATAGACTATTACTGAACTACAACTATAGACTGAACTACATCCATAGACTATTACTGAGAGGTGTTCCTTAGTCCAGCTGTTGTGACACTTTTTTTCCATGTGAAGACACATATTGTCTCTGTCTTTGAAGCATCTCCTCCTCCTTCACTGCCCTCTTGGCTTCTGTCTCCCCTGCTTCATGCCCCACTTGACTCTGATGATATGATATTCCAGGTTCCCATGGCAACGGGCGGGACTCGTCACCATCCCCAATTTCCCATCTCTTAATTCCTGCCCCTTTCATTTGCATAGAAATAACATTTTGGGATGAATGAGCGCTCCCCTCCGGCCCCGCCCTGTGCCTCCTCTCCGGGCGCTTAGTGTCTTATTTGTTTCCGCCCGCCTGCATCGGCACCGACATTCACCTCCCGACGTGAATGATGAAGCTGACAGCATCCAGGATCTGATCTAATCTCTCCGAGCTGTGGGCCTCATTTTAATATTGCCTTTGGCCATGTATTTTTATTACACTCATATTTCATCAAACAATCTCACCAACAAGCGGGTAATGACATAATTAACCTACAGGGGGGAGCGCCCCGCGCTGCCAGGACGATGGATTTAATTGGAGAGGCTTCAAAGCGAGGCCGGCCAATCAGAGAGGTCTGAGAGAGGCGAGGCGAGCGGCGAGTTAACGAGTTTTTAATGACATTAACGTTCAGGTGGTGCTGAGATCTGTGTTTAACATCCAGGTCACTGATACCCAGCTCAGAATAAACACTTTCTGATTTTTTCTAGATTTTACTTTCCCCGAAATGCAGATGGTTATTCTTTAGAAACAGGAAAAGCAAAGTGAGATTAATTCAGATTTATGTTGCTGCTTCTCATGTGTATAATAAAAGTGGCTGCAGTTTGGCCACGTTCACTGTTACTGCTCATAATTCTTCTCCTTGGTTCCCTCAGCACAGAGCTAATGGACTACCTGAAGGCTCCCTGCACGGCTCCGACTTACAATAACATTACTTACACCAGAGGTTAACTAATAACACAAATGAGCATTATTTTCTGCTGCCCGACTTCCTGGAACACAATGGTCATTCCTTTCTTTTCTTTGCAACTAAGCCTGAGGCCTGATTGGCTGAGACCTCAACAACTTCCTGACAGATTATACCAAAGTTTGTGGTGATTGGGATATGATGAACACTTAAAGGTGTAGTGTTCAGTTCAGACAACTTTATTTATCCTTTTTTTCCACTTTTATTAAAAACTGCCTCATGCATCAAACAGAAAAATGTCACAGCCTGGATTTCACAGCCTGTTTGTACTTCCTTGACTTTGTGATGTCATACAGTAGCTCCCTCTGCCTGTAGAGGCTCCCAGCAAGGTCCACCAATCAGAAGAGAGGCTGATGAATAATAATGAGAACTGTGCTGTCTGGAGCTGCAGCAATGATTTAAAAAGTCTCTAAAAAACTAAAAATTGTACTTTAAACCATAAATATCTCATGAAAGAGGATCAAAACTTAATAATAACAAAATACATACAGAAAAATGCTGATATGAACCTTGTTAGGATTATGTGTATAAGATTATCCCATGTTTTACTTATTTCTACTCTTTTATTCTTTGTTCTGTAATAAGTTGTGTGTGTGTGTCCTTTTCTGAGTTATTTTCTAGGTGGACAATGGAGATGTTGCAGCTGTTGACTTGATCAAGATCTGAACTTCCTTCCAATTGTTCAATGCTTTTACCAGACTCCTGTCGTAATGACAGGAAAGTTGTAAATCTGTTGTAACACAATACCTAACCTAGAAATTTAGCTGACCTGTTTACATTCTAGATAAGGAAAAACAAGGCCATGTGTTAGTTAGGTATTTACGATAGTTTAGGTTGTTGCTGACCTTTCCCCCTCCCCTTAGAAGCAACAACCATTTGTCATTAGGGAAGCCCTCAATAAATAGCAGGAGAGCAGGAGATGGAATCAGAGTAGGTAGGAGAATTGTAACTGTGCACATCTCCATCTGCTCTCCTTGCAAGTAAAACTTAATTCTGTTGTCTTCTCTCCTCTTTGTGTTTGTGTATTTAATATTTTAGGTTGTTTGAACCTGACAAACCTTTAACACATTTCTATCTTTTTAATATAGTATGTGTATGTGTATCTGTTTATTAGTAGAATAATTTGTCTTTCTCTGCTCCCTCAGAGGGATTGTGTATCTTTATAGTGAAATCACAAAGATTTGGGAGAAAAAACTTTTTTAAACTGATGAAAATGTTCAGGTCCTGAGTTTTTGATGTGCTGACTCTGTTTCTGAGACGTCGCCCACACACGGCTGAGTGATGGTGTTCCTGTCATCACCTGCGACTCATAGCTGCATAGTTTTGTTCTGTCAGTGTTTTCTGCAAAATCACATAAAACCACAAAGACTGGTGAAAAATAAAAGGAAACCTTATTTTAATTCTGAGAAACAGACTCTGTGTTCTTCCCAACAGAGAAATATCATGTTTGGGTTAAAAATGATCAATGTACGATGTGACTGGTCAAACATGAATTAACAGAGTTGCTTAACATTTGTCTCCTACAACTCCATTAAATAAGGTCACTTTCACACCTAACCGCCTGTCATGCTGCTGGAATGGGAAAACTTCATTGGCTCCTACTTGATTGGTTGATTTTAGAATTCTGTCTGATAGCAGCTATGTGCAACTTGCTCATTGCATTTTTAGAATTACCGAAATTATAAAGTTTAAGTTTTCCACCAATTGAACCTATCATTTAGTAAAACTGATCTTGCCCACAGTTTTTCGTTTAGTAAAGCTCTGGGTTATGGAATTGATTAGAATCACTTCTTGTCAGTACATACTTTTGTTTGGACTTTTAAATGTCTGTCAACTCTGTGTAATTATTCCTCTCTTTATCTCCATGATGTACCTGACGCTCCAGCTCCTCCCACAGCTGCATAAGCAGCCATGTGCTTCTACTTCAGGGAGCTGATGATTGGCTGAAACCAATAACACAAGTGTGTGAATAGTCAAAGAAAACTAATATGTTAATCAGCTGTGGTTTTCGGTGAAAAAACAACCTAAATTCAAACACAAAATGTAATGATTTCAACGAGCATATTTTGCAAAACAAACAAACAAACAAAGATAATCATGTTCTCAGTAATTAAAGATTTTCCTCTGTTGGTCTGACTGGTGCCAGCTCGACTTGTTGCTGGTTTTCTCGTGGCATATCAGTGTTCATCTACACTGTTGTTGATCTTGGTGTGCAGGAAAAAAAAATGCTTGTAAATCTGGAGCAGCATGTAAAGTAGCTGTTGTGATGATGTTTCTTTTGTTATTCATCAGATGCACATGGCTCAGCCGTGCATTTCGACCACCATGTAAAGCAGCGAGAGAGAGCCCATTTCACTGTTACTGTGCTGAGAAACGGCACCAGAGGAAAAGACTAACACTGATAAGAGATGTTGAGTTGATGGTGTTGTTGGTTATATAAAACTAGGTCTAATATATCCTAATAAGCTTATGACACTCCGCTCAACAGTGAGGACTGTATTCTCTCAGCTGGGGTGAGAGAAATTGAACACCAGCAGATCAGGGTGATCCCTCCCTCCTTACAAATGCTGGTTCTGAAATATAAATAAATATAAAATGTACATTTGGTCCTGTGTTTAGTCTGGTGAGCATTCACACTGCATACAAACTGTCCTGGGGTCATTTAATGTGGACCAAACGAGGACAGTGTGAAAGCGTCCTAAAGCACTGATCCATCCACCGAACCCCCCTCCTGCTGCTGAGAGAAGAGGAACTGAAGCGGAACGCTGACTAAACTACATCAACTCATCTGATTTTACCTCCAGAAAATACCTTTAACTTACTTTTGTTACAATACAACTAATGACTATTTTAATATTCAATTAATCTGTTGATTATTGAAACAATTAATCAATTAGCTGTTTGATTTGAATGGTGTAAAATGTGGATCAGTGTTTCCAAAGCTGGAGGTTCAATCTAAAAAGTCATTTTTTGTCCACAACCCAAAGATCATCAGTTTACTATTATAGAGACTAAAGAAACCAGGAAATAATCAGAGAAGAGAAGCTGGAACCAGAGAATTTGGACATTTTCTTCTTACAAATGCCTTAAATTTATTATTAAAATAGTTGGAGATCAGTATAAAAATTGGAATCCAATCAATTTATCTTTGTAGCTCTACTTATCTTCCAAAAACTCAAGTGTTTTTTAAGTTGTTCGTTTTTTCCAGTGTAATGAAATGATCGTTCACTGTTGAACTGCTGCAAACATGCAGGACATTTAACATCCACTGTCTTTTATTTCACGTCTTTTTTTCTCTCCTCTTGCTATAAAAGCTGAATGATTTGAGGCATAAAGTGGGAGATATATGCTCCCGTTCCCCCTCTGCTCTGCCGGGTTGCGTCAGTCCATCCTCCACTCAGAGGAAAAAACCCTTTTCTCTTCTCACCTCTTCACCCCAGCATCATCATCCTGGTGACATCAGCACATTCACGGCGTATCTCTGTGAAACCGTTTGAACGCCAGCTATTAAAATCATGAAACATTAACGACGCTGAGAGCAATTATGTCCCTCCATAGCCAGAGGGCTTGGTTCATTTATTATGCATCTGTTGCTTCCCCTTCACGTCCGGCTTTCAAACTGTGGGGCAGGTTAGAGCCCGAGTGTTGCCGGCTGAGATCTTGCTACTATTAAGGGAATTAAATCCAGCTAAGAGGCCTCTCACAGAGAACATAAATTATCCATTATCTCCCCTTCTTGGTGGCCTTCTCCAGCCCTTGTCTAGCAGTTTTTTTATTGCCATGCTCTCATTTACCCTTGCAGCTCATCTGCTGGAGACTCTTAAAACCACGCCAGATAAAAATAAGATCTATGGAATGAGCTGCTGCTTTGTTTGCGATACATACAACTTTAAAAACGCATTTCCATAAAAGCTGCCGAGGCCGGTGACACGCTGACAGCATGAGTGACTTTTTTATTTTCTATTTATTTATTGACTTTAAACCGAAGCTTCTCTTGAGTTGAAGTTTCTATATCTTCTCTGCATCGAGAGCAGAGTTGATCTGTGACATTTGAAGTCAGAGTCTGAGCCCGTATGCCAGAGGTAATACATTACATATGCCATCATTATGCTAGGTGATGTATTGTGGAGATATTTATAAGCACGATCATCAAACCAAAGGGTCGAGGACAAAGATAATTTCTGTTGTGTTCAGTTTGTATCACTGGTTAACAGTTTTTTTTTTCCCCTTGATACTAAGAACATCTTCAAATGTTAATCCATAATTTTCAGAATCTCTGCACAAGTTGTTTTGGCTCGAAAAATATAATAAATCTGAAATAATTGTTGCTGCATTTAAAATTATTCTGAGCTCATATGACTACAGTTCAGGCTGTGTTTTAATGGCTGAGTATCAATCAATTCAATCGATTGTATTTAAAGTGCAGAATCACCATGCAGCCTGATGCCAGTTCACATTACAATTTACCAAAAAGCAATAAAATGATGTAAATTCAAATAATAATAAATACTACTACTACTACTACTACTACTACTACTACTACTACTACTACTACTAATAATAATAATAATAATAATAATAATAAGGACATTAAAAAAAAAATCAGTAGTTAGAAGGTGGATGATTACGCTGCAAAAAATGTTTTTTGTTACAATTAATTCAATGTTGAGTAGAAATATCTTTATCTGATTCCTCTGGGGGATCTGACTGACAACAAAACATGTGACAAGTTCACTGGATTAATTAAAGGCTTTCCTATATTACAACAGAATACATAAAACTTTATATATTTTACCACCTAAAACCTCTAAAAGTAGCTAAAATAAAACTTTCAAGAACGAATTGATTCATTGATTATTCTGTCAACATCCATTGATTTCATCAGTAACTGTAATTAAATCATCATTTTAGTTATTTTTGAAGTAAAGATGTAAAACAATCTGATCTCAAGTAATATAATAATTTAGGTATTTTAGGTAAGTTAGGTACTTTTTTATATTACAGAACATGTTAAATTGTCACATGTTCAGGTTCAGGTGTGTCACAGTCCAGGTGTGTTATTTACAGGTGACAGCTGTGAGTTTTTGCTTTTCCTGGACTTGATAATTAATTCATTACCTGCAGCAGATAGAGACGCAGTCGCTGGTTAACACCATTATTTTTGACTGAAGTGATTTCATCTTCGTTCTCCCGCTTTTGGCGTTTCCTCGCCGGTTGGCAGGCGTTGGGGGGGGGGGGGGTTTACAAGAAACACGACGGGGCACAATGCTGATGATTAGGGATCAGCTGATTTGGCACTCACTGTAATCTTAAATATAAAAAAAAATGATATGAAATCACTTGCTTTACAGCTGTGGAAGTGATTTTCTCCATAGGAGTAACCTTTACTAATCAGCTTTGTGCCACAGAAAGGCCTGAATATAATATATATTATACATAACTGAATACAATGCATAACTGAATATATTTGGCACTTTGTACTGTAGTGATAATGTGAGAGAGGAGAAGCTGCAGACACTTTGAACACATCCTCGCTCCTTACTCACTCCCTACTCCTCCCTACTTACTGGCTCCTTACTCCTCTTTCCCTCCTCCCTCCATCCCATTAGCATAACATGGTTCTGTCAGGCCCTGGAACTCTGGTGCTCCTTCCATCCAACCACCATCATCTCGATCCATCCCTGTGTGACAAATCTACTTCCCAAAGGGCCATCTCAACAAACACACATCTGACCACAGATGGAAAGAAGAACACACACACACAACCATGGACAGTGACTATTTATATAACTTGCACACAGTCTATGATCAAATACAGGATGCAAACAAATTCATTCAACTGAACATGTCACCTTCCCTTGCAGCACAACTTTTGGCCTCATCCAAAAGCAAAGACATGTACGTGATAGCACAGCAGCCATTTAACCACAGCCTGATAAGCCAATCATTTGCCATAATAAGCAAAAGAAAACCTGCACTCACCTGTCAGAAGTGAACTCTGTGTGCTTTCTGTGCAAACAGGTGGAGACAATCAGGGCGGGGCCAACCATCAGACACACGAGGGGAAAGGGAAGTTATCCAACATATGAAGGAAGACAATGTCACAATAAAAGCATGAAGCATGAAAACAAGGCAACATCTGGTGTCAGGTTTCAGTTCATGTCAAGAGTGCAGACTACACTATATAAAACTATATGCCAGTTTTTAAATTGTGTTGATAGGGCAAGTAAATCCACAGTTATAAATTATTTATGTCATAATTTTTTCAGAATATTTTTTATCACATTCTGTACATATTCGCTGCATGTTTGGTGCGGGAAAAGAAAGAAAAAGGAGACAAGAATTAAAAGTAATCAAAAACATCCAGTTATAGCCCAGACTCCGGAGGGTTAGGCAAGGCAAGGCAAGTTTATTTGTATAGCACATTTCAACAACGAGGTAATTCAAAGTGCTTTGCATAAAACATTAAAAGCATCAAGATACAATTTAAAACAGTTGATTAAAATAAAAAAAATAAAGATAAGAATTAAGAAATTAAAACAAAGAACAAGTTACAGTGCAGTGTAGAGTAATTAAGAATGATATTAGCTGTAGGCAGCATTGAACAGAAAAGTCTTCAACTGTGATTTAAAAGCAGTGAGAGTTGCGGCAGACCTGCAGGTCTCTGGGAGTTTGTTCCAGATCTGTGGGGCATAGAAACTGAACGCTGCTTCTCCATGTTTAGTTCTGACTCTAGGAACAGAGAGCAGACCTGATCCAGATGATCTAAGAGGTCTGGATGGTTCATAAGGGATCAGCAGATCTGCAATATACCTAGGACCTAGACCATTCAGGGCTTTATAAACCAGTAAGAGTATTTTAAAGTGAATTCTTTGGCAGACAGGAAGCCAGTGCAAGGACCTTAGAACTGGAGTGATATGGTTTACTTTTTTAGTCCTAGTCAGGACTCGAGCGGCAGCATTTTGAATCAGCTGCAGCTGTCTGATCGACTTTTTAGAGAAGCCTGTAAAGACCCCGTTGCAGTAGTCTAGTCTACTGAAGATAAAAGCATGGACAAGCTTTTCAAAATCTTGCTGAGACATAAGGCCTTTAATCCTTGATATATTCTTCAGGTGGTAGTAGGCTGACTTTGTAACGTTTTTTATGTGACTATTTAAATTCAAGTCTGAGTCCATAACTACACCCAGATTTCTAGCTTGGTTTGTAGGCTTTAACATTGCTGATGAAGATGAGCGCTGACTTTCAATCGTTCTGCCTTGGCTCCAAAAACAATTACCTCAGTTTTATCTTTGTTTAATTGGAGAAAGTTCTGGCACATCCAATCATTAATTTGTTCAATGCATTTACTCAGTGTTTGTATTGGATTATGATCTCCTGGTGATATACTGATGTAAATTTGTGTGTCATCTGCATAATTATGGTAACTTATTTTATTTTCTTTCATAATTTTAGCGAGTGGGAGCATGTAAATGTTGAATAGTAGAGGCCCCAGAATTGAACCTTGGGTGACCCCACAGCTTATGTCTATATGTTCAGATGTGTAGTTGCCTATAGACACAAAGTAGTCTCTGTCCTTTAAGTAGGATTCAACCCATTTTAGTGCTGTGCCAGTAAGTCCCACCCAGTTCTCCAGTCGGTGTAATAATATGTTGTGGTCAACCGTGTCAAATGCGGCACTAAGATCCAGTAATACTAAGACTGAAATTTTGCCATTGTCTGTGTTTATGTGGATGTCATTACAGACCTTAACTAGAGCAGTCTCAGTGCTGTGGTGGGGTCGGAAACCTGACTGGAAGACTTTAAAACAGTTGTTCAGTGTCATATAGTTAGTCAGCTGTCTAAAAGCTGCTTTTTCAATTATTTTACTTACGAACGGAAGGTTTGATATGGGCCTGTAGTTATTCATTACTGTATTGTCCAGATTGTTCTTTTTTAGCAGTGGCTTGATGACTGCAGTTTTTAGGGCCTGTGGGAACACACCTGACACAAGTGACGTGTTTACAATGTGCAGAAGATCTGTGGTCATGCAGTTAGAAACTTTTTTAAAAAAGCTTGTTGGCAGAATATCCAGACAGCAAGAGGAGGATTTCAGATGTTGTATAATGTCCTCCAGATTTTTATGGTTGATTGGATTAAATTTTGTCATGCCATCACAATTGATTTTGAGTTCACACTGGGACGACACATGTTCTGTACCTGGCATGGAGGAGGTGACTGCTTGTCTAATTTTGAAAATTTTTTCAGTGAAGAAGGAGGCAAACTCATTGCAGGCTCTGGTGGATACAAGTTCAGGGGCTACTGACACAGGGGGGTTTGTTAGCCTATCGACAGTAGCAAACAGAGTACGTGAATTATTTTTGTTTTTGGAGATAATGTCAGAGAATAAGGACTGCCTTGCTTTTCTCAATTCAAGATTATAAAGCCTAAGTTTCTCTTTATAGATGTCATAATGCACCTGAAGATTAGTTTTTCGCCACCTGCGTTCAGCTTTCCGGCATTCTCTTTTACCGATTCTGACCAGCATTTCATTTCTCCATGGAGATCTCTTTTTGCCAGAGATAATCTTCATTTTCACCGGTGCAAAGGCATCAATAAGATTTGTAACTTTAGTGCTGAAGTTTTCTAAAAGTTCATTCACTGTAGTGTAGGGGGTGGCAGGTGTCGGAGAGAAAGCTGGATAAACATTTCTCTAGTGTTATCAGTGATGTACCATTTTGATATTACCTCTGTTTGAACACTTCTATGTGTGGAGAAAGTGCTCTTAAAGAACACACAGGAATGGTCAGACAAACCAACATCAGTCACCTCAACCTTAGAAATGTTTAAACCTTTAGAGATAACTAAATCCAAAGTGTGACTGTGGCAGTCGCCTTGCCCCCGTGAGTTCCCCGGCACCGAACAGACGCACAACAAGTCCAGTCTTTTCTGGTTTAGCGGGTTTTTCCCCGGGCTTTATTGGCGCGTACACACACACACACACACTGAGGCCGTCTGCAGCCGATCGCAGGCTTCATGTGCTGCCGTCTGCTCGGCTCTCCGTCGTCCGTTCCTCTCCTCTCCCTCGCGGGTCCAGCCTGCTACTGTTTTAAAAGAGATGGTGAGAGTAATTAGCGCACCTGTACTCACTGCTCAATTACTCTCACCTGGCGCCGCTCCCCTGAGCCCTCTCCACACCTTTCTCCTGCAGCCGATGCGCCACGCCCCCTCCACATACCTCCACCGCCCGACTTAGGCCGGGGAGCCGTCCGGCCTAACCTACTCCCCCCCCCGCCTCCCCATGGGAGCGGGAAAGGAAGTCGGCCACGGCCATCTGCGCCCCCGGCCTATGGATCACTGTGAACTTAAAAGGCTGTAAAGCTAGATACCACCGAGTGATCCGGGCGTTGGCATCCTTCATGCGGTGGAGCCACTGAAGGGGAGCGTGGTCCGAGCAGAGGGTGAATGGGCGCCCCAGCAGGTAGTACCGCAGAGCATCGACCGCCCACCGGATGGCCAGGCACTCCCTCTCCACCGTGCTGTACCTGGCCTCCCTCTCCGACAGCTTGCGGCTGATGTACAGCACTGGGCGGTCGACGCCCCGCACCCGCTGGGACAGAACGGCCCCCAGCCCCCTGCCCGACGCATCAGTCTGCAAGACAAAAGGGAGAGAGAAGTTAGGTGTGTGGAGAAGAGGCTCCCCACAGAGGGCCTGCTTTACCCTCTCAAGCGACACCTGGCACTGCTCCGTCCACTGGACCGGATCTGAAGCACCCTTTCGGGTGAGGTCGGTTAGAGGGCTGGTCAGCTCTGCGAAGTTGGGGATAAATCGCCGGTAATAGCCGGCCAGCCCCAAAAACCGCCGCACCTCTTTTTTGGTCTTGGGCCTTGGGCAGGCTGCAATCGCTGCTGTCTTGTCTACCTGCGGACGCACCTGCCCGCCGCCCAAGTGGTACCCCAGATACCGTACCTCCCTCCGTCCAACTTCACACTTCTTTGGGTTGGCCGTAAGCCCCGCCTGCCTCAGTGACTCGAGCACCGCGGCCACCTGCCGCACATGCTCCGCCCAGGTGTTACTGTGGATGATGACATCATCCAGGTAGGCGGCAGCATATGCGGCATGGGGGCGCAGCACCCGGTCCATGAGGCGTTGAAAAGTGGCTGGGGCCCCAAACAACCCAAACGGAAGTGTGACAAATTGGTACAAACCGTACAGAGTGGAGAAGGCCGTTTTCTCCTTGGACTCTGGAGACAAGGGAATCTGCCAGTAGCCCTTGGTCAAATCCAGCGTCGTGAAAAAGCGAGCAGGGCCCAGGCGATCCAGGAGTTCGTCGACCCGGGGCATTGGATAGGCGTCAAACTGTGAAACATCATTCACCCTGCGATAGTCCACACAGAACCGGATAGACCCATCTTTCTTGGTTACAAGAACGATGGGGCTACACCAGGCACTGTTGGACTCTTCTATTACACCCATCTCCAACATAGCTTTCAATTCAGCCTGAACCACTTTTCTCTTGTGTTCAGGTAGCCGATAGGGCCGCGAACGCACCGTCACCCCTGGGTGAGTCTCGATACGGTGTTGAATAAGGCTTGTGCGTCCTGGCAGGGGGGAAAACACATCAGCGTAACGCTGCTGCAACCTGGCAATGTCTGCTCCCTGGGACGGTGAGAGATGGTCTTCACAACGGAGCGGGGCAGGATTGGTCGATTTTGGTACCTCGGGCCCCAACTCATCTCTCTCTCTAATTGTCGTCACCAGGGAAACAGGCTCCGCCTCTCTCCACGCTTTAAGGAGGTTGAGGTGATAAATCTGTGTTGCCCCTCCCCTGTCAGATCGCACAAGCTCATAGTCAACGTCACCCACTCGCCGTGTGACCACAAAGGGCCCTTGCCACTTGGCGAGTAATTTGGAATTGGAAGATGGGAGCAATACAAGCACTTTATCTCCCGGTGAAAATTGTCTCAGCCTCGATCCTCTGTTGTACAGACGCTGCTGACGTTCCTGGGCCCGGAGCAAATTCTCACGTGATAACTGCCCTAGTGTGTGGAGTTTTGCTCTCAGGTCCAGGACGTACTGAACTTCGTTCTTACTTGGGCTTGGACCGTCCTCCCAGCTTTCTTTAACCAGGTCCAGAACCCCCCGTGGTTTCCTGCCGAACAGCAGCTCAAAGGGAGAAAATCCCGTTGAGGCCTGGGGTACCTCGCGCACTGCAAACAACAGAGGAGGTAGCCATTTATCCCAATTATGATTATCATCGTGCACAAACTTACGGATCATGGACTTCAAGGTCTTATTCAGGCGCTCCACGAGGCCGTCCGTTTGCGGGTGGTAGATGCTAGTTCGAATAGACTTGATGCCCAATAACCCGTACAGTTCTCTCAGTGTTCGTGACATAAATTGGGTGCCCTGGTCAGTCAGGATCTCTTTCGGGATCCCGACTCGGGAGATAACTTGAAACAGCGCTTGCGCCACACTCTTTGCAGAGATGGTGCGCAGCGGCACTGCCTCGGGATATCGCGTTGCGTAATCCACCAGGACTAACACAAAGCGATATCCCCGTGCGCTCCGGTGAAATGGCCCGATGAGGTCCATCCCAACGCGTTCAAATGGGACCTCCATCAGTGGTAATGGGCGCAATGGCGCTCTCGGGACGGCCGGTGGGTTAACTAACTGGCATTCGGGGCAAGACGCGCACCAGCGGCGCACGTCTGCCCGAATGCCTGGCCAATAGAATTGGGCCATTATCCGGTTCAGTGTTTTATCATATCCCAGGTGTCCAGCCATCGGGTTGTAATGAGCCGCCTGGAAAACTATTTCCCGACGGCTTTTCGGGACCAACAACTGGGTTATTATGTCGCCTGTCTGAGTGTCACGACTCACTCTGTATAATCTGTCCCTGCGCAAAGAAAAATGTGGATATGACAGCGCTGCGTCAGGGCGCACCATGTGACCATCAATTCGTATCACTTGGTCAAAGGCAAAGCGCAGAGTATCGTCACGAGACTGCTCGAGTGGAAAATCTTCCATGGAGTCAAACACGGGAACCTGCGGAGCCTCCGGTGGAGGCACCGCCGGCTCCCCCTCCCCGTCTGCAGCGTCGGACAACCTCGCGTCGCCACTAAGCACAGCGCACATATCCCCTGTCCCTGTCGGTCGCGAGCGCACCCCCACACATCGCCCCACTAACTTATCAAACCCCGGCCAATCCGTGCCCAAGATCAGAGGATGCGCCAGGCGGGAACTAACCGCAGCCTTCACATTATGCTTTTTACCCTTGTAGCGAATTTCCACCGGCACCACAGGATATCTGTGAATATCCCCATGCACACACCTGATATCCACCCATCCCGCCTCTAACAGTGCCCCAGGTCGAATCAGGTTCTGGTGAACTATAGACTGCATGCAGCCCGAGTCCACCATTGCCTGATGTGTACCCCCCTGAATCCTTACCGGAACGCTGTACGTCTCTCCCGGACCGGGGGAGGGTGCCGGGGGCCCGACAACCCGGATCACCTGCCCGACCTCCATGAGCGGACACTCGCGGCGGAAGTGTCCGGGCTGCCCGCACCTCCAGCACTCCTGCCCTGCCGCCTGAGGGACCCTCTGTGGGCTAGGACCGGCGCCCGTAGCGGCTGGACCCTGTGGTGGAAGGAAAACAGAGGGGGCGTTAGTGCGGGGGGCAGGGGTGGGACGGGCGGATGTTTCGGGGGGGGGACCGGGTATGGTGGCGGGTCTCCTGCGAGGAGCCGGACTGGGGCGGCCGGCGGACACCGGCCGCGCCTCCGATGTCTGGCCCCGGGAGAGGACGGCCAGGTGGTCCTCTGCGAGGGTGACCGCCGTCGCCAGGTCGGCGGGGCGGTGGCAGCGCACCCATTCCAGGGTGCCCGCCGGCAGCCCCTCCACGAACTGCTCCAGGACGATCTTCTCCATCAGCTCTCCCTCGCCTGCGGTCCCCCCCGGCCGGGCTGCCCGCACCTCCAGCACTCCTGCCCTGCCGCCTGAGGGACCCTCTGTGGGCTAGGACCGGCGCCCGTAGCGGCTGGACCCTGTGGTGGAAGGAAAACAGAGGGGGCGTTAGTGCGGGGGGCAGGGGTGGGACGGGCGGATGTTTCGGGGGGGGGGCCGGGTATGGTGGCGGGTCTCCTGCGAGGAGCCGGACTGGGGCGGCCGGCGGACACCGGCCGCGCCTCCGATGTCTGGCCCCGGGAGAGGACGGCCAGGTGGTCCTCTGCGAGGGTGACCGCCGGCAGCCCCTCCACGAACTGCTCCAGGACGATCTTCTCCATCAGCTCTCCCTCGCCTGCGGTCCCCCCCGGCTGCAGCCACCTGTACGCCGCGTCCCTTAGCTGCTGGGCGTGGACGAAGGGGCGGTCGGTGGGACCCAGCTTGGCCCCCCGGAACCTCCGCCGGTGGTCCTCCGCCGAATATCCCAGTCGGTCGAGGACGGCCCTCTTCACTGCCCGGTACTGTCCCCGTGAGGAGGCAGGCAGGCCGAGCGCCGCCGTCTGTGCGTCCCCCGCCAGCAGAGGCAGCAGGCGCACGGCCCACTCTGCCTCCGGCCACCCGCACGCCGACGCCGTCGCCTCGAACATTTCCAGGAACGACTGGACGTCGTCGCTCCCGGTCATTCGCTGCAGTGTGACGCCGGCGAGCGGGGGGCTCGGTGACGCCGTCCCCGACCGAGCCAGCATCCTCTGCAGCAGCTGCGTCTGCCCCTCGACCTGCTGCTGAAGCGCCGAGAGCTGCTGTCTGCTGGCCGCTGCCTGGTCCCGGCTCATCGCGGCGACCTCCGCTAAGATTTGTGCCAGCGCTGTGGCTGGTTGCACCTGCTGTGGCTCAGTCATCCTTCTGCCGGATCCCTATTGGGCGCCAGATGTGGCAGTCGCCTTGCCCCCATGAGTTCCCCGGCACCGAACAGACGCACAACAAGTCCAGTCTTTTCTGGTTTAGCGGGTTTTTCCCCGGGCTTTATTGGCGCGTACACACACACACACACACTGAGGCCGTCTGCAGCCGATCGCAGGCTTCATGTGCTGCCGTCTGCTCGGCTCTCCGTCGTCCGTTCCTCTCCTCTCCCTCGTGGGTCCAGCCTGCTACTGTTTTAAAAGAGATGGTGAGAGTAATTAGCGCACCTGTACTCACTGCTCAATTACTCTCACCTGGCGCCGCTCCCCTGAGCCCTCTCCACACCTTTCTCCTGCAGCCGATGCGCCACGCCCCCTCCACAGTGACCTTTGATATGTGTTGGTTTAATGTTGAATTAATCCATAATTTTCAAGGACACAACACAGTTCTTTAGCACTGCTGTCCTGAGCGTTATCCACATGAATGTTAAAATCACCAACAATAATGACATAGTCAAAGTCAATGCAGGTTACAGACAGCAGTTCAGAAAAGTCATCAAAAAAGTTTGCACAATATGTTGGTGGCCTGTAAATATTCAGAAAAACTGCCCGGGGCGAGGAATTTAACTGAAGGGCAACATATTCAAATGAATTAAAATGTCCATATAACATCTGTTTGCATTTGAGGGAGACATTAAACAATATGGCAACTCCACCCCCTCTCTTTCCCACCCGAGTTTCACTTATAAAACTGAAGTTTGGAGGGGTTGACTCAATGAGCATGGTTGCACTGTTATCTGGGTTCAACCATGTTTCAGTTAAAAACATAAAATCAAGGTTGGTTAAATCCAGTTACCCCACTCTACCCACACTCTTTTATTTTCGGAGAATATGGCAAATTCACTTAGTCATTAAAAAGCATGAAAATAATCAATACTGTTATTAGTAATTGAGTCAGTGACAAAAGTGTGATGTAGTGTAACCCTAAAAACTTGGTACCAGATAGTTTAACTCTCTTAAAAAAGGTTTTCCAAAAATGGAAAACACATATCAACTAGTTTTATATTCTAGGTGGATTAAATATTTAAAATGTATCATTTTGTTTTTGTTTACACTATTTGATATTAGTCAGTCAGTCAGTCATTTTCTATACCTGCTTATTCCTCATTAGTGTATCTGTGCACGTTTGTTCGTTGCTTATTATTGGTGCATCTGTAAATTCCTACATGGCCAATGTCTTTGAACACACCAATTCAATTCAATTCACTTTATTTGTATAGCCCAATTTTACAACACAGTTGTCTCGAAGTGCTTCACAAAATCCAGTCCAAAGTGACCCAGACATCCCCCGTCCTTAGACTCTCCTTCTCGGCAAGGAGAAACCTCGAGGAGGACCACAGTGAAGGAGAGATCCACTCCCATGGACGGACAGGCTATAGATGAACCAGGACTGACAGACATCCATCTGATGATGAAGTAATAGTCTATAAAGATGTTTCAGTCTGTAGAGATGCTGTAGGGTGGGGGCAGAAGGGTGGGTCCAACCAGGCAGGTGAAGGAGTAGTTCATCAGGGGCCTCGATGAGTCGCATCAGGAGTCGTCATCGTTGGGCCTGGGGAGAGGGACTCTGGGTGAATAGTGATGTAAAGACCAAGTATAAACTAGATCCTGTTTATTAATGACAGACAGTGATACATGGTACCAGAAAGAGATGATAGAGCTCAGTGACTGTATTTCCCCCAGCATTCTCACTCACGCTTAGACTGAACTGTGGGTTTAAGTCTACCTTTAGCTACCCTGACCATAGGCCTTTTGGAACAGGAATGTTTTCAGTCTAGCCAGTAAACATCAGTTAAGTGTCCATAGAACCATGAGTTATGATGTTTTCTTAGATGTTGCACTCTGTTTGTATTTATTCTAGCTAACAAACAAGGCTGGAACTAGCTGTGAACTCGCACCTACCTCACTAATACCTAATACCTCACTCCCTTCTTTCTTACTCCTCTCTCACTTCTCATATTTCTCTCCAGTTGATTTTGTTGCTTTCTGCAATGTCAGGTGAGTTTCTAAACACAATTTAAAACAATACAAAATTAACAAAGACAAAAATTATGAGATAAAGTGACTAAAAAAGATATATAAACACTAATTGATGATCAGTTTAGACAGGATAATGATTGATTGAATTGATCGATTGAATGATAGATTATTGTGCATGTGTCTCTCCTCAGTAAATTTTCAAATCTTCCTCATGATTTATCAGCCCCCAAATTTTCTCCATTTTTTTTGTTGAGTTTCTTGCAGTGAAGGAAGATGCAGCTTAATTTATCCCGAGGTAATTTGACTGCAAGGTGTAGCGGAAAGGATTGATTGAGTCAAATCAGGAATATTGACTCTTCCTATGCCAAAACATTCAGTGCTGACTCCCTCCTTCCTCCACCAGACATCAGACACTAACTGAGGATGAGGAGGAGCAGGAATGAGGAGGATGAGGAGGACGAGGAGAAGCAGGAGGATGAGGAGGAGCAGGAGAAGGAGCTGGAGACGGCTGCAGAGCTAGAAAAAGTATTTGGACATGTAAAAGTTCAGATCCTGAAGTCCACTGTGTTAAAAAGGTCAGTTAATAATAATAGTCACATGAAAGGAAAAGTAAACTTTAGTCTCAACCTGGAGATTTTCATCTGTCATATCAGTTTACTTAGAAAATAATAATAAGTAGAAATAAGATGGTTACATATGTAGTGAGATCCTTTTATCAGTGGATCCTGTGACACTTTTAAATAAAGCAAAGTCTTCCTGAGACTGAAACTGGCTCTGATGTTTTTATTAATTCAGTCTTTTTAAGTTGTAGTCTAGTTTTTATTAGTTTTCATATTTTGTAATATTGGTATTCGTCAGTATCCTGGCTCCGCCTCTTCTACTTAATCTTCATTTTCTTTCACTCTCTGTCTGGGTCTCAGTGTATACTTTAGTTTTCTCTGGACAAATGTTCACCTGTCCAATCAGAGAACAGGGGCATGACCGAACAATGGCTTTGAGGTGGTTGCTAGTTTGAGTTGTAGGTAGTCTACGGTTGTACTTCAGTAATAGTATAGTTGTAATTCAGTAATGGTCTATGGTTTTATTCAGTAATGTTGTAGGTTTTAGGGGGCCTCCAAGACCAGTTGGAATAGCCACCTGCCAAGATATTATTAAATGAGAAGGATAATAAAAATTATAATTATTGCACACAAGAATTCACAAGAACAATTCTCATTGGTGGTTTTATTGTTATGGTTTGGTTCTTGGTTTTGTGTTGTGTTCTGTTTTCTCCTTTTTTTCAACTATCTTTCCTGCAGAGCGATGGGTTACGGCGGGTCGTGGTCTGGGCCCTCAGTGGCATAGGAGGAGATGCAGCTGGCGGCAATCACTAATCACCAGGGCCCTTTATATATCCGGAAACAACACTCCACCAGCGTCGGATTATATTTGCCCGTGTCTTCGGTAATCGACGACCGTAGGTGGCGGACCTGTTCGTCTCCGATGTCCTCTGGATGTACCTTGTTTCTCGTGCTCACCGTGTTCTCCTCTTTTTTCCGTAGTCTCCAGGACTTCTCCGTCCTCCTCACGCCGCGTCCCGCTCGAGAGCTCCTGCCTCCCCCGTCCCTGGCTGGGCAGTCCGGACCGTCACTGCCTCCTCTGCCAGCCAGCGCCTTTAGTTCTGTTTTTACCTTTTGTGTTTGGAATAAACTCGTTTTTGCACTTTCACCTGCCTCTGTCTCTCCTCTGGGGTCCGGCCAAGAACCAAACATCACATTTATTGTAATTAGTGATGTACCGATCCAGGTTTTTCCGATCCAATCCGATACTGACCATGGGCTAAACATATTGGCCAAAATCCGATATCGATCCGATATCAACTACTGTTGAATCAATGAACTGTTGTGTGGACATGAGGTGGCATGACCACACAGCCCCTTTAGCATGGATGAGCATCTTTCAAATTTGATTTTCCATATCTACTAAAGACGTAAAATATGCTTTTGCTTCTTTTATTACACTGGGATGAATAATTAAATACAAAAATAATGAATAGTATGAACAATTCCTCCATCTGTATCAAAGTGATCATTAGTTTACTATGTGCTGTTACTCTTTAATCATTGTTAACAATAAGAAAGGTTTGATAGAGAAACGAGGTGTATTTTTTAAAGTGATATAAACGGGGTGCACTTAAAGATCTGCATAACTGGCAGGTCCACGCAGGGATGCACCGCGTTGTTGTTGCGACGCGTCGGAGGGCATCGTGAACAAGGAGGACTGTGATTGGTCAGTTCAGCCGTGGTGGCCTACAGTCTCCCCACAAACAGCTTCTCTATCGCTTCCGCTTCAACATTTGCCACAAAACCATTTTCTCTGATATCAATGGGCTCCAAACATGTGCACTACATCCGGTTGTATGAAGGAGAATTAGGACCAGGAAAAAAAAAAGTTGGAAAAAAAACGGAAACGGAAAAAAAGTCCGGTACAAACCCGAAAGAAAAAGCAGGCAAAAGGCAAAAAAAACTCAGCTACATAGAGTCCGGAATATGTTTTATTTTGCGCTTTAACATATGCAATAAAAGCATTTGCTCCGTGATATTGATAAGCTCCAAAAACACGTGCTGCATCCTGATACAAGAATGAAAGAAAAAAACAGGAAAAAAAAAAAAGGCAGTTACATCCAGTCCTGAATATGTCTTATTTAGGTGTTTTTTGCCTGTTTTTTTCATTTTTGTACCAGACTTTCTTTTGTTTTTTACCTGGTGTACAGTTGCTACTGTCAATCTTCAGTAGCGGCTTGTGAGCGGGTCGTTGAGAGTCTGGGACATGTCGGAGTTGTTGTTTGTGGTGTTTATTTAACAATGTTATTACCTCCCTCACAATGTTCACATTGTAGATGTCACACACAGCGGTCTGATTTGTTCTCTTATTAAGTTTAAGATGTTTCCAAATGATTTATTGGCTCCATGTTACTCTTTACTTGAATGCTCTGCGTGATAACGTAACCAGCTTGCAAACATAGAATCAAAGTAACTAGATGCGTGACTGGATCGGAACACTGGAGGTGTCAATGCTGTAGCTACATCGTAGCTACGTAAACAGAAGTATAAGCTAGGCTTTATCTGTGCAGCAAACTCTGATGTGGATGGCAATGCACTGGCTCTAGAAATAAAGTATTCCTGAACTCCCCCAATCAAAATGACTGTATTTAACCTACCTCTCTCATAACGATATCTGTGAGTTATACCCAAATATTTGGGTAACCTTTAGGATTGCTTGCACTCTCCCAGTAACAGTATTATCAGCAGAAGAGAGCTTTTCCAAACTAAAATGAATCAAAAGCTTCTTGAGATCTACAATGGAACAGGAATGACTGTTCCATTGTAATTGGCGGACCTGCACTTATTATTATCAACAGATAATAATCTCCTATAATAATCATCAATAATGGTCATCAACGATTTTCCTCCCGACAAGACAGAAAACTTAGATTTTGAAGATAAATGATTAAGGTAAAGGAAAAACAACACAAGCACTCTCTTAAAGGACTAATTCAGTGGGTTATTTTAGGCTAGCTTTCATATGTTCTTTACATAGTTTAAGCATAATGTAGCTTAAATGTTGTGCAGCCACAACATATACAAAGGCTCAGCCAATGATCAACTCCAGGATGATCAGAGACAGTCTGGAGTTAACTGTAAGTGCTGTGACAGGTAGAAGACGCCTGTGTGAACGCCTGTATCAACTGAAATTACCACAGGTGGACTCCAATTAAGCTGTAGAAACATCTCAAGGATGATCAGTGGAAACAGGATCAATTTTGAGCTCCATGGCAAAGGCTGTGAATACTTATGTATATGTGGTTTCTTAGTTTTTTTTTTGTTTGTTTTTTTGTTTGTTTTTTTTAATAAATTTGCAAAAATCTCAAAAAAAAAACAACTTTTTTCACATTGCCATTATGGGGTGTTGTGTGTAGAATTTTAAGGAAAAAGGAATTGAATCAAGTTTGGAATAATGCTGTAACAAAGCAAACTGTGGAAAAGGTGAAGTGCTGTGAATACTTTCTAGATGCACTGTATTAGAGTTTATTGAGTGTTTTTGTTGGCTGAAACATAGAAGATGCTCACAGTTGTTTCATCAGTGGTAGAAAAGAACTTGGAGGGCAAAGTTCCTTAGGTAAAACAAGGCAGCTTTAGTGACGTGGTTGGCATGGGAACAGAAAGGGCGGGGTCAGTCAAAGATGATTCTGAGGTTACAGATCTGGCTGAACCATCAATGGAAAAAGAGAAGGTCTGATTTTGAGTCAATGATGAGTATTTCTGATTTACTGCAGTCGAGTTTGAGAAAGTTCTGTTGCCTCTATGGTTATATATCATGTCGATGGGTGATTTGTCTGAGGGGAAGGATGAAGAGGAGGGGATCAAGCAGGGAACCTTGGGGGACTCCGTGAGTGACTGCAGAGGCGGATGATTTACCGTTGTTGATGTTGATGAATTGGTGGCAGGCTATGAGATACGAGGTGAACCAGGAGGGGGCGAAGATGTGAGAGGAGGACGAGGGCTGAGGTCAGGGAGGATGAGGAGGGTGAAGGAACAGAGTCATTGAGTTAACACAAAAACTTAAAATGATTGGTAAAGATGCCCTGGAGTGAATCCCTCACACTTAACCCTCAAGCTCAACCCGTAATCTTATTAGTGGTTCTCAAAACCAAGTGTTAGGGGCCATTTGATGTCTTGGAAATAGGACATACCCCTTAAATGTAGAGATGTCTTCCGGCTGGGAGGGGGTTGGGGGGGTACTTGAGAGAACAATTACAGAAGAACACTTATATCTGTTAAAAGTCAGTTACAATTGATTCAAAAAAAATTTTTTAAAGTTATTGAAATAGATTTTATTATTATTTATTTTTTATAACAACGTAAATAACTTTCAAAAGATAAATGGTTCCCTTTAAACAAAGGTAGCGAAAAGAAATGTGCAAAAAGTGCAGTAACAGTCAACAAAAAACAATCAGACCTGAGAACCCAGGGATGAAATGTGATTGCAGTTTCAAAGAATTAAAATGCAATAACATTTTATCAAACAGTTGGAAAAAAAAACAAAAAAAAAACACACTGGGCTTCAGTCCCCTTCAGATAGTTTATGAGGTGAATTTTTGCTTCTTTTTCCTCTGGGAAGGGATTGGGGGGTTGTGACTGATAGAGGCAGTGGAGAAGGAGGATGAGGAGGCACCATCAGCCATGGCAGAGGTAGTAGTTGAGGTCAATAAACCATCGTCCTTCGTCGGAGAAAATGAGGGAGAATGATGAGTTGGTTTACATGACTGTGACTCGTGTGCATATTGATGCAATGCACCTGAGATCTTGACCACACCCTGATGGTCTGTTAGCTATCCACTAGCAGAGGCCTGTATTTAGGACGGCCCTCTCCCTTTCTCTTCCGCTTCCACCTCATTCCCGAGTAACAGGTCAGTTCCCTTGCTGCAACAGAGTGTGGTGATGTTGTTCCCGTGGCTAACACTAGTGTGGTCAAAGGAAATGCTGATGTCTCGATCGGTCTCCCTTCTCTTCCTTCCTGTATGAGTGTGTGTGCTTCCACTTCCACACTAAACACTGAAGGTATGTTTGTCCTGCAACCGCATCATTTTCAGTTTAATTGGCTAGTGGTAATGCTGTGTTTTGATGAGGTGGAACCACAGATCGGACTGCTGCTGTTTTGCCTCGGCTCTGTTTCCTCCTTTGCTTCTCCTCCACTTGTTTTTCCTGCTTTCCAGATCTGCTGCTTGCATCTCTTGATGGATAATTTTTTGCTTTGTTTGCTGCAGTCCATCCAAAGCAATCTGGTTTCCACAGTAACTATGCATGGCCTTGCTGTGCATGCTTGGCCTGAGCATGATTCCTCTCCTTTTTTATGGTTGAATTGTATGAGTGTGCGCTGTGTGAATTAAAAATAAAATTAATAAATTAAATTATGGTTATTTATTTATGCTTATTGATTTATATTTCTTCCTTTAGGTTTCTATTTAAATGTTAATTTTATGCCATTCAGTTTCTTTGTGTGAAGAAACTAGAATATAAAACATGTTTTCTGTTATTTCACCTTTTTTCGTTAAGTACATAAAACAAGTTTCTTTAAAATAGCCTTTGATCTGATTGATAAAGCAAAAAATTCCACTAATTAACCCTGGTAAGGCACAACTATGAAGTGAAAACCATTTCAGGTGACTACCTGAAATCGTAGTTCATCAAGAGAATGACAAGAGTGTGTAAATCAGTAATCAGATCAAAGGGTGGCTATTTAGAAGAAATTAGAATATAAAACATGTTTTCAGTTATTTCACCTTTTTTTGTACAAAGTACAAACAACCATAAACATGTGTTCATTCATAGTTTTGATGCCTTCAGTGAGAATCTATAATGTCAATCGTCATGAAAATAAAGAAAACACATTGAATGAGAAGGTGAGTCCAAAATTTTGGCCTATACTATACCTTGTTTTCGCCGCAGTCTTTGTCCCCATCTTTGTTGCTTGGTATTATTTCTTCTGGATGATATAGAAGGATATAGTACAATGAAATACTAGTCCTGCAGATGGCAGAAATGCAACTTTTTTAATGCAAGATACCTGAAAACCACAAAGAAGAAACTGTGCTTTTCTCATCCACTGCTGGACTTTTCGAAAAAGTTCACTCTGGACTCCGGTTACAAAAAACTCTGGTTTCAGGAGCCCACACCTACAGTTACATGTAGATAAAGGCCAAAACCTGAGACAGCACTCACACTTCATGAGAATGTGCATTTTAGAGTTTGAGGGTTAAAATTTAGGGGTTAAGGGGGAATTGGTATCTCACCAAAAGTCGATTTAAAAAAAAAAAAGTATTTTATTTCAGACAGTATTACATCAGTTTCCTTCATAAAACTGTGTACCTGTAGTTAAATAAATAAATAAATAAAATAAATTTATCTTACCTTTACCTAACTCAACATTCAATATACCTGTGTACCTTGTACCTTGTGAACATTATTCTTATATCACACTGCCATTTAAGATATTAATGTAACTTTTTATATCAGTAAAGAATATTCCTCATTTCTGCCTTAGTTTTTACACAACAACTCAACCTGACAGATTTTTGAACTTTAGGGTTTCAAAAAGTTTTACTTTTTAGAATATTGATTTTATTTCATTCCAATGTCCTTATTTTTTATTTTTTGTACATTGATATATTCATATATCATCTATATGTTTTGAAAAGCAACCTTCAAAAACTTCACAAAAAAAGAGAGAATTGACAGTCTCTACAAAAAAAGATATTTGAGCTTAATTTTTCAGGCTTTTGGAAAATGGATCAATGTTTGGCATTTTAAACATCAGGCAACCTATTGATTATTGAGAAAATGATTGACAGATGAATCAATACTAATATGAAATCAAATCAGACAGTGTAGAGATGAGCAGCAGAGGATTTAATTACTCATTCCTCCTCTGCTCAGAAGAAAAGTGATAAAGTTTAAGCAGAACAGATGCATGCTGGGAGAGTTTATCACAGCTGTGACCATACCATCTGTGTCATCTCACTCTTTACAGTATTCTATTATAAAGAAGAGCTGCAGTACAGCATCCCTGAACAAGCAGTACTCCCCAACAACACAACTGACACCTCCTGAAGACGATGAGCAGGAGACGATTTAACTTTAATCCACCAAGCGTCTGCTTCTGAGCTCTGTGGTTGGTTTCTGTGTGTGTGTGTGTGTTATCACCAAGGGTCAACCTCCAGTGCTAAGCAGTAAGCACAATAACGAAGTGCCAAGAACTGCAGTTCCTTGAATGTCCAGAATGGCCTTGAATAGTCAGAATGGTGGTGTTACCATGAGAGCGAGGCAGATCAGTGACGAAATCAACAGCAATATGGGACCACAGTGTGGTGGAGAATCCTAGGCTAGGCCAGTAGAGAGCCCGGGGTTCCACAACGTAGATGACCTTGATTGCACTGAATTTATCTTACTTCTAAAACTCTTTTGTCAAACCACCCAAAAACTGTTTGTTCAAATCAAAGACGAATCAGAAAAAAGTAGACAGAGACCAAGCAGTTTGAATTTTGATGAAATTTTACTGCAATACCATTGACACATACAAAATGTATAATATCAATAGATATCAAGCTCAATCCCGAGTCATCCCATGGGAGTAGACTGACTGACACCTGCTGGGGTTTTAGGTTTTATATCCTATTAAATCACGCCTATTCTGACCAGTTTGGCAGTCTTGGCTGTACATGACCTTGGTAGTGCTGAGGCAACAAACAGCAGTGTTGGTGCAGGTGTTTAGTGTATTTCCATTTGGTATATTTCCACTACAAATATTTCTATTACAAATTCCCTCTTCATGACTTACATAGTCACAACTCTATGAAATTAACTTTGTGGTAGCCGAGATCAAAAAGTTATGTGTGATGTCAAGAAGGGGCTTGAAACCTGCTGAACTGCCCTCAATATTATCTTTGAGAGAAAGATAATCCATCCATGATTGGCACAGCAATATATAAAAAAAATTATACACATGATTAACCATCTTCCATTTGCTAAAATACAGGCATCTTCTGTCAGTATAGTATACATTAAGAATTACTTATGTGATTTACGTACATCTTTGATTATATTTATGTGAAAGTGAAAGCCAGCCTGCGAAGTGGGAAAGCCAATCCCACTTCGCAGATTCTTGCAAGTCTTTAGTAATTTAAACATGCACATCTCTCAGCTTCCTCAATTTATCCATTGCCAATGTTATATTTCTGTGGTCTCCTGTGTGCATTTCTATTACTGAGCAGCAATTATCCCCTATCTTCTCACACACTCCTCTTTTTTCTGCTAACATGGTGTCCAAATCATACCTATTTTGCAGGGTCATAAGTGAGATGGCAAGCTACTGAGTTTTAATTCCTGTTATGCCAACCATAGTCCAGTTCATAAAACTTTGTTGGTTGTACCATAACAGGTTTACCCATCTGGGATTTCTTGCTGCCATTTGGGTGGTTAATATGCCTCCAAACACTGTTATAGCTACAAATATCTGACTTGATATTATTCCTGCATCCGACATCACTTTAAATTCATCTGGAACACCATGTGGCTCTGCCGCTTCTCAGATATACACCCCTTCCCCTGTGCTCCCTGTACCTCTCTTGGCTCTGTTAGCTCTATTGGCTCTAACTGTGTTGGCTGCGAAAACTGAGATCGCCGACTGTGTCGTTTCTAGCTGTACCTCCATGGTGCAGAATGTCGTAAATTCTTATGCTTTGGTGCTTGTATTGTTTCTGCGGCTATCATTATTATTAAAGTTGTCATAGCTAGCAATAATGTCAATATAGTATGTATCGTCATAATATGGTGTGGTGTATGATGTAGGGTAGGGTGTGATGCGCCTATCAAATTGTTTATCTGATGTGGGCATCAACCTAGCTGAAGATGTATTTGCTCTTTTTCATGACTTAGATGTGGACTTAGAGTCAACATAATTAGTGTCCTCAACATTAATTTCCACAAATGGAACTGTTGACAATTTGTCCATCAAAACTACCGGTGCGCATACCCCCTCCCAATTTGGTGTAAGGGTATCATGGATATGACCATGATCCCCACAATCCCAGAAAATATCGCCAACAGACAAGGTACCTGCGTCAAAGTTGGGCAGAGGAAAACCTCTGCGCCACGAGGTGCTGTTCACCCTTCTTGTGAGAATGTTTGCGTCATTGACTAGTATTTAATCACAGCATGAGATTTGAGGCGTAGTGCCATTGCATGGTCGCATGGAGGTAGACCAATTGTCACATGCTTCCTTGACAAATTTCCTACTGTGAGCAATACAAAGCGGAAATATTACATTTGGTGGAATGATGAGGGGTATTTTCATCACTGACTGCCATAAGGAATTTTGTGCATCCCTCAAACACTTGTCTTTTCTTGGATGGGGCAGGTGGCAGGTGGCAGGTCTTTTCAGCTAAAATCATGTAAAGCTCCAGCAAACTTTCCATGTCTACTAAAGAAGTAAAATATGGTTTTGCTTCTTTTATTATACTGGGATGAATAATTAAATTAAAAAATAATGAACACTGCCAACGATTCCGCCATATCAAAGTGATCATTAGTTTACTATGTGCTGTTACTCTTTAATCATCGTTAACAATAAGAAAAGTTTGATAGAGAAACGGAGTGTACTTATTAAAGTGATATGAACAGGAAACGGGTTGATGCACTTAAAGATGTGGATATCTGGCAGGTCCACAGGGACATGCCGTGCTGTAGTTCATATCTACAAGGGCTGTGAACTACAAGGGCTGTGATTGGTCAGTTCAGCCATGGTGGTCTACAGTCTCCTCCACAAACAGCTTCTCTGTCGCTTCCACTTCAACATTTGCCACAAAAACATTTTCTCTTTGATATCAATGGGCTCCAAACATACGCACTACATCCGGTTGACTGAAGGAGGATTAGGACCAGGAAAAAAAGTCTGGTACAAGGAAAGAAAACTGAAAAAAGTCCGGTACAAACCCGAAAAATAGGCAAAAGGAAAAAAAAAAAAACATGCAGTCCTGTTTTGTTTCGCGCTTTGACTTATGCAATGAAACCATTTGCTCTGTGATATTGATAAGCTCCATTTTTGTACCGGACCTTGTTTTGTTTTTTACCTGGTGTTCGGTTGCTACTGTGAAGAGGAAACATTAATTCATCAGACCAACGCGTTCCCTCTACTCAGAACTTCTCACTGTGATAAACACTGGGTACTCCGGCTTCCTCCCACAGTCCAAAAACATGCTGAGGTTAATTGGCAACTCTAAATTGCCCGTAGGTGTGAGTGAATGGTGTGTGTGCCCCACGATTGGCTGGCGACCATCTGGGGTGTATCCCTGCCTCTCACCGTAACGTGCTGGGATAGGCTCCAGCAGACCCCTGCGACCCTAATGAGGAATAAGCAGGTATAGAAAATGACTGACTTACTGACTGACTTGGTGGTGGCTCCATGTTACTGTTTGCTTGAATGCTGCGCTGCGCTGCTCTGCATGATGACGTAACCAACAGCAAACATAGAATCAAAGTAACTAGATGCGTGACTGTATTGGAACACTGGATCAGCATTTTTCATCCAATCCAGATGAATCGGATCCAGCTGATTGGTTAGTATCGGAGCCGATATCTGACCTGGGTATCGGATCGGCCCATCTCTAGTTGTTACTACTAGTATGCGCAGGAAACGTGTAAGTGTCAACATGGTTATTTTATTCTATATTTATTTTTATCTTTTGGTTTGAGGTATGCTGTGGATGGGCCTTCTTGCAGATCTCCTGATTCTTTCCCTTGCTTCTGTGCAATCCATTGAGATCCCTTCACTGCTGGAGGATCGGGTCACTCTGGGGAGGTACAATGTTCCTATTTTGTTCCTCCGATGACTGTCATCCTTGCCTCACTTCCATTCTTGGCACATTCAGTTACTGTTCCTCTGCTCTGAAACAGTGGTTGAGATGGATCCAGATAGGCTTACCTTCGACTCTGATAGCTACTGGAGTAGCTAAGATCACCTTGTGTGTTCCTGTGCATCTGGCTTCATTCCACTGCCTTTTGAAGACTTTCACATATTCCCAGTCACCTGGTTTGACTCTTTGAAGGTCCTCGTCAATGGCTTCGACACTTCTGAGCTGGGTGGTTCTTTTGACCTGTGCAAAGATAGCTCTGTGTATTGCAGTTAGGTTCTGAACATAATTTGACCATTCTGCTTCAAGCTGCTCAAGCGGTGGTCTCTTGTAGGGCCCTCTAATGAAGGTTACTGGTATAGGCCTGCCTGTTAGCATTTTGTATGGTGTTAGATGCGTGGTGCGATTGATTTGACATCTCATTTTCATTAGTGCAATTGGCAAAGCATCTGGCCACTTCACTTTCCTCCACTGTCAGCACAAATCTTATTTATTTAGTTTTTTATTCTTCCATTCTGTTCTGTTCCAGGTTAATTGCTTGAAACGCTCCTTTAGCATCCTCTGTCCACATTAGTTTTGGTTGATTTCCCTCCCATTCCTATTGCCTTCACCGTAGTTCTTAAGGGTGCAGTTTTAAGGGCATAATTACAAATCCATTGTCTGGTGTAGCCTACCATTCCTAAAAAGAATAATATTTGTGTTACTTTTTGCGGTTTTGGAGACTTGGTTATGGCTTCAATTTTTGATGGAGCTATGTATCTATTTTCATTTGACAGTTTCCTGCCAAGATACTCCACCTCTTGTTTGCAAAATTGCAATTTGTCTCTATTTACTTGGTGGCCTCCATTTGCTAATGCTTTTAGCACTATGATTGTGTCTTTTTCACACTGTTCATTTGTGGAACTGCATAGCAGTATATCATGTAGCAATACTCTGTTGAACACCAATGGACTTTCACAATACCCTTGAGGCATTCTGGTTTAAGTGTATTGCTCCCCCTTAATATGTAATGGCAAACACATATTGTGAGTCTGGGATGCAGTGGAACACTGAAAAATGCAGAACATAAATCTATGACTGTATACCACTGTGTTGTTAGAGGAATATTTGGTAAAATTGTGTGTGGGTTTGGAACTACAGGAGTTTCTGCATCAATTACTGTGTTTTCAATTATCATGAACCAATCTGTAATCTTCCGAGTGTGGTTTGGTCTTAATTAGATTTTTACTGGCTGTGCTGACTTTACTTATCCTACATCTGTTTTGTGTTTTGACCATAACTTTTCTGGCACTTGGTCTAGAAGTTCTTTGTGTCTTGTACTCCATTCATTTAGCACTGGAGCTATTGGTCTATCATCTAGCAATCCCTGATCACCATTCTTGTTTGAGATTCTGATAATTTGTTGATCTTTTGAAATGTGTATTAATGGGTTTTGTGTAGCACAGCATTCTGTGATTTGCTTTACCTGTTTGACCATTGGTCCTAAATCTAAATGGTCCTAATTGGTCCTAAAGGCTGGAGTGTTACTGCAGCTGCAACACCTGCTGGTCCGATGTAGATATCTTCTGTTGTTATGAGAATGTGTTTTCTGTTTATTAGGTCACCCCAACACACCCTATAATCAAAGTCTGACTGGTTATTGTCAAACTTTAATTTACAATGTGTCTCCAGTGGCAACTTTGTGGGTCTTTGGAGTTGAGTCAAAGCCCAGGGCTTCCAGCCTCAGTACAGAGTCTTGAGGAGTTAACCTAATCCAATACACCATTGGTTGGAGTTCCTTTGGTGTACTTCCTTCCTGTGAAATCACTATCAATCCAGCTCCCTCATTTGATTGATCAGGGATGTGAATATGCATTCCATACATAATGTTGCCAATAGGTTCTTTTTTCTTTTGTGAGTTCTCCCAGTTGGAGTTTAGAACAGCTTCCACTCCATTTTCATCAGTCCTATGATTTTGTCAATGTGCTTTTGCACTTCTTGTGGAATAGCTTCTTTCATAATTATTAATTAAGTTTTCTGTGGTGGCATTGTCATTCCATGCACTTGCTGTTTCCTCTCTCCATCTTCACTGAAATCACATGAATTTGGCAGGACATTCTTCATTTTTAAGTCTTTCTCTCTTGAGTTTAGATGCATCCATCTTCTCAGGGAATTGTTTCATAAGCTCTGTCCATACCTTTGTTCTATAACCTCCAAAAGGTAGTGGTCGACGTAAGTAGTAAATACAGAGGCCCTCCTAGATTCTTCTATGACACTCCACTGGTGACATCTGGGAGCAATCCAGCTGCATTCTGCAGTTGGGTTCTGCAGGGGGTTTAGCGACTGTGGGACTGCCTCTGATTCCTGGGGAAGCAGTTGGGGATGGAGTAAGGCTGTTGGGGCTGGAGCTGGAGCGCAGGAACATGGGGAGATGTCGGCTGCCCTGTTCACGGCATCTCTCCTCATGTGATTGTCTAGACGGGTGGCCAATGATATGAGGTCGACCAGCATCGCTGTCTCGTCCATCTCGTGCATGGCCAGCTCATCCTGAACAGACTCATTCAGGAACTGGGTAAAAAATCCTTGTAGCGCAATCTAGTCCTACCTGCTCTCCATGGCAAGGATGAGGAACTTGGTGGCAAAATCCGCTGCAGACCTGGAGCCTTGGCGGAGTGACAGAATGCAACTGGCAGCCTCTTTGCTCTTCACCGGATGGTCAAAAATCCTCCACATCTCCGTTGTGAGTGCCTGGAAGGATAATGAGACCAGGGGGTTATCACAGCTGCCCATTGAGCTGCTCAACCGGAGATTAGGCTGACCAAAAATGCTACCTTAGCTTTGTCCATAGCATAGGTGTTAGGCTGCAGGCCAAATATTAAGGAGCACTAGATTGAATATGATTAGGGTTGTTGTCCTGCTGAAAGATGAACCATCGCCCCAGTCTGAGGTCAAGAGCTCTGGAGCAGGTTCTCATCCAGGATGTCTCTGTACATTGCTGCATTCATCTTTCCCTCTATCCTGACTAGTCTCCCAGTTCCTGTTGTTGAAAAACATCCCCACAGCATGATGCTGCCACCACCATGCTTCACTGTAGGGATGGTATTGTCCTGGTGATGAGCAGTGCCTGGTTTCCTCCAAACATAACGCCTGGAATTCACACCAAAAAGTTCAATCTTTTTCACATCAGACCAGAGAATTTTGTTCTTCATGGTCTGGGAGTCCTTCAGGTGCCTTTTAGCAAACTCCAGGTGGGCTGCCATGTTCCTTTTACTAAGGAGTGGCTTCAGGCCACTCTACCATACAGGCCTGACTGATGGATTGCTGCAGTTGTCCTTCTGGAAGGTTCTCCTCTCTCCACAGAGTAACGCTGGAGCTTTGACAGTGACCATCAGTGACCATTCTGAACTTCTTCCATTTACAGATGATGGAGGCCACTGTGCTCATTGGGACCTTCAAAGCAGCAGAAATTTTTCTGTACCCTTCCCCAGATTTGCACGTTGAGACAATCCTGTCTCTGAGGTTTACAGACAATTCCTTTGACTTCATGCTTGGTTTGTGCTCTGACATGAATCCACTGAATTTACGACAGGTGGACTCCAATTAAGCTGTAGAAACATCTCAAGGATGAGGGTTAGGGTTATTAATAGGTAAAACTGCAATGATAATAATGGCTATGAAAGCCAGTAACACTATAACATGTAAGGTAAGAACACTAACCTCTCTTCTAAACCATGATTCCTTGATTGCTGCAGACGTCAGCTTTGGTGAAAAATGCAAGTAAAAAGTTAGTTAGGTAGCTGTGATGAGAAGTATCTGACAGCGTTTATTCTACTAGATCTGCAATCATTAATCACCAACTATTTTGATAATTAATTAATCTATTTGAGTAATTTGAAAAAGAAAATGTCCAAATTCTCTGGTTTCAGGTTCTCTTCTCTGATTATTTTGTGGTTTTCTATAATAGTCTCTATTTTTCTCTAATTTTCAATAATGGTCTTCTATAATAGTAAACTGATGATCTTTGGCTTGTGGACTGTTGGTCTGGACAAAAAAGACATTTTAGGTTGAGTTTTCAACTTTGGGAAACATAGACCCACAATGAAATCATTTTATGAACCAAGCAATTAATCTATTAATTGTTTCAATAACCTATAATCTTATTGACTATCATTATGTGGCTGAGGACATTTCCACCTTCCTACTGTAAAAGGCTGGTCCAGGCGAATTCTGCTAAATGAGCTAACTCAAGCATTGGAGCTTCTTTCCTTAGTGTTTGGATAAATCACATATCACAGCTGCAACTCACATACTAACATGTCATTTCACTTAGAAAGTCCCTAAACTAAAAATATAATCTGAGCTGAGATGATGTCAACTTCTCAGGTCTGTACAGATCTGAATCACAGCTGGTGTGGCTGAGGACAACATGAACAACAGCAGCAGCAGTGCTGCAGAAAAATAAAACAAAGTGATGAGGTAACAACGAAAAAAGAAAAAAAATGCATAGTGCAAGTGCTTAGTGGAATTAAAATATTAGATTAGATTTTAAAGTTGAAGTCTTTGGAATTAATTGATGAGTCATCAATTAATTGATGAGGCCTTAGGTTTTTTCGGTTTTTAATCTTCTTATTTTACTGGCGAAATGGTTTAAATTGTGGCATTTCATGTCTTTTAATTAATTCATGTTTTAATACTTTATTTTTTAAACAAATCAATAACAATAAGTCAAAAGATTTTTTTGTCTTCTATTATGATTCTTTTAAACTTCTTTTTTTTTTTTTTTACATGACCTACCTAGATTGTCTCGCCTCGGCCTCCCGTAAACCTGCTGTCTCGTTATTTGCTCCTTTTGGGCGGCGGTGGGGGAGTTTATCCTGAGCGGGGGGAGGTGACGGGCCACAAAAGAAGAGAATGATGGATCCCCACTCCCTGGCTCAAACCCTGTTGTCACGAGGGTTTGCATGGCCATTAGAGCGAGTCCCAAACACCGGCAGCAGCAAGGATGACAAATCACAACAAACTCCCTGTACATCACCACCCTCTCTCTCTCTCTCACTCTCTCTCTTTCTCTCTCTCTCTCTCTCTCTGTCTCTCGCTCGCTCTCTCCAAATCTGAGACTATACTGACGCAGAAGTGTTGGACAGTTTGTGCAGAGCTATGATTAAGCTGTCACCGCAGGGAGGCCAGTTTGTCAGTGGTGCAGATCTCTGCAGCAATTTCTTTAGACAAGTCTGCCTTAATTGAGTATTCAGTCCCAGAGGCTCCTGGTCGGTTTCACCCTCCTGTTCCCTCGAGGCGAAACAAACTGCAGCCAGCTTTTCACAACAACATCAGAAGCTGGCTGGTGACCGCAGCAGCAGCAGCAGCAGCAGCAGCAGCAGCAATGAGGCAACAGCAGTCTTGTTCTCACACAAAACAACCATCTGTATACTTTCTGCTTCCTATTGTTATGGGAACAAGGCACAAGGGCATTTAGCTCGACAGGTATAGGAACTTTTCTTTTCTTTTTCTTTTTTTTTTTTTAATCGCAGCAGTTCGGCCTCGCTGCTTTCAAACTTTCCTGCAGCATTTCCTCACATACTTCTCCTCCCCCAGGGTCCATCGCTACCCAGAGGCCCGACCCAGGGCTTCTTGTTTCTCATGTGCCAAACGTCCTAATGAGATAAGTTCCAGCAGCAGCTCGGAGCTTCAGCCTCAACCCCAACAACCCGACAACACCAACTCCAACAGAACTTCAGCTCGGTCTCAGAGGGAAACGCTGGCACTTTACATTTCTGCAATACACGGATCCACTGAATCCACATTTCAGACCCTGTGACGATGACTTTCCTCTACAGTTCCTGGTCTGACCATATTTCATTTGTAGAGAAAGCAAGACTTAATGACTTGACAAAAAAAAAATGCCATCAACTAATTTTATATTCTAGGTTGATCGAATATTTAAAATTCAATATTCTTTTTCAGTTACACCATTTGACATTTCATGTCAAAAACGTTGCAAATTCACATTCACATTGTGATTTTTGTAAAAAAAAAAAAAAATGACATTCAAACCACATAAAACCTACACGAACACAAAATTACAAAAAATACATTTGAAGAAACCTGATGAATGCTTTTCAAACTGTATTTCAAAAAGTTTTTGACTTAATTATCGTTATTTTCATTATTTTTCAGTGGCCCATTTATCAGGTTTTCAGACCCTTCTCGTGACTAGAAGAAAAAGACGTTGACATGAAGTGCGTATCGTTCTTACTCTTCCTAACCTAGAATAGCCGTGCACACAAAAAGTATTTTTTGCCCATATGCAAATCAGAACATTCCACCATAAATTTAGACCTTTATAGAGGCTTGTTAATTGCCATATCATTCAAAAAGTACTGCACAATGAATCATTTATTGTGTTTATTTTTCTTGTTTATTTGTCATAAACAGCTGACTAGGAGTCTCACTTCTTTTATATTAGTAAATCATAAGTCTAAGGATCTCGGGTAATAATATCTCTCATTTTACCTCACTCTGACCCTCCCAGATCTACAATTCATCTCACCGTTTTTCTTTTCCAAGTGTATGGCACAAGTATATGATTATTTGATAGGGATGAATATTAAAATGTGAAGCTCAAACCGAGTTAGTGTCAACTTTTTACCTAACAGCACAATGAATACAACACAGGGAATGTGTATTTGTTCCATCCTTTCAATAATTTCTTTTTAAATGCAAAGTGTTCGATTTTGAATAATGTCGGGTAGTTTTATTGGGGGGGATCCATGTTTCTCCCAATCGCAAAGCCCTCACAGCCTCTGCAGCAGTCCCTCCCTGTTCACACTAAAGAGCAGGAGATGTTCATCCCTTCACATCCAGACTGCAAATGAATCACATACAGTATACATGAAGCTGCAGGTGGCTGAACCTGCTCTGGCTCACAGTCAGGGTGTAAATATTACATTGTAGGGCAAAAAAAATACTATATATATATATATATATATATATATATATATATATATATATGTGTGTGTGTGTGTGTATATATATATATATATATATATATATATATATATATATATATATATATATATATATATATATATATATTGCTCACTTGTTCATTACCCTACAACATTATTTTAGGTTAACATTTTAGTTATGGTATTATTTAGTGACTTTTAGTGTTGTGATTCGTGGATAGGACCTGGAACAGACAGTAGGCTTGTAGTTCACATTTTTGTGGCTATGATCTTGTCTCTGTCTTGACAGTCGTTGGTGTTGGTGTTGTCTTGGTCTCGGGTCTCTCAGTATGTCTCAGCCTGGCAGAGCGGTCTGGGAAGGATTTTGCAGTTTGTTGCATTATTGACATCTATGGTGAGGAATAAAGAAACTTTGTGTTCATCTTACCCAGTTTGACTCATGGAAGGAGGAGGATCTGCCGTCCACTGAAATTCAGTAAGAAAAGGTCCATACAAGTAGAGCAGCAGGCCCCTCTGGTGTTTGTTTGGTTTTGCTGTGATTTTATCAGCTGTGAGGAGTCACTGTGGTCATGCTATCTGTACTTCAACACTCGTTGTCCATTTACATCGTTATTACAGTGTTGTGACTTCATGGTGCATTCAATTGCACCTTGTTGAAACAAGAATCGATTGAAGTTTCTAAATGTTACTCTGTAATTACTTTATTGCTTAAATGCTTTTACCATCTGCTATCGTAACCAATAAGAAACTGTAATTCTTCAACTGTAATTCTGCAATTTACATACTAAAGTATACCATGATATATACAGTCTATGGTTCAAATTATTAATAATTATTATTTTAATAATGTAGAAATAGCATAGAGGTCATGCAATTACCATGTTTGATCTTAGTAGTTGAGTAGTAGTTGAGTAGTTGTAGTTGACAAATTAATACATATATTTATCCTAAGCAGCCGCAACACATGCACAAATGGAGCAATATGGTAGTGTTTTTTTTTTTTTTTTTTTTTTTTTTTTTTTTTGTCATGGTCATGACATCATACTCTGGTCTTGGTAGTGTCTTGGTCTTGGTTTAGGCGGTGTTGACTACAAGTCTGACAGAGAGAACAGAGCTGAGGACTTCAGGAGGTAGTGTTCTTTTATTGGAAACAGGTGAGGCAGGAGCATGACGAGGAGATCAGGATTTAAAGCAGAAGTGATGCATCAGGAACCAGGAGGCAAGGCTGGATCTGACACTGCCATGGAAGAAGCATGGGGAGATGAGCAGGAACAGGGAGCAAGGAAGAGCTGCAGTCTATGGAGCAGGCAGAATTGAAGTGATCAGAAAAAAAGTCACAGAGAAACACAATTGTTGCTTTTTGCTTTTTGTTGAAAAAACAAGCAAAAAGAAAACATGGGATGCTGAACATTACCATTAGAGTAGCAAAACTATCTGATGTTAAGTGGAGGGAGAGGCAGGGATTATATGCTGGTGTGGAGGAGCTGAATTGCAAACAGGTGTGCCACACCTCTACCAGAAAAGGAAACACAGGAGGGGAGGAGCACACACAAGAAGAGGACAAACAGACAAACGGGAAACTGTAAGGAAAAAATAACCTTTTTCCTTACTGAGGAGTTGGTAAAACTGATAGAAGGTTTAACTTCCTGAAGGTTGAATTTTGTTGAAGTTTAAACTGTTGGATCTTAGAGTCTTGAACATAACAATCACTGACGTCTGGTCCTGATGTCAAATATGAACTCAGCAGATTGTTGTTGCTGCAGCTTTAACTTGTGAATAACTTCTCTTAACTTCAGCAGCTGATTAATATTCCACAACAACCAACAGCTTTACTGCATCTACTACAACTTACTGAACTACAGCCACAGACCCACTACAAGGAGGAGGAGGGTTGGGTGGATGGATTGGTGCTGATTTTATGGACTATAGCAGGAAACAAAAGTTCAACAGAACTGTTAACTTTAACCACATCTCTGTCACTAAATAAACCACAAACCATATTTGTGTAAATATGCACAAACTGAGCTGCTTTACTCTGCCCAGAAACTCAGACCTAAAGAAAAATATATGAAATGTTACAGGGATATACTTTCTTACTCGGGTCTACTTATGTTCGCCCTGCAGGCACCATCAGCCCAAATATTGTCTTTACAAAACCACATCGTTGAAGTATGATTCA
Source organism: Lepturacanthus savala (assembly GCA_030544235.1). Taxonomy (NCBI): domain Eukaryota; kingdom Metazoa; phylum Chordata; class Actinopteri; order Scombriformes; family Trichiuridae; genus Lepturacanthus; species Lepturacanthus savala. The sequence continues at coordinate 36,392,385 of CM060464.1, forward strand.
CACACATGATTCTGAGGCTGTTACTATATAATCCAAACAGCAGCTGTTCTCATTGAGATTCTGCTGCTGCTACTGTCTCTCTACATACAGCACTTCATGTACAGCTGTTCATCCTGGGAGACTCATCTCTGCTCTGTCAGCCCACGGTTTGTTTTTCCGGTTAATTTTCACTGTCAATGCAAATTCATGTTTTACAAAAAAAAAAAAGAAGAAGACTTCCGCTGGCAAGATGTGGAAGATGAAGATTAGATCAGGTTGTGTTAAACACGTAAGAACATAACAAAGAAGAAATATCTGCAAGCTCCATAGAGACTTCATTTCATTGTAGAAATCAAATAAATAAAACTGAAGCTAATAAAACTAAACAATAAACACAGGAGGTGAAAAGTAAAGCAGGAAGCAGTTTATTGATTCTTTCGCAATAAGAGTTGTAAAAGTGTACTAATAATCTGCAATAAAAGTGGAATTGTCCTTTAATACTTCTGTTGATTATTTTCTGGTTTCTTTAGTCTTCTATAAATAAATAATAATGAAAATACATTTTAAGGTTGAACAACTAACCATTTAATTGTTTCAATAATAGATAGATTAATTGAATATCAAAATAGTCATTATTACAGCTATAAATAAATATATTTCAATGATTCGCAGCACAGAAACCAAATCCTAAAATCATCAGTCAGGACTTCTTTGAACTTGTGGTGTCACAACTATATAGTCAACTATATAATTAAATATAATTAATACTAATGAACCTAGAGCTGCTGTCAGAAACCTGGGAGGAAACTGTTTTTATGTATATGTTGCATCCATCTAATGCAATATGTGCTCTTGCAGACCTTGGCTGCATGCTGTTTACTGGTAGATATACAGTATGATAGATCTTTCACAGACGCTGTAAATGCCGTCTCTGGTCGAGTGGTCTCAGGTGCTTGGTAAAGTCTCCAGTCTCTCATGAGGTGTTGGGTTTGAATCCCACCACTGCCATGCAGGTGTTTTTACTGGTAACATTCACTTCTGAGTGATGTCATTGTGTTGAACATACTCCACTGTGGTCTTCTGGTATTTGCACACGTAAACGCTTCCAGTTTGGCTCACTGCTTCCAAATCTGTTTGTCTAGAAAGAGCAGTTGCTAGCCGGGTCCTTATTTTTGCTTGCTTTGAAATCAGTGAAATGTGGGTGAAAGAACTGGAATCCTAAGCAGAGAGCAGAGTGGTGAAGTGGACATGCGCTGGGCCCATAACCCAGAGGTCAATGGATTATCTCTACATTTATACAAGCATCGGGGCTTCAGGCAGTTTTCCCGGTTTGACAATTGGTCCCTAATGGTTCAGGTGAACTTGTCAAGTACATGGCCAGGCAAAGATAACTGAACTTTCCCTTTCAGGGCTTCTGTATTTGTTGGATCTGTACAAACACCTGACTGACAGCAACCTCTGGTAACTGTGATCCCCATATCAGTGGGGCATCAACCAGCATCGATATTTCAGTTTTCCTGATTTAGAAATAGTGCTGGGAAAAGCAGAGGCACATAGGAAATTACTGCTTGTAACATGTGACTTGTCAGAAGTGGCAGTATTGTGGCCCAGTGGTCTAAGGTGCTGGATTCAGGTTCCAGTCTGTATAGGGGTGTGAGTTCCCATTACTGCCAGCTTTAGCACCTGGACTACTGCAGTCAGGTGCTGCTGATCTTTAGAATGAAAATCCATCTACATTTTTGAGAACTGCACTGTGCATTCTGGTAACATTATGGCAAAGAAACCAATAAATGGGCCTTCAAACAGGTGCCACCTGGTGGTGCTGTCTTCCACCTCCATAGCTTGGTCATATCTTGGTGGTCTGCGTTCTCTGTGCTTTTCTAGTCAGTCAGTCATTGTCTATACCTGCTTATTCTTCATTAGGGTCACATGGTCTGCTGGAGCCTATCAAGCATTACGGCGAGAGGGATACTCCCCAGATGGTCGCCAGCCAATCGTGGGGCACACACACCATTAACTCACACACTCACACCTACAGGCAATTTAGAGTTGTCAATTAACCTCAGCATGTTTTTGGACTGTGGGAGGAAGCTGGAGTACCTGGTGGAAACCCACGCAGACATGAAACTCCACACAGAAAGGTCCCAGACCCCGGACCAAGGAGGTCTTGAAACTGCGACCTTCTTGCTGTGAGGCAACAGCACTAACCCCTGCCCCACCGTGTTATTATTATTATTATTATTATTATTATTATTTAGGGGTACAAAAACTTGAATACTCATTCCCGCCACATGTTTCCAGGAGTTCTTTGTATTAAAAAATATAAAGCCTTGTTTCCATTATTGTTATTTTCTTTATTTCATATTATGATCTGTAGTGTAATTGATTTCTGCACTGATATATGTTGAAATATTTAAACTGTTAGGGGTGGGACATTAATGCGCTAATTACGATTATAAAGTAAATAATTTGTTAAAATATTAATGCATTTTAAAAAATAAAAGGTGACCTCATTCAGTCTACATTTGAGTGTGTGTGGTGCAGGGCGGTGTCGCAGCATGGGGTGCATCCTCTGACACTCATCCCGCTCACCATACCACACAGAGCACCATGTGTTATGAATGGTCTAATATGGTAACATGTAGCTATTCTAAATGAAAATAGACCTAAACTGTTCCCCATCATGCACACACAGCTTTAGGTCTGAATGCAGCTGTGGAGCATCAGTGGTCACATTTTCTTCCCTGATTTTTATTTTAATGAATTAGATTCTACGTGTGGTTATTTGTCAAAATATACACCTGCACCAAGCATTTAAAGGGGGCCCAGTGGTTAATTGAAACTGCATTTATTGTATATGGTATTTTATGGTAAGTCAGTGTCAGAAACACTGAAGAATTTACCAGGACTGTAGACCACTATCAGTAGTTGAAGATAAGGTTTAAAAAGTGCTACAGATAGCAACTAGAATTCATTTACATAAAATAAATATTGTTTTGGGGCAAATAATTACAAAACCTGTAATTAAGTAATTATTTTTTGAATCAAGTTTCAACCCTAAAAAATATTTAAACTAGTGCTGTCAGTCGAAAAAAATAATCTAATTAATTACAAGAATTTGTAATTAATCAATTAATCAAATAATTGCATTTTAATGTCATATCTGCTAAAGGTGATAAAGCATTTGAATTTTAGGATATTAAAACAGTGTAGTGCATAACTAATCAATTGAATACAGTAAAAAGAGAAGATTTGACATCAAATTTTTTATTGGTGAACTGTGCTTCATGAATGAAATCCAAAAGTAAAGGTCAAGCACATCCACAAACTAGTTAGGCCAGGTGCATTATTCAAAAATGTAAAACAAATACAGCGATTCAGTTAAATAAATACAATTCTGAAATAAAATAAAAAATAGGCACTTATGCTCAATATAGCAATTCAAAAATGAATAATAGAAGTATAGCACGCCTCTAAATGAGGCAAAATGAAGAACAAGACGCCAACAGGCATATTTCTTTAGGCCTTTCACTGAGGCCACATCTGCTGCTGACACAGCAGGTAAGTCAGGAGAACATGACAGTTTACCAGAGGTTAACAACAATCAGAGGAACAACACCTCAACCCCAAAAGAGGATCTGTGGTTTAAGTATCAGTCGGTACGTCAGGCTGGAGTTGCTCTGGTGGTCAGAGAACTCCTTTTTGTTGTTATTTATCATCCCGTCTCTGTTCTTTTTGTAAATAAACTGTCCATTCAGTGACTGAAGACGCACTTGCCTCATCCTCCTGTTCCATGTCTGTTATTGTTGGTAATTTCCCGGCGCAGGTTACGTAACACGACCGAGAAGACTACGGGTCCTACGAAGGGCCAAAATTCAAATGCGTAAGCACTGGCTCGCCACCGTTGATACTCATAATTAATTGCGTGAAATTTTTTAACACGTTAAAGTGCGGCGTAATTAATTAATCAAATTAACGCATTAAAATGACAGCACTAATTTAAACCCATAGATTTATTGAACTGTGACCTGTTTTTATTATTAATTATTATTTTACATTATTTATGATATTTTATTATTTATTATTTTTTATTATTTATGTGACACTTTCTGTCTTTACTTCAATTCAATTCACTTTTTTTATATAGCCCAATGTCACAACACAGTTGTCTCAAAATGCTTCACAAAATTCAGTCCAAAGTGACCCAGACATCCCCCGTCCTTAGACCCTCCTTCTCGGCAAGGAAAAACTCCAAAACCTAGTGGGAAAGAAGAAACCTCGAGGAGGACCACAGTGAAGGAGAGATTCACTCCCATGGACGGACAGGCTATAGATGGACCAGGACTGACAGACATCCATCTGATGATGATGTATTAGTCTGTAAAGATGTTTCAGTCTGTAGAGATGCTGTAGGGTGGGGGTAGAAGGGTGGGTCCAACCAGCCAGGTGAAGGAGTAGGTTCATCAGGGGCCTCCATGAGTCGCATCAGGAGTCGTCATTGTTGGGCCTCGTGCGGATGAACTGAAACAGTAGCAGGGAGAGCGACTCCGGGTGAATAATGATGAAAAGACCAAGTATAAACTAGATCCTGTTTATTAATGACAGACAGTGATACATGGTACCAGAAAGAGATGATAGGACTCTGTGACTGTATTTCCCCCAGCATTCTCACTCCTAGGGCAGCTTAGACTGAACTGTGGGTTTAAGTCTACCTTTAGCTACCCTGACCATAGGCCTTTTGGAGCAGGAATGTTTTCAGTCTAACCTTAAATGCACAGACTGTGTTGGCCTCTTTAATATCAGTTGGGAGTTGGTTCCATAAAACAGGGGCTTGGTAACTAAAGGCTCTAGCTCCTACTGTGCTTTTATGGACCTGTGGAACTACCAGTAGACCTGCATTCTGAGAGCGAAGTGTTCTGATTGGATGGTACGGGACCAGAGCATCTTTAAGATAAGAGGGGCCCATACCATTAATGGTTTTATAAGTGAGGAGTAGGATTTTAAATTTAATTCTGAACTCAACAGGAAGCCAATGAAGAGCTTGGAGTATGGGGCTGATGTGTTCTCTTCTATTAGTTCCTGTTAGTAAACGAGCCGCTGCGTTTTGAACCAGATGAAAACTTTTTAGGGAACTTTTAGGACACGCTATGAGTAGGGAGTTACAGTAATCTAATCTAGATGTAACAAACGCATGGATTAGTTTTTCAGCCTAATTTTTAGATAGGATATTTCTAATTTTGACTATGTTACACAGGTGAAAGAAGGCTGTTCTACATGTTTGATTAATATGAGCTTTGAATGATAAGTCTGGCTCAAATAAAACTCCTAGGTTTTTAACTGTGGCGCTGGAGGTTATCCTCACATGATCCAGAGTGACTATCTGCTCAGATAGGGACTCTCTAACACTTTTAGGGCCTAATATAATAACTTCTGTTTTATCAGGGTTAAGTAACAAATAGTTAACAGACATCCAGGTCTTTATTTCTCTAACACAGGTGCTTATTTTATGTACAGTACTAGCCTGATCTGATCGGGTTTAATTGATAAGTATAGCTGCGTGTCATCTGCGTAGCAGTGGAAATTAATGCCATGTTTTCGAATAATATTACCCAAGGGCAGCATATATAGAGTAAACAAAATGGGCCCAAGGACAGACCCTTGTGGAACACCATAAGTGACTCGAGTATGATGATGATTGCTGGTTAACGCTAACAAACTGGAACCTATTAGATAAATAGGATTTAAACCAGGAGAGGGCGGATCCTCTAATGCCTATGTCCCATTCCAATCTCTGCAGTAAGTTGCTGTGGTCGATTGTGTCAAAAACAGCACGTAGATCCAGCAGGACCAGGATCGAGGCCAGTCCATTGTCAGCAGCCAACAACAAGTCATTAGTGACTTTGACTAGTGCTGTTTCAGTGCTGTGATGGGCCGAAACCAGACTGAAAATCTTCAAATAAACTATTGTCCTGTAAGTGCTGACACAGCTGTTTAACTACCACTCTTTCAAGAACTTTTGAAAGGAAGTGTAGATTTGAAATTGGCCTGTAATTTACTAAAATATCTGGCTCAAGAGTGTTTTTTTTTCAAGAGCGGTTTAATAACTGCATGTTTAAAAGCCTGTGGCACGTATCCAGTTATTAGGGACATATTAATTATATCTAAGATATTATCAATAATTAGGGGCAGCGTCTCTTTAAGGAGTTTAGTTGGAATTGGATCTAAAATACACATATTTGACTTAGACGACATAATAATAATTTCAGTTATCTGGGCTGGGTTTGCAGGGGTGAATTTATCCAGTAATATTACTGGGTTTAAAGGGGCTTCTAAGCTACAGCCTGAGCTTCCTCAGCGCTGATGTTTGGAAGGATTTGATCTATTTTATCTCTAATAGTTAAGATTTTATTATTAAAGAAGAAACGTCAACCCTCTGCTGCCTCCTCTGTGAATTTAAGTTTTTTTGGAACTTAATTATTTTTCCCACTTCAGCCAAATGCTGTCTGAAACCTGAATATGATCTCAAGAGATGTAGGAAGGTCAGAGGTGACTAAACAGCTGACAAATATACTGGAAACAACAAAAATAGTGCAGCACAGACACTTGACTCTTTTAAACCCTTTTTATTCAGGAAAACTTTTTAAATCTCGGTCAGCTATTTATTGTGTTTACTCTCAGAATGTTTGTGTTTTTTTTCCTGTTTTACTATTCTTAGCTGTACTATAGTTTGCTTTTAACTATGTTTTAATGTTTTTAATATGATTAATATACACCCTAGGATTCTGTACAATGAAAATGCTGTTACAAATAAAATACATCATTATTACTATTATTATTATTATTATTAAAAGGAATAACCTGTAACTAAAATCTCAATAGTCAATAAACACAAGTCAGTCACTTACAAATTAAGTTTTTCCATCTAACTTTCCACATTATTAAAATATAATCATTTGATTATCTTTTTAAGAATTTAATTATAGACAATTTTCAAATTGAACCATTTAAAATAACATTTTTAACTCTTTCATGTTTTTGTAGCTTAACAATTAATTCACGTTACACTAACTTGAATATAGTTTCAATTAATCAACACAAAAATGAAAGGTTAAATGATAACATTGAGTTAATGTAATCACCAACATCATTACATCAACACAACTCATCAAATAAAGCAGAACAAAGTTGTCACAGTCAGTTCATAATTAATAAATATTATTCTGTTTATTTCTGCTCTATATGTAGAATTTACTGCTGGTGGAGACTAACTCCCCAGTTTTATAGCAGGTAACTCAAACCGTTAACTGCTTCAAAAACATTAAGAAATAAGTTAACAATATCCAAGTTTTATCTTCAAGATGAATTTCACTGGGTGGCAACAGCCTCCTGAATAACTTTTGTCTGCAGGATTATCTGCCTGCTCGTGTTTTGTACGTCTCAAACCAAAGAGAAGGCTTGTGGGAGTGGGCGGCTGCAAATATGATGAGGTAATTCTTTAGAAAGCCAAAACAAAAAATGATAAGGGGGAAAAGAGATGGAGTGGCTAACAAAGCAGTGAAATATGGACAATGAGCAGGACCCAGTGAGCCATACCACACATCCAGATATGCATGAAGCATAAATCAATATTTATTGCACATAAAGGAGCAATTTTCCCACCATGAATGATTAAACTTCCCAAAGACGGCTGCAGTCAGGCAGTATCGTCGTGTTCCTTTTCAAACTGATAAATAAGGAATTATACGGGCAGCCTTGTGTGGATGTGAAAGCAGCCTCCACTCATACCTGAGCGGATGTTTACAATCTGCAGGTTATTATTATCGTCATATCGCATTTTCCCCCAATCACAGTTTGTCTCTGAATATTTCATGTTTCAGGAGGGACGAGGCAGCAAAGCATGCTGGGAATACGATGGAGGGAAGTGATTATTCTCACCGGAGGTTTTTGTGGTGCAGAAATTATGAATCGCTCACAGCCAAACATGTTGGATTGCTTATTCATTGAAAGATCATAAATCATTTTTTTTTTTATTGTCTCAAACTTCCAGTTAACAGATGATGGATGGAGCCGCAGCAGTCAGACCTTCTCAGAATAAACCGGGCGGCTTCAATGAGTTCGGTGAATTCTTTTCAGTTCCGTCACTTTTATTGGACACATTTGTGCTCATTAAAAAAAGGCACAGTAAATATACACCGAGCAAGATGGGAGGAGGACGGCGATGCTCTGTGATTTTGTTTGAAATCAAGATGGTTTCTCACTGATGGCCATTATGTCTCCTCCTTCTTGATCCCATTGTGTCATTGTGTGGGTCTACATATCTATTCAATCTTGTCGGTCTCAAAGCAGCATTGGATTTCTGAATTGTTCAACTCTGTCCAATTTCTCTGTTTTGTGATGAATTTGGAAACTGAAATGGTCAGGTTTCTTAGGATGGACTCAAGACAGAAAAAGCAGTGTCAAAATGGTCAAAATGTCTTTTAATGGCAAAATAAGGATTCCTGAAGATGTAACATAAGATAGTCCAAACAGAAGAAGGTGAAATCCCAGGACATACTCTGAAAAAATAGCCACAAAAAATGTAATTTCTGTGGTCAGTCCAGAGGAGGAACAGATGCTCCACCTCCAGTGCTGCCATTCCTGTAAGGCCAACTTGACAGCAAGAAATTCCAGATCGTCAACATCATAGTTCTGTTCAAGGTAGACAGTTAAAAGAAGACACAGTGGTGCACTTGTACCATGAGTAGAGGACCTCTGGGACAGGACTGTCCCATATCAGAGGCATCCACCTCATCAATGAACTGGTGTTTGGGGTCAGGAGTAGGATGCAGAGGTGCAGAGGTAAAATGAGACTTCAGATCCTGGAAAGCCTTTTCTGCCATTCCAAATGAATATAGCAGTTAAAGGTGTTAGACAAGTCAGAGGGGCTGCCTCTTGGCAAAAGGGAAAATTGGGAAACCCCAAAAACCATTGCATCCCTGTGAGACAGTGGGGTAGGCTATTCCACCACCACTTTGACTTTAGCAGAATTGATCTCCAATCGCCCCTTGGAAAATCAAAGCCCAGGAAAAAAATTGAGAACTGGTTAAAACACATTTCTCAGCCTGAAAAAAAGTTGATTCTTCAACATTCTTTGGAGCACAAACCTAACAAAAAAAAATGACCAGTGACTCCAGACAGAGGAAGATAGATAGATATCTAGATTAGCTGTCTAGATTAGATAGTTACATAACACTTACATGTTACATGATACTAATAACATAATTTAGGTCATGGTAGTCTATACAGGACCTTAAAGACCCATCCGTCTTGGTAACAAAAATAATCCAGCCCTGGTGGGAGAGAAGGAGAGATGGACAATACCTGCAGCCAATAAGTCTTCAATGTAACTTTCCATAGCTAGCCATTCAGGGGGTAACCTCTAGGTGGACAGTTTCCAGGGGGTAGATCGGTGTGGCAATCATAGGGACGGTGAGGTGGCAGAAATGTGGTCCTAGACTTGCTGAAAACCAGCTTCAGGTTGCAGTACTCACCAGAAACCTGGTGAGTACTCACCAGAAAAATCCTCAGGAAATTCAGAAGCAGACAGAGGGTTACAAGCACACTTCGGGCAGTGAGACAGGCAGAATGGCTCCAACCCAAAACAGTATGAAGGTTGTCAATGAGAGTCAATAAGATTCAGAAAAAAATTCCTCAACATGATTTCCAGAAAACAATAAATTCACCAGCTCAGTTCGATGAGTCACATGGGCAAATTGATCTTCACTTAGGGAGTAGAACTCCTCTCACTTCTGACAGGCACTTTCTTTTACTGGACAGACCTCAATGAAGTGCCCCTGCTGCCTACAGTACAGACAAGCTTTGGTCCTCATCCCCCAATCTCTCTGCATGGGAAAGACACACACGGTTGACATGGTTCCAGTGTGTCTGGTAGTATGGTGCTTGAAACAGGAGAGGGATGGCAAATTCCTGTCAAGAAAGGAGCAAGGAAGTTCCAGCCTTACATCAACATGAATGGCCATGTCTATCAACTGGTCAAACTCTGTTGGTAAATCATGGGGATGAGTTCAACTTTGAATTTCTTGGACAGGCCATAGAAGAAGGCATCCAATAGCTTCCGGGTTTCAACCAGCAGAGACCGCAGCATCCGAAAACAAATGACATAGTCAGAAACTCACTGGTGGCCTTAATGAAATCCCTAGGAGCCTCTCTGCCCTGCTTAGATCAATCAAAGTCCTTCTTCATTTCAGTTAAGAAGAGAATGAAGTTTGTCCGAACATCCTCCATATTAATCCAAATGGTTGTGTCTTAGTTGCAGGCTCTTCCTGGCAGTAGAATAATAGCATAATCAACCTTTGCTTCAACTGATAGGAAGGTGGAGGTTTGGAGAGCAAGGACAAGACCACATCATATCAGGAACGACTGTCAAGACCCAAGATCAAAGGTTTTCTGACAGGCAGGTCTCGGGACAGGTCACTGGGTTGACACCCCTGGGCAGACAAGGAGAGCTGTATCTGTTGAGTCTGTGCAGCTAATCCTGTTAGCAACATTTACTTGGAGATGGTGTCGAGCATGGTCTGGTGGGATGCCCAGCATTCTGCTGGGTCCATAGTGGTCTGGTTACTGTCAGGATTCTTAGAAGGACAGACCAAAACAAGCCACACAAGCGTAATACACAGACCAGCCAGCAGAGGGCTACCGGTAGACTGAGTCTAAAACTTTCGCAAAGGAGCAGAGTCCTGACAGAAACTGTAGTTTTCACATTAATCAATTCAATGTGACAGAAAATGTATTGATATTTGAATGTTTTTTTATTCATTTTATTTTTATTTAATTCGAGTAAGCCACTATTATAAATTTACATTAACCCTTGTATAGCACCACCCAAGTCAAGAAACTATCAAATTACAAAATAATACAGCAAAATTACCATATACACCATTTCTGCACTGAAATTAAATGTTCTTTTCATCAACCTAATACTGAAGAAAAAATAATTATGAACAAAGTAAATAAAAAAAATGGTGCTCCCCTGTTCAGTTTTACTCTAAGGTTCTTGCTGTTAACTGCTTCATTGCTTTTAATTATTAATTAGATGATGATGATGATGGTCATGGTGAAGTAACTAATTTGTTAACTTTGCATCAGGTTTGTTAGTATATTGTTGATATATTGTTAGTAGTATATTTTACCTTTAGTGTATTTGAGTTGAATTCTGTGTATTTTTTTACTGAGGCTCGTCGAAGTGATTTGACAATTCTGACTATTGATGAACATCCATCACTCTGACTCTGGCTTTGTTTCAACTGTTGGTTTCCGTGCTTGTGAAGCAAAGAGCCTGAGAGGTGAAAGACTTCAACAGTTCACTTCAGACAGTCGATAATTCAAATGAGGCCGGAGGCTGTGAGCGAACTCTACAGCTCCGTCCATGCAGAGCTGGATTTGGAATAAATTTGGCAGCTCTGCTCTTAATTTAAAGGTCAATACAGCTCAGATCTTGCTGTTCACCCAGATTCACACATGCTGATTCTTTCCTAAAAATCATGTTTTAGCTCTTAAAACCATCACTTTGCTGTACAAAGAGAGAGATAACAATAAACATCTTAAAATAACAAACATTTATAAATATTATTATTAATTAATAGATAATAAGGCTGTCAACAAATGTACAAAATTTGAATATCTATCCAATTAAAAAATAAATAAATAAATAAATAAAAGGTGAAAATTTATATTTAAATGTGGAAAAACCTGTGCATGGTAGTGACAGCCGCTCACTTCCGTGGTAGCAGGAGGCCTACACAGCAGATCCTGTCAGGTACTAGAAGCACTGAGGTAAACTACAGACCACTATGTTGCTCAGTATCTAGTCTTCGGTCATCAAGCACATCAAGCACCTTGGCAACAGGTCAGAGTCAGAGGAGTGTAAAGCAGCGATTTAACACAGAACAGGTAAAGTTACGAACTTCAGTAAATCGACATTTAACAAATTGATGCCAACTATATAATCTGTGTATATATATATATATATATAGACCACACAACACAATATCAAATATACTTTATATATAATTCTGATCATTTTACATTGGAATTATGTAATTCCTATGCAATATATAATTGTATGTATAATTATTTGTGCCCTATAAATCTTAAATTTATCTTAAATCTTAAATCTCTCTCTCTCTACATATATATATATATATATATATATATATATATATATATATATATATATATATATATATATATATATATATATATTATATTATCTTTGTGCTGTAAAATCATCATACATCAAGAAAATGTGTTTTTTTTTTAAAAAAAAAGCTCAACAACTTAACTTCTTTCCTGCTTAAAATTCTCTGGGATCTCTGGCTTCCTCTCCCCTGTATTGTGGTGGGATAGGCTCCAGCAGACCCTTGCGGCCCTAAAGAGGAATACAGGGGTATAGAAGATGAATGACTAACTATTTGAATTATGTCATAATGTCATAATGTCCCATATATATATATATATATATATATATATATATATATATATATATGTTTATATATATGTTCATATATATGTTTATGTACTTCCAAATATTCCCTCTGGACACCTTTGTGACCAAAAGTGCCCCAGTGACTTCCATTTTAACTACATTTTCACTTATATATCCAAATACATTTAATCCCACTACCCTTACAGAATAAAACATTCTGCAATGTCAGCATTTCATTTTGTTAAAAAAATAGAAGCGATATTTAAAATTTTTACTGTATTGGTCAGATTCAAATATTAAGCCATTGTAGGCTGATGCATGAAATTCTTGTATTTTCTCTGTTATGTTAATGAGTGATGTGACTACCAGGAGGTGTGTACAGGTGTATTACTAATTAGTAATTTGATATTACTAATATGTAGTGCCTACTTTTATATCAGTTCCTATGAAACACTAATCAAAGCTACTACTACTAATGCTGTGATTTCATTTAATCAGGGCATAGTTTCTTCTTTTTTTTAGACCATAAGGGGAAGTGATGCAGCAATGGACAGAAGAAGTTGAAGCAGAGCAGCAGCAGCTCTTCCTTCTCTTCAGACTAATTTTCAGAAGTGTTGATTAACTAAATTTTTATTTTTTTTTATTTGTACATGGGTATTTTGTTTTATAATTGTTGTAAACTTCCGTTCCTGATAGTTATTTTATTTAGTATTTTGTATGTGTTTTGAATTTTGAATCTTTTAACATATTATTTCACAGGGTTATACTACAGGGTTAAGTTTTTTTTTTTTTTTAATTGTTCAGAATATTTAACCTATAAACACCTCATTTAAACAATTCTGTTAAACAATAACACCTTTAAAACAACAACACCTACCAACACCACTGCATTTAAATAATACCTCCTTGGTGAAGCAGTTGGTGGTTCAGTGGTTGTAGATTGACTTGTGTATTAAAAGTGAAGTGTATCTGTGCTGTGATGGACAAATTAAAGCCTTCAGACAACAGTCGGTGTGTGTTCAGTGTGTGAGAATGTTATTAAATGAGTTGACGGCTGAGCAGTCAGTGTTTTAACCACACGGATGTAGAAAAGGCTGATGGTGCACTCGGTTCTCCTTTGGGAGAGAAAGAAAATCCCCTAATGATGCAATCATCCAGGAGTCTGCCTCCCGCCAATCACCTGTCAAATTATGAAAAGCGCTGTTTGTGGTTTTAATCTTGCTGAATGCCATTCAACAATTTTCTATTCAGAACATTAGAGCGTAAGATGAATTAATCAGAGACAGAAGAAATCAATCGAGCTCTGACATTTCAAACCACAGTGCCTGCTCCACACACACACACACACACGCTGCAAGGCCTCGTTCATTCTGGTTTATTTCATTACATTCCTGCAGTTGCAGAACTTTCAGGAATGTGCAGTAGAAATGTTGAATTCTGCAGGTTTCCCTGTCAGACATTATCTGCTTCTTTAATTAAAATGTCAAACATGCAATCATGTTAACCCCTTAAACTAGGACTTCCTTAATGATGTTGCCAGTATGGATTGTAACAGCATCCCAAGTTCATTCTTCAGGGGTGCAGTTGAGAGTGCAGAGGTTACTATGTTGGTAGATTCATGAGCCTCGGTGTCACTGATTAGTGCTAACCTCTGCATGTCAGTTCCTGCCCCTTTGAAACAGGCCCCTGGAAAAAGAACTTTATTGACTCTCGGCTAGTGAAGGGACAGATGTTAGACACATTAAGTACCACTGTGATCACATTTCACTTGCTGGCAATGCACTTTTCATGTGATAATGGCATCCAGCGTGTTACATTCGGACCGTACTTTCTAGCTATGAATCATGTACTACTTGACTTGGGGCTTGGTGTGATACAGCTATGGGATATGCAGCTGTTTTTGTTGTAACATGTACCTCAATGACATTACAACCATTTCCCCACTGAGTGAGGCTCTGGTGCCAGTGAACACTGTCACTCCTGCGGGAGTAGGTCAGCACGTTGTAGACTTTGAGGGATATCTGGAACCTAACATCTCAGATGACATGACTGGTGGTTGCCTGTATGGTGAACAGAGTGAGGGATGGTTGTGACCTCAACCTGAATCCTCAACTCCACAGGAGAGGCTGTTGAACTCAATTGGGGACTACACCTTGGTGAGTTTTACCTAGTCAAAAAGAAGGACATTTTGGTGCCACATGTCACTAACAGCTATCCAAGTGTGCTACAAGCCACTACTCCTGTCACTGCTGAGCAGAGGCCCAAGTTGGCTGACCTGCTACAGAGATTTACAGATATTTTTAACCCGTCTAACAGAACCACAGACAGGTGCACACTGATCAAACACTGCATTAGGGCTGGTGATTACCCCCTGGTGAAGCAGGATGCTTATCATGCATCTCCTGAGAAACACCTGCTGAGCTGATTTGTGGAGGATAGTTGCAGCACATGGGCATCTTCAGTGGTGCTCATGAGGGAGAAAGAGGGACAGTGGCATTTCTGCATTGACTATCATCACCGGAACACAATGATGATTAGAGATTCACACCCCCTCCTATGAGTGGATGATAGCCTGGATGCTCTGGCTGGCTCGGTGTGTCTCAGCACACTGGACTTTATAAATGGCTATTGGCAAGTAGAATTGGCTGAGGAGGACCACAAGAAAATGGCTTTCACAACAGTTGAACCAGATGCTCCTGCAGCTGGAGTGTGCACTGTGACCTCAATGGGGGCATCAGGCTATCATCTTTTTATTAAGATGGCGTGGGTGGGTCCAGATGCCGTCGCAACTGCTCCCCTTCGACTGTGCTTTTTCTTTATTATTTTTATTGTTTTCATGTGTTTTCAACACAGAGCGTCATAACCACCGGGTATGACTGCAGCGCACTTTTAGATATATTTTTAACAATTGGATTGACTTTTTCTGGAGATTGCTGTACCTGGCCGAAGGAGATCCTGCATAACATGGACCATAACAATGGATCCACACCTCCGCGGAAAAGTAGGAAAAAACACAGAGGGAAAAGGGACGGAATCCGCAACAGATTACGGAAAAGCACACACCGTCAACCGCTGCCCAGTATCCTGCTGGCTAATGTCCAGTCTCTGGAAAATAAGCTGGACGAGATCAAGGCCCGAGTGCGTTACCAGAGGGACATACGGGACTGTAATGTTCTTTGTTTGCATGGCTGACCCCCGCAGTGCCAGACCACACCGTTCTTCCTGACAATACATTCTCTGTGTTTCGAACGGACAGGACCAAGGAATCTGGAAAAAGTAAGGGAGGAGGTGTGTGTTTCATGACCAACAACAACTGGTGTGACCCGAGGAACATCTCCATCCTGTCCCGCTCCTGCTCACCTCATCTGGAACATCTGGCGATTCTCTGTCGGCCCTTCTACCTGCCCAGGGAGTTCACTTCAGCTGCCATTGTTGCCTTCTACATCCCACCACACTCGGATACGGACACAGCTCTGGCTTCACTGCACGAAACTATCAGCAAACACCACAGAAAACACCCGGACACTGCCCTCATAGTAGCGGGGGACTTCAACAAGGCAAATCTAACAAAGGTTATGCAGAATTTTTTCCATGTGACATGCCCAACCCGGGTTGTTAACACGCTGGACCACTGCTACACCCTCCATAAAAACAGTTATAAAGCCACATCACTACTGGCTTTTGGGAAAACAGACCACGCCATCTTCCTCATACCGGAATACAAACAGAAGTGGAGGGAAGTTGCTCCGGCAATGAGGGAGGTCAAATGCTGGTCTGACCAATCAGAGGCCAAGCTGCAAGACGCGCTGAGTCACATGGACTGGGACATGTTCGAGGAGAACTCCGGTGATGACGTCAGTTTGTTTACGGAAGTGGTGACGGACTTCTTTGCTAAGCTAATAGATGATATCGTCCCCATGGTGACTGTGAAGATTTTTCCTAATCAGAAACCGTAGGTTGATAGAACTATCCGCGAGCCTCTGAAGGCTCAAACCACTGCCTACAACGAAGGACTCGTCTCCGGCGACATGGTCCCGTACAAGGCGACGTCCTACGAACTCCGGTGGAAAGTGAGGACTGCGAAGGGGCACGACAAGGACAGAGTGGAGCCACGTCCTCCACTCCACCCTCACCCACCTGGATAGTGGAATAGGGAACTACAGTATGTGCGGCTGCTGTTCATTGACTACAGCTCTGCATTCAACACCATAGTTCCACACAGACTGGTCACTAAACTCAGGGACTTGGGGCTGAACTCCTGACTCTGCTCCTGGGTCCAGAGCTTTCTGACTGACAGACCACAGGTAGTGAGGATTGGAAGACACACCTCCAGCCCACGCACATCAACATCGGTGCCCCCCAAGGCTGCATGCTGAGTCCTCTGCTCTACTCCCTCTACACCAGGGGTCTCAAACTCAATTTGCCTGGGGGCTGCTGGAGCTAGGGTCTGGTTGAGGCTGGGCCGCATCAGGTTTTCCACACTTTTCCTGAAATTGTCTGTGCTCATCACCAATAATATATATATATATATATATATATATATATATATATATATATATATATATATATATATATATATAAATATATATATATATATATATATATATATATATATATATATATATAATTCCACTGTCTCACTGTTGTGTTGAAGTTCCAGCCAGTTTTAGTGTTCAGCTGACGTACAAAGAACGTCATTTCCGCTGGTAGGTAGGGTCCTGCGCCTACATATGACGTCAGCACGGCACAGTTAGTGATTGGTTGAAGGTCAGAAACCATGGAAACACAGTGTTTGTGGTGGCAGTTTAATATTAAGTTAATTAAATAAAAAAAAGTAATAAAGTTTGAAAAGTTAGGCTAGTGGCTAGCATGGAGCTAACCCTAACACGAATGCACACACAAAACTTTGCTTGTGTGCGTATGTAATAGTGTTAGCTCTATGTTAGCCTCTTAGCACTCATTTTCCCCGTTCTTGCACGCGTGTAACGTCAGGTCTGGTGCTTCGGAGCACCCGGCTCCGGTGACAGCCACACCGGCGTGTTATCTCTTTAAATATGTATTCAGCAGCACTGGCGAAGGCAGCAGCGGCGGGTTGTTTACATCCGTGGTTTCCACGTGTATTCAGGCTGGTGCTGGGCACCGTGGGCAGATGCCATGTTTCCACTTTTTATCCGGATTAGAAAAAAACGATAAATCCCTCTCAGTCACAGGGAGAACAACAACCCGCACATGCGCGGAACCTCCAGTCTTCTTCATCAATCATCCTTGCCGGCCATAATGGTCATATAGCGGCACCTACTGGAGAAACAATTATCTGCCCCCTAATTACTTCTGCTTTACAACACCTCCTCTTCTTCATATTCTTCTTCTTCGCTCACATAAAAAACTACAGGTGCACCACCAATAATAGTCCCCGGTAATTCACTTCCGACATGGAGTTTTCTTTTATTTGCAGCGCCGTTTCTTTTTGTTTGCAGCATTGAGGGTTTCCGGGCACCGTACTAAACTCGCGGGGGCCGCACTAACATTAAACTTTAATATCAAGGCGGGGGCCTCAAACTAGCGTCCGGCGGGCCGCATTTGGCCCACGGGCCGCGAGTTTGAGGCCCCTGCTCTACACCCATGACTGCAAAGCTGTTCACCCCTCCAACATGATTGTAAAGTTCGCAGATGATACAGTGGTGGTAGGCCTGATCTCCAACAACAGGATAACAGCCTATATGGAGGAGGTGGATGGTCTGGCATCATGGTGTCGGATAAACAACCTGGTCCTGAACGTCTCCAAAACAAAGGAGATGATTGTGGACTTCAGGAGGGAGAGGCAGAGGAGCCATCACACTCCTCTCAGGATCTACGGAACTCCGGTGTAGAGAGTCAGAAGCTACAGGTACCTCGGCGTCCACATCTCCGAGGACCTGACATGGATTTTTCACATCTCCACCCTGGTGAAGAAGACGAGGCAGCGCCTGTATTACCTGAGACATCTGAGGAAATTCAGGGTCTCCACAGCGCTGTAGAGAACCTTCTTTACCGCAGCAATCCAGTCTGTGCTCACTGGGAGTATCACCGCCTGGTACGGCAGCTGTACAGCGCAGGACAGGAAAGCTCTGCACAGAGTGATCTGCTGTGTTGAATGGACTCCAGGATCAGCACTGCCCTCCATGCAAGAGGTGTACGCCAGACGGTGCACCACCAGAGCACAGAGGCACAAACCACCCGGACAATAAACTCTTTCAGTGGCTGCCATCGGGGAGATGTCTCCGGTCCTGCAGGGCCAATACGGAGAGACTGAGGAAGAGCTTCTTCCCCCAGGCCATCAGGACACTGAACTCTATAGCCCCCACATCACCCCCATCCACCCACTACATACACACAGCACACCATCCCCCACCACACAGATTGTGTGACACTTCTTGCACTGGTCACATGCATACCTGTATACTGTGTATACAATATATCTATGCATATTATGTAATATATATACAGTATGTATATAATGTATATTTGCATATTCCCCAAAATGTGTATATTGTGTATATCATATTTTCCCTGTGCCACAGAGGTTATTTTCATTTATATTTTCATTCGTATATTCATATTTTATCTTATTATTTTTGTACTTGTTTTGCATTGTTTGTATTTTTGCATAGTTTTTAAGTGAGCGTCATTTTCATTTCACTGTGGATGCACATCCACATGTGACAAATAAAGAATTGATTCTGATTCTGATTCTGTCAGTTGATGGGGCACAAACAGAGCCAATTCTTTTATATTCAGTCGGTAGCATTAGGCAAGGCAAGGCAAGGCAAGTTTATTTGTATAGCACATTTCAACAACAAGGTAATTCAAAGTGCTTTACATAAAACATTAAAAGCATCAAGATACAATTTAAGACAGTTGATTAAAACAATTTAAAACAGTTGATTAAAATAAAAAAATAGATATAATATAAAATGAAAATAAGAAATAAAAATTAAGAATTAAAATGTATAACTTTGAAATTAAAACAAAGAACAAGTTACAGTGCAGTGTAGAGTAATTCAGAATGATATTAGCAGTAGGCAGCATTGAACAGAAAAGTCTTCAGCTGTGATTTAAAAGCAGTGAGAGTTGCGGCAGACCTGCAGGTCTCTGGGAGTTTGTTCCAGATCTGTGGGGCATAGAAACTGAACGCTGCTTCTCCATGTTTAGTTCTGACTCTAGGAACAGAGAGCAGACCTGATCCAGATGATCTAAGAGGTCTGGATGGTTCATAAGGGATCAGCAGATCTGCAATATACCTAGGCCCTAGACCATTCAGGGCTTTATAAACCAGTAAGAGTATTTTAAAGTGAATTCTTTGGCAGACAGGAAGCCAGTGCAAGGACCTTAGAACTGGACTGATATGGTCTACTTTTTTAGTCCTAGTCAGGACTCGAGCGGCAGCATTTTGAATCAGCTGCAGCTGTCTGATTGACTTTTTAGAGAAGCCTGTAAAGACCCCGTTGCAGTAGTCTAGTCTACTGAAGATAAAAGCATGGACAAGCTTTTCCAAATCTTGCTGAGACATAAGACCTTTAATCCTTGATATATTCTTCAGG
Source organism: Lepturacanthus savala (assembly GCA_030544235.1). Lineage (NCBI taxonomy): Eukaryota > Metazoa > Chordata > Actinopteri > Scombriformes > Trichiuridae > Lepturacanthus > Lepturacanthus savala. The sequence continues at coordinate 36,412,428 of CM060464.1, forward strand.
TGGTAGTAGGCTGACTTTGTAACGTTTTTTATGTGACTATTGAAATTCAAGTCTGAGTCCATAACTACACCCAGATTTCTAGCTTGGTTTGTAGGCTTTAACATTGCTGATTGAAGATGAGCGCTGACTTTCAATCGTTCTGCCTTGGCTCCAAAAACAATTACCTCAGTTTTATCTTTGTTTAATTGGAGAAAGTTCTGGCACATCCAATCATTAATTTGTTCAATGCATTTACTCAGTGTTTGTATTGGATTATGATCTCCTGGTGATATACTGATGTAAATTTGTGTGTCATCTGCATAATTATGGTAACTTATTTTATTTTCTTTCATAATCTTAGCGAGTGGGAGCATGTAAATGTTGAATAGTAGAGGCCCCAGAATTGAACCTTGGGGGACCCCACAGCTTATGTCTATATGTTCAGATGTGTAGTTGCCTATAGACACAAAGTAGTCTCTGTCCTTTAAGTAGGATTCAACCCATTTTAGTGCTGTGCCAGTAAGTCCCACCCAGTTCTCCAGTCGGTGTAATAATATGTTGTGGTCAACCGTGTCAAATGCGGCACTGAGATCCAGTAATACTAAGACTGAAATTTTGCCATTGTCTGTGTTTATGCGGATGTCATTACAGACCTTAACTAGAGCAGTCTCAGTGCTGTGGTGGGGTCGGAAACCTGACTGGAAGTCATCAAAACAGTTGTTCAGTGTCATATAGTTAGTCAGCTGTCTAAAAACTGCTTTTTCAATTATTTTACTTAAGAACGGAAGGTTTGATATGGGCCTGTAGTTATTCATTAATGTATTGTCCAGATTATTCTTTTTTAGCAGTGGCTTGATGACTGCAGTTTTTAGGGCCTGTGGGAACACACCTGACACAAGTGACGTGTTTACAATGTGCAGGAGATCTGAGGTCATACAGGTAGAAACTTTTTTAAAAAAGCTTGTTGGCAGAATATCCAGACAGCAAGAGGAGGATTTCAGATGTTGTATAATGTCCTCCAGATTTTTATGGTTGATTGAATTAAATTTTGTCATGCCATCACAACTGATTTTGAGTTCACACTGGGACGACACATATCCTGTACCTGGCATGGAGGAGGTGACTGCTTGTCTAATTTTGAAAATTTTTTCAGTGAAGAAGGAGGCAAACTCATTGCAGGCTCTGGTGGATACAAGTTCAGGGGCTACTGACACAGGGGGGTTTGTTAGCCTATCGACAGTAGCAAACAGAGTACGTGAATTATTTTTGTTTTTGGAGATAATGTCAGAGAAAAAGGACTGCCTTGCTTTTCTCAATTCAAGATTATAAAGCCTAAGTTTCTCTTTATAGATGTCATAATGCACCTGAAGATTAGTTTTTCGCCACCTGCGTTCAGCTTTCCGGCATTCTCTTTTACCGATTCTGACCAGCATTTCATTTCTCCATGGAGATCTCTTTTTGCCAGAGATAATCTTCACTTTCACCGGTGCAAAGGCATCAATAAGATTTGTAACTTTCCTGTTGAAGTTTTCTAAAAGTTCATTCACTGTAGTGTAGGGGGTGGCAGGTGTCGGAGAGAAAGCCTGGATAAACATTTCTCTAGTGTTATCAGTGATGTACCGTTTTGATATTACCTCTGTTTGAACACTTCTATGTGTGGAGAAAGTGCTCTTAAAGAACACACAGGAATGGTCAGACAAACCAACATCAGTCACCTCAACCTTAGAAATGTTTAAACCTTTAGAGATAATTAAATCCAAAGTGTGACCTTTGATATGTGTTGGTTCCGTTACATGTTGAATTAATCCATAATTTTCAAGGACACAACACAGTTCTTTAGCACTGCTGTCCTGAGCGTTATCCACATGAATGTTGAAATCACCAACAATAATGACATAGTCAAAGTCAATGCAGGTTACAGACAGCAGTTCAGAAAAGTCATCAAAAAAGTTTGCACAATATATTGGTGGCCTATAAATATTCAGAAAAACTGCCCGGGGCGAGGAATTTAACTGAAGGGCGACATATTCAAATGAATTAAAATGTCCATATAACATCTGTTTGCATTTGAGGGAGACATTAAACAATATGGCAACTCCACCCCCTCTCTTTCCCACCCGAGTTTCACTTATAAAACTGAAGTTTGGAGGGGTTGACTCAATGAGCATGGTTGCACTGTTATCTGGGTTCAACCATGTTTCAGTTAAAAACATAAAATCAAGGTTGTGTTGAATAATAAAATCATTAATTAAGAAGGTTTTCCCCACTAAGGACCTAACATTTAGTAAGGCCAGACTCAGTGTTTCACCGTTTTCCTCAGCTGGTTGTGGAAGACAAGGAAACACTGGAATGTTTCGAGGTTGATATGCTATCATTAATAAGTTGTCCGCTTTAATTGAACCCCTTTTTTTTTTCTCATAACCGATCTTCTGTTACCTGTCATCACAGGGATTGAGAAAGCTACCTGAACTCCATAGGGCCCTGACTTTTCCTGGAGAACATTATTGATATTAGTATTGTAGCCTGGACCCGGCACATATCAGTCAGACTCACAGATGACATGTTTCAGAGGAGGTGGGGGGGCTCTGTGACTTTTTGATGATGGTTCTTTCCAGCGTGGTGGAGTGGGGGGGGCTGGACGATAAGGGGGGTTAAGGGAAGAAGGTATGGGTGTTTGGCGTGGTGTAAGTTGGATTCCAATAGTGACAAGTTCATTCATCCTGTCCGTGAAATCTGGGAGTGAGGAATCCAGAGATGATGAATCCAGAGAGACTGAGGGGCTGGGCGGGGTCAGGGGGGGTTGCTGGCCTGTTGGGCCTGGGATATACTCCTCTTGTTGGGGTGAAGATGATGACGTTGCCTCTTTCTGAGTCAGCTGTCTTACAACAGCTGACTCTGGCGATACCAACTCTTCTCCAGAGCGTTGTCTTATCAGTTGTTTTGTCCGTTGTTTTGGAACATCTTGCCTCTTGTCCTTGGCAAGGACTGCTTGTGCCTGACGCACAAAATAGAGCATGTTGGAGCCTAATAGCTGTACTCCTGATTTGTTGAGGCAAAATCCATTTGTCTTGAAGAAATGTCTGCGTTCCCAGAAAATGTTGAAATTGTCAATAAAATTCACAGATTGAGTGGCACACGCATCTTTGAGCCATCGGTTGAGCATCATCAGCCTGCTGAATCTCTCATCTCCTCCTCGAACTGTTGGTAGCGGCCCACTGATGAACACCCTAGGATTCAGGGATTTAATTTTGTTCAGCAAATCAATAAAGTCCCGTTTCAATAACTCTGATTTTTGCTTGACAACATCAAGGGCTCCTGTGTGTATGACCAGAGATTTGACTGTTGGATGCTCAGCAGCGATCCCCAGAATTTTCTCTGAGATATCCGACACCATGTCATTGGTAAAACAGAGAACTTTGGTGTTTTTCTTGCTGCAAAAGCGTTTTATCTCCTTCACGGCTGCATCGCCCACTATCAGCGTTTGAGGCCCAGTAGTTAGCTCTTCCTGCAGCCTTTTATTATATTTTATTTTTTTTGATTTAGACTCATACCTTTCTCTTATGCTGGGATAGGAGCTTTCTTTTGGGGAGTCAGGGTCTTGTAAAAGTGGAGCAAATCTGTTCTCTAGTAGAATCCCTGTGGTTTGGGACGATTTGCTCTTACTTTTTGTTGTAGCCACAGTCCAGGGCTGTTTTCTCCTCGGTACTGGTGTTGAAGAAACACTCCTGTGCAACGGCAATGCAGGCCACTCAGCTTCATCAAGAGTCTTTGGGTGCAGGATTCTGCCTGTTAGCCGGCTTTCCATGCGGGGAAGCGATTTATCTTTAGACGTTTTATGCTTTGGCTTTGCACCAAGAGAGTTCCAGGAAGGACTGCTGGTTAACTCCTGATTCTTGGTGGTGCTAAGTAGCTGACTGTTAGCCTGCTCCTTTCCACTGATTTGGGTCATCGGAAGAGTGGTTTCATTCCCATATTGACCATTTACCTCCCAGTTTACTTCAAGCCGCTGAACTTTCATCTCCAGTACTGTTATCATCTGAAGAAGTTTGTAGTAGTTGTCCTCGGAGAAAGGAGGCATCTTGCTGCTAATTAGCTTTGGTTAGCGGCACTTCTCAGTCCCAGTCGCTATAGTGCAGGCTTATGCTGCTGATAGGCCACACTGAATGATAAGGTCGTAAAAATGTCCAAAAGTAACAGTAGCCAACTGTATTAGAAAAAACAGTAGTCCTGATGATTAGTAGGTATCCAGAAGCATTTCTTGTTATCTCCCACAGAGAAAAGCACAAATATAAGCGGAAAAATGCAGCAGAGGCAAGAGCAAAGCAGAAAAGCGTCTGCACTGTAAGGAAGCAGGACGCTTTTGGCCACCCTCTGCAGAGGACGGCATTAGAGGTGAATTTCACTCTACAGTGTGAAGACCCTGACATAAATACTGTATTGACTTGGTCAGAGCAGGGCATAGTGCAGCAACCTCGTAGACTCCCAGGGATTCCTCTGCCAGCTTGAGGAAGCTATGGAAAGAGTTTCACTGTCTGTCTGAAAGTGAGGGACTGCTGTGTCGCATGGCCTTGCCTGAACCCATGGGGAAGAAGCAAACTCATGTTGTAGTCCCTGCAGCCATGATGCCAGATCTTCTGCAGCAGAGCCAGCTGCTGCACATGTTTCAGCTGAATGTGTGTATAAGAAGGCCAGGCAATCCTGCTACTGGCTACCAGGCTACTGGCCCTTCATGCTGAGAGATATAAGATAGTGGTGTGAGCAATGCAGGGCCTGTCAGACTCACAGGAACCCAGTCCCCAGGCCAGGGGCTCCTGTGGGGGGGTCCCCAAGTTGGCCGTCCTCTGCAGAGGGTGGCCACAGACATCACGTCATGGGGGGGTTCAGGTATATCTTAGTCGTGGAGGACCACTTCACTAAGTTTGTGGCCTTGTATGCTTTGCCAAACCAGACAGCTATCACAGTCGCCCGCTGTGTCTTTGAGGACTACACTCACCGGCCACTTTATTAGGTACACCATGCTAGTAACGGGTTGGACCCCCTTTTGCCTTCAGAACTGCCTCAATTCTTCATGGCATAGATTCAACAAGGTGCTGGAATCATTCCTCGGAGAGTTTGGTCCATATTGACATGATGGCATCACACAGTTGGCGCAGATTTGTTGCACATCCATGATGCGAATCTCCCGTTCCACCACATCCCAAAGATGCTCTATTGGATTGAGATCTGGTGACTGTGGAGGCCATTTGAGTACAGTGAACTCATTGTCATGTTCAAGAAACCAGTCTGAGATGATTCCAGCTTTATGACATGGAGCATTATCCTGCTGAAAGTAGCCATCAGAAGTTGGGTACATTGTGGTCATAAAGGGATGGACATGGTCAGCAACAATATTCAGGTAGGCTGTGGCGTTGCAACGATGCTCAATTGGTACCAAGGGGCCCAAATAGTGCCAAGAAAATATTCCCCACACCATTACACCACCACCACCAGCCTGAACCGTTGATACAAGGCAGGATGGATCCATGCTTTCATGTTGTTGATGATAAATTCTGACCCTACCATCCGAATGTCGCAGCAGAAATCAAGACTCATCAGACCAGGCAACGTTTGTCCAATCTTCTATTGTCCAATTTCGATGAGCTTGTGCAAATTGTAGCCTCAGTTTCCTGTTCTTAGCTGAAAGGAGTGGCACCCGGCGTGGTCTTCTGCTGCTGTAGCCCATCTGCCTCAAAGTTCGACGTACTGTGCATTCAGAGATGCTCTTCTGCCTACCTTGGTTGTAACTCAGGGGTGGGCAATCCTGGTCCTGGAGGGCCGGTGTGGGTGCAGGATTTTGTTCCAACCAAGAAGTAACACACCTGATTCACCTGATCAGGTGTGTAACTTCTTGGTTGGAACAAAATCCTGCACCCACACTGGTCCTCCAGGACCAGGATTGCCCACCCCTGTTATAACTGGTGGTTATTTGAGTCACTGTTGCCTTTCTATCAGCTTGAACCAGTCTGGCCATTCTCCTCTGACCTCTGGCATCAACAAGGCATTTCCGTCCACAGAACTGCCGCTCACTGGATATTTTTTCTTTTTCGGACCATTCTCTGTAAACCCTAGAGATGGTTGTGCGTGAAAATCCCAGTAGATCAGCAGTTTCTGAAATACTCAGACCAGCCCTTCTGGCACCAACAACCATGCCACGTTCAAAGTCACTCAAATCACCTTTCTTCCCCAAACTGATGCTCGGTTTGAACTGCAGGAGATTGTCTTGACCATGTCTACATGCATAAATGCACTGAGTTACCGCCATGTGATTGGCTGCTTAGAAATTAAGTGTTAACGAGCAGTTGGACAGGTGTACCTAATAAAGTGGCCGGTGAGTGTATGTGCTAGTGCATGTGGTTGTCAGGCCCAGAACGAACAGAGGACTCAGCAGAGGAGATGCAGAAAAAGCCAGGTTCAGGGATTTTTATTTTCCTGAGCTGCAGCGAACGGGCGCTATGAAAATTACAAAGAAATGTCCTACTCTCCAAACTAAATACTAGGTCTAACTAAGGATCCTAACTACACTGACTCTATCGGTAATGACAACTAAACTTGAAAGAAAAACACTTCAAAGTGGGAAGGAATAATTAGTAACGGTTAACCAAAACAACTCACTCGCTGAGGAGGAGGAAAACACTATTACTTTCTGGGACTAAATAGTCTTAACTATCATATCTAAGCTGGAATTAAAAAAAAAAAAAATAACAATCCCAAAGGATGAAAAAACTACCAGAAAATAATAAACAAAAACAATTCCGCAGGATGAAAAGGGTAAAAAAAAAAAAGAAACACGTAGCTGAAACTAAAAAGACTATGAAACTTACAACAAAACTCTCAAAGGTAAAGCAAAGGCTGTAGGACAAGGACTGGCTTTGGTGCAACAATGCCAACCAATGAAGACACTTCAGCACAAGACAAGGGGAGACACAGACTACAGATACACATGAAGGGAAATGGGGAACAGGTGGAATCAATCAGGAATCAGGGAAGACGATCAGACTGGTGACACATGAGGAAGGACAAGTGACCTGAAATGAGAGGAGAGTTAGACTTTCAAAATAAAACAGGAAATGTACACAAGACAAAAAACCCAGAAAAGACAACTGTGACAGGGGTTCTGGAAATCCTGCATAGTGACCAGGGTCGCTGAGGCACAGGTTTCTGCAGTTGTCATTGTGGAGTGGTTGAAGGCAACCTTCAGCACACCCTGCCTCAACTGTGCTGAGGCTCATGAATGGCAGAAGTTGTACTATAACTTGGGTAGCTTCCACTGTACTTTTGAGGTAGGTGGGCTGGTGCTGGCACAGACTGCTCTCACCACTCCTGTTGTCCCTAGGTCTCTCCTTGCAGTCGAGTTGTCCAAGTTGCAGTCCCTACGGAGCGGAAACCAGCTGCAGACTGGGTGTTGGGCTATGGACTGTGTAGGGACTCACAAGAGCCCATGTCTAGACAGTCTTGCTGGACGTGAGTGGTCACATTTCCAGGACTTTGTCATGTTTGACATGTTTTCTTTTTATTTATGATTTGATATGATTTTTTTTTTTTTTTTTTGGGGGGGGGGGTTATGTCTGTGGTTATGTGTGAAAAAAGATGTTCCTCAGAGTTGGACGTTTGTAGTGGAGTTGTGCTGCCTGTGTGTTCTTTCCCTGTATTTTGGAGGAATAAAAGAGAAGAAAGCAGAGTGCTGTTGGACCTTTGATCTCATCTTCCATCCCATTTATTGATTTATTATACATACACAGTATAGGCAAACCCAAATGCTCAGCTATGATAATATACTGATGATGAGGATGATGATCTTTGGGTTGTGGACTGTTGGTCTCAACAACAAAAAAAATATGTTAGGTTGAATCTTCAGTTTTGGGAAACACTGATCGAAATTATACATCAATTAATCAACCAAATAACTAATCCATTAATCATTTCAATAATGAATACATGAATGAGCTATCAAAATAGTTCTTAGTTTCAGCCCTATGAAGAAAAACAAAGTATCTTTAATCAAACCAGGTTATTATATCACAGGATTTTGTGCTGTAAGCTACTCAAAAAAATGACATTCCATAGCCATTAGATGAAATCTGTCACTCAAATATGAATATGTGTTTTCTGGATGGCTGATAATACTTCCTGTTGTGTTGTTTGTCTCGAGACAACCGTCTCTTACATTTATAATCAAGCATGGAGCTCTTTAAAGAAACTTGAAACTGTCAAGATGATATCCATCAGAAGCTGAAGGCAGACGAGGACTTTTAATATTTATTTATTCATTTTTTTTTCTTTTTTAAGATCTCTCAGTAGTTTCATCCAGAAGATAACAGATTTCCTGCTCTTTGTCGTCCTGAGTGAGTCCCTAATGGATGTGTGTACATGCATACGGCAGCGTATGAGTTTAGAATCATGATGGATGAGAAGGTGAAGAGCAAAGAGCAGGAGTCTGTGTACACCAGGACTCCGAACATCTCCATCCATCTCCTGTTAATGCAGCAGCCACAGCTCTGAGGCTCTGGGACACTCTGTTGACGTCCCAATGAATCCTGGGTGATTTATCATGTGGAGCCGCAGAGTTCAGGCCCTGCATGTATGCCATACACAATTCCATCTTGATTTTTAAAAATGTATTTCACCTCTTTCTTATGTTCCATTTCCTTTTACACTTTATATAAGTGTTTCTAGCCTCACACTCTTTCCTTCTTTCTTATCTTTTTTCCCTTTGTCTCGTTTTTCTACTATCTCCCTGTCATCTTATTCTTCCATTTCCACATTTCCACACAGTCACACTATGGATGCCAGCCGCTCTGTCACTCCATACAGAGCTATCTGAACAACTCCACTGATTGACATGACGTTTTGCGCGGACATTCATGTTCCCCAGAGGACAAAACCCACTGACTCTGGTGATACAATTGACATTTCTTCTTTTCTCTTCAGAGTGAAATATACCTCACCAACTACTGGACGGATTGCCATGAAATTGACTTCAGAGAGTCACATCCTTCTCAAGATGGATCCGGGAGGTTGGTGATTCTCTGTCATTTAGGCTACGGAGCCATCATCAGGCCCACATTTTCAATTTGTCCAGTACATTGGAATAGCTGCAGAACTGACACCCCATCGTCTTCAGCTGTACTTTGTGTTCAGTGCTTTAGATAGTGGTGTCTCTGCTGTGATGATGATGAATTTATCCATCTCTGGATCCAGACTGAGGACTGAACATTGACCGCAATCCCCAACTAACAACTATTCTGATAGTCCTAATCTATTGTTTATCGAATGATTAATCGATTAGCTGTTTGGTTCATAAAATAGTGTAAAAGTTGAAGTTGGAACCAGAGAATTTGGACATTTTATTCTTCAAAATGACTCAAATCCATTAATCAATTGTCAAAGTAGTTGTTGATTAATGAAACTGTTGGCAACTAACAACTAAAGCTCCAGTAACAACACTTTGGTTGAAGTCTATTCAGTGTTATGGACAGATCATATGTTAGGTTTAAATTATCATTTATCATTAAGTTACTTATACCACTGTTGTCATGGCAAAGGAAATATATTCTTTTTCTTCCTTGTTTTAAATTAACAGTGTGTTTTTGAGCAACAGAATATAATAGCAGTAAGGATATTTTGGGCAAAGTTCTTTCTTTTTTTTTAATTTATTTATTTTTACTATAAGCGTTTCAGAAAAATGTTAAGCTTGATATAACTTAATAATAATCCATAGCAAATCCATCAGTAGCTGTTGATGGCTCCTGGATGGATCTCATGAATTTTTATACATTTATGATGTTTTGTGTCTGCTTATCTTCAAACTCTTAACATAGAGTCACTGTTTTCTTAATAATAATAATAATATATATATATATATATATATATATATATATATATATATATATATATATATATATATATATAATTCCACTGTCTCACTGTTGTGTTGAAGTTCCAGCCAGTTTTAGTGTTCAGCTGACGTACAAAGAACGTCATTTCCGCTGGTAGGTAGGGTCCTGCGCCTACATATGACGTCAGCACGGCACAGTTAGTGATTGGTTGAAGGTCAGAAACCATGGAAACACAGTGTTTGTGGTGGCAGTTTAATATTAAGTTAATTAAATAAAAGAAAGTAATAAAGTTTGAAAAGTTAGGCTAGTGGCTAGCATGGAGCTAACCCTCCGGTGCTTCGGAGGGTTAGCTCCATGCTAGCCACTGGTGCTTCGGAGCACCCGGCTCCAGTGACAGCCACACTGGCGTGTTGTTTATCTCTTTAAATGACTATGTCTCTCATGCAGATGGACTTTGTGATGAGCATTCGTGCACATTTTTTTGTCACAACACATGAATTATTGCCATTTTTTTTAGATATTTTGGTGTTGCTGATGAGCTACAGTTGCAAATCTGGATGGAAGCAGGCAGTAGCAAACTCGTCATCCTCCCATCTCAGCCAATCACTGGAAAATAGGATTTCTTGTTTTGAGCCTGGAGCTGGTGTCCCACTGGGACAATCAGAGCCATTATAAATGCAGCCGAAATGAGATGCATCAACTCCCTGAATTTGTCCAAATCTGATCTCTGAAGCACTGAGAGCATCTGCATCATTCCCTAAGAAAAAGTCTTCATCTCAATCAGTCAATTTGTCTGACGTTAAACACTTATTCCCTAAATTCTGCTCATGGGCTAAAAATTATTTCATCTACTTTCCATTTCATCGTCTTTCAGGACATCTCCAAGCATCAACATCTGGAAACAGGACAGAAACATGTTCCCTCATGAGAATGAAGAAGAATGAATCCTCTGTGTTAAATCCAATCAGTGTGCATGGGATGATCTGCCTGACAGATGAACAAAATGGGTAAATCTGCTGTCTTTCAACCAATTTCATCATGACACTGAAAGCTAACAGAGCTTCTCCTGTGGATTTCACAGAGCTTTATCTGTTGTTGGAGCTGAGGACGCAAATCTCAGCCTGGATGAGCTATAAAGAAGAGGAATAAAACATTGAGTCTGGATGATGTAAACAAATAGAATTGGGATTTGGACGATGCTACAAATGCACAGTGGCCTTGTTCTTAACTTTAAATATCAGGGTCATCACACGCCTTTCTATTTGAAACAGCATCTTAAGGTCTCACGGTTTATTCTTTTTGTTTCTCTGGACCTCGGCCCAGTGTCTGTCTCCTGTTGTAGTAAAATAAAGCAAATCAACTGAACATCAAGACAATCATTCAATCATCTCTGAAACAGTTTCATCCACTGTAGAACAGAAGGTCTGAATGTTTGTTTCTACTTTAAAAAAAGACAATTCACTGCTTTTCATTAAACACTCAAACATGGGAGATAAGAATGAAACATGAAGTATTGCAGTTATAATGTAATTATTATTTTTTTTTATATTGTTATATGTTTATCCCTTTATTTAATAGTATTATTTTTAGTAACTTGTTTTATCTTTATTAATTCTATATTGTTTGACAGGTTTTATCCTTTATATTATTATAACTTGTTTTAAACTTTTATCATTTCATATTGTAAACAAATAAAAAATTGTGTTTCTCGTTTGCTAATTCCCTTTTTATTTATGTGTATAGCCAGATAGCCAGTCAATTAAAAATATGATGCTCTTATTATTATTACCAATACTCTGTTGTTGGCTGGTCTGAAGGAGATGTTGGATTGACGCTGGTGTCAGTAAACCATAAGGATGATTTTGAATTGAACAACAGCAGTATTTGTGCATTTGGTTGATTTTGATTCATATTAATAGGCAATAAGGCTATTAGTGTCTGAGTCAATGCATCAGTTGATAAGATGCTGCCTTTTCTTCAGCCACATCGTTATACACTGTGAGTAACACATCATGACAGTGTGACAGACTGTAAACTTTTACAGATTGTTTCTAAATGACCCACATACATAATTGTGAAGGAAACAGATGACAGTAAAAGGTACAATCTGTAAGGTTTGTCCATAATTGTAGTTTTAAACATTAAAAAGATTAACTGGAGTCATCAGAATATGATGAAACTCAGACTTCATACCATAGACCTGTATGTGTAATAGCAACTCGGCCCATACTGTAATACCACAAGAGGTGATAGTGAGTAGCTGTAGTGTTGAGTCTGCTGTCTGAACAACAGCAGAGGAAGAAGCTAAACACTGCTGTCATGTTTCAATTTGGATAGTTAATAGGTCTCCTTATGAATTTTATTCTGAATATGTTCTGTTTATCCAAATAATGTCTGTTTGAAGGTTAATCAGAGACGCTGCTACTGCACTGAGCTGATCACTCTCTGAACTGCTCTTTGGTATTTTACTTATGGCTCTAATGTCCCTGTAGCTTTTTGATATTGTGACTTAATGACCATAAACAGGAATGCACACACACACACACACACACTGAATGTACCAGACTTTTTCTTTTGCCATTTTTTTTTCTTTCATTCTTGTACCAGGATGCAGTGTGTGTGTTTGGAGCTCATTGATAAAGAGTAAATGCTTTTATTGCAAATGTTGAAGTGCAGGTGAAAAAAAAAACAAAAAAAAAAACACCCATTTCCCCTTAAATAACTTATGTTCTGGACTGTATATACTGAGTTTTTTTTTTGTTTCGCCTGTTTTTTCTTTCAGTTTTGTACCAGACTTTTTTCCCTTTTTTTTTTTTTTTTTTTTTTTAGTACCAGACTTTTTTTCCCCTGGTCCTAATCCTCCTCAGCTAGCTAGCTCATTGATATCAAAGAGAAAATTATTTTTTTATTGCAAATGTCGAAGTGGAAGCAACAGAGAGTGTAGGAGACTGTAGACTACCACAACTGAACTGACCAATCACAGCCCTGGAGGAGCTGAACTGACCAATCACAGACCTGGAGGACCTGAACTGACCAATTACAGCCCTGGAGGAGCTGAACAAACCAATCACAGCCCTGGAGGTTCATGCGTAGTCAGGATTTTTTGAGGTGACGTCAGCCTACGGTGTAGGTCTGCATTGACCCTGTAGCAGAAGTATAAACTAGACTTAAATGTCATTAATGTCCTCACTATGTATTAAAGACAAACAACACACACCCACACGATGTTCCCTATTTGTTTGGATTGATTCTTACACATCGTACCTTTAAAGCTCTGGTGTTAAATACAATCAAAATACAAAACAAATCAGGCGCACCGTTTATCTAACTACAATACTGCCAGGATCATACATGATAAACTACAGCCTTAAAACACAAAACCCCTGCAGGTCTTATATCAGTTTAATATGAGGCAGCTGCTCTGCAGGTGCACTTACTATTCTGTAACCGTGGTAACTAGGCAGAGACATCAATGTTATTTCTTAAAAGAGGCTTTACTGAAGCAAACCAATGAAATGTTTATAATGTCGGCCAATAAGAAAGACAAATTTGAAATGAGATGACTATAAATGTACAATAGATAAACAGATTGACTTTTGACTCCACCTGTTGCTCCATGGCGAAGACGTCCTCTAATGACAGTGATGTCACAGCAGTTGCCTAAAGTTGGAGCAATTAGGGCTAATCACCTGGCTTCGTCCTTTAAGCAAATGATGCGAAAGGTCAGTGAGTCTGGCGAAGGTAATTGATCAGATGACAGTTTCCCCCTTAGCGTGAAGGTTGGCTGATGCTGACATTTGTTAAGATCTGCGGATTAAAGCTGTACAGTGACATTTTACATTTGTCTGAGTTATTTTACTCTGACATGCTCTGAATGTACAACAGGAGGGATGATTTCATGCAGATCCTTCTGTCAGCAGCTGGTCGGGAGACAAAAAAGCTCAATCAGTTGATACTGTCATTACTGTATCTCAAACTAATATCAAGCTTAATATTGTTAGAGTATTAATGATTAGCTCTCTATTGCATAGTGTTGCCATATGGTAAAACTTACTTTATCTCCATTGTCTAAAAAGCTGTGATATAATTACTGTTTTTTGAAGGACAATTAATGGGGCACATGACCAGGATATTCTGTTTACCAGTCCCTCTTGCTCTGGACATTTGACAGGTGAGCATCATTCTCTCACAACCAGAGGTTGTCTCTTATTACGAATTTGGGGAAATGTTCAACAAATAAAAAAAAAAAAACTAGTTAGTTAATTTAAGTAAGTAAAGTAAGTAAGTCTATTTTTTACATTTAATTTAAATTTTGATTTTACATGTTTTTTTTTTTTTTTTATAATATGCTTAAAGAGATTTGTTGCCATATGTCAACAATATGCATATGTATACAACCTAAAGGAGTCCCATTGATTTATGCAGCATGAAACTATCCTGAGACTATGTCTACAACTTTTTCTTATATTTCATTCATTCATTCAAAACATGTTTCCTTAAAACTTTCAAAGCGTTCTGATGCAATGAGCAAACATATTGAACCATGAGAACACTGGCCTCTATACACCTATGTAGATATTGCACTGAAAACCAGACATTGACCACATTAGCAATGTATAGAGTGTGTAGAGAGTGACATCATACTATATAATTTTGCCTCTGGATAAAAGAAATTTGTAAAATAAACTCAACTCTTCAATTTAACATTATACGTTGATACATTTTCTGCGTTGCTTTTGTACTGAGATGTGATGTGAGTTCCAATTTCTGAGTTCCGAGTGGGAAATTTCAAATGGAATGGTTCATAATATTCCACCAGAAAGCAGGAAATAAAGTCTACACTGCTTTTTTAAAAAAAAACACCTCACAAAACCAACCTCTTGTCTCCAGACTCCCCCCTGAAGCCAAGCCCCCATAGAACAGGCCACACCCCCAGAGTGCTGCTGCATCAACTAGCTAACCTGAGCTAAACTTTTCTCATGGCTCATTCACAGATAAGAAAATTCCTCTCAATACTATAACCTCAATGATGAATATGATGATTGTTTCAGGTTATATTTATTAGTTTATCAGATTAAAAGTTTGACATTTCAGTTTTAAGTTTAATTAGCCTAAGTAATCTTACGATAGTAAGAACAGCTATTTGCTGTAAGGTTATTTTCGGCTTGTTGCTTTGAACGGTGAGCGGTGTATATTATCATTGTTTTTGACTCTAACAGCCACAATATATACTCTACCTAGCTGCTAATGTTACATTGTGATGTCTGTGACTAAACAGCTTTACATTGATCGTACAGTCGTGTGTAGAACTTTACATCATAGATAATGTTATCTTATATTTATTCAGGTTTGTATGATGCAACTTATTTACAACGGGCTTTCCAATAAAATATATTTATTTTTAAATGTATCTTGCCTCTGACAAAGTACATTTTTATCTGAATAGAGTGGTCAGTGACTTGTAAACTGTATTTATTTTTTTAGCTGCAGGTCAACCCACCTGGTGTGTCAGGAGATGACCACAGACAGAGAAGAAATGCTGTGGACAACTTCAAGACTCCTGCATCTCTATGCTGTCACTAAATGATTTGCTGTATTTTTTGGACTATAAGTCACAGTTGTTTTCATAGTTTGGCCGGTGGTGCGGCTTATCTGCAGCGTCTTATGTGTGAAATATTAACACATTATTACCGGTATATCATTTCACGTTATTGCACAGTTACCGCAAGAGGGCGCTCTAGGCTTGTTATATATATATATATATATATATATATATATATATATACATACATATATATATATATATATATATATATACATACATACATATATATATATATATATATATATATATATATATATATATATATATATATATATATATATATATATATATATATATATATATTGTTACGTCTTGTCATTTCCTGTTTTATTTTGAAAGATAACTCTCCTCTGGTTTCAGGTCACTTGCCCTTCCTCATGTGTCACCGGTCTGATTGTCGGCCCTGATTGTTTCACCCGTTCCCCATCACCCTGTGTATATCCTCATTTCCTCTTGTCTTGTGCTGAAGTGTTTGGTCCCAGTACCGATCACCAAAGCCTTTTTTCTTGCCCGTCCACAGCCGTAGTCGTGTTGCTCATGTGTTTCTTTGTTTTGCCTCGACTGAGTGATTTTTTGTTGTAAATTTCTTAGTATAGCCGTTTGTTTCCTAGTGCTTAGTTTAGTTTACGTTTTTCAGCCTTTTAATTTTCCTCGTTGTGATTTTGATTTTGATAAATTTTCATAAAGCAGATTAGAGTTTTGCACTCGTTCATGCACAAAGATGTTGTATGCACAGAGGAGAGAGGAGTAAATATCAGTTTAGTTTGATTGATAAGTCACTTTCCAATGACTACGACCGAGGAAAACGTCATCCACACTACCTTTAATACACATCATTATGTTTGAGTTTTCAATGTGAACATGTTAGCATTAGTTACAAAGTACAGATTCACAAATGGAAGCCTGAAGACCTGTTTTTACTTCTTTATTTTCTGTATAATCTCATTAGAAATATTTTTATCTCAGTTTTCACACCTCACTACTTATCCTACTTCATTAACTCATGATGCTTCTGTAAATGTGTCTGTGGCTCAGAAGCAGACGCCCACGAGGGGTTAAACATAAATCTACAGGGTTGTAAGTTTTTTAGGAAATAGGAAAATTGTCAATTTTACATTCAACAAAGCATTCAACAAAGTGTTTCTGACACACAATTGGAAGCCATGTCCTTCTCCCAGTGCAGACTCGTCCTCTGGTGTGTCCTGAGGGGATCCTGAGGTGTTCCCGGGACAGATGGGACACGTTAATGCCTCCAGCATGTTCCTGCAGGCTTTACACACTCTTTTACAACCTTTTTTTTCTTGTGACAAACTGTTTTCACCTGAACAAATGTAACTGTTTGAGAAAGGAAAACATACAACCACTCACAACCCTTTGACTATTTTATTTTTCTACAAACTAAATCGCTTACGCTGTGAAGACATTTTCAGGGATCTTAAGATCACATGAAATCTCAAAGATGAAAAAAATGTAAAAAAAAAAAAAAAAATCAAAGATGGCAAAGCTGATTTGAAGTTGAGTCTTTCTTTCAGTCACTAGGATTCAATATAAATCAATATTTCTAAATTATAGCAGTGTGTCAGGGGAGTAAATATTCATATCAAAGGGTTGAAAACACCTGTTCCTTACATGGACTATATTTTTTAAGCTCCCAAGAAAAGTGGCACTATAGGTTGTCAGTTGCCACCTGTATATATATATATATATATATATATATATATATATATATATATATATATATATATATATATATATATATATATATATATATATAAACTATGTGTTAGTGGATTCATTACATATTCAGCAACTCAGAATATCAAATATCAAATTAGTTGTTGACTATTAAACATTGTCGCAACAGTCACTGAGTTTTTGTGAATTTTATTTTAACAGCAGACATTTGATCCGTGTTCCACCAGATATACAACAGAGGGCGCTGTGGCCTCACTGCAACACTGTGTGTGTGTGTGTGTGTGTGTGTGTGCATGTGTGCATGTGTGTGTGTGTGTGATCACTCACATAACTCACTCACTCTCTCACAACATAAAGTATGGACAAACATGTTATGTTGAAAATCTCCACTGTTTGTAGTTTGACTTCCTGTCAGCTGTGATCTGTTCAGCTTGATGAATTCTCTGTAAAGTAACGTGTGTGTTGGTCGTTCTCTCTCTGTTATGTCCTGGTCGTCTGTGTTTAAATGTTTTAACATGTGTTTATCCATCAATTCACCATCAGACACTTTGACCAACTTCATCACATTCATTGATCATGTTACAGAGGCTCCATATATCTGAGAGAATGTTACTCACTCCTCTACTTTATGGAAACTACTAAAATCCTGTGGTGGTTTAATTGTCTTTCTCTCGTTTGCTGGCTCCTGTCATTCTGCTGCAGTGGGCGATTCTGTCTGTGTGAATGTGGGACTTTAAAAAGCTGCTGGAGCAGCACTGGTGTCTTCTCTCCTGCCTGCTGCCCACTGACAGCAGCAGAGCAGGATGCTTTCTGCATGATGAGCTGCATGTGTCTGTCTCTGCAGGAGGAGGAGGAGGACGGGGAGATGTTCTTCTCATCCAGAAATAATCCAATTCCACAGGAGGATGGACCAAACCTCCACCCTGCCGCTCTCAGCTTCACCACCATGAAAAGAGCTTCAGAGTCACAGGTTGCTGAGGAAGGACCCCAGAGACTGTGTGTGTGTGTGTGCGTGTGTGTGCATATGTGTGTGTGTGTGTGTTCATTTATCTGTCTCGGTGGGGACATTGGCTTGAAAGATTTTTTGGAGTTGAATCTATAGATTATACATATACATATAGGCATACATGACTATCTCATTTAGAAAGGGTGGTCCCCAGAGTGTAGGAATTTGACAGAGGACTGCACAGGGTCAGATAAACCAGTATTTGTGTGTGTGTGTGTGTGTGTGTGTGTGTTTAAAGAATTGCAGTGTGATGTGTACTGATGTGATGTGCAGTGTGATGTGTCTGTACAATACTGAAAGCAGGAAATCCCCCCCTGCGTGGATTTGCCTCATTGCTCTCATGGGTTTTCACATTGATATTTTCTCTTTGACACACACTCACACACACTAAAACAGAAACTGAACTTTAAATATTACAAAACGTGACTGTGCAGGGAGTTCACACCCAAACACATTTCATCTATTTATAAAGAGCATCAACACTTCTGCTCACATCTTGCTGCGATTAGTCACAAATGATCCCGTAAATCTGCAAAATCCACGTCTGAAAAAGTGAAAACATGAAGCTGTTTGGACACGGCGAGGTCGGGCAGCTGATGTCTGAACGTTTAAAGTGGCTCCATTATGAAAATAACATTCTGCAGCATTTGTGTGTAAATATTTAGACTCCGTTGTTCCTGCTACACACACTCTGAAATAAGACACACACGCTCATTCCACTCAGGGTTTTTTAGAGTGTGTGAGAGAAGGCAGGCTGTATTGCTGCTGAAGGTCTAACTAGCTGTATTTGGACCATCTTGTTAATAAATGCACCACATATATTTAAATAATAAACTTTGAAAGCAGCCTCTTTAACAGCAGCCATAGTGATGAACAGAAAAAAAACAAAAAAAAAAAACAAATGTGTATTTGCTGCTGGTGTTTAAATGCAGAAATGAGGAATTTGATTTCACCAGGATTGAAAGACTTGAAAGAAAAAAATAAAGAAAGTTTCCATCATGACAGATGTGTGTTCTAGATGCATTTTATCCTCTACCCAATTCATATGAGAAAATGTAATTTGCATATACAATGACATACAATACTGACAATTCAAAACAGAGAGGTTCCACCTCACAGCTATAGAGTGCTAATATTCCTCATATGAAGACATGAAGTTCACAGAAACATTTGCTGCACAGTCTCCGTCATGAGCTTCTTGTGTCTCGTGATGAATCCACAGAGAAAATTGACTTTACAGAGCTTCACGGTTTCAGCTTGTGTTTTTCTGCTTAGCTGCAACTTTACTGCTTTGTTTCACTCTTACACTGCAAAAAAAAAAAAAAAATGAAAGTGAAGACAAAATATCTTCTTCTTCCTCCTTCACTGGAGCAACATGCTTCACATATAATGATGATACTATCATAGAAGTGCAGAAGATAAACAGACAGATTAAAGTTTAATCCAGTATGAACATGCACTGGCCGAGATAACTTGTGTTTTACTGTTATTTTAAAGTTTAAAAGTTGCACGATGCACCTTCAAACTGTCCCCGAGCCTCCTGGCGTGAGCTTTAAAAGCATCGCTGCTGATCCCAGGCGGAGGCCGAGGATCTGCGGAGGTGACGACCTGTGCTCCATATATCTTGCTCAGCCGGGACTCACAGCAGCAGAACCAGAGGCCATCGCTGTCCTACAGACCTGTTTACCACACCTCCCCTGCACACCTGCTGCATTGCTGCCATCGCTGCCATTGCTGCAGGGAGCCGGTGTCATCCATCCATCAGCCCTGACGACAGGCCCCCAGGCAGCAATTCGTCTAATTCAATATCAGCCCTTTTTTTTAGTAGGAGAACCCACTAATTAGCTGCAGTAACGACGGCTGTTTGTTGTTCTGCTTTTAAACTCCACTTTACCACCTTGGAAAAATGGCTAAGGTGACACAGGAAGAGGTCAAAGTTTCTGGCTGGTTTCACGTAGCAGAGCTGCAAATGATGAGAAATAACTCAGTGGGTGTGTTTTAGCAGCTCAAGGCTTTAATTAGTGATGGGAAAACATTTACAGTTTTGAACAGTCTAATCACACACATCATCTGCTTTTATTATAAAAGTTTCATTGATGTGACCCACATCATAACAGACTCAGATTCTGTCCAACTCACTGAAACTGAAATCAGCAGCACTTAATAAAATCATGTTAACTTTCTATTGCATAAAGTATTACTTAGACATGGTAAAAAATAATTTGAATGTAATAATTTACAAGTTTACTTATCCCAGAGAGTGAGTTCAAATTGGTCAAAATTTTCCAAAATTTGGAACAAAAGACAACCTTCGGTTGTGAGACAATGATTCTCACATGTCAAATGTCCATGAACAAACAGGATATCCTGGTCATGATCCTTCAAAATAAAAGCCCCCTTTTCAAACCTAACTGTAAAAACATAGTTTTTATATCACAGCTTTTTTAGAAAAATTAAAATAAAGTAATAGTTACCATATGGCAACACTATGTAATAGAGGGTTAAGAGGGGAAACTTTAAGCTGAAACATTATCTGATCAGTTATGTTGATGTAATAATGTTGGTTTAAACTTAAATTTCTGGGTTAATTGATTTACAACAAACACCAAGTACCTTCCAGGAAAAGTAATAAGAAAAAAAATCTTCAAATAATAAATAATTAATTTTATAAATTGATGCAAAACATGTTACTGCCATAACAAAATGTATTTTCTTATAATTGTTCTCTGCTTTCTCCCTAAAATGTTTAATAATTAACTTGTGTCCTAATGGACTACAGCTCTGGTCCTAACCTCTGGATTATCCCTGTTAGATAATGTGTTCATGTTGGTTTCCAGTAATGTGATGTTTAGATGTTTATTCCTTCTCTGCAGAGAAATAAAATAAAGGCAGAACAATGGTTTAAAAGCTTCTGTTGTTTACATGTGTTAACGTGGGTGTAAACACTGATATATTACACTATTTCACATATTGCTGCTGCTGTGTAGGTGTAGACACATATATGTAGACACACACATATATATATATATATATATATATATATATATATATATATATATATAGGTCGCAGGTCCTGGGTCTGGGACCTTTCTGTGTGGAGTTTGCATGTTCTCCCCGTGTCTGTGTGGGTTTTCACCAGGTACTCCAGCTTCCTCCCACAGTCCAAAAACATGCTCAGGTTAATTGGAGACTCTAAATTGCCCGTAGGTGTGAGTGTGTGAGTGAATGGTGTGTGTGCCCCACGATTGGCTGGTGACTATCTGGGGTGTATCCCTGCCTCTCGCCGTAACGCGCTGGGATAGGCTCCAGCAGACCATGTGACCCTAATGAGGAATACGCAGGTATAGAAAATGACTGACTGGCTGACTCTTAGACTCTACTTTGGCTTTTATCCCAATTGTTGTTTTCTTGTTGATTTATTTCATTCTTTTATTCCATGTTTTATTTGGCTTTTGTATTAAACATTCCTTCATGTTTTACATGTGCTAAAAGAGCACATGTAAAAGATTAATTTTAATGTTCTTATGTAATTTATTTATTTATTTGTTTATTTATTTATTTTTATTCTGTCTATCCAGTGTTTCCTCAGTGTTTGTCCTCTGTTCTGGGGGCTGTTATTGGCTGGATGCTACTTCTCATGGGGTCACCAGTCGAGGTGGGCGGGGGATCTGTGGTTCTGTGGTTCTGCGGTTCAGGGGTTCCATGGTTCCGTGGTGCTGCGGTTCCGTGGTTCTTTGGTTCTGTGATTCTGTGGTTCAGGGGTTCCATGGTTCCGTGGTGCTGCGGTTCCGTGGTTCTTTGGTTCTGTGGTTCTGTGATTCTGTGGTTCAGGGGTTCCATGGTTCCGTGGTGCTGCGGTTCCGTGTTTCTTTGGTTCTGTGGTTCTGGGGTTCCATGGTTCCGTGGTGCTGCGGTTCCGTGGTTCTTTGGTTCTGTGGTTCTGTGATTCTGTGGTTCTGGGGTTCCATGGTTCCGTGGTGCTGCGGTTCCGTGGTTCTTTGGTTCTGTGGTTCTGGGGTTCCATGGTTCCGTGGTTCTGGTTATAAATATGGAATATTTACTACAAAGGTCATGGATTTAAATCTGGTATCAAAATAAATCTACACATGAGGTGATTACAGAAGAGTTACAGTCAGTTTATGTTGCTGTTACAGAGACAATATAGTTTGAATATTTGATAAACAAGTTCTAACATTGTGATGTACTACAGATAAAAAGACTTTATTTATAACTCAAAACAAGACCAAACTGGACCCAATTAAATAATCACACAAAGAGCTGATAGCTAATACTGATATTATATTAAATTATTTTCTTACTGTATTGATGATGTTTATATTGATGATATATATTGATGCTGTAACAGTAACATTGAGTTTTACTGTTGGAGCTGAGGCTTTCTACTGTGATGTCACAGGATTAAGGGGTGTGTTATGGGAAGCAGGGGATTCAAAAGCACTGTTGTGGTTGTTGTATTTTGTCACTCTTATAAAGAATAAAGCACTGAACTTGCACTACCGTGCCTCGTTTATATTGACCTCCACATTGGTGGTCACATATGACGTGACATCCTGGGGACAACTGACTGCCTCTCTAGGGCCAAGGTCAGTTCTGCGCATTTAGGTGTGAACTACGCCACCATGGCTGCCGACCAGCTCAGGGATGCAGAGATCCAGGGTTTTCCGGTTGGCTGTGACTGGGCTGCTCCTGGAGGATGTGGTGTTTCAGGATGGCGGAGCCAAGCTCCTCTGTGACGTGTCCCTAGGCCAGCCCCGTCCCTTGGTGCCCTCCAGCTGGTGCCCCCGGATTTTCGACTCTCTGCATTCCCTTTCACACTCAGGCGTGAAGGCTTCAGTGAAGCTGGTGGGGTCGAGGTTTTTCTGGCCTAGCCTCTGAAAGGACATCCGGGGATGGGCTGCTGCTTGCGTGGCCTGTCACCGAGCCAAGGTCCACAAGCACTCTAAAGCCCAGCTGGAGCCATTTTCCATCCCAGAGAGGCGGTTCGACCACGTCAACATGGACCTACTTCCCCCCTCATCTTTGCCTGGGTGGCCCGGTTTGGTACGCCGTCTGACCTGATGTCTGACCGGGGGTCCCAGTTTACCTCCGAGCTTTGGACCGCAGTGGCAAAGAGCCTGGAGGTGAAGCTTCATCGCACCACGGCGTACAATCCGCAGGCTAACGGACTATGTGAGCGGTTTCATCGCTCTATGAAAGCTGCTCTTCAGGCCACACTCACGGACGCTTCTTGGATAGATCGTCTGCCGTGGGTCTTGTTGGGCCTGCGTTCGACTCCAAAGGTAGACCTGCAGTCCTCATCGGCAGAGCTGGTGTTCGGGCAGCCACTGAGGGTCCCCAGGGAGTTCCTCCCAGATGCTTCGGCTGCTTGGTCGGCCATAGTTCCCTGGCTGGTGGAAAATCACGTTTCCGGGTGATTGAGGCATTTGTGGTGGATGTTGGGGGACATTCAGAGTGGGTTTTAATAGACCGCATTAAGTCTGTCCACCTGATTCCAGAGGAGCCAGTGGCGGTGGCTTGGGCGCCACACCACGGCCGTCCTCCTTTCATCATCAGCAGACCGGGCTTGCAATTCTGCCCCCTAGGGCTGCCCCCTGACCTGGCGTCTTTCCAGCCACTGCCCACTGTTAGACGCAGTCAGTGGGGTCGGATCATTAAGCCGCCTGTAAGAAACTGAGGTGTATCGTAACTGTGGTTTATCGTCTCGCAGGTTGTGTGGGGACTGTCTGGGGCCTGTGTGGTGGACACTACGGGGTGTTGTCTCACACCAGACTGGGACAAAGGGAGGATGTGACATCACAGGATTAAGGGGTGTGTTAGGGGAAGCAGGGGATTTAAAAGCACTTTTAAATTGCATATATATATATATATATATATATATATATATATATATATATAAATTAAATGTAAAGTTTACCTAGTCATAAAATGAGTTAAAATTTTTATTTGGTAAAATTTTCCAAAACTGAACAAAAGACAACCATTGGTTGTGAGACAATGATTCTCACATATCAAATTTCCATGAGCAAATAGGATATCCTGGTCATGTGACCTAATAATTGTATGTCCTTCAAAATTAAAACACTGTTTTTATAAAAAGCTGTAAAAACATTTTATATCACAGATTTTTAGAAAAAATTAAGATAAAGTAATTTTTGCCATATAGCAACACAATGGAATAGAGGGCTAAATGGTTGCACTTTGAAAAAAAAACTGTTTTGAAATGTTCTAAGAATAAAGTTTATTTTATTGTACTGATGCGTTGACATCGCCACCTGTGCAGAACCTCAAGCTGCTGCCATCAAACTATGTGAATGGATTTAATTTCTTGCACGTGTGAAAGGAAAGAAAATGTGTTATCACAGCACCAGCTGCAATATTTGGCTAAGTTTGTGCTTCTTCTTTGTTGGTATTAGTAGGTGATGTAAATGCAACTCATTTGCATATCAATTCAGCCTGAAACTCATTTAGCTCGTCTGCGTCTCTTCTAGCTGATTATGTCTCACTCTCACTTCAGCACACAGGCCTAATTTACTCTCTTTCACAGCCCGTTGAGAGGCTGCGTGTTTTCGTTTCCGGAGAAAAAGGCCCTTCACCGCTCACTGCTGCATCAAACTCCTCTGCAGCAGCACTCTGGAGACGGCGGCGGCGGCTCAGATTACCCCTCCGCTCAGGAGACACGGCAGGTCTTGTTTCCCCCAACATGAGGGCCACTGAGGCCACTTTTGAAAGCGTGGTGCAGGAAAAGCCTTTAAAAGTGATTGCTTTTATGCTAAAGGCCTCTAAACGGTGTGATGGGCAAGCGGTGATCGTCTGCTCTGGTCTGCAGCTCGGAGCAAGGCATCAATAAACAATGAGGCTGATGTGAAGGCGAGGGGAGCGGCTGCTGGAGCTCTTCATTAGGATGCCTCCTCTTCCCTCTTTTATCTCAGATGAGTCAGGCTCCATCTCGGCGGCCGCGTCGCCCCCTTCACCCCCCGCCTTTCATGTTTTATATCCACACTCTTGTTCTCTCTGTGTCACCTCCAGTCATTCTCTGGCTTTTTCTGACCAAATCTCTCTCTCAATGAAACTCTTCTCCTCCTCTTCTACTTTTTATTTTACCGGCACATAATCAAATGAGCCCCCCCCCAAAAAAGTAAAAAAAGTGGGGGAGAATTAAATCCAAATGTGTCTTGCATATTATCCTGAGCACATGAGAGCGAGTGGAGATGACCTGCTGGAGCCAATTAAAAGGCAGAGTCGTCTCCCTTGATGTTCTCTATCACTGATGTACCATCTTACCTCCAGGCTGTGTGATATTGGCTGTTTGATGGGACAAGTGAGCTGATCCTGCTCGTCTTTGTCCCGTCGGAGGTAAAATGAGACGAGTTCTAGTGAGCGAGTGGATTATTCACTATAATGTTCCTCTTTAGAAAATAAAATAAATAAATAAATGTACATTTCTGTGCTGCAAAGTTTTATTTTTTTCATTTCATTCCCTGAAGAATGAATCTATCTAATGATGCTATTACATACTATATATGCTATACACACACACACACACACACACACACACACACACACACACACACACACACACACACACACACACACATATATATATACAGATTCTACAAAAAAAAAAAACATTCAGAGTATCTGAGCTTAATAAAAGCAATGTTTATTATTTTACTCAAACCTTAAACAAATATTTTACTTTAAATTAATTAATAAATAATAAGTTCAAGTTAAGTAGTAACACATTAGTTTTTACTGCAATTTGGGTGCAAGGTTATAATTAGATTAATAATATATACATTAGAATATGTATATATGTTAAATAAATGTATTAACGCATTTTACCACAGTTTACGTACCATACATCCATATTAAGGGCGACACGGTGGCGCAGGGGTTAGCGCTGTTGCCTCACAGCAAGAAGGTCGCAGGTTCAAGACCTCCTTGGTCCGGGGTCTGGGACCTTTCTGTGTGGAGTTTGCATGTTCTCCCCGTGTCTGCGTGGGTTTTCACCGGGTACTCCGGCTTCCTCCCACAGTCCAAAAACATGCTGAGGTTAATTGGCAACTCTAAATTGCCCATAGGTGTGAATGTGTGAGTGAATGGTGTGTGTGCCCCACGATTGGCTGGCGACCATCTGGGGTGTATCCCTGCCTCTCGCTGTAACACGCTGGGATAGGCTCCAGCAGACCCCTGCGACCCTAATGAGGAATAAGCAGGTATAGAAAATGACTGACTGACATCCATATTAAGACTGAGACGCTGAAGAAAAATTTGAGCATGTGTGTGCAGGGCCTGGAGGTTTCTGCAGTTATTAAAACCCGGTGTTTATTTGGTATTTTATGGCAAATTAACATCAGAAACACTGATGAATTTACCAGGACTGTAGACCACTATCAGCGGTTGAAGATAAGGTTTAAAATGTGCTGCAGATAAAATAAAATAACAAAACCTGTAATTAGATTATTTTTGTGAATCAAGTTCACCCACCCCTAGTATATATTATATACAGCATATAATCTAACTGTGCTCAGTGAAAATGTGACTGAAACACTGAAATTTGCATCTTCTGCGCTGTGAGAATTATCTCCAACTAGTTTGATAATCGATTAATCCATCGTTTTTTTAAGAAGAAAATGTCCAAATTCTCTGGTTCCAGCTTCTCTTCTCTGATTATTTCCTGGTTTCTTTAGTCTCTATAATAGTAAACTGATGACTTTTGGGTTGTGGACAAAAAAAGACATTTTAGGTTGAATCTGAATCTGAAATAGTTGCTATTTGCAGCCCTATGGTATATATTATATAAATAATATATTATTACTTTATTACTGCTGTGTCAATGCATAGAAACACCAATTTGAGCCAGAGCTACATCAGCAAAAAATTCTTAACTTGTTAAATATCTTGTTTTTGTTACAGTGAGTCCAAATGATGACAAAGAGAAAAAAAACAGAACCTGCGTCCTCATCAAGTCAGAATAAAGTGCATTTACGGCTCTTTTTGTTTTAAGACACTTCACAGGTTTCTGCTGGTAAACTTTCTGCTGTTAAGATTTTGATACCCTCCATTAGTTCAGACTGTGGATGTAAAACAGAGATAATAGCAGACACCAGGGAAACATTAGGGCTTGTGTTCATATTCCACTTTTTCTGAGGACGAGCGTCTTTTTTTTTTTCAAATGTTCCTAATGAGGAATGAGTGAGTAGAAGAACTGCAAGCTGTACAACTCTCAAGCTGTACAGCTTCTAAACCTCTGAACTTTTCAGAAAGGCGTCATCGTCGTCTCTGCTGCTCCTGGGACTCGTCGCTCTGGAACCAAGAACATGGACCAGAAGCTCGTCCATCTGTCCCGAGTTTGTCTGTCAGACACAAACTATTAGAACAAAGACAGAAAAGCCAGTTTGTGGGAGCAGATCAGAACAAATCATCAGGATATTATCTTTTTTTTCCTCTCACCGCTACAGTGCCTCATACCAGAGAATAACATCCTGTGGACTCAGGACCATACTACTTCTGTAATAATCTTAACATATTAACGGACAATAATCAATAACTTAACTGGCAGACAGTGCAACATGTGACAAGGGGACTTTAGATGTCGATATTAGAAGATTCACAATATCGTCTGTGCTTCAAATGTTGACTAATGTCGACAACGTTGAGTTTTTTATTGTAACAGCGAGATCTGATCCATGTTCAATTCAGAACAATAAAAAAACAAGTGCTTGTGTTGGACAAATATGTGTATATGTGCTTTTTCATTTTGAAATGTGTCTTATTTTGAAATTTGACATGCTCTCCGTTGTTGGTTGACTTCCTGTCTGCTGTGATCTGTTCTGTTCAGCTTGATGAAGTCTCTCTTGATGAATTGTTCAAGATTCGATTCAAGTCATTATTTTAACCCTCAATTCCATTAAACCATACAAATACACCATTGATATATATGAACTATGTGTTAGTGGATTCATTACATATTCAGCAACTCAGAATATCAAATATCAAATTAGTTGTTGACTATTAAACATTGTCGCAACAGTCACTGAGTTTTTGTGAATTTTATTTTAACAGCAGACATTTGATTCGTGTTCCACCAGATATACAACAGAGGGCGCTGTGGCCTCACACTGTGTGTGTGTGTGTGTGTGTGCATGTGTGTGTGTGATCACTGATATTGCTCACTGACTCTTTCACAACATAAAGTATGGACATATTTGGTTTTATTTTGAAAATCTCCACTGTTTGTAGTTTGACTTCCTGTCAGCTGTGATCTGTTCAGCTTGGTGAATTCTCTGTAAAGTAACGTGTGTGTTGGTCGTTCTCTCTCTGTTATGTCCTGGTCGTCTGTGTTTAAATGTTTTAACATGTGTTTATCCATCAATTCACCATCAGACACTTTGACCAACTTCATCACATTCATTGATCATGTTATGGAGGCTCCACATACAATCCAGGCTACTTTATGGCAGCAGTTGTTGATATAAAATCCTGTCATCAAGGCATTCTTGTAGGTCAAGTTTGAAGTTTGAAAACTGTAAATGACACAGACATTTTATTCTGCACAGTATTTGAAATAAGAAACGAGTAGATGTTGGAAGCTCCTCAGACTTCTGTAGGAATTAATGATTTCAACAGATTTTCACATAGATTTATAAACATGTCAGCGGCCACATATTGACTCTATATCACATTAACTTAAGGACATTTTGTTCATTTGTTGAAACAGAAACTAGAGGCATAAAAACAGCTACAGTGACTCGACGGGCAATCAGACATTCAGCAGATGACGTGACTAAATTATGAAAGCTTGTACTTGTAGGTGGTCATGTTCAAAGCTATTTCATCTCTTTACATTTTTAAAATGTTGCTTCTCTGGGTTATAACACAAACATTAAACCCCGGCAGTGAAAAGAAAAAAAAACAAAGTTAGTCCAATGGTTCTCCCAGCTGTATAATTCATGCAACTTTTTAATCACCGTCCTTATCTGTTATTAATACCATAACCATAAAAATGATGTTCATTATCATTACTGTCAACGTGTCAGAACAGCCTTAACATTCACAACCAACCACCACCACCACTGCCAATAAAGCGGTGAGACATCAGGAATCTGTGAAGACATGGACATCTGGCTCAGTTTCAGAGTCCGTCCTCAGCAGCCGAGCTGGGGAGCAGAAGTCTCCTGTGACAACACATCAGTGGAAGATGCTCGGTGGCCATATGCTGCCGTTAAAGCTGCTCTTTCCCTCACTTTGCATCACGATGGGGATGTTTAAAGAGGCTGGCAGGACACTTAAAGTGCTCATTAGCACAGCCACAGCCAACATGTTTGGGAAGGACCCGCGTTTCCTCTCCGGGACATTAAATTACAACAACTGCTGACCGCGGGCTTCTTCACCGTTTTTCTCCTCCTGACACTTTGAAGACTCTGTGTCGCCACCGTTAACCGTCCATCCCTTTACAACAACGGGAGGGATAAGAAAAGATGCCACATCTGCAGAAAAAAGTGACAAGAGCCAATCCTCATTAGCTCCTGGATGGGTGCCAGCGTTAAATGAAAAGGAGTAGGAGAAGACATCGGTGGCACTTGATTGTGATGGATGGAGG
This sequence comes from Lepturacanthus savala, assembly GCA_030544235.1. Classification (NCBI taxonomy): domain Eukaryota; kingdom Metazoa; phylum Chordata; class Actinopteri; order Scombriformes; family Trichiuridae; genus Lepturacanthus; species Lepturacanthus savala. Next base: position 36,442,211 of record CM060464.1, read on the forward strand.
GAAGAAGGCGGCATGGTGTCGACATTCTGACCCTCGGGGGGAAAAGTTTGACGTGAGTTCACAGACTTTGTTGGGGGAAACGATCTGTTTGGAGATGAAGTTGAGTGATGCTGCTTCAGGGTTGACAGCTGAGCTCTGCAACTCAAACGCTGACTCACGGATTCCACAGGACACATAAACCAAGTATAATGTACCAGACACTTTTTTAGTAGCAAACCCTGAAAAGTGACGGGATCCTGCGATAATCTCTGTAACATCATGGATGTATAAAGATAAAAAACAAAACAAAACACAACAACAACACTGTTACCGGTCCAATGTTTAATTCTTTAGCAGTTGATTTACATCAAAAATAATGAATCCATTATGTAGAACTGAATATGTTAATCAGCATGAACGCCACCCGGATGGTTTATTACATCAGGTCATATTTTGCAGTATGTAATTTAACCACACTACATACCCCAGAAGTCACTGGGAGGTCAATAACTGCAGCAGAAGAAGAACTTTTCCCTTCCCCCCCCCTAAACTTCATTGAACAATACAATAATTACAAATTCAAGTAAGAATCTCCACTTTGTGTTCTTAAATATAAAGTTGGGCAAGACAAAAGTAAGAGTGAACATCAAGACGATCATCTTACTAATAAATGGATATAAATAAATTAATAATATTTATTTATATATTTACAACATGTTAATGAATAAAATAATAAAGTAAATGAATGTCATAATAACTAATTAATACAGGGAGTCTTTTGCATAGATATTTATTTAGTGATGACCTTGTATATTAGGGTTTGATTCATATCAAAAGGTGTGATATTCTCTATTGTAGAGTTTAACCAAATATACAAGTTCTGCTGAAATTGACTTGTGACTCTACATCAGAAGAACGTTTCCTGGTGGTGCTGTAGTTCTTTGAACATCTGGGTGCAAAGGACAGCCAAGATGGCTGCTGTAGTATGGCCAAAATGGCTGCTGTAGTACAGCCAAGATGGCTGCTGTAGTACATCAGAATTGTTCCTTCTACTGGCCATGTTCCTACATAAAGCTACTACTGCTTATGTTTTTGTAGCAGCTACTGGTTAGTAGCAGTGAAGATGCTGATGTCTGTCGTTGTGTTCATCTGCATCGAGATAATCTCCAACTACTGACCTGAAAGAATCAGTTGGACTATTTCTACTGCTCAGAAGATGACTAATAATAATATTTCTCAAGTTCACTTCCAACTTAACAAACTATAATTGCAACGCTAAGCAATAATATGAGCACATAGCGAAAACATGAATCAGTAACTTTCTGTATTTTCGTGATCATATTTCTCCAACAGCATATTCTCTGACAGTCAACAGGGTGTCGTTAGAAAGCTCACACTCTGATCTACACTGAGGTACCAAGCTTGTCTCTATAAGATGAACACTCACTCCACAGTCTTTCCATGAACTGCCAAAAAAAACATTTCTTTTTACTGATACAATGATAAATTATGTCTTATCTATGCTATTTTTCTATAAAACCTTGTGTTGGGCTCATAAAAATGCCGCAGTCTGCTGCTTCTAAACCTTCTTTATCATTTTGAGGATATTTTTATTCAATCCAGCTGTTTCTGCAGTCAGAGACCAGATTATTTACAGAGTGTGAAGTCGCTCCGTATCGCCTATCTTTGTAAAACACGCCCTGACGTGTCCCTGTGGTGTGTGTTGCATCTACTTTATTCACATGACTAGATTCTATTGGCTCTGACGCTTCCATAGAGGTGTCATTCACCCAAATTGACCAATAGGATCTCCAGATATCACTGTCTGTTCCTCCTCATGTCCAGCTTTACACACACAGCCCAGCTCAACGCATATGTACCCATAAATAGATAGATAATTATTATATTGTACTGTATATTATATAGTATTATTATATATAATTTATCAGGGTACTTTTATAGAATTATTATTTAGCAAATTACAGTACATGGTATGTAATTATTATTGTAATTTCTGAGGACGTGCCAAATGTGCCTAAATCATATCCGACTGGACATACCTGAACTAAAACATTTCTAAAATCAGTCTGGTTCATCTAATAAGGCTGAACATTTGTGCAATTGCTTATAACACTTACCCACTGATCTGTGGGTGAATTGGGCTACTAACCCATGATTTTCAGGTGATTTTCAATGTGTTTTTTTGGGGGGGCGGAGCACATTTTTTTTTCACTTTTTTACTTAATTCTACCTGGATGTACTTTAACTGTACACTGTACATTTTAAATTTAAATTTTATTCTGGGACTTCTACAACTATCCCACAGGTGCTAGCTTTATTTTAGATCATTCAGAGAAACCCTGTAGATGTGGAGATATACTGAATTAAGTCTGGGCATGTAATTTTCGAGAGGTAGACAGTTCTTACAGTAAGTCAGTTCTTACAGTTCCTCACACTCAGATCACAGGTGCTAAGGTATCAGACTGTAGAACATTTTCTTTCTAGTAATAATAACACATTTTATTTCAGGTACCTTATATAACAACATTAAAACAATAAAAGTGATTCAAATGTGAAGACTCGATCAGAGGGAAACACCATGAGATCTTCAAATCAAGATGTTAAATGTATTTACACAAGTTTAAACAAGTCAAACAATTGCCAGCAACCTTAGAGTTAAAGAACATTCATGATCACTTCAAACACCTTAAAACTCTATAACTGTCCTCAGACTATCTCATATCTCATATTCTAACGGCCAAAATAATCCTTTATACTGATTGAGCCCATCCTCATATAAGGATCTGTACTTTGCTGACCTCATATTATTTTCTCTAGTGCCATTAAAGTTTCTCTCTGTTCCCCTGTCTGAATAAAGTTCCAAGAATCCAGGTTGTGTCGCAAGCAAACCGCAGGGTTTCTCTACAACACTGTTAACATAACCCCCTGAATATGCATTATTTAACCCAAATATAAACCACTCAGCATCATGGTTGACTTGAGCCTTGAGATACAAACACTACAACATCTGCAAACTCCAGTTTGCTTTTAGCAGGAAGTAAAACAGGATGCACAAAAATCAGCTAAACAAGATGCTTCATCATCTTCAAGGTTTGATAACAGAAAATAAATCATACATTATCATCATTAGGGGGAAATGAAATGCAATTCAATGTTAATCTGGCCTTTAATGTTGAGATATTTCACTCAAACACAAATCAAGAGAATCCAAATTTAGTTAAAACAGTTAGTCCCACCAAGAATTCAGGATGTTTTTGTGAGCATTTTCTCATAATTTGCAAGGAATGTTGACTTTAAAAAAAAAAAAAAAAGCAAAAAAAAACATCAAAGGTCTAGACAGGCTTTAGACATAAAAATAAATAGAACAACACTGAAGCTGTGTCCCAAGTTGTGTCCCCAGTGTACTTCTGCTCTTACACTTAATATTTTAAGTAGATAAACACGTTCACACTGTGCTGTGTGTGACAATGTAGTTGACATGGTTGAGTGTGGACATAGCTATCACTACGGAGCAGAAGATAGCCAAAGTTACGCAGCGAAAGAAGCAGCAACAAAGGAGGCAGATGAAGAGAAGGAGGCATCTACAGACCTGATACAGGTGTAAATGAATGACAAAACACTCAGTGTAACGCAAAAAACACAACAACAGTAAAATACAATGCTGGTTTCAATCGTCTGTCAAATAAAGGCAATCAGGGTTCCAATGGTCAGCTGCTGTCTTTAAAAAGTAGAAGAAGAAGCTGTCAAGTCAATGGCTGAATTAGAGTGAAAGAAGTGACTGAGACTGACTGAGTGACTGCAATAATCTACCCTACTCACTGTAGCATATCTATCCTGTATATATGGTGCATCTATCTCATATTATATTGTAATATATTGTATTTATTTTATTTTTTTTCTTGCATGTCTGTGGGACAAATAAAGGATTATCTCTATTACCTACACAACATCACATCTGATGTTACAACTAGAAATAATGCAACTGATGAGTTCCCGTTGGTAAAGATTTTCTATTAAAGCAAAGAGAACAGCAGTGTCATATGTTTCAGGTAAATCCTCTGCTCGCCACCCATCACCACTTCCTGTCACAGCCTGAAAGAACAGAAACAAGGAGCTGCACAGCAGTGACCTTCCATTCAGCTGCCGTCAGGATGCAGCTCATGTCACAGTGAATACAAACCTGTATAACACACCTGTAAACAGTGACTGAGGGGAATATAATTAAAGCTGGATGGGGCCGATCACCTACCACACACCATCCACAGGGTACAAGCTGCCACTCAACTATAAATGCAGCAGATATCTATAGCACCACTGTTATGACTGTCTGTCAGGTTTAAATACAGCTTTACATCTGGTAGAAACTTTTTTTACATCATGGGGGGTTTTGACAGTACATTTACAAAAGAAGATGGACACATTAAACAGACTCCTGTGATGATACAGAGGCTATGAGCTAATTAAAGACAAGAACTGAGGTTTCTATCCTGTTGGTGAACTGTATTTTAGTTAATCCTCAATTGCATAGTGTTGCCATATGGCAACAATTAGTTTATATTAATTTTTCCAAAAAAGCTGTGATATAAAATCTATGTTTTTACAGTTAAACATGGAAAGGGGGCTTTTATTTTTGAAGGACATCCAATTCATGAGGTCACATGACCAGGATATATATTAGTAACTTGTAACATGTAACATGACCATAGTATGTATTAGTAACATGACCATACATTACAAGAAAATGAATAACACTGTGGAAAATGGGGCTCAATAAGCTTCAGCTTCTCCTGCTTCCCTTTGGCCATTGATGTTTGAAGTGTACTGAAATTATAATGATGTGTGATGTGAACTGATCAATAAACATACCTGAAATTAACATAAACAAAAAAACAAACAATATCCTGTTTGCGCATGGACATTTGACATGTGAGCATCATTGTCTTTTATTCAGAATTTGGGGAAATTTTCCAAAAATATAAACAACTCACAATTTGGGTAAATAAACTTTGATGTTAGAAGTTGTTTTCTAATATGCTAAAATAGACATGTTGACATAAGGCCTATATATACAAACATGGTAAATTCATTGACATGAAACTATCCTGAGACTATGTTTACAAGTTTTTTTAGTATAAAGTAGTTTCAAGTATAAAGTGCTGTAGTTAAAACAAGGATTTTAACATCAGTCAACCCCTCCTGTTTATCATAACAAATATTTTTTTTTGTATTTCCAGCTTCATTCTTGATCATTTCAGAATTTTAACCAATTAAATCCCAGGTCATTTGCAAGATGCTCATTTATTATGTTGTTTTCATTACAGAAAATCTGGGATTCAATGGGTTAAAATTCTGAAAATGATGAAGATGTATTTTTTTATTTTTATTTTCCTTTCTTATCTTTTTAAATACCTATATTAACTTATATCCTTTTAAAATCCTCCTCTGGAAAGCTGCTGTAAATCAACATTTCTCTGTTAACAAGGTTTAATGTTTTCTGAGGTCAAATAAACACAAGATTAAAGATTGAAAGGTTTTATTGTCATGTGCACCGTAAAATAGGCAGTTATACCAAAATGAAATTCTTACTCTGTTCATTTTCCCTAGAAAGAATTGTATACAGCAATGGTTCAAGTTATAGGATACACATTATGTTATATACAGTATTATTTATAAGATATATAGTTTTGTACAATATTGTGTAGTTTTGAGCTGCATTTGCATTGCAGGAGAAGTACATAACTGGATAAATAAATCAGCAAAAATAATAATTTAAGAATACTGACAGCTGATTTATTTGGTTTATACAGCCTAAAGATACTTACTTGATGTATTTTCTTCACCAGTTAACACTGCTAAGCACACACACACACACACACACACACACACACACACACACACACACACACACACACACACACACACACACACATATATCTATATCTATATCTATATCTATATATATATATATATATATATATATATATATATATATATAGAGAGAGAGAGAGAGAGAGAGAGAGAGAGAGCTTTGTCCTGTTGACATTCTGTCATTCACGATGATTAAAACATGTCCCGAGCGCTGAGTTAAATTACGGACCAGTATGGTGAATATTTTGCCTCCCTGTAATAATAATCCTATCCAAATGGGGCTTCAGCCTGAAGTTAAATCCACCTTTATCTCTCCAGAGACCATGTAGGAAGAACAGTTTCTTCCTTGACGTGAAGAGCTGTGATTGGTCATCTGTTTCCTCCGTTAATTGTCCTACGTTGTGGAGATTATGCAGAGTGAAGAGGTTAAACTCTCGGCTTTCTTCTGACCCCAATACAATGTGTTCTGCAGAGGTGAACTCAGTCTTGTGAATATATTTGTATAAACTCTGTGGATCTACCAGAAATCACAATGTGTTTGGCTCAAAGCAGTGGTGGCAGGATTTAATGGAAGCCAAACAGAGTTCAGCTCATCTTACTGTTGAGCTCTGTTGCCTTTTGTAGTGTGAAGGGTTTAAGTACTGCAGCGCAATACTTTGGAAGAAAACTGTGCAATTTCTCATGAAAAATGAATTCCCAGCACTCCACTGAAGTCTTTTCAGCTTCTATTGGACTCCAGTCATCTCTTTCTCCAGTAAATAGTCCGCCCCGATGCCTTCTGGACCAAAACACTTTGCTCGCCCATCCACTCGCCTTCTCCTCGTTTCTCCTCCAATTCTATAACCTCCACTCGCTCTCCCCTTCCCATCAATTGGAAATCTCTCAGCATCACACCTCAGACACCCAATCCCGGCCAGACAACTCCACCGAGTATTAAACAAACATAAGCAGAGAATGGAGTGGCTGCTGGAGAGGTAGATGGTCGCTGTGATAGGATTGCCAGACAGAAGGAGCCGAGAATCACAAGTGCTCTGAATTGTTGGTCTGGAGAAAAACAAAGAGCCGAGCATGAAGACAGTGAAGACACAAAATAAAGGTGACAGAAATATAAGAAAAAAGCAAAGGACACTCAGGGCAACTTAACTGGAATTCTTAACTGGAATTATTTAATTATGAGAATAATTGATCGAAAACATCTTGATGAAAATGTTTCAGTCGACTGAGCCACTGTCATTCCCCGACGGAATTTCTACAGAGGCTGAAATATAAATATACCCACTTATTCTTCATTAGGGTCACATGGTCTGTTGGAGCCAATCCCAGCACCTATGGGCAGTTTAGAGTCTCCAATTAACCTCAGCATGTTTTTGGATTGTGGGAGGAAGCTGGAGAACCTGGAGAAAACCCACTAGACACAGAGAGAACATGAAACTCCACACAGAAAGGTCCCAGACGCAGGACCAAGGAGGTCTAGAACCTGTGACCTTCTAATCTAAAAGAGCTAAAAATGCTAAAAAGCTAAAATGTTGAAAAATAATGACTACAAATTACTATAATTTAGTAATATAATACAGGAAGAATAAATAATATATAGATACATTTCAAAAATAAGCTATGTAATAGTGCAATAATAATACACTATAGAGAATGAGTGAATATAGCACCTTACATTGTGCTTTTCAATTCAAAAGATAATTTTTCAAGTCAAGAAGGTCACAGTTACTTTGTAGACACCAAAAATCAATCTTTCTCCCCACAAGCTGAGCCTCAGAAACTAATGCTAACAAGAATTAACTGGAGCTAACATTAATACAAAGTGACATGGAGCCTCTGACACTAACTGACATTAACCTGGATTCTCAGAGGCTAATGCTAACTTGGAACAGTTGAATCTAACGTAAACTCAGAAAAACTGGAGCTATCACAGCAGCTGAAGCTAACATGTTAAGTTAGCTTGATGCCTGTGTGTTTGAGTCTCCTTTCTGCTCTGGGCTGATTAAAGGAGCCAGAGTCTCTGGATAAAACACATCAGCCATTTTATTTGAAGCAGCATGTTGTCAGGTGGTTTCTGCTCTGAAGCTGATGGAGTGAAACCAGCAGGTGGAGGATGTCATGACTCTTTCAATCTGGCAGTAATAAAACACAGAGGACGTCCCCGCTGACCCAGAGGAGCTGAGCTTCCTCTGGAGACGCTGCTTCATTACCCGGAGGAATCTATTCTCCCAGAGTCGGGCTGAATTTCTGTTGATGAAATTGTTCTCAAAAAGACACCAACGGAGGCTGACGTGCAGCTATTAACCACATCCGGCTAACTTCCATTCAGGGAAATTTCTTCTGCCTTTGAGCAAAGGCAGAAGTTGTGCCTTTGAGCAAAGCTTTAAAACAGGCAGCGAAAACCAAGCTTCAGCTTCAGACTCAGTTTTCTGTTTGTCCTTCACAGGCTTCAGTAGAAACATTTCCTACAAACAAACAGCTTAACCTTAAAGTAAATGAACTTCGTCAATAGATTCCACAAAAACTCATATAGAGATATCTGAGCTTAGCACATGTTGGCCAAATGTTTTACTCTTTCAACTTAAGTAGCATCTTAAATAGTTAAGTAGCGCACACACACACACACACACACACACACACACACACACACACACACACACACACACACACACACACACGCACACAGACACACAGACACACACACACATATATATATATATATATATATATATTTGAAAAGGAAAACTAATTTACTCATGTTTGCATGCTTCATATTTCACTGTTTTCCCTCAAACGTCTTAGTTTCTTCTTAAAAACAACTCAAATTAATTAATTGACCATTAATATAGTTTATGACTAATATAATAGTTAGCAACTGACCAATTAATGAACTAATGGCTGCAGTTCCCATATGTAAGTGAAGTATGTTGTATTTTTTGGTGTAATGTCTGCAGATGAAATCTGTCTCTGCTCTGAGCAGGAATCTGTTGTTCTGTTCCTGCCGAGCTGAGTGTGACTGAGAGAAATGACAGTGGAGCCTGCTGAGAGATTTTCCGGGCATATGGGTCCATTTTCTGGTTCAGATCAGGTTAGCGCTGTAGTAAAATTGAGTTTATTTGGGCGTAAAAACACCAAACATGAGCCCATGAAGGCAGCACATCCATCTGCTGCTATATTGAGCGTCTCTTGCCACGAGCGTCCTGTTCTCTCCTGCTGCCTCGGAGGTTGTTGGGAGGTATTGATTGAAGAGCCCTCAGCCGGGAGGATATTGTATGCGAATTCTTAAATTGAGCACCAAATGTCTTGAAGGTTTTCAGTGTTAATTCAGCTGTGCTCTCGCTGCAGGTTCACGAGGGGCCATGCTTTCCTTCTCATTATCTCTAGCTGTGTATATGGCTCTAAATACATTCTAAGTGCAATCTGAGGCAGCCTTAAATGTTTTATGAGTTAAACCTCTCTGTAGTTCCCATCTCGGCTCCGGCTGATATGCATCTGTGCAGAGCTGTCAGAGTCAGGGCACTTAGCTTTCTGTCAGCCTGCTGCTAACATGGCGGTATCTCACTCTGCTTTAGATACTCCTGCAAATAATGAAACGGGGGAGCTGGTCGCCTCTTCAAAGAACACTTCAGAACAGTTTTTTTTCTTACAAAACAGCTCTCTGACTGAATACGACTGCTTCGGGGGGTACAATGGAAATGTTCTTCCCCCATCAGCAGTTGCTCGTCCCGCGTTCATATTTCCAAAGTTGAATCTCAAATCTTGAAGAGAGAGAATGTAGAGTCCACTCTGACAGACACTCTGTAAACTGACATTTACTCTCCTCATGTTTGAGTAATTAAGTTCCAGAAAAGGAAAAATTTAATACAACAGCTCTGTTTGTTTCAGATTTTTTAGGTTGGCAGAAAAACTATTATGAACCCCCTAGCTGACACAAAAACCACAGCTTGTCTTCCTGGGGTCCAGACAATAAAATACATAATCAAAGAATCTCAAATAAAAAATACATTTTAAAAATTATGACTAAGAATTGCATAGAACAATCATAGAAGTCATTGGTCTAACCTCATTTAACCAAGCAGGAAAGATGATATTAAGGTGTTGAGAACAAATACATTCTTAGTCTGTTCAAAACAGCCTTTCTTTCAATTCCAGGAACCTCACCTGGAGGGAAGTCTGAAATACAGTTATCTATAAAATAAAGTCAGGCTTAGGTTGCATGCAGATGTTATAGGGGTAGAATGATAGATGCAGGTTGATGGCTGCTGGACCTTTAATGAAGGTTTTTACGGGGTGGGGGTGCATTATAACAGGCCAATTGATGATGGTCTAATTGATAAGGGGGTAACTGATAATGGACTAATTAATAAGGAGTAATAAGGGGGTAATTGATAACAAGGACCTTGCTACAGCATCTGTGCACAATCCACAAATCATCTCTCTCTTCTGCTCATTCCTCCTGACAGTGTCTGTGTAACAGGGTTAAGGTGTATAGGGAAATAATTGGCATGATTTGGATCAAACTGAGAGTCGTCTAAGCCTTGAACTGCTTTTGAGTCCAACCTTGTGTGTTTAGTTTGAGGCATTATGGGACATTTTTGAGCTTGGCATACAAAAGATTTGAATTCAGCAGTCCTCAAAACCCCTAAAAACGTTTTATGCCAACAAGTAACATGAAATTCCTTCAGGGTTCATTGTTTTGTGAAAACTGACCCTGACTATGATAGAAAGCTAGTAACATCTTCTGAGATGATGCAGGTACAGAGAACGAGCTTGATGCTCAATTTATTGTGAATGACAGAAGTTGTTCTTTGGATGATGAACACATTACATCATCAACTTTAGAAGATAAGAAAATTAAACCAGATAACTGAAAGTCTTTCAAAACGAGCCAATTTGTATCAAAAAAAGTAAAATAATCTGCAACTTTTAGGTGATTTATGAGTTTTTGTAGAGAACCCTCACCTGTCAGCTCTTCCATCCACCTCCTCCTCCTCTGTCATCAACCATCAGTGCATCGAGCTTCACACAAATCACAAAAAAGGGGCCCACCGCTGTTTAATTTCAACCTGCGATCAATCTCCAATCAACAGCACTATACAGGTAATCACCAGAATCTTCTGAAGGAGAAGAAAGCCAATTTTCACAGGCTATATATCAGTGTGTGGGATCCCCTCATTGATTGGTGTGTGAAGCAGCAGCAGCAGGCTCTGTTTGTTTATGAGGATCAGGTATTTTGTGGAGCAGATGGCAGCCGGAGAGGCTCCATTCCACATCAGGCTGAAGGGTCTGACCGCTCATCATCATCTTCATCATCATCATCAGCTACAGCAGCAGCATCGATAAGTCTGAGCCGCTGGCCGCTCTCTGATTACACACTATACAAACGGTTAATTAAGGGAGCAGCTGACATTTTGGGAAATGCCGCTTGTTGTTGAGCTCAGTGTCAGACGAGCGGATCGGATCTGTAAAGTAGTAAGTAAAGTACAGAGACAACCGTGTTAATCTGTTTCCACAGTTGCACTTTACTCTTTACTCACCAGGCAGCTTCTGTAGGTTGTTATTGGATGGGACAGAAAAATGTAGATATAGGGAAGAGAACAATTAAGTCAGGTCAATTTTATTTGTATAGCCCAAAATCACAGATTCGCCCTGAAGGGATTCACAGTTTAGACAACATAACATCCTCTGTCCTTAGACCCTCACATCATACAATGAAAAACCTAACATGGGAAAAAAAAGAAGAAGAAACCTCCAGTATTCCTCTTCCAGGATAGACAGGCTGTAATAGATGAAGTGAAACAATACATTCGAAAGGGAAAAGTTGAATATGACATTAAATAGAATGTTACGTAGTACACAGTACTGACGCCAAATTCCGACCCTACCATCCGAATGTCGCAGCAGAAATCCAGACTCATCAGACCAGGCAACGTTTTTCCAATCTTCTATTGTCCAATTTCGATGAGCTTGTGCAAATTGTAGCCTCAGTTTCCTGTTCTTAGCTGAAAGGAGTGGCACCCGGCGTGGTCTTCTTCTGCTGTAGCCCATCTGCCTCAAAGTTCGACGTACTGTGCGTTCAGAGATGCTCTTCTGCCTACCGTGGTTGTAACAGGTGGTTATTTGAGTCACTGTTGCCTTTCTATCAGCTCCAACCAGTCTGGCCATTCTCCTCTGACCTCTGGCATCAACAAGGCATTTCTGCCCACAGAACTGCCGCTCACTGGATATTTTTTCTTTTTCGGACCATTCTCTGTAAACCCTAGAGATGGTTGTGCGTGAAAATCCCAGTAGATCAGCAGTTTCTGAAATACTCAGACCAGCCCTTCTGGCACCAACAACCATGCCACGTTCAAAGTCACTCAAATCACCTTTCTTCCCCAAACTGATGCTCAGTTTGATGCTGCAGGAGATTGTCTTGACCATGTCTACATGCCTAAATGCTGTGAGTTGCCGCCATGTGATTGGCTGATTAGAAATTAAGTGTTAAAGAGCAGTTGGACAGGTGTACCTAATAAAGTGGCCTGTGAGTGTAGACATCAGCAGATATGAAGCATATCATTCATCATTCTCTATCTGAACATTTCTTCTGGATATCCGTCTTTCAACTTCCAGCACACCAAGAATCAACAGTTGCTATAGCAACACTGTATTAAAACAGCATGTGAGTGCCCTCTAGAGGCGAACTGAACATTAGCAACACAACAGAATAGTAAATGCCCAGCGATAGACAACATTTTTTGAGAATTAACAGTCATTAACAAAAAGTTCACGAGTACATTCCAACAACAACCACAAAATTACCAAAAAATAACTGCACAGTAGCAGTGTTAATTATAAAAATATTAAAGATTTTCTATTACAAGTGCAGAATACATCCACTACACAGCAACAGTGTTGAATATGAACCCACGTCTTACCTGAAATTAAGGTGCATGGGTCTATGTTAGAGAATTTACGGCATAAATGTGATAAAATATGAGGTTCATTTATTGAACATTTACATTATGGGATGGATACAGATCATTAACAACATTAACAAAAAGGAACTTACTGGTTTAGGCAATTTAACCTGAAGTCTTCTCATCACTGAGGCTTCTACAACAAGCTCCAGCTGTTATGGTAACAACATTGGCTAACAACGTTAGACTACCAGGGATTTTCCATTTGCCTTGCGTTCGCCCTTGTCGGCCAACGTACATGTCACATGACCAGGACTCCATACATGTCACATGACCAGGTCACCGTACATGTCACATGACCAGGACTCCGTACATGTCACATGACCAGGCCACTGTAGCCAGGGCTTTCTAATGAGCTAAACAGTCTCGTCTGTATATTGTTGTGTTCAATTAGGCATTTAAACTGTTGGTTCTAATAAGAGCCTGCCTGTATTAGAGACTGGTCTTTGTTTACTCGTCAACAGCCAGACCGGACAATGTTAGAGACCCAGCCACTAATGGAATACTGGTCTATATTAGAGAATTTATGGTAACACAGTTTTTCTGAAGTGAGTTCAAAATAATACAGATCTTCAACAAATGTTGAAATCATTTTTTAATGAAATATACATTTTCTATACACCCAAAGTTTAGAAAAAAAGCTACTTTTTGCATTTATACTAACGAAAGTTTGACCGACAGTTACCCCCCTCACCAGGTCTATTGTTGTAGGTCAATAATAGTCTATGGATGTAGTTCAGTAATAGTCTATAGTTGTAGTTCAGTAATAGTCTATGGTTGTAGTTCAGTAACAGTCTATGGTTGTAGTTCAGTAACGTTCTATGGTTGTAGTTCACTAAGGGTCTATGGATGGAGTTCAGTAATGGTGGCAGAGGAAGATGTAGTGAAGTTGTTGGGTTTGTTGTAGAATATTAATCCGCTGCTGAATATCCAGACGTTAAAGCTGCAGCAACAACAAACTTTGTTGAGTTTTTATTTGAAGTCAGGACCAGACATCAGTGTTATGATCCAGAGAGACTCTAAGATCCCTCCATTTTCTACACCCGCTTATTCCTCACTAGGGTCACATGGTCTGCTGGAGCCAATCCTAGCTTACTGCAGGTGAGAGGCAGGGGTACACCTCAGAAAGGTACCAATCTATCATGAAGCACACACACCATTCACTCACATACTCACAGCTATGGGCACTTTAGAGTCTCCAATTAACATCAGCATGTGTTTGGACTGTAGGAGGAAGCTGGAGAACCTGGAGAAAACCCACTAGACACAAGAGAGAACATGCAACTATACACAGAAAGGTCCCAGACCAAGGACGTAAACCTACTGCTTATTGTACAGTCTCTAGTTTTACATACAAAACTTAATAATGAATCAATTAATAATAAAAAATTAACTTATTTATTTGTATTTATTTATTATTACAGAAAACTGGATTTTTTTGTCAAAGATGGATATATTTTATTATTTTATTAGATTGTAGGAAAATAAAATGTAATTTTATTACAAATTGTCAGATTGACGCATTTTTTAAATTAGTTTTCATAGTGCAATAATAAAATATTTGCAGCCTGGCTCCCAACCTGCAGGAATCTGGATGTATTCACAACCACACAGCTGAGTACAGTTCAGTGACAATACCCATTGTTTACATAGAAAAGAGGGATAACAGAATAAATGAGCTTCTCCTGGAAGCTTCCTGCTCCATGAACATGAGCCTGACTGTGTGAGTCTGACTCATTAACCCGTCTGAAACTGAAAGCACCGAATCAACCAGCCTGCAACCAGCTCCCTTTGAAACTCTTCCCAAACACACAACAGTGAACACACAGTAATCTCCCCTCCATGAATTAGAGATGGGCTTATGAACTTATAATGTGAGCAGTGACAGCCGAACCCCACGGATGGTGTTTCTGTTGGTTAATGAGGGGGTTGAATCAGAACTGGGCCATGTTATACAGTGCCGACACCATGCTCACATCACTCTGTGCAACGCAGAGTTTGTGTTGGAGGGAAAGAAAATGAAAAATAACAAAAAGTGTTATTAGGGGCTTTGGCGCCCGTGTGACACAGTTGGACAAGATGCAGCCTTGTTAGCAGCCAGAATTGTTCCAGATTTTGCATAGTTAGCTGTCGGTGACAGAGCTGCTGTGGAATAAAGTATCTGGGTTACAGTCTTTAAACTCCGGCTCTGCACTGTCATGACTGGCCAACTTCAGTAGGTCAGGAAGAACATGGTCTCCTCACTGATTCAATTCATTTTATGCATGATGACTCTGTCAGTATGACAGTATGGACAGTTTTCAGTCCAAACAAGCTGCTCAGCAGGATTTAAACATATGAACACTCTTAAAGAACAATGTCTTTGTTCCAATTAAACACACATTGTACCTGGAGACAGAAAGAACTGTGACATTCGCTGTTGCCCTGATGGCAGAGATTGCCTAAATTTAAGGAAGTCAGCCAGTCATTTTATATACCTTATATATAGCTTATTCCTCACTAGGGTCACTGGGAGCAAATCATAGCATACTTCAGGTACAAGGCAGGGATACACTCCAGACTGGTACCAGCCTATCATTGAGCACACACACTCACACACCTACCTATTTAGTCTCCAATTAAAGGTAGGGTGGATGATCCTGGAAACACGCTTAAAGCAGGCAGCATCTAGAAAAAAAAAGAAAAAGGAAAAACAACAAAATGCTCCAGGAAAACCCACCCTACCTTTAACATAATTTTTGGACTGTGAGAGGAAGCTGGAGAAAACCCATGGAGACAACATGCAAATTCTACACAGAAAGGTCCCAGATCCAGGTCTTGAACTTGTGACCTTCTTGCTGTGAGGCAACAGTGCACCACCTTGTTGTACAGTTTAAGGAAGTAATAACTTAAAGTTTCACCATGTTTCAAGTGATGATTTTTCACCTGCTCATGATCTTTGCTGTAAACCTACCAGAATGTTTCCATATAAATGATCTATTGAGCCCTAGTTACCAGACAAGTTCACTCAATGCTGATTCAGTCAATCGGCAACAAGTAAATAACTACCCTTTGATGCATAGACATTCCGCCATTATGGCACTAACCTATTATTTCTCCTCTACTTCAGTCCAGTCAGCAGTATGCCTCATGTTACATAGCATATTGGCATCATGGAATCAGACATGACTGATATGATCTGTGATGCAAGAGCGTGACCATCTTCTGTGATATTATAATTTTCACATCAGTTCAATCAGCAGATTTTTCTTTTATTTGTAACCCATCGCTGGTCTCAACTCCATATGAAACCATTTTACTGCCTGATGAGTGAATCTCTTTGCAATGACAGATCGTCATTGCATCGGGTGATAGACAGACCACACACCCAATCAGAGAGCTGGAATGAGCTAATGAGCCAATGAGCAGCTACACATGGATGTGCAGCAGGTGTAGATTCTCTGGTGGCTGCTCCTGAATGCTCTGATGTTGAGATGCTATTTCCGATATGTCCGTTAGGTGGTTTTGATGTCAACTTCCAGCCAATCAAAAAAGAACTTTCACCCAGACCCTAGTAAACAAACAATGAATCCATAATATCACAGCTGCAATGATAATTATGAAAAAACAAACAAACAAATTGACAGAATGACAAAGAAAAAACAATAATGACCAGTGGATGAGGAGGAAATGAAGGAGAAGAACGCTAATGTTTTCCTCTGATATTGATATGAAATCAGATGAAAATGCAGGTTATATTTGAGGCTGAGTGTGTTAGAGTTGCTAAATGATTCATGAGTTAGTGTTAGGGGCTGCGATCCTTTTTTTTTTGCTCCTTCAGGTTTGTCACAGCAAAGCGTCATGTGGACAAATTTTCAGGATTTTTCAGCTGGTTTCCATCTGGCTTCAGTGTCGCTGCTGTGTTTCAGCCCAGAGGAATCTCTCACTGGTCAGATGCTTTGTGTTTGTCACATTATTTTCTCAGGGTAAGCCTCCGGCGCCGCAGCGCCCCAAGCAGCCCGGGAGATGGCAGCTGCTGTGGCAAAATGCAGCCAACAGAAAACCATCCTTCATCTGAATGAAGAACTTACTGCCTCATCAAAAGCATAAATAAAACAGAACAATCCAGGAAGCTAAGCATAATTCAACCCAGGTACCTCAGTGTGTCTTTAATTCATCACCATTAGTGCTCACTCTGTTAACTCCAGAGAATCCATTTTGTTTTATAGTTAAATCTGATCTGAAGCTGATCTCCTGTTTTATTGTAAATCTTTGAGAAGGAAGCTTCGAGTTGCATATTCTGTATTCTGTAATGAAATATGTGTATATATATATATATATATATATATATATATATATATATATATATATATATATATATATATATATATATATCAGTCAGTCAATCATTTTCTATACCTGCTTATTCCTCATTAGGGTCGCAGGGGTCTGCTGGAGCCAATTCTAGCGCATTACGGCGAGAGGCAGGGATACACCCCAGATGGTCGCCAGCCTATGGTGGGGCACACACACCATTCACTCACACACTCACACCTATGGGCAATTTAGAGTTATATATATATATATATATATATATATATATATATATATATATATATATATATATATATATGTGTGTGTGTGTGTGTGTGTGTGTGTGTGAGTGATTCTATTCCAAAGCTGTGAAGAAGATATGCAGAATTAAAGAGCTGATTTGATGGTTTCAGCTTCTTTGAGAAAAAAAACAAACAAACTGATGAACCAAATGTGAAGACAATATTGCTAAAGCTTGAGCTCCTACTTTAATCTTGATTATTAATGTAACTCTTGGTATTGCCATATCCTGACCTCTTCAGTGTCTGTCTTCAGTGCTGGGACCCAGGTTCACGTAGCTGCTGGTGACACACCTGGTGCCAATCATTTCATCACTGCTCTACTGAAATACCACAGCTCTCTAGCCATTCTCTGCTTCATCATGGTAAACTACATCAGGCCGCCCTCTGAGCTTTTCAGAATTTTTCCTCGGTACGTCATAGAGTTTACTAGTGACGGGTAAATGAGGTGTCATGAAACGTTTCGACTAGGGGTGGGACTTGATTAAAAAAATAATCGAATTAATTACAGGTTTTGTAAGTAATTACAGTTTTTCTCAATCACTTTGGTGCATTTTTCGAATCATTCTTGCAATTTGTAGAAGATCAAGTGCATTTCTCAAAACAGTTTGGACAAATAGCAAAACACCGTGGATCACCTGCAAAAGCCAGTCTCTTGCTCAAAATCCTTAGTCCATCCCTCAAAAGCATGTTTTTGTGTCAATATACTTGTCAGTGCCATCAGAATGTTTAATCATTGTGTCATTGTGTACGGATAAGACAGTCAAATTCATTAGTCATGTTGGCAATTGAATAGTGCACTTTGAAGGGACATGTTGATGTAAAATGTGGTTTAGGTGTGATGACAAGTGTTGTACATTTGACCTCATATAATGTATACTGTATGTGTAAGACTGATTGGAAAAGACAAGATTCACATTTACAGAGTGAATTCTTTATTGGCAAACATTGACATTGCAGTGCGTAAAAAAAAAAAAAAAGACAGCACTGCACATAACAAAAGTGAAATACAATACATAAGTATTGTAAGTACATAGGTCAAAAATATAAACATAGGTCATACAGTAAGTAAACAAAAAAATATGAACAACTCCCCAAATTCTAATCTCAATCCTGATCTTCAGCTTCTTCCTGTTCCTGTCTGTTAGGCCACAAATTCTCATCCACGTCACACCTGATGTCCTCCTGTGCAAGGCAGCGTGGATAGTATCTTGTTGAATGACTAATCCATGCTCTGCAGGAATCTGCAGTAATGTCTTGGCATGCAGCATCCATTGTCACTTGTGTGTGTGGCTCTCGGTCATACACCTTCCACCTCCAGCCTGAGAAAAATTCCTCAATGGGAATGGAACTCCATCACCATTCTGTTATGGTTTGCGTACCACTGCCTTACTAGGTTTGACTTGTGGAAGCTTACATTGTCCCATATTATGGCATATTTGGGTTGGGCCATATTCTCGGCTGGGCCACCTAGGATATGATCCCTGTACAAAGTGTCTAGGAGTGCTATTAGACGTTCAGAGTTGTTTTGGCCTGGCACATCAATGGTGGCTCGGTGTCCAATAAGGTTTCGACCCCATTTTCTGCGCTTTGTCAGATTGAAGCCAGCCTCGTCCATGTAAATGAAGTGACAGGGTGGCTCACTAGCTTCCAGTTCCATCATGCGCTAAATACAGAAGACAAAAAGTTATTTTTGGAATTACTGCATTACATGAATTAGCAAAAGAAGTTAGATCAAACGTATATGACATATTGCATCTTCTTTTCTACAGCTATAGCATATGTGCAAATGCCACACTTACAGTAGTGTAGTGTACATCTTTACATTACATTGCATTTGGCAGACACCTTTTACTGTAAACCCAAAGCGACTTACAAACGAGGACATATCTATATATGGTTTTGGAATAAAAGTTGTACCTGGACAAAGTGGTAGCGCAGCTCCTTCACCCTCTCACCATTTCTTTCAAACGGGACAGTGTATAGCTGTTTCATGTGCATGTGTTGTTTTTTTAGCACTCTATCAATGGTAGAGATACTGACTGTTTGGATGTTTGCAAATGTGTCGTCCTGCAAAATAGTAGTCTGCATCTCTCTTAGTGTAATGGCGTTGTTTTCCACAACAATGTTGCAGATAGCCATCTCCTGCTGTGGTGTGAAAATCTGCCCTCTACCACCCCTGTGTACTTGTCTTGCAGTCCTATGTGGGAAATAGAAATGTAAACCAAAACAAATTTGAGGAAGACACAATGGCAATGCATAGAACATCAGTGGAATAGGCTACTGTAATTTTGTATTGGGCATTACTGTATTGACATGTAAATACAGTAAACTCCATGTAATTCAGCACATGCTGATAAATTACACACCTGTTCTCTCTGCGGAAAGTTTGAATAATTGAGGACACAGTTGTTCTGCCAACATTTGGCTGCATCCTTCTCCCCGCTTCAGCCATAGTCAGCCCATGATTCAAAACATGGTCTACAAGTGTTGCTCTGATTTCATCAGGAACACGCATGTGTCCGCCTCTTCTGCCTCTTCCTCTTCCTAATCCTCCACCACGCAGCCTCACCCCTCTTCCTCTCCTTCTTCTTGGCTGTTGTCCTTCCATTGTCAGACATTGTAACTTTCTATTGTGCTCTGGTTACCGATATACTCCCCATTGTTCATGAGATGCTCTCTTGAGCTCAGTCAGAAAACTGTTGATCATTGGTTGATCAACTCTTTTCATTAGAGACAGAAAAATTCACCTGGGAGGAATTTACCAATTTAGATCATAGACCAACTTAGATTACAGACAAATGTCTTATGGAAATGTATATATGCTTGACATGTTATAATGGCTTGGTAAATCATTTTGCATGTGAAGACTTATATGATGAACTATAGCCTAAATGTTTTGGGGAAAGAGACTATTTGATAGATTCCTATAACAAAGCATTTTGATTAGCATGACAAAAGCAATTGATAATGTACGAAAAAACTGAGAATTGTACACAATCATTTGCATGGATGGACAAAAGCATTTGCAATTTGTTCAATGCAATGAGAAACTGCCTTTTTCATCTGCACAAATAGCATGATGATGTGACAATTGAACAAGAACTTTTGAGAATTTCAATTCTGATGTGAGAAATGTACTAAACCAATTGAGAAAAACTGTAATTGAAATTAATCACAATTAATGACATAACAATTTTGCCCCAAAAGCATCATTTAGTGTATGTAAATTAATTTTAGTCGCTATCTGAAGCACATTTTCGAAACCCTTGATAGTGGTTTAAAGTACTTGGGAATTCCAGCGTTTCCATTGTTGACTTAAAATACAGAATAAAAGCAGTGTTTCAATAATTGCAGGAAATACAAAAAATTAGAGTAGATGTTCAGATTATTCAGATTAGACCATTTATACCGTATGCTGGTTTGTGTTGCACCGGGCTGCACTTCCCCCACACTGCGAATAGAGAATGATGTTTTTTTTCAACTTTTCTGCAGGGATGTTTAGTGGGATGAGCGTCAGGGGACACACCCCCACACATGTGACACTACCACCCGGGCTGCACAAGCTCAAATTCAGTCTGAATGTGGTCATCTTTTATTTTCTTCAGTGCCTCAGTCCTGATGCATCACCGTCATGCTTAAATCATGCTAAAGAACACCCTCAGAAATTCACCGACCAGCAGCCTTCATTGTTGTAGCAGCAGCTGTGTGTTAGTAAAACTGTCCTGAACAACTACATGCTGACTGACAAACATTCTGCGTTTGGCAACTGTGTTAAAATGCGTTAATATTTTTAACACGTTATTTACTTTGTAATTAATTAATCGTAATTTAAGTCATTGTATTTTTTTGTATATGTGAAAAACTAAGTGAACATGTGAATGAGGATGCTTGTGATTGCAATTTCTTTATTTCTTGGAAAATCTTCAATGTTTTGAAATTGAGTCTGTTACTCTCTTTTGGTGCAACTTCTTTAGCTGTAGAAAACACCCACTCAGATGGCACAGATGAGGTTGGAGTGCAGAGAAAATGTAGGGAAAGCCGGAAGAGGTTCGGAGAGATTGTTATTTGCTTTTCCCAGTATCTCATAGGATCCTGTGTCCTGGCAGTACTGCTCTCTGCCAGGTATCTCTGCACCTCCAGGATGGCATCAGCTGTGGCATATTTTGGTCTGCTTTCCAACTTTAATGTCAAGCTGTTGCCCAAGGTTATCTGAAAAAAAAGAACAGATTGGCATTTTAGTACATGATTTACAAACAACAACAAACAAATAATGCTGAATAACATGCCTGAAGTGGGTGCAGAACACTGTTGTGAAGATTCGGAATTTCATATGTGCTGTTTCAGTATGTTTGCACCTCATTGAGTTTTAGGGTTGGTCGTCCCATCTGTTGCTGCACTTGAGCAAGCTTCTCCTTAGCTGTAGTGCTTGATCTGAAGTATGTGACAATCTGCCGAGCTTTGTGGCTGATGAATGTAAGTGTGGGGATCTGATCATCATTTTCAAATGAAAATTGAAAGCCGAATTTGGAGCTGTCTCATGGATGTGATCATGTTTGGTGCAAGAAATGCTTTCCTTTTTTGGTTGTGGCCCAGTCCTCCATCATTGCCCTTTTGACTTGGGCCAAATTGTGTGACTTTGTAGAAAGTATCGCTCAGACAGCAAAGAACCCAAAAGCACGACTCAAAAGCTGATATGCAAATTCCAACGATTTTATTCGTGGTCAAACAGGCAAGAGTCCAATACCGGGCAGACAGGCAGATAATCCAAGGGGGCAGGCAGAATCCAAAAACGGGGAAAGAGGCAGAGTTAAAAAAAATGGGAAACAGGCAGAACAACAGGGTAACAGGAATGTGGGGAAAACGCTGGAAAACTAGGCATGAACACACAAGACAATCTGGCAAAGAGCAAGTGAAACTGAACTGGTATATATAGTGGAGCTGATGAGGATCAGGTGTGGAGATGAGCAGGGAAGCACAGGTGAGGGGAATGAGGTAATTGCAGGACTGATGAGGGTGGCAGGAACTGAAATGACAGGAGAGTTAGTGATAAGCCGGACAACACAACATTTCAAAGATTAATTTGTGGCAATCGCACTCCCAACGCATGTACACAATGGCAAATTCTCAATATTTTGGTGACAGGTAAGAGCCAGGTAAGCTTCCATGTTTACAGATGTCCACATGTCAGCTGTTATACTCACTGCCACAGCTTGCTGTACTTCTATTTTCATTCATTCCTGTTCCTTCTTGTACTTTTTGTCCATAATTTGCTTGATGTTCTGAAAATTTGACCAAGTCAAACAAAAGCAATGAAATTTAGCAGTGCCTCATCAAGCATTTGCTTCCTGGAAGCTTGGTGGTTGAAATGAGTTAAAGAATAAATTAATAGGAATTAATTATCAAGAAAGAAGCTATGAGTAAGTTGTAGAAAGGCTGTATACCTGAATTCATCCTGGGCATAGCTGGAACCTCACTCTCATGCCTCAGCATTGAGGACGTGCCTTTGTTTAAATATGGCAGTTCTGTCAAACAAATGCAACATTTAACCTGCAGAAAATAATATGAATAGTAAACTAAGCATAATTTTGAAATTAATTGATTTCAGATAGATCAAGTGGAAACTCTGAGAGAAACAGGATGAAACAGCAAGCGAATTAAGACAAATACCTTATTTTTCAATGAGATCAAAATGTTCCCACACTGCGCTGATGCATGGGTGTTGCCGGGCCTATTGCTATATTTTACAGATTTTTTATGTTTTTGCAGAAAAACCTCCCACCTGCTTGCTGCCTCCCTGGATCCACACCACTCTCAAATTTCTTCACCATTACCTTCCACCTGCCATCATCATTTCTCCTCCAGCAGGTTGGTCAAGCTTGGCTGACTCTTGAAGAACAGTTTTGGCGCATGTCATCGAGGGATTGTCTGTACTGCAGCCAAAAGGGCCATTTCATTGATTCAATGTTTAGGCTCACCTGCTGTAAAGTAGTAGCAGATGAGCCAGACCAACTCCTCTCCATCTAATTCCAAGCAATTCTCCATTCAAGCCTCTCTTGGTTCCTCCTCTGAGTCAGAACCAGATCACACCTTTGCAGCTTAATATTTTTGGTAATTATCATGAGTTCCTGTCCTTTAGGATAATGCAGGCTCCCAGAGATCCTGTTGTCATCGGCCTCCCCTGGCTAGTTTTCCACAACTCACACCCTGATTGGGCTATCCTACTGAGGGCACTATCACCCCACCTCAATATAACTCTGATTATGCCAATGTCCCTCCTTATCATGACCATTCCAGAGTTTTTATTAATAAGGACATTGCTCTGTCGTTCTTGGAGCACATTCCCCATGTACACCTTGAACTTCAAAGGTTCCTGGATAGACTTCGAAGTGTGAATTTCTCATTACACTTCATCAGTTAGAGAAACATCATCAGGAGCAGGACCTGATCTGAGGCTGATCTAATAAAGATCAAAGCTGTGGCGGTCCCTACATCAGTGAAACAGCTTGACTCACCTGACCTGACTTGACCTGACTCACCTCAGCTAAGATTCATTTTTCTTGGTCCCCTCAAGCTGGTGCTGCCACTATTCTCACTCAGCCTGATCCCTCAAAACATTTTTTCATTGAAGTGGATACGTCAGATGTGGGGGTGGGGGCAGTTCTCTCCCAGTGATGTGAGGCATCCCAAAAGCTATAGGCTTGTGCTTTTTTCTCTAGAAGAGTCGCAACAACTGAACACAACTATGATGTGGGGAACCAGGAGTTACTAGCAGTTAAGCCAGTCCTTGAGGAGTGGAGGCATTGGCTTGAAGGGATGGAACGTCCAGTCCTCGTGTGGACAGACCATAAAAACTTGGCTTACATCCAGAGAGCCAAATGCCTTAACTGCTGCCAAGCCAGGTGGGCATTGTTTTTTCATCGTTTTGGCTTCACCATAACCTACTGGCCTGGTTCTAAGAATACTGAGCCTGACACCTTTTCCAGACAATTCCTAGTCTTGTCAGAACTGGTCGTAAATATGAACTCAGGCGCAGAGGTGTTGGGTGAGTCTCTTTATTTCAGGCAGAAAGATCCCTCGACAGAGTGAGGCTATGAAAGGCAGACCTAGGCTAGGGAAAAACACTTCGGCACAAGACAAGGGGAGACGCAGACAAGATATACACCGGGTAATGGGGAACAGGTGGAAACAATCAGGGCGGGGCCGACAATCAGACCGATGACACATGAGGAAGGGCAAGTGACCTGAAACGAGAGGAGAGTTATCTTTCAAAATAAAACAGGAAATGACAAGACAAAATGACAAGACAAGACCCAACTTGACCTCACCGCGTGACAAGTCTGAGTCTTCAAGCTCCAATATCATCTTTCCTCCCTCCTGTGTGGTGGGGCAGTCACCTGGGAGATTGAGGCCAATATCAGAAAGGCCCAGAAAGACCAGCCTGATCTGGCTTTTTGTTCCAGACTTGGTTAGATCTCAGGTACTACAGTGGGGGCATAGCTCTGGGAATTTTCTGTCTCCCTGTGTATAATTGGACCCTCAAGCTTCTCCAAAGATAGTACTGGTGGCCCTCTATAGACACACAAGCATTGTGTGCTGCATGCCAGGTGTGTGCCTCCCATCAGCAACCTGCTTGTCTCCCCCATCCCCTGCCAATTCCTGGTCATCCCTGATCTCATTGATTTAGACTTTGTCACAGGGCCATACTGCCATACTCATCATTGTTGACCGTTTCTCTAAATTAGGGCACTTCATTGCCCTACAGAAGCTTCCCTCTGCTCAGAAGACAGTTAATCTCCTTGCATATCTACAGACTCTATGGTATTCTCCTCAGATTGAGACCCCCAGTTCACCTCTCAGGTGAAGGCATTCTGAAGACATTCTGCTCTGCTCTGGGGGCATCTGTCATCCTATCTTTGGGATTCCATCCCCAGACTAATGGGCAGGCAGAACAGTTGAACCATGACCTTGAAGCGGCTCTATGGTGTGTGGCAGCTCAAAATCCTGCTTATTTGAATTTTTACCTAGCCTGGAGTCCAGTCACATTTCCCTCTCTAGCATTGCTACAGGTATGACACCTTTGTTTGTTCTAGGACACACCTTTTGGGTGCTCTGGATGTCCAGGAATATTCTCCTGAAAACTGTTTCTAAGAAACTTTTTCCCCACTACCTGGAGCCATTTAAAATTCTATCACTAATCCTGTTGCTCTCAAGCTGAAACTACCCAAATCTCTGAGTGCACCTGGTGCCCCCCTTTCGGCACCCCAGCTTCTTGATTGTTGATGTAGTCCTGCTGCTTCTGAATGTGTGCCACCAAGGGTGGGGGTTTCCGTATTTCATAGATTAGGAGCATTACAGTCCTGACGATCGCTCCTAGGTCCCCTGCTTCTTTATCATGGATCCTGTCATGGTGAGGGATTTTCATCGGTCTCAATCTGACTAGCAAGGATGGGTCGCCCGGTGGCGACCATTGAGGGAGGGGCATTATCACATTCTGACTTTGCAGTCTGTTTTCCCTTCCTTTCCTCTCTCCCGGGGCAGGTCCCAGGCTCAGGCATCTGCTGGTAACACACCTGGTGCCAAATACCCCAGCTCTCCAGCTATTCTCTGTCAGATTGTTACTGTTTCATTGTGGTAAACTACGTCAGGTCGCCCTTGCAGAAAAATCCTCCCACCAGCTTGCTGCCAGCTTGTTGCCTCCCTGGATCCCCTTCACTCCCGGCTTTCCCCACCATTTCTCTCCATCTGCAATCATCATTTCCCCGCAACATCTCAACTCCACTGGACTCTCTGGACCCTAATCCTACATCTCACCCTGAGCCTCTTCCAACCAAACCCACCAGCATTACGACTCCATTAAACCTCTTTTTTCAGCTTTTGAATCTCTGTTCTGGTCTGATTTTCCCCACAGGTTATCCCAAGTATATTCCATTCAGTCATTTTCTATACTCTCTTATTCCTTACTAGGGTCACTGTTGTGTACTTCAGGCAAGAGGCAGGGATACACCTCAGACAGGTCACCAGCCTGTCATGGAGCAACTAGAGACCTTCTTGCTGTAAGGCAAGCGCTACCCAGGTATTTTCCAAACATATATAAATATATGAATATCTTTGATTGTTTTAATTTTGTTATTTATCATCCTGGAAAAAGTTGCAAAGGTCAGAAACGTTTACAAAAAATCCTCTAACATCATAACATCTATTATGTTATGTAAACATTAATCTCGCCCACTTTATCAGGGTCCAATCAAATTTGAGGATTTGATATAAATCCTTATTTTCACACCTCAAACAATTTGTTTTACTTGGAAAAACCAATTGACTCAGGAAGTTTAAGTTAAACTACTAAAACATCACTACCAATGAATATCAACCACCTGTTTTATTGATCTTTTGATTGAGTGGATTACTGCTAGGACTGAGAGGGTCAGCTCTGTGTTAAAATAATGAACCGTTGCTTTTTTTCATGTTGCTGCTCTCTCTCTGTGATGCATCTGTGGAACATGGACAGAGCTTGTTGTCGATGTGAGATCAGTGGTTAATCAATAATGATCCCTGCTGCCTACAACAGGTGATCGAACTGCACAGCCATTGTACAGATCTACTGCATCAGTCGTTTCAATGCTTCCTATTTATTGTCTATGTAGGATGCTGCCCAATATATCCTGGTAGAGAAGAACATTTACAGAAAGACTTGCACCTCTGATTCTGATAAACAGGTTCGGAATCTCATGCTGATCTAAAATAAAAGATTCAGATTTAACTTTCTCAGCTAATATGTTTCCAAAAACACAAACTGTCATGTTGGTTAACTCTAAATGCACAAGCAGCAAAATGAGTGAAAGAGTTTGTTCATCTGTGTGTTTGTGCAGTTGTAGAAAGTGTCTAATGCTAGGGAAGCTTAGATCTGTGGTGCCTAAACATGTTCAAGTGGATCGGAGTCAAAAACAGACAAAAATACATTATCAAAATAGTCATTAGAAAAAAATAAAGAACAAAAATTACAGGGAAAAAATGTTATTAAGAAAATAAGAAGGTACAACAATGATTCAATTAATTGATTAGATACCAACTATTATGTTTATCACTAAATAATTTGATAGTAATCCATTTGAGTCAATTTTAAGAAGAAAACGTCCAAATTCTCTGGTTCCAGCTTCTCTTCTCTGATTATTTCCTGGCTTCTTTAGTCTCTATAATAGTAAACTGGTGATCTTTGGGTTGTGGACTGTTGGTCTGGACAAAAAAAGACATTTTAGATTAAATCTTCAGCTTTAGGAAACACTGTTTGACATTTTACATAATTTTATGAACCAAATAACAAATCCATCAATCTCTATAGTAATCGACTATAGAGATTACTAAACTAAATGACTATCAAAATAGTCATTAGTTGCAGCTGTATGCCAGGTTTAGTTAATGTAGAAGCTTAATTTATATAAAGAACCATAACTTGAAGAAACAGCACTGTAACGTTGAGGATAATTTGTCTGTTTGTCTTTTCACTAACACATTTCTTTATTTATTTTGAATTATGAACTGTTTCCTCTGTTGAAGTTGTTGAATTGTAGACCATTGTCAGCTGACTTTAACAAATGACAGGAAGTAAAGGAAATAATCTGATTGGGTATCACAGATATCATCAGTGGTCAGGTCCAGCTTCTTCATCACAAACCTTTCATCCTCTAAATAGCTCGAGTTTTACATGAGACAAAGAGAATCTTGCTTTTCCTGAGTGACCTGAAGCTGTGTTGTGTAGAGCTCTCGTCTCAAAGTGAAGCGTCCCTTGATTGACACGTCTAAATGAACCGTTGTCTATTGAGAGGTCTGGGTATATCTTTTTCACATCATTACTGAGAACATCAGTAATTTCCATCATGAATACTGCGACGTCCCCTGACAGCCTCTCATCGCACTCAGACATCCATCGGGGAAATGATGGTATTAGACGGGAGGCAGACTCTGGGGTGATGCTCCATGATGAGAGGGGGAAGAAAGAGAGGGGAGGGGGGAGCTAATTACCCTTTTATTACTGGGGACCGAACCCCCGTCCCAGGAGGCCTCGTCTGGCCCTGTTTGAAACAAGAAGGATCCGGCATGCCACATTAGCTGCTCAGCTTCTCTCCGTAATGCCTGACGCATTAACAGCTGCAGAAATGTCCTGCCTGCGCTGGTCGATCAGGGAGTTTTTATAAAACACCAACAACACTTTCAGGAGCCTCCATGACAGGTTTGTTCCTGCTGTTTGAATGATAGTCCTGACAAAATCACTGAAGGTAGAAAAAAAGGCAGGTAGAGATCAGATTCTTTGCGTTCTCTGTTAAACAGATGTTGGTTCTTTGAATTGTGAATTTGTAGACCAATTAAAGCCTTGTTCAGACAGGATGACGATCACAGGACACACGAGGTATAAAACATTCACAGTAACTCAACTCATAGTTCTGGACAGACATAAGAGTACAAAATAAACGTTTTTCACTTCATGACAATGTTTCACAATGTGAATACATATTATTTTACATTTCTAGGTTGTTGATTTCTCCTTGTTGGAGTCATCAATATAAATCAAGTGGTGACATGGTAGGGCAGTGGGTAGTCCTTTTGTCTCTCAGCAAGAAGGCCCAGGTTCAAGTCTTCTCCTTTGCACAAAAAGATTTATTCCAAAAAGTATATTGTCAAAAATATGCAGAATAGCATCTTGGGGACCAAATTGTAGATCTCTCTTCATATTAAATCTTTGAGAGCCTCTGTGCCCATATGAGACCCCTACTACTCATCCCAAACACCTTCTTTATAGACTTTTCTTAAGTCCACTCCTCCAAACATTCTGGAATGTACAGAACCTCTCTCTATTTGGTCAAAATAGCTCCCCACTTGTTCCTATTCCTGATGGTCCTTGAGACAATTTAAAGAAAGTACAATATCTGGCTTTGACCTCTGCCCTGGGCTGCAGGCCTTTCAACCCCTTTGGCAATTTTTACCCATCATGTTTTCTATTTGGTAACAACATGTTTGAATAAGTACATGATAGTTAAGTCAGAAAAAAACTTTTTAACATCTTCGGAAATTTAAGGGAAATTTTCAAGATTCCTATCACAGAATGTTCTTGTGTGTGCGTGTGTGTGTGTGTGTATCTTTGTATTTGCTCTCACAATTGAAAAATATGTATAAATGTGCTGTTTTATTTTTGAATAGGCTTTTTTGGAAAATCTCCACTTTGTAGATTAACTTCCTGTCAGCTGTGATCTGTTCTGTTCAGCTGGATGAATTCTCTCTAAAATAATGTCTGTTGGTCATTTTCTCTCTCTGTTATGTCCTGGTCGTCTGTGTTTAAATGTTTTAACATGTGTTTATCCATCAATTCACCATCAAACACTTTGACCAACTTCATCACATTCATTGATTATGTTATGGAGGCTCCACATATCTGAGAGAATGTCCCACACACCTCTAATTTATGGCAGCAGTTGTTGATACTAAAACATTGTAGGCTTGAATATAAGGAAAAAAAAATCTCTGTGTGCGACAGGGTCTCAGGGAGTTTGAGGGTTCTTCAGTATCTTACTTGTTCCTAGGACTGAGGCTTCAGATGTTGATCCTGGCATCTGTTGGAGCCACTATCCCAGTTTGGGGGTCACTGCACCGAGTATTCCTAATACCACAGGGATTACGTTCGCCTTGACCTTCCACATCTGTTCCAGCTGTTCTTTTAACCCTTGGTACTTTTCAACCTTTTCATCTTTGCATCAGCTGGTATCACCACATCTATAACCACTGCCTTCTTCTGCCCTTTGTCCACCACCACTATGTCTGGTTGGTTAGCCAGGATGTTTGTCAGTCTGGAAGCTGAAGTCCCACAGAAGCTTGTCACTGCTGTTCGGCAGAGCGATGGCTCTGATCTTGTTCTTGCCGTTCAGCTGACATTTCAGGACTTGCCTTACTCTCTGGAGATGTTTCATTGTGGCTGACTTCCTTGTGGTCTCCTTATTGTTTCCATTGGCTTGTGGGATACCAAGGTACTTGTAGCTGCCTATATATATCCTCATGTTATTGCTGTAGATCCTGGTGGTGTGGATGAGTGAGTTGATTTCTAGCTCATTCCTGGTATTCAACTGTATGTGTCATATGTCATCCACATAGAGCAGGTGGCTGATTGTTGCACAACTTCGGAATTGGTGCCGTATCCACTCTTTGTGATGATCTGACTGAGGGGGTTCAGGCATATGCAGAACAGCAGTAGTGATCGTGCATCATCTTGGAATATGCCACACTTGATGTTGACTTGGGCTATTGGCTTTGAGTCTGCCTATTGTCATTTTTACTTCCCACATGTTCCAGATAGAGGAGTCATGATTGATTAATCACTTCACTCTCTGTTCTTTGTTCAGTAAAAGTTTAAAGCTGTAACTTCCTGTTCCATCTTGTCCTGTTTGTTGTTGTCGTGCAACAGTTGTTTGTTTGTGTGATATTCGGATCATGTCCGACACCACAGCACAGACATGCCAAACAGTTACATCAGAAGAGTCATCAGCTTTATGAACAATGTTATAACTCAAATCTAAGAAATACCAGATGTATTATTATTTTGTTGCACAGAAATAGAAGCCAACACACTTACAGAGGGATTTTATCAGGGCATGAACAGACAAGATGGAAGAAAACAAGATGAATCAGAGAGAGAGAAAGAAACAGAAAGAAAGAGGGAGAGAGAGAGACAAAGACAGAGAGAGAGAGAAAGAGGTGGATGTTTGACGTGGGGGCTCAGAGCGCTCACATCTCACACTTCATCTCAGACTCAATCTTCACCCAACATGGACTGGTAACACCCGAAATGAAATGACAACACACACACACATATGCACACACAGCAAGAAATACCATAAAATGAGCGTGTAGTGATTTTCCAGAATTCATTACTTCCTTAAAAAAGCTCATTTTCACTGAGATCAAGTGATGAGTTTATTTTTTATATTTTTATATATATATATATATATATATATATATTTATATATATATATTTATATATATATATATATATATATATATATATATATATATATATATATATATATATATATATATATATATATATATATACCTTTATATATATTAAAGGTAGTTCTAATACATTTGATATAGATCAACATACACAATTTTGAATACTATGCAATTAAATTCAATGTAGTATAAATATGAGGAAAGTACACGATGGAATATACTTTAACATGTCAAACTATTGGCTGAGATAGACAGATTAAATATTTATTTATTCTACAGAACATTTCATTGATTGTTCTGCTTTTCTGCTATTAGTCATTAAAAAGACAAAAAAAATAATGTTAATTTAAAGCTGTGAACTGTATTGTAATTATAGACATGATTTAATTCAATGAGATTATTATTATTATTATTATTATTTTGTTATTGGAGCCGCAGCTACTGGAATATCACAGTTTTGCATAGTTGCATCATTTTGCGGTTGAAAAGTGCAGAGAGAATCGCTGTCAGTGCAGAAACGAGTAAAACACATTAGACTCCAGATGTTTTTATTGCAATATTTGCTGAACTAAAAGAAAAATGATTCCTGGCCCTAGACACTCTGATGTTCAGTATCTGTACAAGTGGAGAGTTAACCTTCATACATATGCATGAGGAAAACACAATGCATACACACTCACACACACACACACACACACACACTCACTCACTCACTCTGAGGACATTACAAACATATGCATGATGGTGCATTAGCATGCAGTTTGCAGCCGTGTGCCCACTGAGCCACTCAGACGTGTCAATCTTCCCTCGGAGCTTTTCAAGCCGCTTCAATTTCATCTGATCTCAAAGATTTATGAATTCGGAAGTCAGCAGATAACACATCCTCTCATATCACCGTTAAGCCTGTCACTGCAGCGCCGAGGGTGTGAGAGGGTGCTGGGGGTGGGGGGGGTGTTTTTCTCCCTTCATGAGCTTGGATGAGCACGGCGGCAGAAGACGAGGCCAGCGGCCAATCAGATGCAGCCGCTGCCTCTGACTCTCTGGCTCCGAGCGGCTGATACTTTCACTGTCTCAACGGCCTATTCCCCAAAGTGTCTGACTGATGCTGAAGAGGAGGAAACGCAGCAACGCCGACTCACAGTGAAAAAACATCATGTGGTTCAAATAAAAGTTCCATTCAGGCTGTGGCGACATTTTCCTGAGATGAACATATCAGAACTGGTCCTGAAGCAGAAAGGAAGCGTACAGAGGGCTCAGGGTCAACACCTGAGGGTCAACACTTTTATTATTTAGGGCTGCAACTAACGACTATTCTGATAGTGGATTAATCTAACAATTGTTGAAACGATTAATCAAATATTTGTTTGGTTCATGACATGGTGTAAAATGAAAGCAGAATTTTGATATTTTCTTCTTAAATCAATAAAATGAATCAAATTGATTAATCAACTATAATCAGTTATAGTTGTTGATTAATTTAATAGTCGACAACTAATGAATTAATCGTCTAATTGTTGCAGCTCTAATGCAGAGTTCCAAGATAAATAAAGCAATAGTTAAAATAAAAGAGAAATCATTTATTCAACAAATACAAACAACAAAAAACAAATGTTTTGATAGTTGATTAATCTACCTAATCTTGCTACCTAATCTTAACTGATTAGTAGTTTGGTTCATAAAATGGTGTAAACTTTAATTAAAATTAGCACTAATACAGATAAAGAGGAGCAGCATGGAGAGTGAAATGTGGATCTCTGTCATCCAAAGCTGTATTAATAAACAATGTGATATCATATTAAAATATTGATTTATTCTGTTTTACCTGGCTGTATCATGAAGAATATGCTAGCCTGAATGAATCCACTCCTCCCATGTTAATACTCAATACTCTTAATAGAGATACCAGCCTCAAGTGGTGGAGTTGCAGCCATGTTCAACTCAAGTTCATTAAAGTAAATAAAGGATCCAATGTATGCACTTTATTTATAGCAGCAAAAGGTTAATTAGGAATAAATACCTCCTGTTGATGTTATAAACTGTTCTTGATGTTTTCAGCTTTTTAAACACCTTGCTCCTTTACATGCACTGTTTGAACTTCAAAAATGATCAATATCAATGTCAACTCATCCAACTGATGGAAAACATGAGTCCAACGAGCAGAGAACTCGACCCAAGTCCCATCATGCACCACTGCGAACTGAAGAAATAAAACAGAAAGCTCAAGGTTCTTCACTTCACCCTCGATATAACAGACGTCCGTCTGATAGTGGAGCAGAAGTGTGAGGAGGAATCGGAGTGACGTGGAGAAGACAGCGACTGTCAGAAGCTGTGAGCGGCGTTCAGGTAACACGGGGCGTTCAGTGCGGTTCATCCACAGCGGTTCATCCACAGCGGTTCATCCACAGCAGAGCGACGCTCGCTCTCGTGGCTGCTGACAGAGCGGCCGTTTGAACGCTCGTGTTCTGACAGCCTCCGGTTTCTCCCGTCGTTGGTGGAGCTGTGTCTGCTGTGTCCTTCACCTCCTCCTCCCTCACCTCCTCCCTACAGGTTCCTTTGATTCCAGCGAGGAGCGATTACAGCTCCTGACACGTCCAGCATCCTGTTTACCTCCCTCAGTCTCAAAAACAGAAACAGCATTAAATATTACGGGGCTGTTATGAGGTTCAAGGCGAGTTCAGGCCAAGACAGGCCTGTTCAAACAGTCCACAGTGCAAAATATATGATTGTTTACTGCAAGAAAGTTGCTCATTTCACGACCCTGAGTTAGACAAAAGCAGAGTTTTACAGCAACAATAAGCCTCACCTCCAAATCTGCAGAAACTGCTGCTTTAACATTTACTGATTGTGATTGTATTTTTTTTAATTTGCCATTTAAATAATTTATTCATTATTAATCATAAATAATTATATTTATTTAAGTATTTAAGTTATTTTTTAAATTTTATTTAACCTGTATTATATAATATGTTATTATTGTTATTATTATTATAATACTTGTTATTTTCAGTGTGTAGGCTATGAGCTCTGAGCTGGCTGTTGTTTCATGGAAAGACAGGGATTATAAAACCAGAAGATGGAGATGTTCCTGTTCTACCAACAGCCTACATCTATTAGAGCAGACATGGTCATGTAATGCTGAACCAAATACTTCCGTCAAAGTTTCCTAGACTTGGACTAATATTTTCTGTGAATTCAGTGATCACAGTGATTGTGTTGAAATATTGATTTGCACTCTGGGATTTTGATGCTTTGTCTCTTAGCAGCAGAGACAAAGAGGAGGCAGAGAAAAAAGAGGAAGACGGAGTGAAGGAATAAACAGAGAGGAGGGAGAGATAAAGACAGGAAGGATGTATGATGGAGAGATGGAGCGGTTTGAGCGGCTGGAGGAGTCTGTTTTCACTCTAATCTGTTTACTTTGCAATTTGTGTTTTTAGAGCAAGTCCATTCATTCTGCTTAAGCTGACACTTCACTCACCGACAGGAAGAGAGTGTGTGTGTGTGTGTGTGTGTGGAAGAGAGAGAGTGAGCAAGATGGAGAGAGAGACAAATCTAATTTAAGCATCTCTTTTATTCCATTTATTAAGATGTGTGTTTGCCTTGATATACATACTGAATATGTGTGTGTGTGAGAGAGAAAGAGAGAGAGAGAGAGAGAGCTCATTTACAGTACATCCTGTCTTATTGTAATTGTGGGTTTGTTCATTCATTCCTGTTGTGTGTGTGTGATGCCTCTGTGTGTGGCAGACATCTCATTCATGTCTTGTATTGTAATTGCATGAGCCTGTGTGTGTGTGTGTGTGGTGTATATATATATATATATATATATATATATATATATATATATTCTCTACAGTCTATGCCCAAAATCATTGTTGTCTATTCTGAGAGCAGAATGTGTTTGTCCTCTCGTATTTATTTATATTTCTCGATCCTGTCAGGCCTAGATTGTATCACGTGTTTTCAGACATTGTTTTGAAGCAGAGATTCAGGCGTATATAAAACAAAATCTGAAACAATGACAAACAGTTTAGTTTTTCAACATTTTTTTCTCAGTTTTATATTTCGTGTGTATGAATCGTACGCTGCTTGCATGACGATAAACCTTCAGTTTGCATCTTTTCTGTCATATCATTTTTCTTGTTGATGCATCTTTTGTATTTTATTGATTTGAATGTGCAAACAATCAGGACTGAAACAAATTAAATAAACTAAAAATAAAAAAATAAACATTAGTAGCAGCTGTCGTGAACATGAAGAGAAATCAGAGAGCGCTGAAACACACAGCTCCGTGTACCACGTGCCTGGAGGACGCCTCCACCCTCACCAGTCTGTTGATAACCATCTGAGCCTGGCAGGAATGGCCATATAAGGAGATAATGAAAATGTGATCAAACCATTCAATCAATGTTGTTTTATCATCAGCTTTTCTCGAAGTGATATTACAAACCGCTGTATTTAGTCTAATGTATGCTGATCACTCAAACTAATATTTTGATGAGTAACTTAAGGTTTTACATCTGTGTAAAAGTTTCCATGATCATCATCATCTCCCATGTCTAATTCATAATCTATAACAACAACTTGCCTCTCAAAAAGACTGAACGACACGGTGTTCTTCAATAATTCTATGAAAGAAAGTTTAGCATTTGCTGTTTTCTGCTGCTGCTCTGCTGCCATTCCACCTTCAGCCAGTACTTTATTGTGTCTCCTGTTCTGTTGGTGAATAATCATCTCGTTTCTCGTTGTGTGAACTTTCACCTGTTGCAGCAGCTGCTCTCTCTTACCTTTACGCTGCAGGTCTGCTTCACCTGAGTATGTGAAAAGCAGAGGACACACAATATCTCCACATTTAATCTGCATGTTTCTGTTCCTCTTTGTTGGTTTTAGCCCCAACACCTGCACACCGGTCAGCAAAGATCTGTAGAGGACGGGGGTCATTTCAGGGTCTGATGCTCTGGTTTGTTCTGACACCGGAGGGAGAAGCTTTGTCCAGCTCAGTCTGCATCAACCTCATCTGCTCTGAAACCTAACCTTTGTTTTTGAGGGTGCAAAACCTGAATATACAGATAATAAAGTGATTGCTTTGTTTACAAAATGTCTGGGTTATCACTGCTTATTACCCATTTCATTATATATCTTTGTTAAGATCAGGCCTGTTGTGTTATTTTTTTCTCAAGAAGCAGACAGACTTCCTGACTGAAACTAAACCGGTGGGTATTCCAGAAAGTGATCTATGTGACAACTCAGAGTAAGTTAAACCTGAGATGAGGGAAACTGAGTTATCTTTTCCAGAAAGAGAGGTAACTGAAACTCTGACTCAGTTACCATGGGAACATACTCAGTTACAATGGTCAGAGGCAGATCAAGGGTCTGTTGGGGCTCCAAGCAAGAATTCCCGGGGGCCCCCCTAACCATGTTCATCGCCAATATGGTGTAAATAATCTGACACAAACAAAAATATACTAAATGTAAACAGATTTTTTTATTTTTTTTTACTATCATCATCATCAGTTTATGCTATCAATGTTGACATACTGTACATGTGATACATAGCATGTTTATAAAGTAAATTCAGAAAACTTTCCATTAAAAATGTTGAACTATGATTATTCTTATTATTATAGGTAACCCCTTTTCAGGATTGTGTTTTTGTCACTGCTATTGGTTAGGTAGCTAAATAATCAAGCTAAGCTAAGTTGAATTCTATGAAATCAGGACACAATAACCTTAGCAGGCTAGCAGCCACTTGCTGGTAAAGTGGGCATTACATTTACCCCACTCACCACCAGCAAAAACCAACAACAAAACAAGTACTTAGTGGCTAAATAGACAGAGAAACAAAACATTTACTAACCATTTAACTGTGAGCATATATATATATTTATATAAAATAGTCTCAGTAAATGGTAGTCTATATATGTCCTTTCTTACCACTGTCTTTCTTTCTTTTCCCCGGTCCTCTTTCTTCTTGTTTCTCTTCTCAGCTCCAGAGGGATAGCTTCTTTTCATTTTCCCATTCATTTGTCTGTATTTTAATATTTTTTCAACTTGAACTTGATTTTTTTTTACTTTTTACTTGGTCACTTTGCTCACCTTACTGGTGTGTGTGTGTTCTAGTCAGGTTTTATTTTCGTGGGACATCAGGACTAGAAGCAAACATTTTGTGTTTTGCTTTGTTGCACCTCCGCACTGTGAGCAGGCAGAGCGCTGCACGCTATGCTGCGTGTTGGTGAGGCAATGTGTATTGAGATGGGGCCCCCACAAGGGAATTTCTACAGCGGTTTGGTGTCATTGCAAAGGGTTCATTGACTGGGGTGGTAGGGGGTCGCTGTCATTTCTGTGGAGTACTTTGGCAGCCGTAGGGGGCCCCCTTGTGGGCGGGGCCCCAAGCCACTGCTTGCTATGTCTGTGGGACAAATCCACCTCTGACAATGGTAACAGACTCAGTCAAT
The DNA here is from genome assembly GCA_030544235.1 of Lepturacanthus savala. Lineage (NCBI taxonomy): Eukaryota > Metazoa > Chordata > Actinopteri > Scombriformes > Trichiuridae > Lepturacanthus > Lepturacanthus savala. The sequence goes on from CM060464.1 coordinate 36,480,074, forward strand.
ATCATAACAGACTCTGTGAACATCACCTGCTGCTGGCAAGTTTACTTGAAGAAACAATGAGTTTCTACCTGTCTCATCCCACATAAAGAAGCTCTTCAACATGGATTGTCCATTTCTTAATGACATTGAAGCTCAATTTTTTAGAAACACATGTACACACTTTATGTTCAGTAATGTATACATTACTAAACTAATTCATCTAACTCATGTCATTCTCTGCACTTTGACGATATGTGATGCAGCCTACATCATCACAAATGTAGAAGCCGAGAGTCCCGGCCCTGTGCACGATTCCCGGATATACCTGGAGTGTAGTCTGAGCAGATATGCACATGGTAAGGAAGCTAAAGATTTGTAAAAATGTTCTTTCTCTTCTCTTTCAATGCACTCAAATTGTTGGGGTTTCTGAATAAGACTGTGCTCATCATGCCCCTAAGGGCAGTTAGGGACACTACAGCCTTCCATGTGTGTTTTCTGTTATTTGCCCTCAACTCCTCCCCATGTATGATGTCACTGCTCTCTGCTCCTCTGTTGTCAGCTGTTGCCCATCACCGCCTAATCACTCCTAATTCACCTGTGTATTTAAACCCTGCTCCCACTACACTCTTTGTCTGTTCGTGCTTCCTGACCTCTGCTACCAGTCTGAGATTCTGCCTGCCTTTTGAATATAGTTTGCTTGCCTATTTTCACTTTAGTACTTTGACCTGCAGACACTTTAATTTTAGAATAGCTTTGTTTGAAGCTGTGTTTTTGATCTGCGGACACTTTTTTTTAGTAACCCGCCTGGAATAAAAACATCTTCAACCGTCTTTGTGGTCCTGTGCTTGAGTCCTGTTCCGACCCCTACACAAATGTGTCCTCTAATTACAGGAGAGATCGATGGCTACTTACTGGGAGATCGAGGCTATCCATGCTAGTCCTCTCTGTTGACCTCTTACTCTGATCCTGAGCCAGGGCCACAACGTTTTTATGTGGCCCACTGCAGGACTAGGGCCAGGGTTGAGATGTCCATAGATGGATTTCACGCCTACGTCATCATGGTGACAACTACGCATGTCCGGGGCCGAAAGAGCACTAGGTCCAAGCTGTTTGCCTACGTTGGTGTTGACAGTTGTTGGTGGCAAACATGACAAAAGTTGTTGTGTGGTCGACTGTCGTAATAGATCTGGAAATGGGATCTGGAGGTTCCTCATACCGAGGAAGAAGCATGCCTTCGCCCAAAATTGGCAAAGGTTATGGCTTCAAGCCACAAAAAGGGCCGATTGAGGCACAGGCAAGGAGAGGAGAGTGTGTGTTGTGCTCATTTCATTTCTGGTAAGTCACAGCTGATTAACATTTTAATCCATGTGCCTGTAAAACTGTTAACTTTGATTAAGTTCAGTAAAGCTGTGGTCGCTTAAATTTAGCTATGTAGCATGCTAGCGTCAGTAGTTAGTGGTTGAAAGCATTAAGCGACTTGAACGCCCAGACCGGAGTAAGGATCAGGTAGGCAAACACCATTACTGAGTGTTAGTTTTATATAGTCATTGTAATCTGAATCATTAAGGCTTCCCGCGTGATCCATTTCTGAAAGTAATGTTTGTGAAGTATGTACAGTATCTTGTGACTGTGTGTTCATGACCACCACAAACCATGCAGGTGGTTGTAAAGGAACGTAAACATCACTCGTAACATAGCAAGTAGCATACATGTTTAATATGAAACACGGACAAAGTTTACTTTGACAAAGCCTCAAATATGTAAAAGTACGTTTAGGAACATATTGAGGGTGTTTGTACAAGCCTTCCTGGCTAGAAAACATGGGTACATGCAACAAACAGTACATTAACTGTGGGCTCTCTGGTGTTTTTTTCTATGAAGGGGCATAGCTTTCTGCCCCAGGTTAGCATGCACAGGCGCATTGTTTGTAAACATGAAATCTATCTATAGGCTGGTTCCAATGCAACACCCTGCCATACAAATAAATTTTCCTGAGGATGACTTTCTCATCCACCCTGCAGCAGATGTCCAGGATGGAAGGGCTGTAAGGGACCTGATTACCAGGAATTACTTTTGATTAAAACAGTCAAATAAAGATACATTCTTGTGTGATTTGGTTCTTCTTTGTTTCCTAAAAGCACAGTTAGGATTTGTGATATATTTCTGACCTTTAACATATTTCACATTTAACTTATTTCACTTTGACATGCACCGACCTCAACTGCTGTTCCAGTAACAGAAGTTCTAGGTCTGTTTTTACGAATCTGACAATTACCTGCCAAGCCTCTGCTGAGTCCATTCTGGCCAGAGTGTACTGTCAGGACCAGAACAGGACACAGGACTCAGGTGCAGAGTTGGAGTGGCAAATGGGCTTTATTGTGTACCAGTAGGAAAATCTCTCTCACAGTGAGCGAAATGAAGTGGCTATGAAAACTCCAAACTATCTCTGGCTATATATCTATGACTATAATTCTATCCATGACTATGAATTTATGAATCTATCTATAACTATGAATCAAACAAGAGCCGCTCCAGCCGGAGGATAACCTAATCTAGAAAACAAAAGGAAGCTGAACTGAAACTCACTCCTAAAAAACTGGAGGCACACTAATCTAATAACACGAAACAAAACTCACTCCTGAGGAGGAAAAAACAAAAGGAAGGCTGAACTGAAAATCTAGGACTAAACTAATCTAACTAAACTATGAAACTTACAAACCAAAAATCACTCGTGAGAGGAGAAGGCGAGGACAGGAACGACAACTGGACTTAGAAGGGCTGGGGTGAACGTACGGGACGAAACACTCTGGCACAAGACAAAGGGAGACGCAGACAATATATACACAGAGTTAGGCATGTCCCGATCCAATATCGGCATCGGATCGGCCACCGAAAATATGCGTATCAGTATCGGCGCGACGTTAAAAAAAGTCCGGGTTTTCCAGCGTTGACTTCTCCTTTTTTAAGGGAACGCATCTCCGCAAATCTGCGGAAATGTGACCGCGACTCTGGGGACTGGACTCGACTGTGTGTCACCTGATGCAGGAATAACGACGCACCAAAAAAATAAATAAAAAGGAGGAGATTGGGTTGTAGAGGGCATTTTTGTTTTTAAATAGTTAACAATATTATTTGCACTGGTTTTTAAAGCCTTGGTTTACACCTGCTCAAGAGCAGAGTACTGATGCTGAGTTAATAGACTATTTCGGTATCGGCCACCAGTATCGGTATCGGCTCGGATGGGCAAATACAATATCGGTATCGGATCGGAAGTGCAAAAAGCTGGATCGGGACATCCCTACACAGGGTAATAGGGAACAGGTGGAAACAATCAGGGCGGGCAAGACAATCAGACCGGTGACACATGAAGAAGGGCAAGTGACCTGAAACGAGAGGAGAGGTACTTTTCAAAATAAAACAGGAAATGACAAGACATGGAGACAAAACAAAAACCCAGCTTGACCTCACCGCGTGACAGTGTTCATTATTGTTTCTTTCAGTTTAAAGCCTTGTTTCCACAGACAGAATGAGCTCAACTAAAAAAAAAAACAAAAAAATAGAGTAGAGACTATTAAAACCACATGTTCTTAAATCACCTATAACATTCCTTAAAGAACAAATCTGTTCATCAAGTAGTTCTACATGAGTCACATTGTTTTTGTTTTTTTTTACAGCATATTGAGTTTACAGTGTGTTTGCAGCTTGTTTAGAGATGGTCACAGATAATTTATGACTGTACCGCAGATACAAAACAACCATCTATGCTGAAGTAATTAAACTCAATAGTGTATATTATCAGATGGGAAACATCACTTCTCCTCTTTATATTATCTTCAGGAAACACAAAGTTCTCCTCTGTGAGCCTGAAGACATCAGGGACAAATCAAAGCTTTCATGAATTAATTTAAAGCTTCAGATGGACGCTGGCTGCTTACTCTGTTTTTTTTTTTTTTTTATTTGACTTGTCATCAAAACTGGCAACACACACCACACACATAGACACACACACAGCAGTAAACACACACAAACACGTGCAGATCACAATCAATATGTAATTTCCCCTCAGTGTATAAAAGATGGACCTACTTGGAGGCCGTCCCGCCATGTTTGAGTAACGACGCGTCTCCATGAAGTGCAGCTATAATTCTCATAACTGCAGCACTCCAGCCCCTAAATTGTGATAAAAAGGATTTCATCTTGTGGGCAGATGCCGACACATACGGCCGAGGGAACGAGCTCTGATTTATCAACTGACTCCCAGGCTCCTCTCTGCTGCTTCCACTGAGGAAACATGAAAGGAGAGAAACTGATAATTTTACTGAACCGCTTTCACAAAAAGACAGAGACACCGGAGCTGCTGCCAGAACAAAACACTTCCTCACCCTCAGCTTAGATTTGAGGTTTTGAAGTGAAGACTTTAGAGTTCGAATCAGTCTCTCTGCTTCTCAGAGTATTAATTCAGTGGCGGGGAAGAACCTGCACTACTGCTTTAGGAATGCAAATGAATTTTATAGTTTTAAGATTGACTTTTCTATTGAGCTTTATTATCTGTATCACAAGAAACCTTCAAGGATCCAACTGTGCAACGGTTATAGACCCATGTACATCTTTTCAACCCATCTATAACCAAACTGGTTCACATGTAGGTTTCATTAAATTAAAGGTAGCAGTATCTAGGAGAACAAACTTGATAGAAATGGAATAAGGTCCTACCTTGACCATAGGTCAGGGGGGTTGCTGTCATTTCTGTGGAGTACTCTGGCACAGAAACAGAACATAGATTGATGGTAAATCAAGAGGTTCACCTTTCTGCTCAGCTGTATCATTGCAGACACTGCACCGACCCTCCTGTCAATCTCCCTCCATCAGACTCAGCTGTGGAAGTCAACAGGACCACATTGTCTGCAAAAAGCAGCGTCCCAATCCTGAGGCCCTGAACTGCAGCCCCTCAACGCCCTGGCTGCACCTAGAAATTCTGTTAATAAAGGTTATGAACAGAATCAGTGACACAGGGCAGCCCTGGAGGAGTCCAACCCCCACTGGACACAAGTCTGACTTATTACCGGCAATGCGGACGTTGCTGGATGGCCTGTGTCAATGGGTCTGGAATCCCATACTCATGGAGCACCAAGCACAAATAGAAGGTCTATTTGTGGGCCCTAGAAAGGAGGGTCCTCCAAGGGAGTCTGAGGAGTGTGATTCCCCTGGAGTTGGAGCAAAACCTCCAGTCTCCCTTTGGAAGGGGGAAACCACCACCCCGGTCTGCCAGTCCAGAGGCACTGCCATCCATCGAATCACAGAACTCTTCCTACGCCTCCTCGACTTTTGCCTCCACAGCGGCTGAGACCTTTGCACATCAATACCCATCAGCTGCTTCGAGAGTCTGGCACACCAAAACAGTCCTGCAGGACTCCTTCAACTGGATGATATCCCACACTGCCTGTGTCCACCAGCAGGTTTGGGGCCCGGCTACCTTATAGCCACAGTCTCAGTTGGCCACCTCGACAATGGAGGCATAGATTAAGGTCAACTTGGACTCAATGTCCTTGGCCTCCCCCAGGACCTGGCCTGGGATCCACCTCCCACCATCGGAGCCAACTTACCACCATGTGGTGATTCGCTGGCAGCTCTGAACCTCTCTTCACCCAAGTGTCTAAGACGTGACTGCAAGTCTGATGGCATGAGTCAAGTTGAGAGATTTCTTACAGTGAAGGCTAAGGAGATACCATCCAAAGTAGCTATATCACTGGATACTGAATTTCTCAGGTGTTTGGGCCTGAGCACGATCAGTTTAATTTTATCCGACTTTAGTAGCAAAAAGTTGCAAGTCATCCAGGATGTTATATCCTTAAGACATGTTAGTTGGAGGCTCTGCCTTCCATTTTATTATAGAAATTCTGGGACCCTCTAATAAGCCACATTTTGGGAGAGCAGTGTTCTTGATAGATGATAGGGAACTATGAGATCCTCAAGTTAGGATGGAGTCTGCATTGTACCAGAGTCAGCTCGGAGCTAGTTTACATCTGCAGTCCCTTGCAGGTCAGTCAGTCAGTCAGTCATTTTCTATACCTGCTTATTCCTCATTAGGGTCGCAGGGGTCTGCTGGAGCCTATCCCAGCGCGTTACGGCGAGAGGCAGGGATACACCCCAGATGGTCGCCAGCCAATCGTGGGGCACACACACCATTCACTCACACACTCACACCTATGGGCAATTTAGAGTTGCCAATTAACCTGAGCATGTTTTTGGACTGTGGGAGGAAGCCGGAGTACCCGGTGAAAACCCACGCAGACACGGGGAGAACATGCAAACTCCACACAGAAAGGTCCCAGACCCAGGACCAAGGAGGTCTTGAACCTGCGACCTTCTTGCTGTGAGGCAACAGCGCTAACCCCTGCGCCACCGTGTCGCCCCCCTTGCATGTTATAAGTCAAATATACGTTAACATAAGTACACATGAGGTCATCCACATGCTTGAACATGGTGAAGTCCCCCAGCAGAATGAAGGTTTTCCCAGAAGGCACACCATACAGCCCGCTCGCTGTGGGAAACTGTGGTAGAGAGTCCAACCCCTCTTGAGGAAACTGGTTTCCGGAGCCCACACTGTGCGATGAGGCGAGCCTCTCTATATCTATCCTCACAATCTCACACACAAGCTCAAGCTACTTCTCTGTCAGAAAGGGGATGTTTCATGTCCCCAGATTCAGCTTGTGCAGCCTGGGTTCAGACCAGGGTCCTCACATTAGATGGTGGGCTCATGGAAATGCCCATGTGTGTAGAGCACAGTGGTGGAGTCCTGGAATGGAGTGTCTGCAATCAACTCATCACCTTCAGTATTTAATCCCTGGCTCTTCTTCCATTCTGGGAACACACAGTTCTCCATGCGATCCTTTTGCTCGTGATCTCCTTAGTGTCTGTTTTCTTTGACTGTCCATGAAACCTGTTTTTCTCCTGTCACCACTCCACCTACTGCTGTCCTGCCTCTACCTACCTGTTCCAACATTCTGGCTCCCTTTCCCTCAGCTGCACTTTCTCCATAGAATCCCTCTCCGGACTCAGTCTCACCTCCCGGCATCCTGCTGAGCATCCCTCCACGGCACCTGCACTGGACACAGCCTGGCCCCGCTAAGCCCTTTCCTCATCTCCACCTGTTGTCAAAACCCTTTTTACCACCATTTAGCACCTCTGTGTCTGTGCATGCTCTGGGGTCCTATCATGAACCATAACATAATACTCCAATTGTTGGGGTGGTTGTAGCTCAGAGGTAGAGCAGTTGTCCACGGGTCGAAGGGTCAGATTCTAGGTTCGATTCAAGGTTGTATGTGTTGTGTAGATGTTTCCTTAGACAAGACTCTTAAACCAGATTTGCCCCGATGGCTGTGCCATGCAGTGTGGGAATGGTTAGATTCCTGATGGAACACAACTTTACATCACTTGGATGTGAATGTACACGTGTGGTGTAAAGTGTTTTGAATGGTTGCAATGACTAGGAAGGCTTTCTAAAAATGCAGTCCATTTACCCTCATACACTTTTTAGTTTATATCACATGAACATGTCTTATCATTCCAACAATTGACTATTAGGTAGGTGGTATCAAGTATCAGGTCATCTGCATGAACACAGTCAAACATGTGTAAAATTAAATGTGAATCCACAAACATTAATTAGCTATTATCCCTATTCACCATGGGAAGGTGCTGCTGCAGCTCTGAGAGGTTTTGGATGTGAAAGTAACTTGTGAAGTCAAGTCTCAGCAGCAGGATCCAAACAGTCAGAGCTTTAAATGAGACAATTGAAACTACTTGCTCATTTGTGATCCACCCACAGGCTATAATTCAATTAAGCCAAACAGCCTGGTGCACAGCAGCCCACCGGTTCCTGGCATTGCTCGTCTAGCTTGTCGTTTAGCAGCATCCTGCCTGACTGCAGGTGCCTCGTGGGCCGAGCTTTAGCAGCCCAAAGTCCAGAACATTATATAATGGATCCGTCCGAGGGGGATGTTTCATTCTCATGTCTCAGGCAACAGGTGAATTTCAACAATGCACATTGGAGAGGCTCAAATAATTCCTGGAATACAATGCTCCCTCCCACTGCCAAGCGTTTATGGTAATGCTCCATTCAGAGGAAGAATGGCGGATTAGTGCAGCACTGGAGCTGGATGAGATCCACAACCATCCTGCTGCTGCTGGAGGAGGCCGACGGGGTCCTGAGGAGCTGCCGTCGAGCCATGGCGTCACGCCAGGGCCGGGCAGGGGAGGGAGGAGCCACAGGGTCATGTGATGGTTGGAGATATTGGACATGTCAGTGGACATAAAATATGATGCATGCACTCACATATATGTTTGCGTGTTTATCTTCATGAATCTAGAAAAAAAAACTAAAATGCATGAAAATGAAATCACATAACACCTTTTTATACACTAAAAATATATATATATATATATTATATTTAATCTTTTTTCATTCCATTTTTTGTAGATTTCCCCAAAATTGAATGTGTGTGTTTATCTTTTATAAAAATATATAATAATATATAAATTATTACATTACATATTCAGTCATCTTCTATACCTGCTTATTCCTCATTAGATCTGTGGGGGTCTGCTGGAGCCAATCCCAGCACATTACAGGCGAGAGGCAGGGATACATTCCAGATGATCACCAGCCTATCATGGGACACACACACCATTCACTCAAGCACTCACACCTATGGACAATTTAGAGTCCCCAAATAACCTGGATAACCTGGAGAAAACCCACCAGACACAGAGAGAACATGAAACTCCACACAGAAAGGTCCCAAGGTCCCAGACCCAGGACTGGAACCTGGACCTTCTGATGTGAGGCAACAGGCTAACCACTTTGCCACCCCCCAAATTTGTTTGTATTATATTTTCTTCTTTTCGATTTACATTTTCCAAAAAATCTCTCTCTCTCTCTCTCTCTCTCTCTCTCTCTCTATATATATATATATATATATATATATATATATAGTAGTAATATATAGTTTAGAGTAATATATAGTTTAGAAAACAGATACACTAAAGTATTTCTTACACTAAACAATAACAAAAATCAACACTTCCATGTTAGACACTTCTCCTCCAAAGATAATCATCAGCTGACAGGTGATAGATCAACCTGCTGATTCAACAGCAGGATTATTGCAGGTGATCCTGCGGCTGTCACAATAAACGTCGGATAAAACTGCACATGCACAAAAAATTGCAGAGATTTTCTGGGTGCTACCTGTCTGGGTAGGATCCTACCTCTCGTCAGCAATACACTGGGATTGGCTCCAGCAGCCCGTGTGACCCCAGTGAGGAATAAAAAGGTATAGAAGATCACTGACTCTTAATTAGTGCAGTCTTCATTTAATGATTTGGGATTATGTTGGATTCCTTGGAGAACTGAGTTGCAGAAATGACATTATGAAGATATATCCTTAAAAACTAACAGCAAGAAAAGAGAAAGGAAGAACAGCATCAAATAAAGGTGAAAAATGAGCCATAATAAACAAAATAAATGTGCCAGAACATCCACCTGAGAGACCGTACATCTAGTATTTATTTGAGAAAATGCTTTTTACCAAATGACAAATAGTCTAAATTTGTTTTTGGAGAAGTTTAACTAAATGCTGAATGGCATTTTCAACAGACTAAAGAGAAACTAAAAGAAAGCTACAATTAAACTGGAAACAGATGTTGGAGGAAACAAACCAAACAAACATCTGTCCTGTTTTGGCTCATCAAACTCATCTTACCTTGGTCTATGCCTTGACTCTGTCTCGTCCTACTTTGGTCTTGGTCTGATCTCGGTCCTGATACACTCTGGTCTCGGTGTTGACTTGGTCTCATCTCAGGTGGTCTTGCTTATTGTCGAAGAACCGTCCATTTTTCCAGAACCCTGGTAAGTATTGCATTTAAACTAAAGCTAAATGTTATCCTGCTGCTCCTGGTTCCAGTGTTTCGGTTCAGGTCTGGTTCCATTTAGGCTCAGATGTTGTTCAGTTTCAGGGACAAATCTTCTTGGTTTTGGTTAAAATAGCCACTTGAAATGTGTTTGTGCATTAAAGTCTGCATGTGAAAACACACAGACATTCAGGGCAAACAGCTGCAGGGACAGTTTGTGTTTTCTGAGCAATGAGCCGTCTGACTAATGTTTTTTCTGTTCTCAGTTTTCTGATCTCAGGCTCTTCGGGACGCCTCCTATCACCCTCCCCGGGTCCAGTCCCCACCAGCGGTGGTGAAGGCGTCTGCCGGTGGCTGATGGCTTTATCACAGCAGGAAGTGGCCGAAGGCAACTAAAACTGCTGGATCCCCGTAGGACAGATCCAGCTGCTCCGAGTCACTTTACTGGTGATTTACTGCTGGAAGTAGAATCCTGCTAAGAGGCCGTTTCCTGTGAGGGCTCCACATAAAGTTTAGAGAAAACAGAATGGACTGAACCTTTGTGTAGTAAAGTCCTGATAGTTGTTTTATTGGTATGATGCTGTTTTAAAGGCTGATTATATAAAATCTCACCTGCAGAGTTCATGTTTTTCCAAACCCATCACAAATGTATATTTTTTTTAACATTTAATGATGGTTGGAGATGGTGGACGTATCACTGGACATAAACCAGGATGTATGCTCACACATATATATTTATATACATTGCTTTCCACATGTTTATTTTCATACATCTAGAAAAATAAATAAATGCATACAAATCAAATCATATAGCCACATCATACCTTGTAAAAATGAACATTTTTATATTATATTTCCCCGTTTTCCATTACAATTTTTATTGTAGATTTTCCATGAAATAGAATAAAATAAATATAAACTAAATATAAATATACAAACATAAAATATAAATAAACAATAAAATATAAATCCTAACACACACACACACACACACTCACATGTTTATTTTCTTGAAAATACTAAAAAATAAAATGCATAAAAAAGAAATGATATAGTGTAACATCTTTCATATGTTTTCTTTTCTTATCCTATTTATTTTTTATTGCCTTTTCCATTACAGTTTATTGATTTTTTGGAAATAAATATCATAAAAACATATATAAAAAACAACACAATGATGATGCAAATAATGCAGACCTGTACTATTTGATGTTCTCTATACATTTATTATATTGCTTGAGATTGAAATGATGTTTTGTTAAGCTAATACTGTTTAATAAAGTATTGTAGCTGAGTGTACATATCAGTGCTTGCTTCTCCGCATAATAAGGCTTCATTATTCGTTAGACTCATCATGTTCCAGTAGCAGCTGGAATGTAACAGGTCTCCTCTCAGTTGATTCTTTAGGTTCTTTAAGGTCAACACCAAGCTGTGAAAAACTGTTTTTAGTTATTGTGGTTAATGGACAGGAAATGAAACTGAATTCCTTATAAAATTCACTGAAGAGAGATGATATTGAGGTCTCTCTCTGTATGTTTTAGATAATGTCACCATGTTTTTTTATGATCATGTTATTAATATAAAATGTTTGTCAGTCAGTCATCTTCTATACCTGCTTATTCCTCATTAGGGTCGCATGGTCTGCTGGAGCCTATCCCAGCGCGTTACGGCGAGAGGCAGAGATACACCCCAGATGGTCGCCAGCCAATCGTGGGGAACACACACCATTCACTCACACACTCACACCTATGGGGAATTTAGAGTTGCCAATTAACCTGAGCATGTTTTTGGACTGTGGGAGGAAGCCGGAGTACCTGGTGAAAACCCACGCAGACACGGGGAGAACATGCAAACTCCACACAGAAAGTGAGGCAACAGCGCTAACCCCTGCGCCACCGTGTCGCCCCTAAAATGTTTGTCATTTCAAAAAAAAAAAAAAAAAAGAATATCTCTATTTAGGCATGCCGATTTTTAGTATCGCTATCCCTGCACTAGGCTACATGTGCAGGCTGCTGTCCATGGTGAATTTAGATAGATAGATAGATAGATAGATAGATAGATAGATAGATAGATAGATAGATAGATAGATAGATAGATAGATAGATAGATAGATAGATAGATAGATAGATAGATAGATAGATAGATAGATAGATAGATGATAGATAGATAGATAGATAGATAGATAGATAGATAGATAGATGATAGATAGATAGATAGATAGATAGATAGATAGATAGATGATAGATAGATGATAGATAGATAGATGATAGATAGATGATAGATAGATAGATAGATGATAGATAGATGATAGATAGATGATAGATAGATAGATAGATAGATAGATAGATGATAGATAGATAGATAGATAGATAGATAGATAGATAGATAGATGTAACATTGTAGCCTGATTCCTCTTCACTTGTCTTCAGTTGCTGAAACAACAGATTCTGTTGTTTCTCTGGGGAAGAAAAACTCAACAATCACGAAGCATCAGTTGTCGTCTCATTGATCTTGTTTGACAGTTGGTCACCTTTTTAGCTCGACCTGATCATGCAGTTTTCATATCGGCCGTCAGTCAGACGTCGGCGGCGCCTCCTCTGTGGCGGGACGTCCCAAACCGGCCTGAGTTGAGTCAGATAGGAGCCGCCGCAGCCTGGATGTGTCATATCTAACCTGCCAGGAGCTGTTTTTTACCGCCCTCACTAAATCACAGGCACCGTAAACAGGCGTCAAGGGCTCATTTGTTCAGGATGGAGCGTGCAAACGGTTACAGTGAGCGACGTGTCATGTTTATGACAGCATTACAGAGACTTTATGATGTCAGGAGAGGAGGGTGGCGTGTTCCTCTGTGCCGCGGTTTATTTACCAGGAATAACAGACACATCTCAGCCGCTGCTCCTCTGGGAAAACGCATCCACGGATGAGACACTCGGCTCATTTCACTGGAGAGGCGGATAGATTGCTGCTCTGCCTCCTAACTATCCAATCGCTCTTTGTTAAACAAGGCACAAACCCAATTACAAAGTGCCACACACTGACAGTTTATTAACATCATCGCAGAGAGAGAGGGAGAGAGAGAGAGGTGGCGGCCTGCTCGACTCTTCCTGTTTGAAGTCAATAAACAATCGTCCTTTTATTCAGAGAACTGGGGGGGTCATGCTTATAGAAGCTGGACAGGTAGTCACTTCCACTTCATATTTATCTCCAGTGTTTTTGGGGTTTTTTTGTTGTTTTTTCAGCAGGCTGTACAGGAGAATGAGTGAACGCTGCGTGTCAGTGTTTCCTGTCGGGCAGGAAGCTGCAGAGGCTAATGGAGTCATATTCCTGGTCTGATCTCAGCCTCCGATCACTTCATTAAAATGATGTTGATAAATGCACAAAGCGGCCGGAGCTGTGAGCAGATGCAGCAGATGCATCTTAATCAGGGTGGAACAGCAGAGGAAGGTGGGATGTGTGTAATCACTCACTCACTTCCTGTTCAGCGCTCCACCTTCCTCCTCTCTGTAATGAACTCATTCATGACTGGGCAGATCTGCCACTTCAGGAAAAATGAAGAGGAGCAGCGAGACCTGAGCTGAGACCACCACAGAAATGCTGCAGCTGCTGCTGGAACATCTGGAGCTACCCCAATACCACCTGGAGACAAGCCATGTTTTTCTGTTTGACTGGATTCAGTGATCCAAAACATGAAGGCTGCAGGTGCAGAGCAGGAAACATTGGTAGTTAGAAGTGTTGCAAATCACAAATGACAGTAGGAGTCAACAACTTGTATAAACTGCAGAATATTACACTTATTTAACAAGTTATGCTTGCGATCCACTGGCTGCACAGTGATGTGTCAGATTAGCTGAGTGTGGCATCATTTTAGAGTAAACACATAGTATGTGAATGTTGCTGTGTCAGTCGTTTTCTATACCTGCTTATTCCTCATTAGGGTCACATGCTGGAGCCTATCACAGCGCGTTACGGCGAGAGGCAGGGATACACCCCAGATGGTCGCCAGCCAATCGTGGGGCACACACACCATTCACTCACACATTCACACCTATGGGCAATTTAGAGTCTCCAATTAACCTCAGCATGTTTTTGGACTGTGGGAGGAAGCTGGAGTACCCGGTGAAAACCCACGCAGACACGGGGAGAACATGAAACTCCACACAGAAAGGTCCCAGACCCAGGACCAAGGAGGTCTTGAACCTGCGACCTTCTTGCTGTGAGGCAACAGCGCTAACCCTTGTTCCACCGTGTCGCCCTGTTCCACTTCATATGATCTCAAATAAAAAAAAATCCAAATACTTATTTTCCAAAATTTACATCAAATTAAAGATACAAAAATGTTTTAAATTTTAATTATTTATTGTTATTTTACTTTATTTTCTTGGTGTCCAAATAAATACTGTGGATTCTTCTATTACTCTATGTTGACTCACATGACATATATATACTTATACATATACATATACAATACTCTAGTGTTTTTCTTTAGGTTTAAAAGTTTATGGAATAAGTTCTGACACTGAAAATAACACAACTCAACAATGTATTTAACATAGATTTAGCATTTTTTTAACATATGAAAGTCACATATTGAGCCTTTAAGTGGAACATCAGTGACATATTCTGATCTGTGTGGAATAAAGGCCTGCTACTCTCAGTCTTAGTGTTATGTATTATGTATGTAGCTATGCATGGACATAGAGAACCCCCCCTCCCCTTGGTGGGTGGACAGCTTGTTTAGGAGACTTACATTTACCGTGCGGCGGCCGAGCAGAAAACAAATGTGAACCATAAATCAGGCATATGGCTGCTGGGGCCCGCCGGCAGGTTCACAGCCGCTCTGGGGGCCGCGGCAGGAGCGGAGCGGCGGGCAGCTCTTCTACGGCTGCTCCGGCCATTAAAATGGGCCACACGCCATTAGAGTGGACACAATATGGCATAATGTTGTATAATTTCCTTCTACTTTAGACCGATTAATTATTCATTTTCCCTCCCGCAGGAGCGGAGGAGGCCAAGTCCTGGTTACATCCACCAGGGAGAACACACAGGAAGCAGTATAATAGAGGTGTGTGTGTGTGTGTGTGTGTGTGTCTACTTTAGTTAATATACCTGTGGTCAAAAGTTGAAACCCACACTGCTTTCAGAGTTCAGGAAACAACACCCGTGTTTCACTACTTCTCGACAGTTGATGATGTTTTTAGGTCATTTTACAGTTTAATTGATTCCACGCTCACAGTCGTTCTGCATAAAAGCAACAAATTAAAGCTGAAATGGTTCAGAACGGAACAATTCACATTATAACATAATGAACAATAGAAGAAAATTACTGTTGAAATATTAACGTTTTCTCGCTGAGTGTTTCTGATGAAGTGAAGTTAAACACAATAAAACATGTAGTGAACAAAACACTGACATCAACACTGCGATATGCTGTAATAATCCAGTAAAGTACTATGAAATAACAGAAAGTATAATTAAAACACAGTTACAGCTTTGGTTTTACATAGAATTTTGTGTATTCTTTGGCTTTTTAGTGAAATATAAGTGTATATATATATATATATATATATATATATATATATATATATATATATATTAACTTATAACATATTCAAAAATAACTTTCTTAATACAGATACAGGTCTGTAGATAATATTTTGGGATGATAGCCCTTCCAAAGTGGTAGCTCATTCATAGTTATCAGCTCACGATGTTAATAAACCCTTAATATAAATACACTTTTGATACTGATGTATATCTGGTTTAGGCAGTGTTTGGTATCATTTTAAAGGGGACGTTCATTTTATCTTTGACAAACATAGAAATCATTAGAACTTTTTAAATAATCAATAATACATCTTCTCCCAGCGCTGTTGCCTCACAGCAAGAAGGTCGCAGGTTCAAGACCTCCTTGGTCCTGGGTCTGGGACCTTTCTGTGTGGAGTTTGCATGTTCTCCCCATGTCTGTGTGGGTTTTCTCCAGGTTCTCCGGCTTCCTCCCACAGTCCAAAAACATGCTGAGATTAACTGGAGACTCTAAATTGCCCGTAGGTGTGAGTGTGTGAGTGAATGGTGTGTGTGCCCCACGATTGGCTGGCGACCATCTGGGGTGTATCCCTGCCTCTCGCCAGCAGACCATGTGACCCTAATGAGGAATAAGCAGGTATAGAAAATGACTGACTGACTTTCTTAATACTGTTATAATGCAATTAATGATCTATTCTAAATTGATATTTCCAAATACAGCTGTTTTAGAGATGTTTATCTTTATTTAAAAAATAAATATATATATTTTTTTAAATATATAAATATATCAATAAATA
Organism: Lepturacanthus savala; assembly: GCA_030544235.1. Lineage (NCBI taxonomy): Eukaryota > Metazoa > Chordata > Actinopteri > Scombriformes > Trichiuridae > Lepturacanthus > Lepturacanthus savala. The sequence goes on from CM060464.1 coordinate 36,496,285, forward strand.
TAATGTATTTTTTTAGTAGTAGTAGTGGACAGGTGATGTAGAATCATATTAAAAACCTCATGTTCCACTTTAGCTCATCTCATCTTCTATACCTGCTTATTCCTCATTAGGGTTGTTGTGCACGTAGGGGCTATAAATAGTTATTAGTAGTAATTAATAATTATCAAAGATGATTATTAATTATAAAAATATTAATTAAATTTATTAATTAAAATTAATAAATTAAAAACGGGGCACCACCGGATGAACCGGACTAATAACTATAATGACCAGTCTCATAAAATTATTACCTTATAATTAGCTTATGTTAGAACAAAAGTTAATTGAAGGTATAAAAAGGGAAGGTGTGAATCCGTACACTAGCCCAATCAACCAGCTCTTTGTGACAATACATGGACAAAATACAAGGAGGCTTCTCTTTAAATACAAAAAAGAGTTTATTTACAAACAGTAAACACCTTACAATTACTACTGTTGTCAATATCCTCAACTATAACTAAATGAGTATGGTAAACTACAAAGACAGAATAAGCTAAGTATAACAGAGAGACAAACTATGTAAACAGTGAAAATAGACAAAACCAAGCCAACAGCAGGGGGTTGTGTGTGTGTGTGTGTGTGTGTGTGTGTGTGTGTGTGGGCGTGTGTGAGTGGGCGTGTGTGAGTGGGCGTGTGTGTGAGTGGGCGTGTGTGTGAGTGGGCGTGTGTGAGTGAGTGCGCGCGCGTGTGAGGTCGCAAAATGGCGGCTACGCCGGGACAAAGTGGGACTCTCAAGATGGCGGCTACGCCAGGAACGGGTGTTACGCCACTAGTGGTCACACTGTGACAATACACCCACGGATACTTGTGTGTGAGACAAGATGGCGACTTGTCCACGACACGTGATCCGAGACAAAGGAAGCGCGGGACTACACTTACGGATACTTGTGGGTGAGACAAGATGGCGACTTGTCCACGGCACGTAATCCGGAGCAAAGAAAAGCACGGGGGCGTGCGTAGTGTGGTGCGTGTATGTGTTAATGTAAGTGTGCGAGTGTTCGTAGTAAGCGAGAGGATGGAGAGCGAAAAGGAGAGAGAGGATGAGAGTGAGCGAGCGAGCGGGAGAGAGAGAGAGAGAGAAGAGAGCGAGCGGACTCGGCGCTCAATCAGCTGATCACAGTAACAGAATAAACAGCGTAACGGACGCGGCGATCCGTACAAAAACAACAAGTGAAAACACTAATAAAACAACAACTAATATTCACTGCCCAGAAGATAACCTCTTACTGTGACGCAGGCTGTAGTTGTGGTGGTCCGGAGCTTGTTGATCCGGGCTTTGTTGGTCCGGAGCTGCAGCACGTCCTTTGCTGACAGTCCGGGGCTAGCGGCACGCTAGTGTCCTCTCACAGTCCGTGGCTCGGAGGGAGAGGGTCGCGACAGGAAAGAAAGGAGGGAAACGTTGTGTCTCAGGTGTCCTTTCATAGGCGGGCGTCGCCTACATCCGCGGGAAACAGCTTGATCCGGGGGGTGACCGTCGATCAATCAGGTAGAAGAAAGTCTCGGCCAGCGAGGATTTCTTCTTACAGGCCTTCTGGAAATGCGCGCGGTAACTATTCGCTCGGCTGCTGCTCGGTGGGGGCAGGCGGGTTGAGCGAGAGTTGTGTGCTTCCGTTCGTCGTGCCCGTCAGCGCGACTGGAAAGAGCGCAGTTTGCAGGTCCTCCATGCATTTATAACCTTCGTGTCGTCAACGCCCAGTGACGCACTACAGCCAATCAGAGTCCGCTTTCTGTGGGACCCCTGCTGGGATTACCTGTGACGTAGTTGCTGGATCCGACGGAAACACGGGTGGCGCTGTTGAGTACCACCCGGGGCTCCTTTGTTTAGGGACACGTGGCAAAGGGGTTTCCTTTGTCTCTTGAGACAAAGGAACTCAAATCAGGCTTCAGGCTTGCCTGCAGGCCTGAAATTCCTCAGGGCGAGGCACAACAGGGTCACATGGTCTGCTGGAGCCAATCCCAGCACATTACAGCGAGAGGCAGGGATACACCCCAGACCCAGGACCAAGGAGGTCTTGAACCTGCGACCTTCTTGCTGTGAGGCAACAGCGCTAACCCCTGCGCACCGTGTCACCCTCATTTTCTTGGTGTCCCAATAAATACTGTGGATTCTTCTATTAAACTATGTTTAAAGTAATTACATGACATACAATTGATAAAACATTAGATTTTTTATTTAAAATACTGCTGTAAAACAGATTGAACAGATTCATAATGACATCAATCTATTTAAGTCATATTCAGTGTTAGATTTACAATAGATTCATTTTATTTACTAAACCTAGAAACACATCTTTATGTAATTTTTCAACCACATTTTTTCATTACAGCAGCTTCTAACATTCTAAATATTTTTTTTTCCTTTTTTTTAATGAAGCTGTGAGTGAATCATTTTTTTATTCAGATAAATGAAATATTAAATAAAGAGAAGTTTCTCAGTTGTACTGGGATTTCACCTTTCGACCTTTCAGACAGAATCTCTCCATCTCAGCAGAGAAACATTAACGCTATGATGACCGCTGTGAAAACTCTTCGTCTCCTGCAGGTCAGAGGTCAAGAGTCACAGACTGCAGGGGGACGGTGTCTTGTTCAAGGACACTATAGCACTTTATGTCTTTTTGATTTTGATTATTTCATAGTGATTTGAGTGTTGGCATTTTGACGCTATTAGAGGAAGATGGAGGGAAACTGAGAACTCAAATCCAACAGCTGGGACCAGAACAAATCTGAAAGTTGTGAGAGTAATCTGTGTATTTCACAGCAGCATGTTCTCTGATCAGCTTCTGTATCTAAAGCATCACTGTGTTTCCTCATCCTGACCACATCCTCACATTTGGGCCAATAAGAAATAAACTTGTTGACCCTGAGGTTTCAGAATAAACAGTTTTCTGGAATGAGCCAGAAAACTGTTCAAACTTAGTAGAGTGAGGAGTAAACTCTCCTTAGTCACTGATTCCTCCTCCAGTCAGATGTCAGATCACAGGTGAAGAAATGAAACTGATGAAGTTTCATCAGTGACATAAGTGACTTGTTGTTCAGCTCAGTGGAACGTTGGTCTTCGGGAAATATCTGATCTCCTGGCTCCACTTCCTACATATTACAGCCAGTTTCCATTTCTTTCAGTCTCTGTCTGGGTTTTAGTATATTTCTGTGTTTTCTCCAGGCAGGTTATGTGTGTGTGTGTGTGTGTGTGTGTGTGTGTGGGTGGGTGTCTATAGATGTCTATAGGTGTCTGTTCTGTTTTTTGTTTTTGTTTGTGAAACACTTTGTGTTATGTTTTTAAATGTATGAAACGTGCTATATAAATAAATAAAGATAAAGAAGATGTTGGAATATCTACTGTCAGATAATACATGTGCAGGTTTTCTGTCTATGAACCAACCTGCTGCTAGTTTTGTTCTATATCCCAATGCTAGATGAAGGCATCAATGTTGTATTGTTGAAACGTTTTGATGATATTTTGGCTGTAAATGCACTTTTAGCCTATTTTCAGACAACAAAGAAATGGCACATCCAGAATGAAACTATGTATTTCTTTAATAACAGGGAAAGTCATTATTTTTAAAGGTGCTTGTCGGAACTTCAAACACTAACATGATATTAAACATATGTTATTTGTAACAATTCACAGACTTTATTGTCAGATTTTACTGTTCAGAGAAAATATTCACTGATTTCTTCCTCATTTGTATGTTATATATGTTGGCTTTATTCATATATTATGTTTAGACTAATGTCAACTTGTTAATAGTCAGATAATTTGACAGTTTTTGAAGCTTGATTTAAAAAAAGGAGAGTCAGAAACTGTCAAATAAAAAGAAAATAGATCATAATTCTGTGAGTCACTTTAATTCAAACAAAATATGGGCAAGTAACACAACCTCCAGTTCGGTTCAGTGGTATGTGTGTGTATGTGTGTGTGTGTGTGTGTGTGTGTGTGTGTGTGTGTGTGTGTGTGTGTGTGTGTGTGTGTGTGTTTGTGTGTGTAGGTCCCATTGGTTGACAGAGACATGCATCAATTCACCACAACAAACAGTATAAATGATGTTTTATTGCTTTATTTGTGCTGCTGAAGAACTGTTGGTGTTGAGATTCATTTTTCTTCAGATTGATTCAAACATTCATGATGTTTCCTTCTGACTGTTTTAATGATTTAATGATTGAACCAGGAAAAAAAAACAGGATCACAGAATTATATTCTATTTAATCAGAGTAACGGTTACTGAAAGTGATTGTCCTGTAAATATGAAGTAAAAACCCTCTAAATGCAGATATATGTTTGGTTAGGTTTGTCTTGCAATAAAAGTCAAAGACTTTCACACAAACACCTGATTTCATTGGTAAATTGCCAGATGTGAAGCTGTTTGATGCTAAGCAGCAGCTGTGATGCAGCAAACCCTCACATCAGCTGCAGGTTGATGCTTCAGAATAAGATTCCAGCACCATGTAGAAATAAATATGTAAAGTTGAAGGAATGAAATATCAGTGAGTTATTCAGGTTCAGGTTCACATGACCAAACTAATCTGATTTGTAAAACTTGTATAGAAAACTAGAACTTTCCGTGACTTTACGGTGTGTCTGCGGTTTATCAAAAGGTCTTTATTCTTCATTCTACTCAGAGGTAAAAGGAGAAAATCAGTCCTGAGGGAAGCAATTGTCTGCACCGGGTGATCTGCTGCCGCTTTAAACCTTTAAGATGTTCGGCGATTCCTTCTTTAATCCTCCTGAGAAGTTGCGCTGAGGATGAGGAATGTGCCGGATCAAAGGACCCCCTCCCCGTCCACCGTCCCCCCTCCAGAGAACCAGGACAAGGACTCTCTGTCTTCAGGGGGATTCACAGGTAACCGGAGCCTAACACTTTCTCCTCTGTCGGATCGTTTTCCCGCCTAAATCTGCACTAAACGACCACGATGTAATTAGTCCTGGGACACAAAGACCCTGTCAGACCCCAGCAGACCCTGGCAGATCCTGATCGGTGGGGACGGGCATCTCAATGACTCATTAGGAGACAACAGATTAGATAACACAGGTTTCATGTCCTCCGCTTTGGCGCCCACCTGCTGACAGGTGAGCTGGACGACAGCTCCGCCCCCTGCTTCTCTACAAGCCTCATTACCTGTTCGGGGGAGAGGTCAGCGTCCCTCCCACGGGAAGAACTAATGGACCGAACGAGGAGGGTGGGTGGCGGTTTGAAACCGGCTCGAGTTTCAAGGGCGAGAAGGGCAAAGAAAAGATCACCGAGAAAGAAGAGATGAGAGATTTACATGGATTAAGACAGATGCCGACCACACGCACAGATATATGAATGACAGCTGATCCAGGTTCTGACTTGATGTCCACTTCTACATTTATAACAGTCAGTTGTGAAAGTTTGTTAAAAACAAAAAAGAGAATCATTCAACAATGTCTGTGCTGGAAACATGAAATTGTAATTTTATGCATGCAATTTCACTATTTGGTCCATCTCAGGTTAGTAAAACTTAATCATAGTTTTTGAGAAGATACATGTATGTAGATAATATTTTGTCATGATAGCCCTTCCAAAGTGGTAACTTGTCCAAAGTTATCAGCTCATGATGTTAACAATCCCTTAATATAAATACATATTTTTGACACTGGTGTATATTTATTTTAATCTAATTCCTTTTGGCTATGTGTCAACCAGGAACATCGGGGAAAGAAGAATCAACAGCTTCAATACTCACAGGAGGTGTAAGGATATGGGAAATGTTTAACATTCCCATACTATATCTTTTGGGAGGTGATTGTTAGTGATCTTTAGAAGTCACAGGTTTAGGCCACAACATTAACTGATAGTCCTCAACAACATTGTGGAGAAATCCATAGAAATTCAAGACCATCATCCTTAGAATGCAGGTATTTCATACCACCTGCATTTTCATGGCAACAATTGGAAAATGATTTGTAGATACTGGTTTGCAACCACTGAGGCCACACTTCACTGCATGTCTCTACCCATCAGTTGCTTCTGCAGTCCCATAGTCACCAAAAAGGTCCTGTAGGATTCATTCTTCAGCTGGACTGCTGGTGTCCACCAGCGGGTTCAGGGGTTACAGCCACACCAGGCACCAACCTTACAGCCACAGCTCCGGTCAGCCGCCTTCAGCCGGACTCAATGTCTCCCACCTCACCCAGGACATGTGGTGACAACTCTGACAACATGACCACAAGAACTGTGGTCCAGGGTGTCCTGGTGCCAAGTGCACATGTGGACACCCTTATGCCTGAATGTGATGTCTGTTATGGACAATTCATGACAAGCAGAGAAGGCCAACAAGGAGTTCCCACAATAGAATAGAATAGAATAGAAGATGGGATACAATGAAATTAAATGCACTTACATACTGGGCTCTGTAAAAACTCTAAAAGCTTAATACTCTAAAGCAGGGGTCTCCAACAATGGTCCTGGAGATCTACTGTGGGTGCAGGTTTTGTTCCAACCAAGCAGGAACACAACTGATTCTACTAATGAAGCTCCATAGCAAGGGCCCTAATGGTTGATTAGTAGAATCTGCTGTGATCCTGCTTGGTTGGAACCAAAACCTGTACCCACAGTAGATCTCCAGGACCAGGGTTGGAGACCCCTGCTTTAAAGCAATAAGTCACAATAAATATACATATTACAATCTCATCCATCAAATCACATCCATGGAGTTATTCACTATTCACTCAGTGCAAATGTATATCTGTAAAACTAAATAATAATAATAATTCAAAAATAGAATATAAAGTGCATTGCATAAGAGAATGTGTGTATTTCATAGATAAAGAGCAGGTATTGATGTATGATAGTTTATTTTTAGGTGAGCGTTGAGTATGGTGATAGCTAGATAGATAGAAGCTCTTCATGAATCTTCTGGTGTGAGTTCTGAAGCATCTGAAGGATCTGTAACTTTTCCCAGAGGGTAAAAATATAAAAAAGATGATTAACAGGAAGGCATGAGTTTTTAACAATGTTCTGTGTTTTCTGCAAACAGTGACAATTGAAGATGGAAACCAGGCTAGGTAGATGTTGATTGGTAATGTTTTGTGCAGTTTTTATGATTATTTGTCTGGTCCCTCACCCAGGACCTGATTAGAGACCCTACCAGGTCGCGTCTTCACCACCTCAGAGAAGAAATGGTCTTCTCTCAGCCTTATATATGCCTTATAAGCCTTCTTATTCAAGCATCAAGAGAGAGAAATTGGAGGATGGATCTTGCAGCAGTCAGAGTTATTATTCCATGGTGCTTGGGCTATGATGAACTAAACCATGCCAGAAACATACCGTACTAATATGCTCAAATTTCTCACCTCAAGGTTGATCATTACAGTCATACCCACTTTGTTCCTTCCCAGCTGGACAGGAAAGTCATCCTCTACAACCTTTATTAAAAGATTCCTGTAGACCAGGCAATTAGAACTAAAGGTTTCAGCTTGAACACCGGAGTGACCAGATATCCTCTCACTTCAGAAAACAGTCAATATCTATGTGTGACACCTCAAATATACCCACTCACATAGATTATCTTCTTCCTTTTTCTTTTGTGGTAGGTGATACGTGATCATAGAGGATAAGATGCTTCACTCTATCTCTTCTTTTTGTATCAGCTGATGCTCGACCAGCCTCAGTGACCATGATGTTCCTGGTTGACTGAAAAGGAAGTAACATAGCCAAAATTAGAAATATCCTATCTAAAAATGATGCTGAAAAACTAATCCATGCGTTTGTTACATCTAGACTAGATTACTGTAACTCCCTATTAGTAGCGTGTCCTAAAAGTTCCCTAAAAAGTTTTCAGCTGGTTCAAAACGCAGCGGCTCGTTTACTAACAGGAACTAATAGAAGAGAACACATCACCCCCATACTCCAAGCCCTTCATTGGCTTCCTGTTGAGTTCAGAATTAAATTTAAAATCCTACTCCTCACTTATAAAACCATTAATGGGATGGGCCCCTCTTATCTTAAAGATGCTCTGGTCCCGTACCATCCAAATAGAACACTGCGGTCTCAGAATGCAGGTCTACTGGTAGTTCCACGGGTCCATAAAAGCACAGTAGGAGCTAGAGCCTTTAGTTACCAAGCCCCTGTCTTATGGAACCAACTACTACTAAAGAGGCCGACACAGTCTGTGCATTTAAGGTTAGACTGAAAACATTCCTGTTTCAAAAGGCCTATGGTCAGGGTAGTTAAAGGTAGACTTAAACCCACAGTTCAGTCTAAGCTGCCCTAGGAGTGAGAATGCTGGGGGAAGTACAGTCACTGAGTCCTATCATCTCTTTCTGGTACCATGTACCACTGTCATTAATAAACAGTATCTAGTTTATACTTTATACGTTTCAGTTCATCCGCACGAGGCCCAACGATGACGACTCCTGATGCGACTCATCGAGGCCCCTGATGAACCTTCACCTGCCTGGTTGGACCCACCCTTCTGCCCCCACCCTACGGCATCTCTACAGACTGAAACATCTTTAAAGACTATTATTTCATCATCAGATAGATGTCTGTCAGTCCTGATTCATCTATAGCCTGTCCGTCCATGGGAGTGGATCTCTCCTTCACTGTGGTCCTCCTCGAGGTTTCTCCTTTTTCCCACTGGGTTTTTGAGTTTTTCCTTGCCGAGAAGGAGGGTCTAAGGACGGGGGATGTCTGAGTCACTTTGGACTGGATTTTGTAAAGCACTTTGAGACAACTGTGTTGTAAAATTGGGCTATAAAAATAAAGTGAATTGAATTGAATTGAAGTAGATCGTTTAGGAAAATTTTGTGGGAGAAGATGTAGTCAGTCAGTCATTTTCTATACCTGCTTATTCCTCATTAGGGTCGCAGGGGTCTGCTGGAGCCTATCCCAGCGCATTACGGCGAGAGGCAGGGATACACCCCAGATGGTCGCCAGCCAATCATGGGGCACACACACCATTCACTCACACATTCATACCTATGGGCAATTTAGAGTCTCCAATTAACCTCAGCATGTTTTTGGACTGTGGGAGGAAGCTTGAGTACCCGGTGAAAACGCACGTAGACATGGGGAGAACATGCAAACTCCACACAGAAAGGTCCCAGACCCAGGACCAAGGAGGTCTTGAACCTGCGACCTTCTTGCTGTGAGGCAACAGCGCTGGGAGAAGATGTATTATTGATTATTTAAAAAGTTCTAATGATTTCTATGTTTGTCAAAGATAAAATGAACGTCCCCTTTAAAATGATACCAAACACTGCCTAAACCAGATATACATCAGTATCAAAAGTGTATTTATATTAAGGGTTTATTAACATCATGAGCTGATAACTATGAATGAGCTACCACTTTGGAAGGGCTATCATCCCAAAATATTATCTACAGACCTGTATCTTTTCAGAAATTGTGATTAGTTTTTTTTCCATCCTGAGAGGAACACAATTTGCTGAAATTCTGAAAATTAAAGTTTAGCTGCATCTTTTTTTTAACTATTGATTAAAACCCACTATTGAAGCTATAGATTACAACTGAACCATTAAGCTTCAGTAAATTATTTATGAGTTAAACCCTACAAAACAACAATATATTCTTAAAAAAAATGACTGCAGGAAGAATAATTAGAGGATTGATAACCATAGAGTATTAGTTACAACTCTTTCAGTCTGTGATCAGCTTCTCAGCTGCTTTAACTGTGCAATAAAAACAATTTAAAATGTAATGACTGTTTCAGCTTCTATAGACATTACATATATAATTAAAGATAATTAAGTAACAAAGCTCACACTGGCCATGAAGAAAATGTTTTCATTTGGTTAAATAAGCAAAAGGTTTGAGATGTTGCTGCTCTCTACTGCTTTATAGTCAGAGCTGGATGAAGTAGTCAGATACTTGACTTGAGTAAAAGTAAAAATACTGATGTCAAAATACTCAATAACATGTAAAACTTAACAAATGTTAATACTGATTCATTAACTGCATTGAATTGATTCTGTTTACAGCTGCGTATGAACAAGTTCTATTGTTGAAGAGTTATCAGCTCCAACTCCAAATGGTTTCTGTAGCCTCTGTTTGTAGAAGAACAAGAAGAAGAAGAAGATGAAAGAAAATCATCAAAATGGATCATCGGCTAGTGGTTTGGTGAAGTAACTGCAGCTAACAAACAAGACAAACAAGTATAATAATATTTTACTTTAAAAAAGTATTATCAGCTAAATGTACTAAAATATATCAAAAGTACTCATTATACAGACTGTTTGACTTATTAATGTCAATCAGTCATTTTCTATACCTGCTTATTCCTCATTAGGGTCACATGGTCTGCTGGAGCCAATCCCAGCGCATTACGGCAAGAGGCAGGGATACACCCCAGATGGTCACCAGCCAATTTAGAGTCTCCAATTAACCTCAGCATGTATTTGGACTGTGGGAGGAAGTTGGAAGCTGAGTTTTCAACAATGACTAATCAACTATTTTTATAATCGATTATTGGACTAGAGTCATTTTTAAGAATAAAATGTCCAAATTCTCTGGTTCCAGCTTCTCTTCTCTGATTATTTTCTGGTTTATTTAGTCTCTATAATAATAAACTGATGATCTATTTTTTGTCTGGACAAAAAAAAAGAAAATTTATGTTGAATCTTCAGCTGTTTATGATTTAGTACAAATTCAAAAAGAAAAGACATAAATAGAATATAAATAATATAATGATGAAGGACACTAATTTTATGTAAAATATTAAAATCTACATCTGAAAAATAAAGCTTCAGATAAATGTGCTGTATATGTTTGTATAGTAAAAATAAACAAAGGCTTCTTCTTTAAGTCTAAAAAACACTAAAATAAAAGCTGAGGAAAAGTTTGAGCTTCATAAAAATGAAGCAGGTTTTATTGAAGTGAGACTGATGAGTGACACCTGCTGCAGATGCACGGCAGGAACCTCCAACTTCAACCCTCAGTCCAGGATTTTCACTGTTTTCCAAAATAAAAACCAAAGCAGAGAAACTTTGTTTCCCTAAATGAGCCTCCCCTCACTAACTCCAGCTCTTTACAGGTCCATAATATATGTTAATGTATGTAAACTGAATCAATTCATCCCATCAACATAAAAAAAGATGACCTCTTTGGTGGCTTTTACCCTCCACTGCGTCTGAGACACGGACGGCCACTGATGGTTCTAGACTTAAAATATGGAGTCTAATCCGTCTCCAAACCACCATCTAGGTCCATGAGCTCATTTAAAACTTCCTGACGCTGACAGGCCCGACAGCTGATTCTCAGAAGAAATGGAGCGTCTCCTCAGAAGAAAAAAAAAAAAAAAAAGAAGAAGAAGAGAGTATCAGGCGAAAGCTGCAGCGGGCGTGAACGCCTCCATCAGCCTGTGGCTGCAGGCTGTGAAGCCCCAGAGTGAAGCAAGTGATAATAAAATGAGTTTTGAATATGGAGTGAGTCCTTTTTAAACCTAATTCCTCCTGGTCTTGCCCCAGAAATACAGATCTGATGCTGTAGGGAGGAAAGAAAAAATCAAGGGCAATCAAATCAGCTGTCAGAGCAGAGGGGGGCGGAGCCTGAGACAAAGAGACAGAGGCGTCTTCATGCGTGTTTTGTCGTACTCTACCTTCGCCGTCTTTCTGTCTTTTATTCATTAGCATCATGTGACGTGTGTGTTGTTGTTACTGTCCGAGCATTAAAAAGGAGTCAGTCTGAAGGAAGAACAGCTGTTCTGTCATCACTTCCTGTCTGATAACAGCTAGAACGACAAACACTTGAAGGTAAAGTTATTCTGAAAAGTGTTGAATTTCATCCACACAAATTTTCAATTTGTTCTTGTTGTTCATCTCCATCTGAGACACAGTTTCACCGTCAGTTGTGTTTTTAAGAACCAAGAATTAAATATTGTTTCTCGTCTCTTTTTACAGAGAATAATGTACTAAAATGTTCTTGTTGACTCCTTAAAGCCTTACAGCTGTATCTTACATAATCAGAGCATCGAGTCATCATTCACAAAGTGAAAGTCATATATTATAGAGCAGTGGTTCTCAAAGTGAAGTCCCCCTAGGGGCCTTGAAGAGGTGCCAGGGGGTCCCCAGAGAAAAGGAAAATAACTTGTTTTCACTATAATTCCATAATGAGAAAATGTAGGACCATTTGTATAGAGGACTGTCATAATTTAAGATTGATTTAGGCTTCAAGATCTATTTAATTTCAAATTTTATTTTCCATTTTATATCTTGAGGTGAAAATGAATGGTGTGAGTGAATAAATAAATAAATACATTTTATGAATAAGTAGGAAATTAAATTAATATGGACATTCACTGGTCTATTATGTACTGAGTCATTATTTATTTATGTATTTATTCTTTATTATGGCAGTTTCAGTCCTCCATTTTTGGCTTTGACCTTTTGACACTTTCTTATATAAACGATCAAAGATCATAGAGCACAAATCTTATGAAATGGGGTCCGTGGTCTAGTTTTCATGAGCTTAAGGTCTTTGATGTGAAAAAGTTTGAGAACTAGTGTTATATAGATTCATAACACATAGAGTGGAATATTCCAAACCTTTTATTATGACTTAAATATGATGAAAACTAAGAGTTTAAAACATGTGACAGTGTTTATAGAACACAGATTTTACTTCCTACTATTCAGGACATTTACTTTTGTCATTTTGACATTTACACTTGTCTTAGTTTCCTGCTACCATCTCTTATCTTAATGGGTCAGTTTTGACCCATGTCTTATATCAGATTTAAAATACACTAAACACAATTATCTATCAACCAATTAGTTTCTCATCTCTTGGGTACTTTGTTAGCTTTCCTTAATTGCAAAAATATCAGTTTTAATATGTTTTTAGTGTGGGTCTCTGGACCTTTTTTTGTCAGTTTGCTCCTTGATTTCAATTTTAAAAAGTGGTAAAATGAACGTCAAGAGAATCATAAGTATAAATAAAAAGTTGTTGTATTATCAGATTATTCCTGTGGGGTATTAGAACATACCTCTTGAATAAATTAGTTTTATCCATTTTGTATTATTATTATTATCTGTAATAACATCGTTTATGTTACTGGTCAATTCTAGCCAATAGTTATTTACTTCAATAAACAAAGCTAAAATGTATTTTTTTCAGCAATAGAACTTTGATAGAAACTTACTACTGGGCAGACCTGACAGACCTGTGGTTGGTGTTGATGCTGTAGTTGGTGATGATGCTGCTGTGGTTGCTGTTGATGCTGATGTGGTTGCTGTTGATGGTTGGTGATGATGTTGTGGTTGGTGTTGATGCTGATGTTGTTGGTGTTGATGTGGTTGCTGTTGATGCTGGTGTGGTTGGTGTTGATGCTGATGTGGTTGGTGTTGATGCTGATGTGGTTGGTGTTGATGCTGATGTGGTTGGTGTTGATTCTGATGTGGTTGCTGTTGATTCTGATGTGGTTGGTGTTGATGCTGATGTGGTTGTGTTGATGGTTGGTGATGATGTTGTGGTTGGTGTTGATGCTGATGTTGTTGGTGTTGATGCTGATGTGGTTGGTGTTGATGCTGATGTGGTTGGTGTTGATGCTGATGTGGTTGCTGTTGATGGTTAGTGAAAATGTTGTGGTTGGTGTTGATGCTAATGTGGTTGGTGTTGATGCTGATGTGGTTGGTGTTGATGCTGTGGTTGGTGTTGATGCTGTGGTTGCTGTTGATGCTGTGGTTGCTGTTGATGCTGATGTGGTTGCTGTTGATGGTTGGTGAAAATGTTGTGGTTGGTGTTGATGCTGATGTTGTTGGTGTTGATGCTGATGTGGTTGCTGTTGATGCTGATGTGGTTGGTGTTGATGCTGTGGTTGGTGTTGATGCTGCTGTGGTTGCTGTTGATGCTGATGTGGTTGCTGTTGATGGTTGGTGATGATGTGGTTGGTGTTGATGCTGATGTAGTTGCTGTTGATGCTGATGTGGTTGCTGTTGATGCTGTGGTTGGTGATGATGTTGTGGTTAGTGTTAATGCTGATGTGGTTGGTGTTGATGCTGATGTGGTTGCTGTTGATGCTGATGTGGTTGCTGTTGATGCTGTGGTTGGTGATGATGTTGTGGTTAGTGTTAATGCTGATGTGGTTGGTGCTGATGCTGATGTGGTTGCTGTTGATGCAGATGTGGTTGCTGTTGATGCTGTGGTTGGTGATGATGCTGCCGTGGTTGTTGTTGATGCTGTGGTTGGTGATGATGTTGTGGTTAGTGTTAATGCTGATGTGGTTGGTGTTGATGCTGTGGTTGGTGTTGATGCTGATGTGGTTGCTGTTGATGCTGTGGTTGGTGATGATGTTGTGGTTAGTGTTACTGCTGATGTGGTTGGTGTTGATGCTGATGTGGTTGCTGTTGATGCTGATGTGGTTGCTGTTGATGCTGATGTGGTTGCTGTTGATGCTGTGGTTGGTGATGATGCTGCCGTGGTTGTTGTTGATGCTGTGGTTGGTGATGATGCTGCTGTGGTTGCTGTTGATGCTGTGGTTGGTGATGATGTTGTGGTTAGTGTTACTGCTGATGTGGTTGGTGTTGATGCTGATGTGGTTGGTGTTGATGCTGATGTGGTTGCTGTTGATGCTGATGTGGTTGCTGTTGATGCTGTGGTTGGTGATGATGCTGCCGTGGTTGTTGTTGATGCTGTGGTTGGTGATGATGCTGCTGTGGTTGCTGTTGATGCTGTGGTTGGTGTTGATGCTGATGTGGTTGCTGTTGATGCTGTGGTTGGTGATGATGTTGTGGTTAGTGTTACTGCTGATGTGGTTGGTGTTGATGCTGATGTGGTTGCTGTTGATGCTGATGTGGTTGCTGTTGATGCTGATGTGGTTGCTGTTGATGCTGATGTGGTTGCTGTTGATGCTGTGGTTGGTGATGATGCTGCCGTGGTTGTTGTTGATGCTGTGGTTGGTGATGATGCTGCTGTGGTTGCTGTTGATGCTGTGGTTGGTGATGATGTTGTGGTTAGTGTTACTGCTGATGTGGTTGGTGTTGATGCTGATGTGGTTGGTGTTGATGCTGATGTGGTTGCTGTTGATGCTGATGTGGTTGCTGTTGATGCTGTGGTTGGTGATGATGCTGCCGTGGTTGTTGTTGATGCTGTGGTTGGTGATGATGCTGCTGTGGTTGCTGTTGATGCTGTGGTTGGTGTTGAGATGTGACTCTTTACTCCACCTCTCTGCTGAACTGATCTCATGTGTCTGGAAATGGCTGCTTTGTTTTATTTCTCTGCAGGTAAACTGGATAACAAGAGGAAAATGAAAATTCCCTGAACCTTAAATGGTTGTGAGAAGAGCTGGTTGTCATTGTGTTGGCTGTCAGTTCATGTATGACTTCAGTTTTAACTCTAATAGTTGCTTCATAGATTTATTTTTATGAGTCAAAACGGACACTAAGACCAAACATGCACATTTTAACCAGAGCATTTTATAATTTACTGTTTTTCTGTTCTGTTTCTGACCTTCCTCGTGTCTGTCCTGACAAGAGGAAGGTCAAGCTCTGAATATGAGGGACTTCATTTTGCATTCAGGTGCACCTCGCAGACTCAGAAATCTAAATCTCTAAATCTCAGAAATACCTCACATTAAAGGTCAGGATCAAGGTCCAAAGGTTTAATAACCACTGCCTCAGGTAGCCTGGATTTTGAAACTGATCTTTCAATGCTCGTTTGTATTTCTTTGACTTTCTGATGTCATATGGTAGCTCCCTCCACCTGTATAGACTTACCTGCCCCCACCTTTTCAGTCTTCCAAGCTAAACCCAACCAATCAAAAGAGAGGCTCCTGAATATTAATCTGCCATATTGACCTGAGCTTTGAGCCTCTGTGAAACTATGCTGAGCTGAATTATTATACTTTAAATTGCAGATACATCATTATGTAGAGGTGAAAAGTCCTAAGTTTAACTTAACTAACGAAATATCTTTTAAATATGTGAAATCCTCCAACAGCAGTGGCTGGATATGAGGACTTCAGATGAGAATCTTTACAAATCCGACATGTTACGGTTTTATCGACAGCGACTGGTCACACACATATGAATCAAGACAATAAATGAGTTCATGCCAGCTGACTTAGTCTTAAAACCATCATCTGGCAGTAGAAATCATACATGTAGATGAGTTTCTCTGTCTCCTCGCTCTTTAAGCCCCGCCTCCTCCTACCCGTCCCGCTCCGCATTAACTCCACCATTAGATCCACTTGGTGCCACTGCAGCTTGTCGGCTATAAAACACGTTGTTAAAACGATGTGTAATTACCCGGCGTCTCTTTTGACTAATTAAGTCAGTGCTGCCCGTTATGTTTTAATGTATCAGGTGATCAATAACAGTGACGGAGGGAGACAGGCTAATTTCTCAACACTTGCATCGCTGCTTCCTGCATAACAGACGCCAAAGTGTTTGCTGATATTATGGCTGCCGCTGACATCATCACCGCCTCACACCACGCAGCTCGAAGACTAGAGTTATGTTTAGGTCCTTTTAATTTCATGCTGCCATAAACTGCCGCTCACGCTGATGATAGAAGCTCAATACTAGTGTTTCACTGCTGCTTCATGACGCAGGAACAGAGAAGACGAACAACAGAGGGCTAAGATCGCCATAGAGTGACTGATATATGCATCAACGAATGCAGTGACTCCACCCCGCTGCTGCTCCCAGCACAGTAAAACAAGTGCACTCTGAATAATCTCACAGTTACTATACACCATGGGAACTGATTATATGAAACATCCACAGTTAATTACTAAGGGTGTGACGAGATCTCGTGTGACGAGATCTCGCGAGATTTGATTTGACAAGATTGCTCGTCAAATCTGTCTCGTGAGATTTATCCAGCAAGCAGCCAGAATGATGGAAAACACAGGTATTACTATTGACGACGCCCCCGCCACTTTTAAATCGTTTGTTTGGCAGCATTTTGGGTTCCCAGCAGAAATGATAAATGGTAAGAGAGTGACTGATAAGACACGGACAATATGCAGACACTGTATGCAAACAATGCTGTACAGCACGGCGAATAGGAGCACAATGCAGAGACATTTACAGCACTACCACAGCTCAGCACTCACATCAACAACTGCGCCTGCTGACAGAGAAGAACTTTTTGTTTTGCACATATTGTTTGCACTTGAAAAAAGGACAAATGTATAATTTTTTTCTATATATTTTAACTTTTATAACATTTTATTTTAGTTTCAATTTGTAGAGGAAGAAGTTCATTAAAAGGAAGAAGTTCATTAAAAGTTAACGCTTACAGAGTTATAAAATCCATGCACAACTCAGTGAAATAAAAGTCTGTTGTCCAGGCATTCATATAATTTGTAATTTAGTTTTCTTGAAATCTTGTCTCGTTTCGATCTCGTGAACCCAATCTTGGGTCTTGTCTCGTCTCGTGAGCTGAGTGTCTCGTCACACCCCTATTAATTACTGACATTAGTCCAGTTTAGTTTATTACTGATCCCATTAGCAGTGACCAGTGGGGACACAGAGGTCATGGCTTCAATAGCTTTTTTTCCTTAAATTTAGTTTCATTTAAAATGTTTCCCCCTTAAACTACATTTCAGAAGTAAAAATGTTTACACAAAGCCTGAAAATCCTAATTATCATGATATCAATGTGATCTCACGTGACAGAGATTCGCATATATTTGTCTTGTTCAAAGTGAAAGTGAACACCATTGTCACTTTACTGTGACTGCGGGTATGTTTTTAGAAGCATTTGAATGAATCAGAGGATGCAATATAAGAGCAGAACATCATCAACCAAAGTTAACATTTCTACCAGCAAGAAAGGCAAAGGATGACCAGGCAAAGAGGGGGGAAGGTCTTTCACCCCTGTGATATTCTGTGATTTTCTAAGATAATAAGAAAAATAGTGAATAGTGATAGATGGTCAATAGATATACTAACATGTAACCTTGCTGTAAATGTAACCTAGGCTAAAATGTGAAAGGATGAATACAAATAATTTCAGGTCATGTTCAGTCACAGTATGAACCATCCATATAGTTGGATGGATAGAAGTAGTATATATATTTACAATAGTATATATATATATATATATATATATATATATATATATATATATATATATATATATATATATATATATATATATATATATATGCAAGTCAAAAATACAGTCTGTAGATTTTAGTGCATCATACTAACATAGATACACACTTACTTACTTAATACTTTTCTATCATTACATGTCTAGTGGCCTAATGCTGGGATGCTGGGATCACCTGTGATCTTATAAAACAGACATTTGGGGACAGTGGGTTTGAAGATATGACAGAAAAACCCGAACTGAATGTATGTCAATAACAGCAGCTCTGCAGGAATGAGGGATGAAACAATTCCTGGTTTAATGATAAACGGTAAAATCAGTAATGGTTAGTTGTACCGGGACAGTGTTTGATTATCGAGTTTTAAAAAACTTGTTGGAAATTATGTCCACAATGCCACCATCAGTGAACCAGTGTAACACCTCGGCTGCCGAATTTTGGTGGAGTTGCCCTGACTTGTGCTGCCAGATGGATCCTCTGCCTCCTGACATGCTTACTGCTCATTTATTCATTCATTTTCTATACCCACTAATTCCTCATTAGGGTCGTGGGGACCTGCTGGAGCCAATCCCAGTGCATTACAGGGGAGAGGCAGGAATACACCCCAGATGGTCACCAGCCTATCATGGAGCACACACACCATTCACTCACACACTCACACCTATGGACAATTTAGCATCTCCAATTCTGCATGTTTTTGGACCATGGAGAACCTGGAGAGAACCCCCACATACATGGGGAGAACATACAAACTCCACACAGAAAGGTCCCAGACCCATGACCAAGGAGGTCTAGAACCTGCGACCTTCTTACTGTGAGGCAACCACCTTGTCACCCTGGGCTTTCTGCTTACTGAAAATGAATTAACTGGTCACGTCAGTTTGTCTCCGTCTGAAACATCCTTTACGTTGCTTTCTCTTGCTCAGGGTGTAGAATGTTTAGTTACTCTTCTGCCTCCAATAGTGATGGTACATGTATTAAGTGTAATGTTGTGCTAGGCCTAAGTCCAGAACAACAGGTGAGGCTCAGTGAGGTAGAAGCTTAGGTCCAGATAGCTAGTTGTATGCTAATATAGCTAAACAGTCCATAGCCTCATGGACCGGTGCAGCGTAACTTGTAGCTTCCTGACATTAACCGCTGCAGACCGAGTTATTATCCAAGCTAATGCCAGTCACACAGCATGACTGTGTGACTGGCAAAGGGGAGGGATAGACATCCTAAAACTGAAGCCCTCAGGTACCAACCAATTCATGTATCTACCAGATTTCTCTCACTCAAATATATACTCTGGATATACTGGATCAGCGCTGCCCAATCTTCCAGCGGGGGCTGCGGCTGCACCAGAAGCACAGTATGCATGGGAGAAACACTGGGACACCAGCAGGATCCTGTCGGCCTCTGCTACCAACACCCACTAATCCTTTGTGTGTGAGAGGCAAGGTGGCGAGAGCCATGCGCACCAGTGGTGGAAGCTGGCGAAGGAACAGCTGGAAGAAGAGAAAAGAGGCATCCCAAGGAACCAAGCAGCGCCAGCATGTTCTCCATCAGCTCTGTGGGCTTTGTGTCCCTCAAGATATTGTGGGACAACAGGCTCTCTGCTCACTCGGTGTCAGACAGCTGGAACACCCGCAGCAGCAGAGTCTTCAGCGCATCGTACTTCTGTACCAGCAGGAAATACTTAGTTTCATCTGCTGTGATCCCTGTGAAACTGCACTTTGATGTGCTGGAACCAGGGACCCGGGTCATGCTGCTAGAACTTGTGCAGCTTGATGGTAGCCGCAAAAACTGCAGGGAAACTGCAGGGCATCCATCACATCAGGCTCACTAATGTGGATTTCAATATGAATGAGACAAGATACGTTTGAGTTCAGTGTTTATTCCAGAAGTGCCAACATACAACAAGAGTTATCTAAGTAAAAAAATTACATACAGACATGTGAACATTGGATGAAGCCAGGTTCAAAATTCTCATTTCATTTTGTTAAAATATTAGACAAAAAGATTGTTGCTAAGCAACAAATATTGTCTATTATACTGCTGACAGGTGTTAAACCTGACAGGTAAAATCTGTGTCCACCGAGTTTTTTCCTCACTGCAAAGTAGTCAGTAGTCTTGTTTATGTCAGCTTCCTTGTGACATCATGTGAAGTCACGTGAGACCATGTGAGACCATGTGAGACCACGTCAGACCATGTGAGACCACATGGGATCACAAGGTCACAGCAGGACCTGATCGAATCTCCTCAGCTCTGCCTGCAGCAGCTGAACTGCAGAGTGATTTTTAAACATTTAAGATCCGTCAGGAGGAAAATGGAGTTCCTGTCCGAGCTGGACTGAGAGGAAATAACTCACAGCAGGAGATAGAAAGGCTGGGATGAAGTGAAGAAAAGGGAAAGGAAAATTGATGGGAGGAAGGTAGCATAAACACTCCTGGTCCATCTCAAATTAAAATCCAATTTCCAAAAAACTGCTCGTGGAGTTTACGAGGGGAGGAGAGGAGAAGAGGAGGGAGGAGGAAGAGCAAACAAAAAGTCTGGAGAAGATGAGAAAGGCATCGCAAATCCTGAGGGCCTGAGGAGAGACAATGATCTTCAATTACCAGCTGTTCTGTTCTCAATTTTAGACAAGAGCTCGAGGAGAAGAGGGAGGAGAAGAGGAGGAGGGTGGGTGGGGGGTATTACAGGAGCAGGAGAATCGCACCGGAGCAATAAAGAAAGATGGAAGAAGAAGAAGAGATAAAATGAGGAAACAATCCAGGCGTAGGATGGATATTTATAATTTTATTCTTCCTGGAGTCGGGATCCCTGCTGCTGACTCTACCTCCATTTGCAGATCGTATCATCTGTAAACACGTTTTCCTCTTGCCGTGTATCAGAGGGCGACTTCTGTCATCAACCTCCACCTCCTCCTCCCCAGTCACCCCCTCGCCTTTGTTTGCATTTCAGACACCTTCTCCCGGCAGGTGTGTGAGCACAGGACTGAGGAGTCGGCAGAGAAGTCGAGACGAGTGGACACGAGGCCTGAGTCAACTTCCTGTTAATCAGCAGCAGGAGAACAAACAGGAAGCGGCTCAGTGGCCGACACATCCGACACGTCCGACACATAAATACAAGCGGTTCTGTATATAGATGATTCTGTTTCTGTAAACTGAGGAGAAAGATGATAATTAAAGAGCAATTAAACCACTTACACTGTACTTTACTATTTACTGTTTCTGCAGTTCAAATCTCAAAATATCTCAAATATTCGTCAAAACCATGTTGTGGCAGGGCCCCCCCGTCTCCCTCGGGCCCCTCCCCTGAGGAGAGGGAGGAGCCAGGAAGTCACAGCTGCAGCTCGTTCCCGGCCCCAGCAAAAAAAGGGTTCACTGCCCTCTCGTCAGCGGAAGCGAGCAGAACAGAGAGATGTAGAGGAAGCCCCGACACCCTGCTGGTGGTGCTCCAAACCAAGCGATGCCAAATGGCTCAGCTGGGCATAATCTGATGTCGCTGGCTGCAGCCCTAGGCCCTTAGTATTGTAGATATTATTGACCTGGTGACCATGCACTGGTTCCTGGGGGCTCTCCCTCTGGGGGTGCAGGGGTGGGTGGGCCAACAGCATCCCCCTAACCCCTGTGAAATGGTTGAGTGTGTGGAGCTGACTAACAAGCTCACCTGAAGTGCTCCCTCTAGCTGTGGGCCCAAAGGAAAAGGCGAGATGGAGACCAGACATGTAGAGGAACCATGTCAACCCTGGAAAGGAACTGTTCAGGTAGCACTCTACCACAATGAGTATCCTGGTGACCAGCAACACCATGGCAAACCTGGGATGAAAACATGCTTACTGGCCCCGAACCTTTGCTGTGGTCCCTGCACACACAGCTATGCCTGGCCACTGGGAGCCTACTCCTCTTCCCACTATATTGGGAGTACTAGTCCATAGACAACCTGTAGAAGCCCTCCTGGACTCAGGCAGTAGCTCCACCGTGATTATGCCCCAGACCCTGCCCAACAGGCCAACACCGGCGGGAAAGATTCTGTCCATAACCTGTGTGCTTGGTGATGCACATGAAGTCCCAATGGCCCACTTGCGCATCACCACTCTCCAGGGCTCTTGGAAGATGATGGTCGGCCTTGTCCCAGGCCTGCCAGTGCCTCTGATACTTGAGGGAGACTGCCCTGGGTTCCAGTAGCTATACCAGACCCACACCAATGGAGAATGTGAGATACCCCTGAAGACTAATCCCATCTCTTCTCTGTACCCTTAATTACAGACTGGGCCAGGGCCCAGTTTGAGGAGGACTACCTGCAGCGTGCTTGGTCTAACCTGGAGTTTGTTGAAGGACTAGCCAGGTGGCCTTCCCTCTGTGCCACAATCTTCACAAGAACATGAAGTCGCCCCACATTAACCCTCCGTTGCATTGTTGTGATTTTATTTAGCTGCACACGGAGCACGGAAAATGTTGGTCCAGCCTCGCTTGGGCCACACATAAAAGGGGTAGTGATGAAATTGACTATCAGAAAGAATCCATAATTATTCTGAATAATTATATATTCATTAAAGATAGTGCTTAATTGTATATATAATTAAATTCTCAAATCAGGGCACTACCTCTCAATTGAGAGGAAAAGATAGCCAATTCTCAGATTCATAAATTGTTAAACTATAAATATGTAAGTCTGATTAACAATTAATAATAGAAACCAGGATTGTCTTTTTAATAGCTATTAATGGAGGATTCAGAGTTCTAAAGAAAAGGTTGGCATAGGTCACCATGTATTACTCAAAAGCATTTATTCATAAAAACACAAAAGTATAAACATAACAAGATAACAATCTAAACTAAATGGTCATATATATACATTTCAATGTGCATGGGTGTATGCTGCTTGTCTGTGGGGGAACTACAAAGTTGGCTGCCATGGTGGCTGTTCTGTGTCTGTTGAGACAAAGATATAGATAAAGGCAGACCCATTGACATCACCATTGAAGGTGTGAAACAAGGTTTCCTGGGGGGAGGGTCACGAGTTCCAGGCTGCATACGGCAACAATTACTGTCTTCTTTTTTCTAAAAAGCTGTGATATAAAAGCTGTTTTCACAGCTCAGTTTGAAAAGAGGGTTTTATTTTGAAAAGACATACAATTTATGAGTGGTAGTTTATTTTCCTGTATTCTAACACTGACCAGTACAAACATTGCAAATCAGCTGAAATTACACTAAGTTTTCTGAATTGTCCCTGTTATATACATTTAAATCAATCAACAAACAGACCTGAAAAGAAGTAAATATGTTTAGTGGCTATTCCTGCAGGTAATTTTAAATGTTGTGTCATTTAAATGTCATTTAAATATTGATGTCCTCTCCCTAAAGTACTCAGGAAAAGGAAAATTACGTTTGTTGTTTTCTTGTTTATTCTAAACATTACATTAGAGAGAGTTTAAACTGCTTGAAATTCATTGAGTCAGGTTGATTATAATTATGGATAGATTTCCTATCTCCATGGTGATGCAGACATTAAGAGGCATGGCTTCCACCAGAATATAATAGCAGCCACACGGATGGATCATTCAAATTAGTTTATATTAAATTACATTATATTAATCCTACATCTGGAAAATTGGATTTCCACAACAAGATATAAAATGTAAATATACAAAACATAAAATAAAACCACAAAGAATTACCACAAGTGTATCACTGTTGGAAAAGCAGTAAAACATGTACAATTCTTATAGTTGTTTTTGTGTGTTAAATAATTAGTGGTTTTAAGGGGCTCATGTTTGCATTCATCCATATCTTATCAGAGTTTTTTCTGTATCCCACAGCATGTTTAATGAGCTGCAACTAATGGCTTATCTCATAGTTGATTGATCTATCGATTACTGATTAATTGATTAATTGTTTGGTGAATAAAACTGTGTAAAATGATGGTCACTGTTTCCCAAAGCTGAAAATTCAACCTGAAATGTCTCAAAAAGCTGGAACCAGAGAGTTTGGACATTTTCTTACAAATGACTCAAATCGATCATCAAAATAGATAGTTGACAACTAAGTGATTAATTGCAGCTGGAGTGTTTTACACTGCACAATACTGCAATACTGCAACTACTTCAGTTCCATCATAATTTATTTGAGATTTTTCATTATTTTTACCTGTTCAGCACATAGATAAAGTGCAAGTTGTTTTTAAATGTGGTTTTTAAATTGATTGATTGATATACTTTTTTAGTGTTGACTGTTTTTAATTGCATGTGTGCATCTATTTTCCATTAGTTTGGTTTTGTTTGCATTGATAATTGATTAATGTCAAACCGCATTTGAGATTTGAACGATTCAGTCATCATCATCTCTAAAGTCTAGTTTGTACTTCTGTGTATGTGGCTAGATCATACAAACACACAGTCAATCCCTGTTGTACAAATACAAGTACTACCAATAGTAATAGTAGTAGTAGTAGTAGTAGTGGTGTATTAGAGCCAGACAATTCCTTCATTCATGCTTGGTTTGTGCTCTGACATCACTGTCAACTGTGGGACCTTATATAGACAGGTGTGTGCCTTTCCAAATCATGTCCAATTAACTGAATTTACCACACTGGACTCCAATTAATCTGTAGAAACATCTCAAGGATGATCAGTGGAAACACGATGAACCTGAGCTCAAGTTTGAGCTGCATGCCAAAGGCTGTGAATACGTATGTACATGTGGTTTATTACATGTAGTTTTAAAAATGTTTTAATATATTTGCAAAAATCTAAAAAAAAAATGTTTTCACATTGTCATTATTGGGTGTTGTGTGTAGAATTTTGAGGAAAAAAATGAACTGAATCCATTTTGGAATAAGGCCGTAACATAACAAAATGTGGGAAAAGTGAAGCAATGGGAATACTTTCTGGATGGTTTGGAATATGTGTTATTTAAGGGGACACATTTTCTTGCCTGTTTTTTTTTTCTGTCTTCTCCTGGACTTTATTTTTATTTTTTTGCATGGCATGTGGGTGCCACTGTGAAGAGGAAGTTAGGATTCAGCAGTCACAGCTAACACATGTTCTCACTCTGTTCTGGTGTTTCATCACGTCTCTACCTTGCTGATTGTGAACAAACTCATCATCATCGGGGCTGGGAGCGGATCTGCATTGTGAGATGATTAGTTTCTCAGTGTAAAACATCTTTTCTCTGTGAGCTGCTGTTTTGCATCCTCCCTGTCGTCTTTATGCTGCTAATGTATTCGCTGATTGAGCGGCGCTGAACGCAGGCCAGAGCAGCGTTTACCGTGCTAATTGCTGGCAGATGAACGGCGGCGGTGAACTTCCACCGAAACATGAAGGCTCCTGAGGTTCCAGCGTCTTCGTTTACCTGAGAGGAGGCAGCAGCGGCTTCTAAACAATAACAACAAAAGGAAAGAGGGATGAAAGCGTGCGTTTGGCCTCCTGAACGCTTGGTGGGTCATCACCGGCCTAATTAAACCGCCATATTTTTACATTCCGGAACCCTCCGTGTGTTTTTCTGTGCAGGAACAAACGCGAGTGTTTTCAGATTCACCGCCAACTATCATGTTGGCTCTGGGCCATCTGCAGTGTGCAGCTGATTCCTGCTGGGAAGCTTCACATCAAACAGCCCCTTTAGAAACACCTTTACTCTCTCTCGTCACTCGTCCTCTAAAGTCCTCAGCACGTTTGGCAGCCGCCTCATCTCAGTTTTCCGCGGAGCCGTCTGGATCCGATTCAAGCTCCTTCCTCCTGCCTGAACATCCTGCAGCACCTTGTTCCCCAGCTCTCGAATTCAAATGAGCTTTTACTCTCTTGGCCGTCTGATGAGCTCACATCAGGGCGTGTTCGTCAGTCAGTGAACACAAAGACCACAAACTGTGTATATATAGTAATCAGCAGCAAAGAGTGGCTATTTGGAAAAAAGCTAGAATATAAAACATGTTTTCAGTTATTTCACCTTTTTTTCTTAAGTACATAACACCATAAATGTGTGTTCATTCATAGTTTTGATGCCTTCAGTGATAATCTACAATGGAAATAGTCATGAAAATAAAGAAATCACATTGAATGAGAAGGTGTGTTCAAACTTTTGGCCTGGACTGTATATACTTGTGTGAATATTATTATACAGAATGTCTATTTCTACTTTCTGCATATAAGCCACTATATTCCTATGCCAATAAAACTTTGCAATATAGACCTCATAGCAAGAGAATGTAGGTTCAACACTGTGTGGAGTTCCATGTTCTCTCTGTGTCTGGTGGGTTGTCTCCAGGTTCTCCAGCTTCCTCCCACAGTCCAAAAACATGCTGAGGTTAACTGGAGACTCTAAATAGTCCATAGGTGTGAGTGTGTGAGTGAATGGTGTGTGTGTCCCATGATAGGCTGGGGACCATCTGGGGTGTATACTGCCTTTAACCTACACTCACCGGCCACTTTATTAGGTACACCATGCGAGTAACGGGTTGGACCCCCTTTTGCCTTCAGAACTGCCTCAATTCTTCATGGCATAGATTCAACAAGGTGCTGGAAGCATTCCTCAGAGAGTTTGGTCCATATTGACATGATGGCATCACACAGTTGGCGCAGATTTGTCGGCTGCACATCCATGATGCGAATCTCCCGTTCCACCACATCCCAAAGATGCTCTATTGGATTGAGATCTGGTGACTGTGGAGGCCATTTGAGTACAGTGAACTCATTGTCATGTTCAAGAAACCAGTCTGAGATGATTCCAGCTTTATGACATGGTGCATTATCCTGCTGAAAGTAGCCATCAGAAGTTGGGTACATTGTGGTCATAAAGGGATGGACATGGTCAGCAACAATACTTAGGTAGGCTGTGGCGTTGCAACGATGCTCAATTGGTACCAAGGGGCCCAAATAGTGCCAAGAAAATATTCCCCACACCATTACACCACCACCACCAGCCTGAACCGTAGATACAAGGCAGTATGTATCCATGCTTTCATGTTGTTGATGCCAAATTCTGACCCTACCATCCGAATGTCGCAGCAGAAATCGAGACTCATCAGACCAGGCAACGTTTTTCCAATCTTCTATTGTCCAATTTCGATGAGCTTGTGCAAATTGTAGCCTCAGTTTCCTGTTCTTAGCTGAAAGGAGTGGCACCCGGCGTGGTCTTCTGCTGCTGTAGCTCATCTGCCTCAAAGTTGGACGTACTGTGCGTTCAGAGATGCTCTTCTGCCTACCTTGGTTGTAACGGGTGGTTATTTGAGTCACTGTTGCCTTTCTATCAGCTCGAACCAGTCTGGCCATTCTCCTCTGACCTCTGGCATCAACAAGGCATTTCCGTCCACAGAACTGCCGCTCACTGGATATTTTTTTCTGTTTCGGACCCTTCTCTGTAAACCCTAGAGATGGTTGTGCATGAAAATCCCAGTAGATCAGCAGTTTCTGAAATACTCAGACCAGCCCTTCTGGCACCAACAACCATGCCACGTTCAAAGTCACTCAAATCACCTTTCTTCCCCAAACTGATGCTCGGTTTGAACTGCAGGAGATTGTCTTCACCATGTCTACATGCCTAAATGCACTGAGTTGCCGCCATGTGATTGGCTGATTAGAAATTAAGTGTTAACGAGCAGTTGGACAGGTGTACCTAATAAATTGGTCTGTGAGTGTATAATGTGTTAGGATTGGCTCCAGTTGTACACCTGTAGTGTCCATCTATAAGAAGAAGAACCTGTTTGGAAGCTGAATTCTACAGTAACAGTTTTTTTTTTTTTTTATCATTATTATTGTTATTTTTTTCGACTGTAATTCATATAGGTCTAGTAAATATTTATACGGAGAGTGAGAAAAAACATGTCCACCTCCTTCAAAAGCCCCCAGGATCAGATCCAACACTTTTAATTAAAGCAGGTAGCCTCCATGTCCACCCCACCGGACCCAACAACTATAAATTCGTCTAATAAAATCAGCATCTGAAAGATGTGGCCAGAGCTGGGAAAGTTTCTCTGTGAACAGACGTGGTGAGTGAGAGTCAAAAAGAGCAAAGTGGCGATGAATTCAACCCTGCAGGATGCTTTTTAGCTGCTTTTTTTAGGTTTTTCACTGCTTTTAGCTGCCAGACTCCTCTCTCGTCGCCTCCCTCTAACAAAGTCGGGGACAATGGAAGAAAGGCTGCAGAGTCTCGCATGACACACTCTAAGACATTTTTATCTGTCTGAAAAACACCTCCGGAAATGTATGTTGTAGATAGCGGCCTTCGTGGCTTCCTCCTGTGAGGAGAGACACTCTCATCTCAAACTACGAATGCCTTCGCCAAGTTGTAGTCATGACAATGCTTCAGATATGACTGTTGCTGCAAAGGCGCTCCACATTCTAAAACCTAGATGCTTCACATACAAGGATCTATACAATCACCACAGATTCAGAGTGGCAGCTGAGATTAGAGTCAGCTGTTCAGGATCTGCCTGACTGAAATATGGTCACATTTTCTCTTCTGTTCCTGAGCTGTAGAGATCAATGACATCCCGTAAGTGTTGAAAAACGATGCTGGCCTTTGATATCATCACCTTTATCCTGTGAGACGTTTCTGCCATAATTAGCAGTGTTGAGAATAACACATTACAAAAGTAATAAATTACTGTAATGCATTTTGCTGAAACAGTAATGTAAGGCATTACAGGAAAAATCAGTAATATTTTACTCAGTACAAATATCAGTAATGTGTATTATGATGTGTTTTTACCTGGATTGAAGTGGTCGTTATGTTGTTTTTCCTTAAACAAATTCACTAAAATCACAGCAAGATCAGCAGCAGTGATCACTTCCTTTTCCTTTTGGCTCATCAGACAGAAGATGGAGATGAGTGAAGCAGCAGAAACGTTGGATAGCACATTCTCCAGATGGACACACACTCATTACTTTACATCATAGTCAAATGCACTTTGTTCTCCACCTAAAGAAGTGTCCACTTCCTGAAACAGCAGCAGAAATCCAACATTACAGAGGTGCTACAGTAACATGAACTTAACAGGAAGGAAGTCAAGCATGAGAGTGGAGATAAAACCACTAAACAGACTAAATGAACCTTCTCCTGCTCTGAGATTCTTCAGCATCCAGAGGTTAGGAGACTTGTTGAAGACATGAAAACCACTTTAACACTTCAACTAGTCAGCAACATCCTTGTTGTGACTAACAGCAATCATGACAAAGGTATAGAGCTAGTTTTAGATTGATAAATCCATATTTACAGGTATTTTGGTGAGAATAACTTAGTAGTGTAATAGTAGTGTAATTAGGGATGGGAATCAAGAACCAGTTCCTGCAGAGAACCAGTTCCGTGAGTTTATCAATTCCATGGAATTGTTTGTTAGTTTATCTAATGATTCTCTTATCGATTCCAATCAGCACGAATCTACGTCATGTAACTTAGGCAAGTTACTCACACTCGATTCCAGCAAGCACGACTAATTACGTGATGGCGTTACGCCGGTTTAGTACGTCCTAAACAACAATGGTGCCCAGCAGATTGTGCTGGGCACCTTGTGCAGAGTGCTTATTTGTAAAACATGCTATAACGTTCGAAAGAATTGTGTTTTGTGATGTCACAGTGGTGTACTGATGTTTTTTGTCTTGTCTGGTTTCCTACAAATGTGACAAGTGACCTTGACCTTTATCTTTCTGATGAACAAATTTGATTCGGTTCATCCTTGAGTCTAAGTAGACGTTTGTGTCTGAGTTGTATAGATTCACTGAACAACTCAACTGTTGCTGAGGCGTAAAAATCTGATTACAGTGTTTGAGTGGAGCTGTGGTTATTTCCTGCTGAGCTTCACCTTCCCTGATATTAAAGTGGAGGTGGGATCTGAGCTGCAGCAGTTACTCTCTGAACAGGAAACAGGTCGAATGTGGTGGAGCAACTTGTCTCTTCCTTCTCAACTCATAAGAAGAGAAGCTTTGAAAAAACATGGAATTCAAAGAAAAAGAATTCAAAGTGCAAAGTAAATGTTTATATGAAAGTTCAGACTCACTCACTCATTGGTGTTCCAGCTGATGACTGTAATAAACCTGCATATTCAGATTAATATGTTGTAATCTGATCAAATAAATGTCTGTACAGCACCAAACTATTAACTTACCGAACCAAGTATTGTCATAGCCCTGGCTCAGAGAGCAAGACAAAAATGGGAGACCACACACTTTATCAAGTACCTTAAACTGAATTTTATTTAAATACATCAAAACAACCTAAAGAAGTCTGTAATCTGTAACATCAGTAATGTAGGCAGTGTTGGATGCTCATGAGGTGTGGTGATGGTAAAACAAGGAAGCACAAACCAAACAGGCAGCAGGTGATCTGAGGGAGAGAGAGAGAGAGAATGAGAAGGAGGAGCCAGCTAAATAACCTTGGCCCAGCCTTCCCAAATGTACATCCAATTAGTAGCTCCACCCATCTACCTGAAATAAGCCTGAAAAAAGAAAAACACATCAAGAAATGACCAGAAAAGAGGACGGGGTCGTCACAGTATGCACCACAGCATGTCCAATCAGCACCAAGCCTGAGGTCTAACAACTAAGTACGTTGTCTTTTAGATATTTGGGCAGAAATTTTTAGGAGCTTTTTCAGGAACTGCTTCAAGTTCTTCTTCAGAATCTTTAGGAGCTACTTCATCACAATCATCTTTAGGTTCTTCTTCAGGAGCTTCACAAGGTTCTTCAGGAGCCTCTTCACTTCTTCAGGAGGTTTATCAATAGCTTCTTCCTTCAGGATCTTCTTCTTCAGAAGCTTCATTAGGTTCTTCTTCAGGAGCTTCATCCTTCTCTTTTCTTACTCCTGCCTCAGACAATGAGAACAATGTCTGACCAATAAAAGGACAGAATTTTCTGCATTTTCTTAGATGCAGTTTGATTCAGGTGTTGAGTGATTTGTGTGAATGAGAATGTCTTCTGATTTATCTGCATGGATAGTTTAAATCTAACTAAATACCTCCATGCTTCTACTGAAATGACATTTTGAGCACACATCGTTCAGCAGAGCACTGAACCTGACTAGGTTTAAATTCTCTCCTCCACCTCTGCTCCTGGTTGCAGATCGTGAATCAGCACCTCGATCGGAGATGCTGGACAGCACCAGGACAACCCTGTGACTCCATTGGTAGCTGCAGCTTTAATGATCCCTGCAGGGAGTTAAGGAGAAGAGAGGAACCTCCAGAGGTCCAGATCTAACCTGCAGCTTCTCTCCAGCAGCAGGATTCACAGCCAGGGGTTGTTGGTTCAAACCCAGACGAGCAGCAGGTTCTGTAAAGCACTGACGCTGCATCTTAATCCACAAAAACATGTTATTTATATAACATATTCCATAGCATGACCGATACACTAATGTATTAATATTTGATTATTGAATATTTGATTTGATACTTTATTACAATATTGTTTTGTTCTACATATGTTTGTATTTGTAAATATATATTATAGGGCTGCTCGATTATGGAAAAAAAGTCATTATCACCAGTATTTTGGTCAATATTTAAATCACAATTATTCAGATGATTATTTTTTAAGTTATACAATGCATTTATTTTTTCAGCATGAATACATGTGCTTTTGTTTAAGATGTTAAACCGATTTGTTGTGTTGCACTTCATTTTTTCCACATTGTGTTATGTTACAGCCAATTTCCAATTGGATTCAATTAATTTTTCCCTCAAAATTGACACACAACACCACATAATGACAACGTGAAAAAAGGTTTTGAGATTTTTGCAAATTTATTAAAAATAAAAAAAAAAATCACATGTACATAAGTATTCACACCCTTTGCTCAATACTTGTTGATGCACCTTTGGCAGCAGTTGCAGCCTCAAGTCTTTTTGAATATGATGCCACCAGCTTGCCACACCTATCTCTGGGCAGTTTTGCCCATTCCTCTTTGCAGCACCTCTCAAGCTCCATCAAGTTGGATGGGAAGCGTCGGTGCACAGCCATTTTCACATCTCTCCAGAGATGTTCAATCAGATTCCAGTCTGGGCTCTGGCTGGGCCACTCAAGGACATTCACAGAGTTGTCCTGAAGCCACTCCTTTGATATCTTGGCTGTGTGCTTAGGGTCGTTGTCCTGCTGAAAGATGAACCGTTGCCCCAGTCTGAGGTTAAGAGCTCTGGAGCAGGTTTTCATCCAGGATGTCTCTGTACATTGCTACATTGTAGTCAAGGAGTTAAGTTGTAAGCAACTGGACTTTGTCTTGGAGCTTGAAGACATTTCACCTTTCATCCGAAAGGCTTCTTCAGTTCAAGCCTGATGATGGAAACCAGGAGCCATATCTCTAGAGTTGTTGTGGTTACGACTCTCATTCCAATTCAAGGTGTGAATTGGAATTAGAGTCGTTATGGTCACATGATCCAAAAAAAGAGTCCTGCTCTGATGGTGAAGAGCAGTTGAACTTCCTGGAATGAGATCTCAAGGCAGGATGGTATGTAGCAGATAGATTATTACGCAGCCCCCTTCTCTGTTCAAAGTTGGTTGTTCCAAATGGACATAGATGGCCTCTTTCACTCCTCTCTCAAACCACCAGTCCTCCTTATCTAAGATGTGTACATCATTTGTAACCACAACAACTCTCATTCCAATTCACACCTTGAAGGTTGACCTATGTGACCCTTTGTTACGGAATGAGGGATGTGGTCTACAGCTCCACTCTCTGTGATCCAGAGATATAGCTCCTGGTTTACATCATCATGCTAGAACTGAAGAAGCCTTTCGGATGAAAGGTGAAACGTCTTCAAGCTCTTAACTCCTTGACTACAATGACCTGGATGAGTGAGAATCTACACAGATACATTGCTGCATACATCTTTCTCTCTATCCTGACTAGTCTCCCAGTTCCTGCTGCTGAAAAACATCCCCACAGCATGATGCTGCCACCACCATGCTTCACTGTAGGGATGGTATTGTCCTGGTGATGAGCGGTGCCTGGTTTCCTCCAAACATGACGCCTGGCATTCACACCAAACAGTTCAATCTTTGTCACATCAGACCAGAGAATGTTGTTACTCATGGTATGAGAGTCCTTCGGGTGCCTTTTGGTAAACTCCAGGTGGGCTGCCATGTGCCTTTTACTAAAGAGTGGCTTCCGTTTGGCCACTACCATACAGTCCTGATTGGTGGATTGCTGCAGAGATGGTTGTCCTTCTGGAAGGTTCTCCTCTCTCCACAGAGAAACGCTGGAGCTCTGACAAAGTGACCATCGGGTTCTTAGTCACCTCCCTGACTAAGGCCCTTCTCCACCAATCTCTCAGTTTAGATGGCTGTCAGCTCTAGGAAGAGTCCTGGTGGTTCTGAACTTCTTCCATTTATAGATGATGGAGGCCACTGTGCTCATCGGGACTTTCAAAGCAGCAGAAATGTTTCTGTACCTTTCCCAGAGTTATACCTGGAGACAATCCTTTCTCTGAGGTCTACAGACAATTCCTTTGACTTCATGCTTGGTTTGTGCTCTGACATTGTCATTGTCATGCTGTGGGACCTTATATAGACAGGTGTGTGCCTCCCCAAATAATGTCCAATCAACTGAATTGAAAAAAATAAAATAATTTGACATTTGTTGTAAAAAAAAGTAGCACAAAATTGTGATTTTTCTATAATAAATTATGACAAATACACTTTTAAATAACAAGAAACCAGCATGAGCACACATTGTACATTTAGAAAGACTTAGTGAAAGCTTCTTTAAACTGTATTCTGAAAAATGTTCTAATCTTGCCAAACATGATTTATCACTAACACAGACAGACATCTCGCTCCACTCACACTCGCACTAACACTCACACTGATATTAACACTCATGCTCTCGCACACATGCATACTAACACTTCCGCACACATTTGTGTCCTTGCAGTATTGCGTAATCGCTTTTTCAGAAATTCTATGTTGAAAAATGTCAAAATATTGTTTCAACTCGATTAACGTATTTTCTGGACTATAATTCGCACTTTTTTCATAGTTTGGGGGTGCGACTTTTACCCTGGAGCGTCTTATGTGTGAAATTATTAACACATTATTACCAGTACATCATTTCACATGTTATTTTCACACTAAACTGCAGGAGGGCGCTCTAGGCTTGTGTTGATAATTTTAAAAACAACTGAGAAGGGATTAACAAAAACGGCACTGAAAAGAAAATCATATTCTGCAGATTATGAGCTGCAAGATTTTCATTGGATTTTAGTTACCGGATATTTGGAGTGACACGGATGGTTTTGGTAAACTTCTTAGAATGTTATTGATGCTATAGTTATCGGAATAGCTCTTAATATGTTATGTTAACAAGGCATGTTAACCAGGCACGTTCTCAGTTGTGTCATGTAACGTCAGCACCGTTCAGCCTGTTGTTGACTCTATTCTATTTTTATTTTAAATTGTTCATCATTTAAATTTTAAATCTGTCTGTTCTTGGTGTTGGATTTTATCAAATAAATTGTGGTAACTTGTCAAAACAAAGGACCACAAACGCAGATGTTGAGTTTCACTTTTTATCGATAGACAAAAACAATACATTCCTTCCAGTCCCGTGGAGAACGACAACTCAGGCATGCGCGGAAAATTCCCTCTTCTTCAGTAAACCTTCTTGCCGGCCACAATGATCACACAGCGACACCCACTGGATAAACAATCAATTGTCCCCTAATTACCTCTGCTTCACAACATAGATTTACCCCCAAAATGTGACTTATACTCCAGTGCGACTTATATATGTTTTTTCCTTCTTTATTATGCAATTTATGGCTGGTGCGACTTGTACTCCGGAGCGACTTATAGTCCGGAAAATACGGTATATGATTTTGGAGATCGCTTGACGTATAAATCCGAATCATGAATAAAATTCAATTGCACAGTCTTAATACTGTAATTATACTGTATTAATACTAATAATTATCATTATTATACAATATAGAATAGAATGTATATTGTGTATATTCAACATTACTGAATTTTTATTTAATCTTCATTCATTCATGTTCTATACCTGCTTATTCCTCATTAGGGTCACGTGGTCTCATGGAGCCAATCCCAGCGCATTACAGGTGAGAGGCAGATGTTCTCCAGCCTATCTACACTATTCACACCTATGGTGATTAGAGTCACCGTTTAACCTCAGCATGTGTTTGGACTGTGGGAGGAAGCTGGAGAACCTGGAGAAAACCCAGCAGACACAGAGAGAACATGAAACTCCACACACCTTCTTGCTGTGAGGCAACAATCAATCAATCAACAATAATATTTTAATTGTTGTTCTGTTGTTGCTTTTTGTTGTATCTTCCTAAATTATGTAAATTTATTTATAATTTCACCTCTTTTATTTGTTGCATTCTCTGATTTTGGTTGTGATGTTATGCTTATTTTTCCAAAATGCTTTACAGAGAGACACAGCTGAGAAACTTGAAAATACCTAATTTTAAGATGTCTTCTTTATGATAATAATAAAAACATGTAAATAATGTACACATAACATATACCACTATATACACAATTTAGATATGTATTTAAACGGGTATTAAATGCAATATTGAAAAACACACACAAACACACAAACACACACACACAGACATGTATTTGACAAATAAATCCATGTTAATCTTCCACTGCAGAGTGTTGACTGAATCATGATGATGTGAGTTGTCCTGTCAGCAGAGAGAGGGTGTATGTGTGTGTGTGTGTGTGTGTGTGTGTGTGTGTGTGTGTGTGTATGTGTGTGTGTGTGTGTGTGTGTGTGTGTGTGTGTGTGTGTGTGTTATGCGCTGCATGATGGTATAAAGATACACCCTGTTAATCTCTAGCAGCTTGTTTTTCAAGAGTTCAGCAAATATTTTTTTTATTCTCAGTTCCAGCTTCAGTTCATTTCTCACTGACTCATCACGTGTCGCTTTTTCGTGCAGCTCGATGAAGCCTTTTAACGTCACGTAACATTGGCATTACCGTGCGCACACACACACACACACACACACACACACACACACACACACACACACACACACACACACACACACACACACACACACACACACCTGCTTGTTTTCAACCATCTTCTCTGCAGCTCCTGATATATTTGAGTGATGCTTGTCAACTTGTAAACTCCAATATGTTCCCAAATTGTGAACCCAAGCTGTGTAAAAGACAAGAAAAAGAACATAAAGGAATCACAGCACACACAGATCACCTCTCTAATGACTGATATATCAATGTAGAGCCCACAGAAATGCACAAGGTCTGATCAGCTGCTTGGATCCTAGATTTTAGGCTACAGTTCACTGTGTTTTCAGCTTGTAAGAAGGTTTAGTTTGATGTTAGTGTCCCAACCTGCATGATACTAACCTCTGTTTCAACACAACACCTTGAAACATACAAAGTGACGTTAAGCCTACACACAGACACACACACACATACATTAGCATGGTCAGCCATTTTGCCTTTGTCTCAACAGACAGGGAGCCACACGGCCTGAACACAAACAGCCATCACGGCAGCCATCTTTGTAGTTCTCACACGCAGCATACACCCATGCACATTCACATGTACATGTACAGTACAAAGCCTTCAACCATTAATAGCTATTAATACGTTGATCCTGGTTTCTATTATTAAGGTAAATCAGATCTCCAATTTTAAATTTAACAATTTATGAGACTGAATCAGTGAATTGAATATCTTTTCCTTGCAACCCAGAGGTGGCACGCCACTCTAGACCTTAATAATTAAGCTCTAATTTAGAGTACATAATTATTTTAAATAATTATTGATTCTTCTAGATAGTCAATTTCATCAGAATAATTTGTGTAAGACACTACATCTTCTGATGCCCGTGAACTTAAATTACTGTAGACACTACCCTTTATGTGTGCCACGAGCGAGGCTGGCACAACATCAATATAACCAATAGAACCAATACATGTACAGGTCTTAATTTTGCTTTAATTGTTATATACTTGAAATGTCTATTGTGCATAGTTATACTACAGCTGCATCAATTTATTATTATATTTTCATAATGGGTACATGAATGAGCATTTTTGAGAAAATGTCCAGATTCTCTGGTTCCAGATTATCTTCTCTGATTATTTCCTGGTTTCTTTAGTCTCAATAATAGTAAACTAATGATCTTTGGGTTGTGGACAAAAAAGACATTTTAGCTTGAATCATTTTGAATCTTCAGCTTTAAATCGACAATTTACATCATTTTATGAAGCAAACAACTAATCAGATTAATCTATAGATTAATAAACTATCAGAACAGCCCTAAGTAAATCACCAATAACCTGTAATATAACACGTATGAAAATGACATTTTATTAGTTTGGATCCAGACATACCGCTCTGTATTTTCCCTTCAAAGATCAGTAAAGTGTATAAACCTGATGGTGTTTTTAACCCATTGCAGCGTCAATATAAAACAAACAGTGTGGTGTTCAACATGAGGGGTGGGACCCTGGTGGGGGTGGAGGTACTGCAGTGAAGGCACAAGCAGGAATCCTAAAAATGACTCCTATTGATTAATCCGTTAATGGTGATTAATGTGACAGAAATTAATTGAATACTGGATTAATTGTTTTAGCTCTTGTAACTATATATTTTGAATGTTTGTTTTTCCACTTCAAGACCTCCTTGGTCCTGGGTCTGGGACCTTTCTGTGTGGAGTTTGCATGTTCTCCCCGTGTCTGCGTGGGTTTTCACCAGGTTCTCCGGCTTCCTCCCACAGTCCAAACACATGCTGAGGTTAATTGGTGATTCTAAATTGTCCGTAGGTGTGAGTGTGTGAGTGAATGGTGTGTGTGCCCCACGATTGGCTGGCGACCATCTGGGGTGTATCCCAGCGCCTTAACGCGCTGGGATTGGCTCCAGCAGACCATGTGACCCTAATGAGGAATAAGCAGGTATAGAAAATGACTGACTGACTGACTGACATACATGAATAAACACAACTATTCAACAACTGTTCCCTTGAATTTATTCCCTTGCAGATAGTTTTTAGGCTATAATATATAAAACTTTGGGACATGAATTTGAATGAATCAAGCATGAAAAAATTATACTAATACATAAAATTAATTTTACAGCCTTTCCTCCTCCTGCATTTTTATCTACAGGGTGGTGAGTTGCTTGAATATATGAGCTTAGTAATTCTACAGCTCTGATTATTGTAACTTCTTATTGTAAAATATAAATGATCCTTAATGCTGAAATGAAGTAATTATAGATATTTAACTGCTTTAATGTGGACGTGTTGATATCAGCTGTTAAAAGCCTGTGCTGGTGGAGCCATGACAGCATGAAGGAGAGCTCATCGTGTCTGTGGTGATACCGGTAATAGAGTCTGCTGTCGGATAGACAGGACGGGATAATGGTTCGATAAAGATTACAAAGAGGTGGGAGTCAGAGGACACCCCTGCCTCGCTCCGCAGCTGAGTACAAAAGGATATTTGGCTGAGAGTAATTACAGAAGCTCATGGAAAGTCACGGAGGGGGTTTCAATTCAGCAGGTGAGGCCCCAACCTGCTGTAGAGTAAATCTTTATTATCTCCGAAGGGCAATTTGTAGTACGGCCGGTGGTCAAGTAAGATCAAACACAGCTAATGGAGGAAGAAACACTGCAGACATGTTTACTGAAGCAACAGCGGCTGGGAGGAAGAAAAACTTCTGCTCATTCAGCAACATTCATCAAACTGCAAAAAAATGATACCACTACGATAAAGTAAAAATGTCTCATCTGCAGTGTTGGGCATAATGTTTTGAAAAAGTAATTGGGTCAATGACTGTCATGTGGTTTAACCCTGAAAACTTGGAACCAGACAGAGAGTTTTAAAAAATTAAAAACAAAATCGCAATTTTTGTTTTTTATATACAGAAAATTTTTGAAGTTCTCATCTTGACAAACATTAGTGGTCATTGACCCAGCTACTTATAGTTACTAGTTACTTCTCTCAAAAAGTAACTGAATTAGTCATTCAGTCATCTTCTATACCTGCTTATTCCTCATTAGCGTCACATGGTCTGCTGGAGCCAATCCCAGCACATTACAGGTGAGAGGCAGGATCCACCCAGACAGGTAGCAGCCTATCATGGAGCACACACACCCTCACACACACACTCACAACTATGGTGATTTAGAGTCTCCAAT
This sequence comes from Lepturacanthus savala, assembly GCA_030544235.1. Classification (NCBI taxonomy): domain Eukaryota; kingdom Metazoa; phylum Chordata; class Actinopteri; order Scombriformes; family Trichiuridae; genus Lepturacanthus; species Lepturacanthus savala. The sequence goes on from CM060464.1 coordinate 36,535,467, forward strand.
TAACCTCAGCATGTGTTTGGACTGTGGGAGGAAGCTGGAGAACCAGGAGAAAACCCACCAGACAGAGAGACAACATGAAACTCCACACAGAAAGGTCCCAGACCAAGAACTGAAACCTGGACCAGGAGTGGAACCTGTGACCTTCTTGATGTGAGGTAACAGCTCTAACCACCATGTGGATTTCTTACATTTCTGTGTTAATTGATTTAAAAAGAAAATTCAAGTTATTGTAACAGTTGAAGTATGTTTTAAGCTGCAATAACGATAAAACATGTTGAAAAAAATGAAATTGATGCAAACTAATTTGCTTACTTATAGATAAAGAAGTTCATAGTACATAAAATGACTTTTTAAATGTGGAATATTAGTTGGAGCAGCTTAACTCATAAACCTATGTTTGTATTTTCAATTAATATGATAATTAATAATGGGCAACACAGTGGTGCCTCACAGCAAGAAGGTCCCAGCCCTTTCTGTGTGTAATCCATGATAGGCTGCTACTCTCTGGGTGAACCTGAACCTGAAGTATGCTGGGATTGGCTCCAGCAGACCATGTGACCCTAGTGAGGAATAAGCAGGTATAGAAAATGTTTAGCTGACTGAAGTTAATTCAAAACACATTTGATTGTAGAAAAATCTAGTAAATTGATTTGTTGTGTTGAACCAACATATTTGTTCTTAGAGACAACTCACAAATGTATTAATACAGAAATGTACTCCTTTAGACTTAAAAGAAAAAGCAAGTTAAATGTCAGAGCTGCAGAGGTTCAGAGTTGATCCTACATACCTGAGCTGATCTATAAAATACTAGAGTTGTTTAAGTCTTATATGCTACAACTTGAACATATGATGAGATGTTACATCCCCTTTTCACCTGGAAAAGCTGGAAAAATTCATCTTTTCAAAATGTTTGCCCATCAAAGTTTGCTCCAACTTTGTGGGTGGAGCTTATTTTACAAAAACAACGTCATATCTCCTGAACACTTTGTGGTATTGGAGCCACATTTAGTGAACACCTGTCGAAAAGACTTAACAAAAAAAGGTGAAATAACTGAAAACATGTTTTATATTCTAGGTTCTTAAATAGCCACCCTTTGATCTGATTGATAAAGCAATAAATTCCACTAATTAACCCTGATAAGGCACAACTATGAAGTGAAAACCATTACAGGTGACTACTTGAAATGGTTTTCTCCATTATTTCATAAAGAGAGTGCCAAGAGTGTGTAAAGCAGTAATCAGATCAAAGGGTGGCTATTTAGAAGAAACTAGAATATAAAACATGTTATTTCACCTTTTTTGATTAAGTACACCATACACCATAAACATGTGTTCATTCATAGCTTTGATGCCTTCAGTGAGAATCTACAATGGAAATAGTCATGGTCACTGATTGGCCAGAGATTTACATTTATCACAGAAAGAGTCATGATAAGCGGCATCTGAGCATGACAGCTGCCATCTTTAAACCACAGAATCATCCATGAAACAATAACATGGAGAAGGAACATAGAGAATGAACATGGAACAGGAACATGGAGAAGAAACAGGTCCGTGTGGGAGGTGGAGAGGCTGCTGTGTATGGTTGCGTGTTGTAACAACCTCATCCAGGTTAATTCTTGATAGAAACACAATACACCTGAAACAAAACCAAGTCTCTAAAATAAATCAGATTATGTGTTCAGAGTTGTAAAACGTAATCTCCCCTTGGGGACAATAAATCCAATCTGATCTAATCTAATCTAATTGTAGTGATTCAAACAGGTTCTGACTATGGAAATGAGTCATAACCAAGTCCATATGTTGATGTGGGGTCAGTGAGACACGCCTCCTGTTCTTCTACAGATCATTTCTCACTACGCTCAATTCGATTTTTCTGCTATTTTCATTCATTTTACTCTTTGCTTTGTCACTTTCAGCCAGCTCCACTTTTCCACCTGCTGCATCCTCCTGTCATTTAGCTTCTATCTTGTCATCAGAGGTTTGATGTTTTCATTTTAGTGTGAGGTGTGATGTTTTCATATCTTTAGAAGCATTTGTAATTCTATTCTATCCGTTTGTCATCACATTTTATCTATCACAGTGGGAGTTTTTTTTTTCTTTTTTTCCTTTATCACTGCACAAATTTCAAATGGATCAGTGTCTCCCAGGAGCGTCTCTGAGAGCACCTGGATGGTAATGTTCACTCATTACTACAGTCAGGCTAAATGAGCTGATCACAGAACATCAGTGAATGTCACATTCAGTCTGTGGAGGATTTTCAGTTCAACCAACAGTTTACTGAAACCTCTGGCAGATGTTTTAAACAAGATGTCATTGATTCATATTAACCAGTAACTTTTTTCTACATTTAACGTGACACTTCCTCCCTGTGGCCTTTTCTGTGAAATGGCCTGTAAACAGCACGGCGGGTGTTTCTGGGACGTTTTGGGGATCTGGCGTAATTAAAGGCATCAATATATGTTTGCAGAGTGGACAGAAGGTTTTAGTATTTCGGCCTCCTGTGGGACTTTATTTAGGAAAAGATATGAGACCAATAATTTCTCATGAAATGTGCTGTTACACTGTGATCACATGACTAATATAGACTGACTGAATTAAACACGTTTGTCAATTGAAAACAGATAATTAGAGCGATTACATGCTTGAAGGTTTAGTGAGAGATGTCACACATTTCTCGTTAACCACTCACTCGTTTTCTGCTGGGGTTCCAGTCTAAAAAATAAAAAAAGATGGAGGTGAGGCATCATGGTGGCTGTTCCTTTAGTGTTTAGGAAGTCTCTCTCTAAAACAAATAGTCTGATTAACACCAGTAAAACACTGAATAAACAGTTCCATGTTAATAATCTGTGTTTCTCTGCTACCTGAGCTAATACTAACTGTGCTCATCTTGTTTGAATCCAGACATCTGAAATATAAATGAGGCTTAAAATTGGATAAAAAGTCAATTTTATGAAGCTTAAGTTTGACAGACACGTGAGTCATTTCTTATTTAGATTAAATAAATGCAAAATTCTGATTTTCTTCTAGGTTTGAAACTGTTGAGATAGTCAAAGTAAACAAGTGAACAACATATTTAACACAGATCAGTATTTTAATAATATTATTGTTTTGACATTTTAATCGAGGAAATATGTCATATGATGACATACTTGACACATCTCGTCAGTTTTCTTAAGGTCATGTGTTTTATTTTGTCTTCATTTTGATTCATGTTTCCTGTTTTATTTTGACACTTACCTCTCATTTCACTTCCTGCCCCTTGTTTTTCCCTCCAGTTGGATTGTTTGCCCCGCCCTCATTGGATTCACCTGTGACTCGTTACCACTCCCCTCTCTTGCGTATTTAGTCTGTGTTTTCCTTTCTCTCTGTCCCATTTGGTTTTGTAGCTCAGTGCCTCACGTCCCAGCCTTTTGTTATCACTCATGATTGGATTCTCTTGCTGTTTTGGGGTTTTGTCTGTCTGCTGACCTCTGCCTTTGCCTAGCTCTTTTTGGGTTTGTTTGCCTCGTCTGACTGATTACTGTGTACCGAACCTTCCTTCTGACAACTAAACTGAGATTCGTCTAAACCTTGAACTGTTTTTGAGTCGTGTTTTTAGGTCCAACCTTCTGTGGAGCACTAGTCTTCACAGTACTGAATGTTTATTTTGAAGAACTTTGACACATGTATAATATATCAAAAATCAATAAATATGTTCATAAAAAGCTTTTTTATTTATCTGTATTTTAAATGCAGTCTATTTGACGTTTCTGTGTGATCATAGACGTGTGTTTCTATGATGCTGCAGAGATACAGATAGAGAACTCTGATGTTTAAGAGTTCAGATTCAGTATCAGCTTTATACTTTCCAATCAGTGTGTGTGTGTGTGTGTGTGTGTGTGTGTGTGTGTGTGTGTGTGTGTGTGTGTGTGTGTGTGTGTGTGTGTGTGTGTGCACGGTAATGCCAATGTTACGTGACGTTAAAAGGCTTCATCGAGCTGCACGAAAGAAAAGCGACACATGATGAGTCAGTGAGAAATGAACTGAAGCTGGAACTGAGAATAAAAAAAAACTAAAAACGCAGTGTGAAGATGCTGCAGAGACGTTTGAGGCCTGGTTCTTGTTTTAGACTAATTTAGCAAATTTGCCCAGACAGGTTGTCATGGTGAAGCCTTTGTTCGTACGGTACAGTCTGATCCATCTGTCTGGCTTTTCTGAGCTGCTTCATTGTGTCTGAGCAGGAAATTGTTGACGACGAGTGTTTTGTGATTTATTCAATTGAAGTTTTTCTTTTCAGCAGCAACTTTTTTTTTTTTCCCTCAGATGTGGATTTCACAGCGTGGATTCGTGTCTGCTCCGGTTTCCTCGCAGCAGTCGGGGAGCTCAGCTCAGCGGGGGTGGCTCTGAGATATTTTGGGGATCTGTTTGGAACCAACACGTCGCATCCTTTGGGGTAGTCCGATGTCCTCTGGCCTTCCAACACAGCAGGTCGTCAGAAGAAAACATGGCAGACCTGGATTTCCTGTCCGTGTCCTCACCGTCCTACAACATGTGTGTCAGCAGTGAGTCGGTCCAGCCCAGGACAGTGAACTCTGTTTTTAGAAGCAGCCGCATGAACCTCACAAACACTGTCCTTCCTTCCATCAGAATCCAGATGAAATGGGTCTGAACTGACCTTCAGTGGCGAGCTGTCACTCCGCTGAAAAGGCTCCAGCCTGAGCACTAAATGATCCACTCACTATCGATTCAGATTCCACCTCTGAGCTTCTATTACCGGGCCTCGCTGCAGCCTTTGACACCATTGATCACTGTAAACTGTTAGACATACTCAATTGTTATTTCACTGTCTCTCTCTTGGCTTCACTCCTATTTATCTGAAAGAACTCGCACAGTGAGCTGCAATAAAACTACATCTGCATTCTCTGATATGTGGAGTACCCCAGGGCTTGGGTCTTGGCCTTCCACTTTTCTCTCTTTATATTTCCCTTCTTGCCTAATTTGTACATGTTCATGGAATGAATTTCCCTTTGATTTGAGCAGATTTCCACAGATCATCATTCCTTTGTTTCTAAAAAGTTCCTTGCTGGCAGCCCACAGCTACATTTACCACCAAAGACTGTAAAAACTTATCAAATACATCATTTTACCAATTGTGACCTTTGTGTCTCCAAAGCCCTTGTGAATTTGTTAATGCTAGGAAAAGCTTTGAGAGATTTTAAAAGGTGCAGTGTCTCAGATTTATCAGAATCTACTAGAAATGAAATATTTCCATAAATGTATTAGTTTATAATTCAATCAACATATTTGTTGTTGTAATGAGGATGCTTTATTACTTTAGATCGAGAGCTTTATCTACATGTAGAGTAGAATGAAGCCTCAATATTTCTAGAATAGCTCAGAATAAACAAGCCAAACTTGTTGTGTGTTGTTGTGTGAAAAGTGGAGGGAAAACAACTCTTTGTATGAGGGTCATGAATGCATCAAACTAATTTCAAAGCAATTATGATATTTGTAACTATGTATTTAGATAAAATGTAATTAAATCCAAATAATATTTGTGTTTTTATTACCTTAGATCTTGACTGTATAGAAAAAAAAGATGAATACGTTAGCAGCTAAGGATTTTATATATATTTATATATATATAATTATGTAAATGTATATTAGTCAATCTGTATCACATTTTCTAAACCCTCATCTTCAACCACTAATTGTGGTCTACAGTCCTGGGAAATTCAGCGATTTCCAATGTTGACTTACTCATTTTCTTCCTATGAAGACAAAGTCATTTATTCAGGTTTGGGCTGCTTGTCTGTTTTCAGACCAGAACCAGAACCAGGACCACCAATAGCTCCAGAGCTTCTGTTGCTGGGATGTGTTTTGGTGCATTTAAATGGTATTTTATGGTTGGTGCTTCTGTGATATTAAACTCTCTTCTGCACATTTTGCAAAGTTGCCATAACATCTTTGTAATAAACCTGTTGTTCAGACCCTCAGCTGGATGATGGTGGGTTTGTTTTGTGGCCTTCTGTTCTAAGAATAAATATAAAAAAGTGTGTTTAGCAGAAGGCAAAGAGCTTTTTACAGTCATCTGCTTCATTACTATTCAGCAGGACCTCCTGTGTGTTTTATGTCTGTGTTTTTATTTGATTGTAATTCTCAGTCTCTGTAAAGCACTCTGGTCAACTCTTGTTGTTTTTGAATGTACTCTATAAATAAATTGACTTGACTTGACATTTACAACCACTTCAGCTGTACACAGGGTTTAAACTTCTCTATCTTTTTTTCATTTGTTACACAACTACTTTCTTTTCCGACCCTTAAACTCAACTGTACGTCTTTCTTTTGATTGATGGAAGTGGAAGTTAAAGCCTGCAGCCCACGCGCTCCGCTCACAGGTAACACTGAATATGTCTCTGACTGTTCTACTGAGCTCTGCTTTTCTCTTCCAGTCACTAAACCTCATTCTAACAGCTCTAAATGAAGCTTTTATTCTGCACCAACAGACTGCAGCTCACATGGAAGTCCTGCATGTTTATATTTACCATATTCAGTCTGTTGTCAAGTCTGTTTTTGGTTGCATCACCTAATATCACAAATCACATATTTGCCTCAGGAGACTTAATATATTCACAACACCTTCCATCTTTAATAAGGAAAATTAATTATATTAATTTCTGACATGAACATTTAAGTCACATGAATCATCAGCTGTTTCTGCTGTCAGCGTTTTCATAGAACAATTGTCTTCGTCCTTAAAGCTTGACATTTTCTCCTAAATGACTGGTTTCAAACTCTCAACCCCTACTTCATCATCTACTATTTATTAAAGCTGTGCTAAAAGTACACTTTGCATCTTTTTTCTTTCTTTTTTTAATTTGTTATTGAAATTTCTGAACATACATTTTACAGAGGAAATAAGCACACTTTAAAGTAGAAAATGATATATACAATAAGTACAGCAGTATAACAATAGTAAAGTAAAGATTCACTGATTCACAATAAAACAAAGAAAAAGTAGAGAGAAAAAAACACTATGATTAAATTCTCTGTTACATTAGACATTTCAAATGAACATGTAACGGAGCAGAGACATAAAGGGAAAAAAGATTAATGAATAATAAATAACAAGCAATGTCCAGGATGAATTTATTTGCACATCTATTTGTTTCTGTTTTTTAAGAGAAAATTTAAATGAAAACAGGAAAACAAAGTCTCTCCACTTTGCACAATGACTATGATATTTACCCAATAACAGAATTATTTTAGTACTGTTTGAAAGGGAGCAAATTATCTGTGTATAGATAATTAAATTGTAATTGAATAGATGGAACCTTGTTATGTGTTCTGTTCTGTTTTTTCCGTTTGTGTTTGTGCTCTTGTTGTGACTTCGGACCTCTTTCTTTCATTATACACTATTGTACACAAGCTGGTGTGTGTGTGTGTGTGTGTGTGTGTGTGTGTGTGTGTGTGTGTGTGTGAGTGCGTGTGTGTGTTGGTCAGCAGTAAATTCATGGTAACCAGAACCCAACCCTCCCTCCCCAGATTCTGCTGAGCTAATATCTGTCTATCCCGACCTGGAATTTACAGCACTCACTGTCCCGTTCTGCAAAAACTCGGGCGAGCCCAGAGAATTGAGGTATCCATTCCGACGACAGTTTTACAACGGCTAAGTTCACTTAGCATTAAATCCTCCTCCTGACTCAAGACTAACCTTGTTTTCAGACCCAAAGCAGGCAGGAGAAAGGAAAAAGCCTCGCTCAAATTTAGTGTTTAATTTGGTTAATATCGCCGGCTCGCTCTGTAAATTTACTGCAGCCCTCAATTTGAATTAGACTGCAGGGAACAGTTAGAGCAGCCGAGTCCATGTGAATGAAGCGTGGACACTAATGCAAATGCACGAGCTACCGGTCAATACTGCTGTGTTTGCTTTTCTGCTCCTTGTTTACCCGCAGAGTGTGTGCATGCTAATGGCTCGCAGGGAAATATAAAATGTAGAAAGATTTTCGACACATTTCACACGCCGCACAAAGCAAATGAACAAGAGCCACGTAGCTCGTTTGGAGAGTAAATGAATACAAGAGGCTGTAGTGTTCAGTCAATAAAGTTTCTTTAGTCGACATTTCAAAGCTTTGCAGAGCAACACATTCATGCTTTGTGATTCATGGTGTGAGGTCGATATGCGGTTTTGTCTGACGACTGCATGTTCTCAACTTCTATGCAGTTCAACCCTGAAGCTTTTCTTCCGCATGAATTTAAACATGAATGGATAAAAACATCTTGGTCATAATTGCAGTGTTGAATAATCAGCTTGGTTGACACTTTATGTTCATGTAATCACAATTCAATCAGAGATTTAAACGTATATGCTTCTGGCCCATTTTTGATAAAAAGTAATCTAAGTATCCCTAATAATTGAAAGACTAAAAAAAAAAAAAAAAAAAAAGAAAAGTGTCAAAACCAAACAGTTTTTGGTTGAAACAGTATTTTAACAGAAATAAAGCAAAATAAGAAATGATCTACTATTACATTACAAACATTCAGGGCTGAAGTAGTTTACATGGTGAGCAGCTGGAGACAGAACCCGTCCAGACAATATAGATTTCACTGTTTTGTAGATTTTAACCAAAATATTCTGGTAGATGATGCAACATACTCAGATTTCATGTTTCTAGCTCAAAGCTTGTCTTAGTTTTTAGACAAAAGTAACATTTCTCCAGTTTCCATCATTATCACACTACATCAACGTACCAGACACCACCGTGCTCACCTTGTGAACTTTAATAACCTACGACCTGTTTTTAATGTTCAGTCCCTTATAGATAAAGCATGTGCATTCACTTTCCTTTTCGCTTGATCAGTTCACCACCTTTGAACGTGCAGCCCGTCCATTCTTTGTATCACAATTTTACAGACCCCCTAAAAATAATGCTGCTTTATCAGTGACTTTTCAGAATGTTTATCAATAGACCATGCCACTTACAATTTTATTATTACTTAAATTAAGACTTAAATTTACACATAGACAATCCATCAGACCACAGGACTAAAGAGTTTTTAAACCTTTTTAGTTGCACCTTGTGATTCTATGGTTGATGATCCACCAGTTTTAAAGAACATAAACAAAATCATTAAATAAACTGAAGACAAATTGCAGGATAACAGAGAAAATAGAGAAAAAACTGTCAATTACCATTTACTATACTGTGACCAATTAAAAATAATTATCACACTACACAATAATAACCCCAAAATTCTTTTTAATATGATTGACCGTTTAATTAATCAAAATCAGCAAAACCCAACATCCTCCAACAACCTCTCTGTGATGACTTTAAAGACCACTTCAGAAATAAAATTGATTCTATCAGATCCACAATTTTGAGTAAACAAAAACAATGTTAATGCAGTTGAATGTATGTTTTACCATGAAACTCTAGACAGTTTTTGTCCTGGTTGATGCTGAGATGTTTGGTAGAGTAAGTTCCCAAGTTAAACCGGCATTTTAGACCCAATCACATCACTTTTTAAAACATTTTATGGTGTCTTTGGACACCTTCATAGCAAAAGTGTCCATACACAAACCAACTGCTGTAAAATCATCATACATCAATATTTTTTTCTGTTTTTTTTCTTAAATATCTTAAACAATTTCGTTCCTGCTCAAAACTGCCAAACATGCAATTTTCAGGATTCTAACCCTTTGTTTGTTCAGAGAGTATAAAAGACATGTAAAAGTAAACGACTTTAAAAATTCAAATAAAACAAAGACTTTCTGCAAAAATTCATGCCAAAAACAGCCAAAAAAGGTTGACAAAAATGTAAAAAAAAAAAAGAAATAAATGGTGTCAGAAGAGGGATGACATCAGAGTGTTTAATGATCATATGGTGCAACAAGAAAAGAACAAGAAATTTGTTATTACAACATTTGAGTGTGTTTAAATTCTGTGCTACTGTGTCCAAGCTGTTAGTAACAGTGCTGCTCCACCACGTAATCTCCCTCCTCTTGGAGGTTGTCAATGTGGTGCAACCTGGAAACGTTGTCCACAACCACAGAGGCCCTGCCTGACCGGTGCTGGATGGTGAAGCTAAAAGGCTGCAGTGAAAGCTACAATTGGGTGAAGCGGCTCTTATAGTCCTTTATGGAACTGATCCAGGTGAGAGCTCAAACTCCTGACAAGGCTCTTTACATCTCAAGCCCTCTAGACCCAATTAAGGTCCAGACCTTCTTTCTCTATAGAGGAGTACAGTGTTTCCCAGGGCTGTAGCTTGATCGGATGCTCTTCACCCAGCTCCACTTGGGCCAAGACTGCTCCAAGGCTGAATGCAGATCTATCCAAATGCACCAGGAAACTAAAGTCTGGACTTTTAAAGACTGGGGAAGAACAAAGGTAGTCTTTCAAGGTGTGAAACGCTGCCTCTGATCCTTATAGGTAAGGGCTGTGAGTGGAGTGGCAATGGTGACAAATTGGGCACAAACTGTCTGTACCAGGCTACTAATTCTAGGAACGACTGAATCTCCTTCTTGGTGCGAGGACAAGGGCAGTTCTGGACAGCTTGCACCTTATCTACTTGTGGAAGCACCTCTCCTCATTCTAGTTGATACCATAGGAACCATGTCTCCTCCTTGATGAGTGACAAACCAGCTTTCTGTGGATGGATCACTGCTTTTTTTCAGTAAAGTTCAAAAAGTTGCAGGAGACAAATGTGTAACATGACAGCTAACTGACATTTGTTCCAGTTTTTAAACCACAAAACAGTACTTTTGAAACTATCTGTGTGAATATTTGACCTTCAACATATGTGCAGACATATAAACTGTCTGTTCTGTTCTGTAAAAAATCCAATTTGTGAATAAAAGAGGAGACAAAGAGCAGACTGACTGAAGCATTTTTCATATTATGTGCTGAGTGAAGGAATCTATTGATCAGCAGAACATTAACTGAATAGCAGCGGTGATAATAAATTAATCCTATTCAACCTATTTACTGCTTCTCTCTTCATATCACAGTAAATGCAATTTTTGAATTTGTTTAGTATAACTGGGATAAAATAAATAATTAGGACTCCACCTTGAGCTCAGGGATCAGCTGACAGTGTTTTCACAGCAGTGGATAAAAACTGAAGACAACTTTTAAAACTCTGTTTTCTGTTTTAACATCATATAATTAAAGGTACAACACATCATTTCTCCAGATTAAAATATCCAAAAATAGGTGTCACTATCCTTTAACAAAGAATTAAATCATGTGACAATATCTTAGATATCGATAGATAAAAAAAGTAAATAAAAACATTAAGAAAAGTCAAAACAATCCTGCTTTAAGAAAACAGGAATTCATTTAGCAAAATCAAGCAAAAAATGAATCAAGCAAACTACATAATAATTCTACTCAACATTAGACTACAATTACTGCAAATACAAGATAATTTCACTCATTAAGATTTCAAGGAGGGAGACTAAGAGAATCCAAGGTCATAAAAAACTATTTTATCTAGTGGTTCTCAACCTACGGGTTGAGCCCTTCTAAAGTGTCGGTGGATAAATGTGAGGGATCATGAGATGATTAATGGGAAAGAAGAATAAAGTTCTGATTCACTTCTTTGTAAATTGTTGAATTATTTTCCATCTTTGGGCCATGAACAGTTCTCTATATGTTTTCAGCTTCTTTCAAATATACAAAAAGTTTATTTTAACAGAATAAACATTCTGCACATTCTTCACCAGAACGCAGGAAATTAACTGTCTGATGCTTAAGACGACATCTTTAAACTGAGTGTGAAGTGTTGTTGGATTCAACATTTAAATGAATATTCTTGTCAGCTGATTCCAGCATTTGCAATTAGTTGAGGAGATTAATGACCGTCAGAGTTTCTTTGAAGAACAGAAGCGTTAACCTCTTCTTCTCAAACATTACCATGTTTTTTTTTTTACTTTCAGAAACTAATCAGAGATCTGATCAGGATCCCAGAAAAGGAGAAAAACAACACTAATCTGCCTCTGATTAGAAGTGAATAAGAACTGTGTCACAAACACCTGAAATACTGAAAAATAAAGCCCTGATGAATCACCTCTCTGATTAAAGGAAGACATCATCAATCACCCACAAACCCACTGATACCGAGCCGAGCGGCTGAAACCAATAAACAGCCGACCGGAGGATTTCTCCTCGATACAGAATCACTTTATTACTAAAGTCCGTCATCCTTCCAGAGAGACAGATTCTGCACCGGAGAGATTTAAAGACTCGAGTTTCTGTTATTTTCTTCATCATAAGGTGTTTGACTCTATTTCTTCCATATCGTAGGAATATCATTTCATCTCTTCCCAACAGTCAGCAGCAGCCTCACACTCACTTTACAGATTGAGGTTTGTATGATACAAACAAGTTGCTGTTGCACGTTTTGTTATTAGCAACTTTATTGTCATTATATGGTGTATATACACTCACCGGCCACTTTATTAGGTACACCATGCTAGTAACGGGTTGGACCCCCTTTTGCCTTCAGAACTGCCTCAATTCTTCATGGCATAGATTCAACAAGGTGCTGGAAGCATTCCTCAGAGAGTTTGGTCCATATTGACATGATGGCATCACACAGTTGGCGCAGATTTGTCGGCTGCACATCCATGATGTGAATCTCCCGTTCCACCACATCCCAAAGATGCTCTATTGGATTGAGATCTGGTGACTGTGGAGGCCATTTGAGTACAGTGAACTCATTGTCATGTTCAAGAAACCAGTCTGAGATGATTCCAGCTTTATGACATGGAGCATTATCCTGCTGAAAGTAGCCATCAGAAGTTGGGTACATTGTGGTCATAAAGGGATGGACATGGTCAGCAACAATACTCAGGTAGGCTGTGGCGTTGCAACGATGCTCAATTGGTACCAAGGGGCCCAAAGAGTGCCTCAGTTTCCTGTTCTTAGCTGAAAGGAGCGGCACCCGGCGTGGTCTTCTGCTGCTGTAGCCCATCTGCCTCAAAGTTGGACGTACTGTGCGTTCAGAGATGCTCTTCTGCCTACCTTGGTTGTAACGGGTGGTTATTTGAGTCACTGTTGCCTTTCTATCAGCTCCAACCAGTCTGGCCATTCTCCTCTGACCTCTGGCATCAACAAGGCATTTCCGCCCACAGAACTGCCGCTCACTGGATATTTTTTCTTTTTCGGACCATTCTCTGTAACCCTAGAGATGGTTGTGTGTGAAAATCCCAGTAGATCAGCAGTTTCTGAAATACTCAGACCAGCCCTTCTGGCACCAACAACCATGCCACGTTCAAAGTCACTCAAATCACCTTTCTTCCCCAAACTGATGCTGGTTTGAACTGCAGGAGATTGTCTTGACCATGTCTACATGCCTAAATGCACTGAGTTGCTGCCATGTGATTGGCTGATTAGAAACTAATTGTTAAAGAGCAGTTGGGCAGGTGTACCTAATAAAGAGGCTGGTGAGTGTATGTATATATAGCTGAGAATTTTAACTTTAACAACGTTTATAGAAAGTCCTGAGCTGAAACTAGAAACTCTAAATTGTGTTTTTGACATTGATACAACAATAGAACATGAGATTTGGGGGTTTATCTCTGATAAGAGTCATTGTGATGCTGCAGGTGGTGCGTTAAGGTACAAGAGGAAGAAGGACCTTAACAATCAGATGTTTTCTTCATAAAGTATTTATCCATCCATCCATTTTCTACACCTGCGTATTTATGTATTCATTTATTTTCTACTTTTTTGTAAATACTGTGGCATGGAGGGAAGGCCACCTGGCCAGTCCACTGACAGATCACACAGGTGTGGTGTGATGCCTGAGGGCATTTTAATTCAAACAGAAAGTCAATCGGAAATAGTTCAGGGTGTCGGAGCAGAGTGAGGGCTCAGGGCAGGTGTGGGGGTTTTGCTCCAGGTGAGAGGTGCCAGGGGGCCAGGGTTTAGAGCGCCGGCAGCAGAGGGTCGGGGCTTCCTCCATGGCTCCATGAGTCTGGGAAGAAAAGAGGCTGGAGTGAGAGCGATAAAAGAAAACACGTAATCAGGCTTCTCTCCTGACTCACTGTTCTGCTCGCTTCCCCTGATGTGAGGGCAGTGAACCCTTTCATGCTGGGGCCAGGAACGAGCTGCAGCTCTTCTAGGCTCCTCCCTCTTCTCAGGTGTGTTGAGTTGGCTGATTAGCACCTTCTAGTTGGGGAGGAGCCCGAGGGAGACAGCCAGGGGCTCTGCTACAATACATGTAAACGCGTATATGTGGAGACACCGATCGTTAATTAGTTGTAGTTGTACTCATGCACAGTTTTGAACTACTTGTACTTTACTAGAGTTTTTCCATGAGATACTACTTCATACTTGACATTTTGGAGGGAAATATTGTACTTTTACTTGACTACTTTTATCTGAAGCTCTAGTTACCAGTTGCATTTTATATAAAATGTTTATAAGATTATATATTAATATCCTAACTGGTATTCTGCTGTTTTAAAAATCGTTATACATTTTGAGTGAAAGTTATATCAATATTGTGTGTTACTACTTTATAAGCATATTATAGACTTACATAACCTGCAGTAGTATTCCTATTAACCAATACTACCATCCAAGGTATTGTTGTATGATTGTTTCTACAATGATAATGTAAAACATAAAAAATACTCTATATATATATATATATATATATATATATATATATATATATATGTATGTATTTTTTCAAATACTGTATGTCATACCAAATACTGCCATGAGCAGTTTTTAATTGTGGCATATAAAGGCAAAATCATAAGTAAACATACCTCAAATCTCCAGAGGGTTAAATAAGGTGATGTGTGAACCCCAAAAAAATCCTTTAAGGCTGATTCATTTCCCAGGACAGACAGCAGGTTTCTCTCCGTTCATTAATCATCCTCCTCAATCTGAAAAACAAGCATTCTTTGTATTTTAAAGCTGACTGCTTTATAAAAGCAGCAGACGTGCACTAATCTAAACGTGTGACGTATGGAGCCTTCTGATTCTCTCCTCCACTTTTAAACAGAAAAAAAAAACAATAAAATCCTGAACACTCATTGGCTGCAGATCCATGAGCACCAGCCCAGTTCAATATCTGTGCTGCTAATGCGGAAAAGTTAGTGACTTACTGCTGCATAAATAAACACAATTTGCTGCAATGACTGTGCAAATATGCCCAAAAACTTCTAGAGAGGAACCTGACAGAAGCTAATGGCTAGGCATCTCATCAGTGTCATCAGACACATCAGTCGGTGAATGACTGCAGGAGTTAGGTTATGTTAAACTCAGGGTAAGTTAAATCTGAGATGAGAGAAACCGAGTTATCTGTTCCAGAAAGAGAGGAAACTGAAACTCTAAGTCAGTCTCCATAGTAACATACTCGGTCACCATGGTAACAGACTCTGTGAACATCACCTGCTGCTGGCAGGTTTACCTTGTACAAACCGTGAGTTTCTACCTGTCTTCTCCCTCATGAAGAAGCTCTTCAACATGGATCGTCCATGAATTCTCAATCTGATCCACATCAAAGTTCAAATTATTAGAAACACTTTATGTCTTTATGTAGGACTAAATAAATCTACACTTTTACTGATTGTGAGTGTCACTATCAATTCTTCCTAAAGAATATGAAGAATTTGAAACTTCTTTATGAACAAAACCTTCATCATCAGATGAATATTTCTCCTCCTGCTTAGGATTAAACATTCTTTTAAAACAACACCTCACACATCATGAAACTGATTGACCTGATTAATGGAGTGAATCTCTGTTCCTGCTTCTCTCAGCTTCCTGTGTGCAGTTTTCTGAAAGAATAAACGGATGTCAACCATATATTGATGGTTATGTCTCTGTTTATTTTAACAACTTTTAACAACTTTTTTTTCTAAAAACTTGTGCATTTTAGAAAAAAAAAAGTTGTTAGTGAAGAATCAACTGTTTTTATAAAGAGAAACAGACAGTTTGAGTTGTGCAGTCAGGTTTTAAACCGCAGTATTTCTTACAGTGATTAATGGTCTAGCGGTTGTAGCTAACGCTGGAAAATCTTCAGGTTAAGTTGTGTTAGATCTAAGTGCTGCATTCAACATTATTTCACTGGAACGTGTCCAACACTCGGCTGGCATCAATGGCTGAGTTTTGCAGTGTTCAAAGGTTATAGTCAGAAGCAGGGGTTATCGGGAGGTTCAGGAAATATGTTGGCTGGCCCGGCCGAGCAAGTCCATTAAGGCCTTGCCATGACTTAAGGCCTAGTCATGTTGATGCAGCTCTTATGACAGTGGCCATCAATAACATAGAACATGTCATTGATCTGGGTTGGACTGAATTTCTGTTCAATAGTTACACATTGTGTGAGTCCAACCAACATTTATAGCATGTACTCGCTCCATATTGTACCTTAGTAATGTTTACCCTACACAGGCATAGTGCTGTCTAGTGGTCAGATTGCATATTTTTGTGCGTAGACATGGCAGGCTGGTGTTGGAACAGGTGGGGGATTTCCACACAAAAAAGCACTAGAAGACATAATAATACATGGAAGGTAGTTGTGGTTAGGGCGTGGGTAGGTGAGTGGGCTAGAAGGTTAGGGTTAGGGGTAGTAGGCCGTCAGAGTATTCCTGGTGGATTTTGTATCCCACTCCACCCCTGGTCACAGTGATTCTCTGTGGAGACAAAAGTAAACTTTCAACTATAAGGTCAATGGTTCACAGAATATTCAAGTGGAAATTGAGTGAATAAATTAAAAATCAGACCAGCAGGTATATTTTCATAACCCACCAACCATAAATATAATAATATATATATATATATATGCATGCATCAGTCAGAAGCCTGCCCTTGCCTGCACCATGCCTTCCAGCAGAGCAGCTTGGCCACTCCACTACCTTCAGGTCTTCACCATCACACCTGCCTGGGCCACATTTCTTCCAAAGATTTCAAATTCCATGCTAGTATATCCATGCTTTTAACTCGCCTGAGAGGCCAGACTTGTCACTGCTCTTACCCACCTGGCAGATAGACTGAACTGACGAGTCTTTGAGATTGCTGTTAAACACCTTGCCCAGGCTCTTCACTGACTGATGGTGGAAAAAGGATGTCTGGATGATGTGACTGATGTGAGACTTGAAGGTAAGTGCAGGGTCCATGTAGATGCCAAGGTTTGTGAGGGATAGAGTGACCATTGATGCAGAGAGAGAAATTTTCAGGGTCAGAGTAAAGGCAGAATCAGAATCAACGTCAGGGTCAATGTCAGATCCATAGTCAGAGTCAGGGTTAAAGCCTAAGTCAGAATCAGAATCAGAGGCATAGTCAGAGTTAGAATTAGAGTCAAAGTCAGAGTCATGTCACATTTTTTTTGTTTTTTTTTTGTTTCTACCTTCTGTTTTATTTTGATATTTTATTATATTATAAAATTAGTATGTCTTAATTAATTAAATTATAAATTATATCCTTTCTCCTTGTGTTTTATATATTATAAATATAATATATCCATATTATTTAACAGTTATTTAAACGTTTAGTTTGATCATTAACCAGTGAGAACTCCAAAGTAACATTTAGATTGCCAAGCTTTACCTTTGTTGTGCCCACAAAGACAATATATGCAAAAGGGTTGCTCAGCTGCCTGGCGGAGCCTGGAACTTGTGACCCCCCCAGCTTCTCTGCTCCCAAATGATTATCCAGCTGCTTTCAGCGTCTCACTGACCTGCAGATGACCAAGGACTCAACAACGTCCAGCGAGCACCACTGAAGAAACTCAGACATGGTTCTTCAACCAATAACAAGGATTAATGAAGAGCAACGCAGCCTGCACGAAGGATTTGCTCCGCCACACCAGAGCTTCAACAACATCTTCAAACATTTCAAGGAAGCAGAACCAAAGAGCAACTCTTCTTCTTCCTGTCCATGGACTGGTAACATGACTTGAGCAGAACAGAACATTAACAAACACAGATAAACAAGACTGATGAACTTTATTAATGTGATGAGATCATAGGCTACAGTTCACTGTGTTGGTAGTTCACTGGCATTAAGTCTACACACACACACACACACAGTCGGCTAACAGACAAAGAGCGCCACATGACCTGAACTACATAGAACAGCCACCATGGCAGCCATCTTTGTAGTTCCCCTACAGAACCACACACACACAGCATACTCCCATTTAGTTTAGATTGTTTATTGTGTATTTTTACTTTTGTATTTTTTGAATAAATGCTTTTGATTAACACATGCTGCCTCTTTAACGTTGTACAATAATATAATATACCAACCTCTACTTTAGAACTCTGAATCCTTCAACTATTAATAGCTATTAATACAATGATCCTGACTTTTGATATTGAGTTAATTGTTAATAAGACTTCCAAATTATTAGTTTATTACAATTCATGAGACTGAATCAGTGAAGTGACTCTTTCCTCTCACAAACTTAATTATTATGCTCTAATTTTAATGAATAAATTATTATAAATAATTATTTCTAATAATTCTTTCTGATAGTCTTTCACCTGAACAATTAGTGTCAGACACAACATAGTCTGACATTCTGCTGATAAAGTAGGCTAAATAAAGTAAAACATTTTATTTGGTATCACCATGGTACAACACCTTTTTAAATATATTAAAAGGACAACTGCTTTACAGCAGGCAAGTAATAGAAAAGAGTTATTGTTATGTTGCTGGTGATCGGTGAATGTCATATTTAATAAAATTTTACCTTGAGGACGTTTTGTCAATGACCAAAGAGGTTCCTGTTGCAACTGGAGCTTATTTATTGATACTTCAACACTTATTAATTCTATATTTATATAAACAAAACATACTTGATTTAATTTTATTTTTATTAAAACATAGACGATTATCTGTTTTATAATACATGGTATGGATTGCAGATATTTAAGAAATACAGGTTGGAAGGTAGATGATTTTTTTTTTTTTTAGATTTTTTTTTAAGATTTTGCCTTTATTATGTACATGTAGTGACTGAAAGAGAGAGAGGAAATAGGGGGAAGAGAGGAGGAGAATGACATGGGGGGCATGGTGGCCTGCAAATAAAAGAAAAACTACACAACGGAAGTGAATTACCGGGGTCTATTATTGGCGGTGCACCTGTAATTTTTATGTGAGCGAAGAAGAATACGAAGAAGAGGAGGTGTTGTAAAGCAGAAGTGATTAGGGGACAAATAATAGTTTCTCCAGTAGGTGGCGCTATATGACCATTATGGCCGGCAAGGATGATTGATGAAGAAGACTGGAGGTTGTTGTTGTTGTTCTCCTCGTGACTGAGAGGGATGCATCGTTTTTCTAATCCAGATAAAAAGTGGAAACTCTACATCTGTGTTTTTTGGTCATTTTTATTGTCAAGTTAACACATATTTTTGGAGGAATACGAAGAAGAATTATCAGTGTATCATTCGTTCATTCCATATCCGTTTTAGAATCTAAAATCAGAAAACAAATAACGACTTATTTTTCAATGTTTTGATTTTGTTTTGAAGTTAAAAATAGAATATGTGTCCCTGGAAGATGAGGACTGACTGCTCTTTTACTTTATATATCTTTTATATGCTACTTAATTATTTCCTGTCTTCTTTTGGATTATTTAACTGTGTTATATGTATGTGTGTGTTTATATATGTATATGCATTTAATGTTTATATATACAGCGCTCATTGTTAGTTTGGGGGGGGGTTATTTGTTTGTTTATTTTTGTCTTGTATATTTTGTTTTCCTACTGTTCATAAAACTGCAAAAAAAACAATAAAAAGAATTTGAAAAAAAATAGAATATGAGACAAGGGAATTATCATGGGATTTTTGTTCTATTCGATTTTGGTTTGTATCATTTTCAATGTGTTGTGACCCGGAAGTTGTTGGCTTTACTTCAGTAAAGTTGTAAAGATATTGACAGATTGGGACTTCCAGGATTAATAACTGAGCCAAAACGTTGTCTAAACACCAACGATGCTCTGTCCCTCAACCAGAACATGGACTATGAACTACAGTGACAAAAAACAACAATTGTTGTATAAATTGTTGTGTAAATTGTTGCAAATGTAAACCGTCCTCTTAGCTCGATGGATAACGTTGATCTCTATGTGATCTCTATCGCTGAGCGAGTGAACATACATCCCTCTCAGTCACGGGGACAACAACAACAACAACCTCCAGTCTTCTTCATCAATCATCCTTGCCAGCCATAATGGTCATATATCGCCACCTACTGGAGAAACAATTATTCGCCCCCTAATTACTTCTGCTTTTCAACACCTCCTCTTCTTCGTATTCTTCTTCTTCACTCACATAAAAAAATTACAGGTGCACTGCCAGTAATAGTCCCACACACACTTCCGTTGTGTAGTTTTCTTGTATTTGCAGTGGTGTTTCTTTTTGTTTGCAGCATTGAGGGTTCCCGTCCACCATAGGTTGGGGGCGGGGGGCTCGAAAAGTCTGTTATGTACAAAAGGGGGGGCCTGGCAAAAAAGTTTGGGAACCACTGCTGTAGTATATATTGAAAACGTGTCCACAAACACAATGAAAAGCAACACATTATCTGCACTGTCCACAGTAGCAGCAATGATATAATACTCTGTTGTTGAGTGTTAATTCAATGTAGAGAAGCACACGACAGATGCTAATTGAAATAGTGGAGAGATGTTGAGAGATGTTAGACCAAATCACACCTGCACTGTTGTCTATGAACAGTTTCCCATGAAAATTGAATAGAAATTGGTAAAACGTTGTGACAGTCCACAGCAGTACAATTACCAGCTAGTTATGCAGTACAGAGCAAGGAGAGACAAGAGGAAGAATTAATGGCCATAGGATAGAAGTGAGAGACCAGTGTTACATGCATTAGCTATGATATGAAACACTGTGCTTACATTACATATCCTACACATTACTATCATGTCTCAGGCATTAAAAACTGGTATTCATCTAGTTATTGCTACTTACCAGTCACAATACTTAAGAGGTTGTTTAAGTTCTATCTCATACTCGTTAATGTTCATCCACAAAACATGGAAATGTCCATCCTTCGCGGATGGTGACGGGCATGAAGGCATCATCAGGGACATTATTGGATGATACCAATAGTGGGGAGATGGTGAATTAAGTTACGTTTATTATATCTGTTCGTTTTGATATTTCTGTAATTTCTTTCAGGACAGATGGATTAATTCTCTACTATTGATGAACATGTCTTGGTGTAACTTGCAGAAATTAATAACTATTGATATTTGTCTACAGAGACGTGAGTCTCCCCGGCATCGCGGTGGAGTCCAGGTGGCTTCATTTTTTCTAAATTCACCTTGATTTTAGTTATTTTCAGTTAAGTTGGGGTAACTGTCTTTCAGATCTTTTTTTGTAAATATTTTTTTTGGAAATGCACCGTTGGTGGTACATGTATGGAAACTCTGAGTCTGCCTCCTTAATCCTTTCGCTCTGGCCAGGTCTACCACACCATGATTTGTGATTTCTAATAAAATTGAATCAAATGTCAATGCTGAGCTGAGTCTCTGAACTGTGATCATGTCTCCTGCGAGCGGCGGGATGAGGAGCTGCTGCTGACACGATCCAGATGGGAGTCGCACCTGACTTGGTCACTTCTCAAAGAAGACAGCACTGTTTATTTTAGGATGAGGACCACAGATGCAATAATTTACCATGTTTCTGATAAATTAAAACAATCCAAAACTCTTATAAATACACTGACTTACTAAAACATGACCTCTCTGACTGATAACCAACCAACACCCACGCTGAAACACAGGTATGTTCTGAGCAGGGATTTGTACGTGGTGATGGATGGATGGATGCTACAGCTGAGATAGCATGGTCACCTCTGTGTTTAAATTGCTGTGTTTTGCTGTTAAAGTCTGGGTTGGCCGACCTGAGGGATCTGGTGGTAGAGTAAGGGGTTAGTGACAGCCAGTCCATTCAGGGATATATAAGTAAAGAGAAGTAGTTTGAATTGAATTCTGGATTTGACAGGTAACCAGTGGAGAGAGGCTAGGATAGGGGTGATTTCATCTCCTTTCCGGGTTCCTGTTAGTCTGTAAGTCTGACTCTGGTGTTCTGTACTATTGTAGGTGATGAGGGATGGCTGATTGATTCCGGTGTATAATGAATTGCAGTAGTCAACATGGGTGGAGATGAATGGATTGCAATCTCTAGAATCTTGAAAGAGAGGAATGTCTTTAGTTTTGTGATGGTGCAGAGTTGGAAGAAACTGTTTTATACTACAGAATTGACCTGCTTATTGAACTTTAATTTAAAATCAATAATGAAGCTGATGTTTTTAACAGGTGGTTTGATGAAGGTGGATAGGTTGCCTGTCTGATATAAATTAATATTCTCATGGAGGCCAAAAAGAATGATTTCTGTTTTATTGTCGTTGAGTTGAAGAAATGCCATCCAGGATTTAATTTTATTTATGCAATTGGTGATGGTGATTTCAGAATTGTCATCGGGTTTGAGTGGAAAATAGAGCTGGGTGTCATCGGCGTAGCAGTGGAAAGAAATGTGATGTTTTTGAATAATCTGACTAAGGCAAAGCATGTAAATGGAAAACAGGATGGGAACCAGGGTAGCTGAAGTGGAGGAGGGTGGAATATTTTTGAAAAGCTGCTATTGATATGAATATAATAATATACAAAACAAAAATCAGTGCAAAGTCCTTTACTGACTGCACATCTTGCTACTTTGAACATTTACCTATTTTATATTGTAGGTATAGTTTCTATTGGATTTATTAGTATTTATCTATGTTTTTGTATTTTTATGTTCTATTATTATTAAAGCTACTTTGTATTTTCTACTGGCTTCATCGCAGGCAGCAAAGTAAAAACATAAAAGGAGCCTGTTTACTATGTAATTATCACAATAAAAACTTTGAATCTTTCAATAATTTTGTTGCAAGCTGTCAGAACTCAAACAGGTTGAATTAAATCTTTGTCCATCCAGATATTTCTCTGGATTCTTCCTGTAACATTCAGCCCGCTCATCTAAAGTTCAGCCTGAAGTTTCCTGACACAGTCAGAGTTTCTCTTCTGAAACCTTGACTTTTGGCTTTATATATTTTTGGCTTTGGGGTCGTCAATATTTCCATCAGTGAACCCCCCACCCCCCGGGGCTGCTGCCACAGTAATATCCAGAATAATGAGTCTTTGCCAAACAAACAGAGCAGCAACAATATTGAGAGCTTCTCTCTGTCCACACACATTATTTCCCTGGAGGAAGATGGAAATTAAAAAAGGGAAAGAAATTCATCCATCAACATTGACCTACATCAAAAAACAGCAGCTTGACCTTAAAGTCTTAAAACTGCCAGTAAGTACCTGCAATCAGCCTTTAATCCATGACAGCTGTGATCCACAGGAAGATGGATATGAATGCTGAGAGAGAGAGAGAAATGACCATAAATATATGTACTACTGCTAATAATAATTAATATGAATACATGAGCGAAACGGTTGTGCAGTGGTTAGCTCTGTAGCTTCACAGCAAGAAGGTCACAGGTTCTAGACCTCCTTGGTCCTGGGTCTGGGACCTTTCTGTGTGGAGTTTCATGTTCTCTCTGTGTCTGGTGGGTTTTCTCCAGGTTCCCCAGCTTCCTCCCACAGTCCAAAAACATGCTGAGGTTAATTAGAGACTCTAAATCGCCATAGGTGTGAGTGTGTGAGTGAATAGTGCTTGTGCTCCATGGTAGGCTGCTACCTGTCTGGGTGGATCCTACCTCTCACCTGAAATACACTGGGATTGACATTTTTTTTTTTTTTTTCACAAAAATCATTTTGTGTGATTTTTTGACATTAAATGTCAAATGGCATAACTGGAAAAGAATGATAAATAATAATAAATAATAAATAAATATATAATCCACCAAGAAAATAAAACTAGATGATAGTGTGTGTTTTGAATTTTTTAAAACCTTTTTAAGAGAGTTAAACTATCTGGTACCATGTTTTTAGGGTTACACCACATGGCAGTTTTGTGAATGACCTTCATATATGTTGTCTTCACAGTTTATTATCATGCTAATATAGCATTTTAAATTGCAAAAAAACATCTCTAATTACTGAGTCCAGTCATCGCTTTGCTGCCAAATTGAACCTATTCTGTTGGTTAAATAGGTTTCTCTTTAGCAGATTTCATAGTGCCAGAAAATGTTTCTCATAATTCACAATGTGTCCTTTAGACCTGCTGATAAACACTATGATTTTATTTAAACTAGCTCATTTAAGCAATTACTATGTTGGTTGTGTAAAATAAATAGGAGAACATTAAAATATTTTATATTTAGATTTTGTGATTATTTCTTCAGTCGTTTCAGTCGTGTGGAAACATGTAAGCTGCAGTTTATTTGATGTAGATAATGAATCAGTGACTCATGTCTCACTGAGCTGAATATAATGTCACGTTCATATTCTACTGTACATAATACTAATAATTCAGTATAAACTTAAATTTATATAAAATTCTACAATACCTGATTCTTCTAAGATTATTTCAGATTTACATTTACTTTTATTTTAAGTAAGAAATCACTTGTGTATATATATATATATATATATATATATATATATATATATATATATATATATATATATATATATATATATATATATATATATATATATATATATATATACAGTGGCTTGCGAAACTATTTGGCTCCCTTGAACTTTGTGACCTTTTGCCACATTTCAGGCTTCAAACATAAAGATATAAAACTGTAATTTCTTGTGAAGAATCAACAACAAGTGGGACATAATCATGAAGTGGAACACACTTTATTGGATATTTTAAAGTTTTTTAACAAATAAAAAATGAAAAATTGGGCGTGCAAAATCATTCAGCCCCTTTACTTTCAGTGCAGCAAACTCTGTCCAGAAGTTCAGTGAGGATCTCTGAATGATTCAATGTTGACCTAAATGACTAATGATGATAAATGGAATCCACCTGTGTGTAATCAAGTCTCTGTATAAATGCACCTGCACTGTGATAGTCTCAGAGGTCTGTTTAAAGCGCAGAGAGCATCATGAAGAACAAGGAACACACCAGGCAGGTCTGAGATACTGTTGTGGAGAAGTTTAAAGCTGGATTTGGATACAAAAAGATTTCCCAAGCTTTAAACATCCCAAGGAGCACTGTGCAAGCAATAATATTGAAATGGAAGGAGTATCAGACCACTGCAAATCTACCAAGATCTGGCCGTCCCCCTAAACTTTCAGCTCATACAAGGAGAAGACTGATCAGAGATGTAGCCAAGAGGCCCATGATCACTCTGGATGAACTGCAGAGGTCTACAGCTGAGGTGGGAGAATCTGTCCATAGGACAACAATCAGTCGTATACTGCACAAATCTGGCCTTTATGGAAGAGTGGCAAGAAGGAAGCCATTTCTTAAAGATATCCATAAAAAGTGTTGTTAAAAGTTTGCCACAAGCCACCTGGGAGACACACCAAACATGTGGAAGAAGGTGCTCTGGTCAGATGAGACCAAAATGGAACTTTTTGGCAACAATGCAAGACGTTGTGTTTGGCATAAAAGCAGCACAGCTCATGACCCTCAACACACCATCCCCACTGTCAAACATGGTGGTGGCAGCATCATGGTTTGGGCCTGCTTTTCTTCAGCAGGGACTGGGAAGATGGTTAAAATTGATGGGAAGATGGATGGAGCCAAATACAGGACCATTCTGGAAGAAAACCTGATGGAGTCCGCAAAAGACCTGAGACTGGGACAGAGATTTGTCTTCCAACAAGACAATGATCCAAAACATAAAGCAAAAGCTACAATGGAATGGTTCACCAAAAAACATATCAAGGTGTTAGAATGGCCAAGTCAAAGTCCAGACCTCAATCCAATTGAGAATCTGTGGAAAGAACTGAAAACTGCTGTTCACAAACGCTCTCCATCCAACCTCACTGAGCTCGAGCTGTTTTGCAAGGAGGAATGGGCAAAAATATCAGTTTCTCGATGTGCAAAACTGATAGACATACCCCAAGTGACTTGCAGCTGTAATCGCAGCAAAAGGTGGCGCTACAAAGTATTAACTCAATGGGGCTGAATGATTTTGCACACCCAATTTTTTGTTTATTTGTTAAAGTTTAAAATATCCAATAAAGTGTGTTCCACTTCATGATTATGTCCCACTTGTTGTTGATTCTTCACAAGAAATTACAGTTTTATATCTTTATGTTTGAAGCCTGAAATGTGGCAAAAGGTCACAAAGTTCAAGGGAGCCAAATAGTTTCACAAGCCACTATATATATATATAGTGAGTGTTTATTTATTTTTTAATTTTCCAGTTTCATTCTGTCTTTCATGCTCATTTGTCTTTTTTCTTTTTTTTTTTTAAACGTTTCTCTAACTTTATAAGGCTGCTTAAATCCTGATTCAGTCGTGTTTACTGGATGGTCTTGTTCCATTATGTTCTGTACATAATGGAAGGTTAAAGCAGTAGGTATTGCTTACTTGCACTTTATTAATAGTCAGCATATTAGGGGTTACGTGTGTGGTGACCTGTGGTGAACAGAACAGTGTCCCCATGGAACACAATACTCACTAATAAACAATTCTATTGCTACAACTGTCTTTTCTGTTCCTCCTCTTAAAGCACATTGTAATCCCTGGTTTTTATATGTCCACTATACAAAATATTTTATTGTGCGTAAGTCAAGGTACCTACCGTATTTTCCAGACTATAAGTCGCAGTTCTTTTCATAGTTTGGCTGGGGGTGTGACTTATACTCCGGAGGGAAATTATGTGTGAAATTATTACCAGTATATCATTTCACATGTTTTCACACTAAATTGCAAGAGGGCGCTCTAGGCTTGTGTTGATAATTTCAACTCATAAAAAATGAGAAGGGCTGAACAAAACCAGCACCGAAAAGAAAATCATATTCTGCAGATTACAAGCTGCAAGTAGTAAAATACTACATCATCGACGTAGAAGCGCCGCATCTTCTACCTGCGGAGTTGATGAAAAGTGACACCGAGGATGAAGATTTCATTGGGTTTTAGTTACTGGATATTTGGAGTGACACGGATGGTTTTGGTAAACTTCTGAGTATGTTATTGATGCTATAGTTATCAGAATAACTCTTAATATGTTATGTTCACATTCTCAGTTGTGTCATGTAACGTCAGCACCGTTCAGCCTGTTGTTGCCTCTATTTTTATTTTAAATTGTTTGTCATTTAAATTATAAACAACATGTCTGTTCTTGGTGTTGGATTTGATCAAATAAATTTCCCCCCAAAATGCGACTTATACACCAGTGCGACTTATATACGTTTTTTCCTTCTTTATTAAGCATTTTATGGCTGGTGCGACTTGTACTCTGGAGCGACTTATAGGCCGGAAAATACGGTACGAGTTCAGTGTTTTATTCTAGAAGTGCCAACTAACAACAACAGTGCTTTTAAATCCCCCGCATCCCATAACACACCTCTTAACCCATGTGACATCCATCCTCCCCTTGTCCCTGCCTGGTGTGAGAAAACCAATAGTGTAAATTTTTATTAAAACTTGACTATTGAAAAAAATCTTTTCAGCGTTTCTATATAAATATTTAGTCTCTGTTGTTCCTGCTGTGAAATAAAACACACACTAGGACTGTGCAATTTATAGAATTTTAATCACAATTTTGAGTTGTGTCCAACCTCATATAATCAAGTTGAAACAATATTTCACGTTTTTCATTACACAATTTTTGAAAGAGACAAAGTGCCTTGGTTTATTAAAACAAGACCAAATTGATCTAAATCAGGAGGAAAAAAATGAAAACGCTAAATAATCTGCCAGTGGAAGATAAGTCTACTCAATGTTGGATTAACCCTCTATTACATGAAATATGGTAAGAAATATGTTTTTTCTTACTAAAAATTGCCAAAATAATAGATAAATAAATAAATAGATAAGTAAACAAATAAATAAACATATGGTCTACTTTGTCCCCTTTTCCTAGCATTTGAATGTCTGTTATAGTTGCTGTTTGTACAAATATGCCCAAAAACAAAAATCTATTTATCCCATGTACAAAATAAATGTTGGGGGGAATATTCTTGAATTCTAGACTTGAATGATAAAATAGATCATAATCATAAATCATCATAAATCATAATAACCTAAATGAAATGACTCTTTCTGGGAGGGTTTGTCTTCAGTTGATGATGTAATATGAAAGGAAGCAATTGAAAACTTGGATTAAACAACGTAAAGAGTTTATTCTATTATCATAAAAAGCTACATGAGTAACATTTCATTTTTTTTAGTATAAAATGATAGTCATATAATTAAAGGCTCATACACTTCAATGGGTTTAATTAATATGTATGTATATATATATATATATATATGAAAGTGTATATCTTTGTGGCAACACAACAAATCTGTTTAATACATCAAACCAAAGCACAGTCACTCTGAATATGCTGAATAAATGCATTGTGAAAACTCATAAATAATTCAGTAATTGTGATTTCAATATAGACCAAAATAATTGTGATAATGATTTTTTCCATAATGGAGCAGCCCTAACACACGCTCATTCTATGTTTCTGCAACTTGGCTGAATAAAAGCCAAGTTGCTTTTATTCAGCCTTTATTCAGCCACAAAGCAGCCTTTAGAAAAGGCTCCTGTTGTGACATCACAACAGGAGAGGAAGTTCCATGCAGCTCCACCTCCTTCCCAGAGTGTTTGGACTTGATTTCTGTTTCTTCGACAGACTCCGGCTCTCTGAGGGGTGGAGCATGTCTGACAGCACTTGGCCAAACACAATAGAGTGGGCGTCTGCACAATAATTTATCATGTGAAATTCATGTGCAGTAATCTACCCTCTCACTGTAGAGAATCTGTCTTGTATATATTCTGCATCTAAGAAAGCAGAGACTGATGTGTGCGTGCAAAGTTAGAATTGGCAAAGCTAAGTTACAATAGAATGTATAAGTCATGTATTTATGACCTGTAAACATAGTAACACGAGTGAACAACCAGTGAACTTATTCCTGCTACAATGACGTTGGGACTGTTTAAGAAGACCTACTGTTACTGGTGGTAAAAGTTCGGGCAGTCGCCGTTCATATTACTGTAAACCTTCAACGTGAGTTAACTCTGTCGAGTGCTTTGGAAAACGGACAGTGTTCACCGGTCAGGGGGACATCAGTGTCACGGAAGGAGCTGAGGACATTGTCTAATCTCCGGCTGGAGTTTACACCGCTGAAAACAACGTTGGCAGACCGGAGGTGCCGAGGTGCAGTGCAGCGCACGTTGCGCACGCATGCAGCTCTTGGACGCTGTGCTCGCCCGAGCCTTTTCTCTCTCGTCCACCGCCTACTTGGACTTTCTACACACTCAAGAACTTCTACTTCATCATTGCTGACGTTGGGGTATTTAATAGTATATTGCTTGCTTATGAGTTTCGTTTTCTATTTTAATGGTGTATTACCGTGAAAAGTACATTTGAAGGCACTTAAAGCTATACCAGACGCATATAGGGTATTTTTAGTTGCTTATTGAAACAGAGTGAACAATTTACAATTAATTTAATTTTATGTGTATGTTTTATGTTTGAATTTACAATAAACTAATATTTGTTTCAAACCGCCTGATTTACTTATTTCTAAGAAGGTATAATCTAATAATTATAGCTATAAAGGACCTGAGGTAGCCACACCTCTATGTAATTCCATGAGAAGAGCAAGAGGAAGAAAACAACCATATTCACTTAGATCAGCGTCTAAAAACACATTTCACTCTGTGACTCACCACTCACATGGGTGTTTCTGAGCAACACACAGCCATCACACACGATACACACCATCAGACTTCACACCACCACAGAAACAACAGAGAAAACATTGAGTCTAAACATCAACTCAGACAGAAACAGGAATCAGTTGAGGAACATTCTCTTCATTTCTTCCTCTGACACAGTAAGAGCTGAGTCTGGACAATTCAAGGACAAAGACGTAAAATGTTGAATTTATCAGTTCAACTTCTCTTCACGTTTGCTGTGTTCTTCAGTGTAGAGCTGCCGAGGATATAACCTCAACAGGTCCTATTTTCCCCAAGCAGCCACAAACAAAAGATTGTTTAAATAAAAAGAAAATGATTTATTTACAGAAACAAAAAAGTAAAGATATAAATATAATAAAAGTGTGTAACTGAGTACTAGGAATTAAGGTTGGACTAAGGCCAACATAACAAACAAAATGAAAATCCTGTCTAGAAAGTAAGAAACTAATCTTACTAAACTAAGAAAAGCAATAACAAAGACTGCATCCACCCTTACTGACTCAAAAGAAAACCGCATACTGCCATGTGGTCAGTTAGACACCAAGGATGATGAGGAATGTCTGCTGCCCACTGACACCAGTGGTCTTGGCCTCTTAGATATCAGGTGTTCTCCATATTAGCCAATCACAGGCCAGGGTTGCACGTCTATTTGCATATGAAATTACAGACAGACAGACAAATAGTCATATTCAAGAAAGTGACTCAAAGTTCTCTCACACACACACACACTTTAGAATTTAGTCACTTTATCATTTGACCATAAAATTCATTGTGGAGAAGCTGCAGAAGCCTCCTGAGACTTAGGAGGAAATAAGACGTGAAGTTCACTACAGAGGGCTTAAGAAGGAAGAAGGGAGGAACAATAAAGGATATAATAAAGAAGGAAGAATGAAAGGAAGGAGGAAAGAAAGAAGGAACAGATGGAAGGATTGGAAAAAAACTACTAAAAATTAATTTTCAGTTCTCTGCACGGAATAAACACCAACAATCATACGGGTGTCACCACATCACCTGGAAGTATAAGAGGCGGAGCCTAAAAAAGATTTATTCATAGTTCAGGGTGACACCTCCTCCTTAATTCTATATTAAAGGACGTTCAGGAAGTGTTTTCCACCCAAAAACGGTACATTTCCCATAAGCCTGTCTGTGCACTGTTGCTACACAGAAGAAACAACATTTGTGGAAGATGGAGATATAGAAAAGTGTGGGATTCACCACATTAAGTAAACTCATCAGGTAAAATTATTTTATAAATGTTGTATCATTTATAAATTATAAACATAATTTAGTTTATATCAAGCTTTTTCCTGATTTTATAAATTTAAAACAAGAAAGAAAACAAGGTTAAATTGAACAAATTAGCAAAATAATATGTCAATGGAATAATATATATATTGCTAGATAACAATATTGATACCTTCACCTGATCAGATGATTGATGATTTTAATTCTCTTGATCCTGTTGTTTCTTCTTATACTTTACAGCTTTCTGTATGTAGAGTTCATGTGTTTTACCTGCTCTGTTCAGCTCTTTGGTCAATGCGATTTAGCTACATAAATAAATTTTTATAAGATAACCACAGGATGAACCATGAGTAGCAAATCAAGATTGTCAGATACAAATGAGTAAACTGAGCTACAAACATATATGATTATGAATGAATGAATGTTTGTGATGTCTGTGTCAAACATTTAGTCATATGTACACTTAATATTTACAGTTTAAAGAATTTAAAACTGGTCTGAGACCAGTTTTGAAAATCTTTTAGATCATTGATCCTGCCTTCTTCTCCTTCCTTTCTTTTTTCTCCTCTGTCTCTTCCCTCTGTTCCTCCATCCACCCATCCACCACTATTTACAGCTTGGAGTCTTTCTGCCCTGAGATAAAGTGTCTCTGTGCTGCTCTGAGTGAACCGAGGATCTGGTAGCGAGTAGAACATCCTTTTGTCATGATGAGAAGAAAAATGTCTCTGAGACAAAAACTGCGAGTGGAGCCTCTGTTGGACTCTGCAGGACCTGGAAAACCTCCAAAGTTTCTTCTAGGATCAATTGAGTTGGTCCATTGCTCTAATTAAACTCTCACAAGTTCAACAAAAACCATAGAAACGAAAAGCCCATGGAAGAGAGACGAGTATATAGACGAGTACATGTGCTTTGTGGACTTGGAGAAGGCGTTCTACCGTGTCCCTCGGGGAGTCTTGTGGGTTGTGCTCCGGGAGTACGGGGTTCCGGACCCGTTCACACAGGCTATCCAGTCCCTGTAAGCTCGGTGCTTGGTCCACATTGCTGGTAATAAGTCAGACTTGTTTCCAGTGGGAGTTGGCCAGGGCTGCCCTTTGTCACTGATTCTGTTAATAACTTTTATGGACAGGACGATCTGGTCCTGTTGGCTTCATCGGACCAACACCTTCAGCTCTTGCTGGAGCGGTTCACAGCCGAGTGTGAAGTGGCTGGGATGGGGATCAGCACCTCCAAATCTGAGGCCATGGTTCTCGACCGTAAAAGGGTGGAGTGTCGACTCCGGGTCAGGGATGAGATCCTGCCTCAAGTGGAGGAGTTCAAGTATCTCAGGGTCTTGTTCACAAGTGAGGGGAGGGTGGAACAGGAGATTGACCAGCGGATCGGTGCGGCGTCTGCAGTGATGCGGGCCCTGCATCGGTCCGTCGTGGTGAAGAAGGAGCTGAGCCGAAAGGCGAAGCTCTTGATTTACCAGTTGATCTACGTTCCTACCCTCACCTATGGTCACAAGTTTTGGGTAGTGACTAAAAGAACAAGATTGCGAATACGAGCGGCCGAAATGAGTTTCCTTCACAGGGTGGCTGGGGTCTCCCTTAGAGATAGGGTGAGAAGCTCGGTCATCTGGGAGGAGCTCAGATTAGAACTGCTGCTCCTCCACATCGAGAGGAGCCAGTTGAGGTGGCTCGGGCATCTAGTGAGGAGCCTCCTGGATGCCTCCCTGGTGAGGTGTTCCGGGCACGTCCATCCAGGCGGCGGCCTGGGGAAGACCTAGGACACGCTGGAGAGACTATGTCTCTTGGCTGGTCTGGGAACACCTTGAGGTCCCCCTGGAAGAGCTGGAGGAAGTAGCCGGGGACAGGGAAGTCTGGGCTTCCCTGCTGAAGCTGCTGCCCCCACGACCTGATTACGGATGAAGCAGGAGAAGATGAGATGAGATGAGATGGGTGGTGTTACTAGCTTCCACATGACAGATGTCATATACTTATATTTTAACTGAAGCATATGTAAAGAGTGAATTTATGTTACCATACAGTTTACGCTACATTTGAATATACAGCTTGTCAATTCTGATATAAACCATTGTAAAGGTATTTTATGTTTTCAGTACAATGTTTTATTTTTCTAATTGTACCATCTTTTGAGATAACAGTTGCTGATTTGATAGCATTGTAATGTTGAGAAAAGTGTATATTTTTTTTTTTTGAAAAAAAAAAAAAACATTACAACACTGGACATGACTGTAGCAACTTCTTTTCTGTGTTTTTTTTTCATTTATTATTTCCCTGTAAGCACAATGCCAGCACCGTTTCAGATCTACTGAATCCTTTTATGGTATGGTATACAGTGCATCCGGAATATATTCACTTTTTCCACATTTTGTTATGTTATAGCCTTTTTTCAAAATGGATTCAATTCCTTGTTTTTCCTCAAAATTCTACACACAACACCCCATAATGACAACATGAAAAAAGGTTGTTTTTTTAGATTTTGCAAATTTATTAAAAATAATAAAAAAAAAAAACTAAGAACCCACATGTACATAAGTATTCACAACCTTTGCTCAATACTTTGTTGATGCGCCTTTGGCAGCAACTACAGCCTTAGGCTTTTTGAATATGATGCCACCAGCTTGCCACACCTATCTTTGGTCCATTCCTCTTTGCAT
Source organism: Lepturacanthus savala (assembly GCA_030544235.1). NCBI lineage: Eukaryota > Metazoa > Chordata > Actinopteri > Scombriformes > Trichiuridae > Lepturacanthus > Lepturacanthus savala. Next base: position 36,569,163 of record CM060464.1, read on the forward strand.
CACCTCTCAAGCTCCATCTAGTTGGATGGGAAGCGTCAATGCACAGCCATTTTCAGATCTCTCCAGAGATGTTCCATCAGATTCCAGTCTGGGCTCTGGCTCTGGCCACTCAAGGACATTCACAGAGTTGTCCTGAAGCCACTCCTTTGATATCTTGGCTGTGTGCTTAGGGTCGTTGTCCTGCTGAAAGATGAACTGTCGCCCCAGTCTGAGGTCAAGAGCTCTGGAGCAGGTTTTCATCCAGGATGTCTCTGTCCATTGTTGCATTCATCTTACCCTCTATCCTGACTAGTCTCCCAGTTCCTGCTGCTGAAAAACATCCCCACAGCATGATGCTGCCACCACCATGCTTCACTGTAGGGATGGTATTGGCATTGGTGATGAGCGGTGCCTCGTTTCCTCCAAACATGACGCCTGGCATTCACACCAAACAGTTCAATCTTTGTCTCATCAGACCAGAGAATGTTGTTACTCATGGTCTGAGAGTCCTTCAGGTGCCTTTTGGTAAACTCCAGGTGGGCTGCCATGTGCCTTTTACTAAAGAGTGGCTTCCATTTGGCCACTCTACCATACAGGCCTGATTGGTGGATTGCTGCAGAGATGGTTGTCCATCCAAATAAAAATTAAGAATTAAAATTTAAAATGTTTAAATTAAAACAATACAATTTAAAACAGTTGATTAAAATATATAAAAAAAAAAAATAAAAATAAAAAATAAGAATTAAAATTTATAACTTTGAAATTAAAACAAAGAACAAGTTACAGTGCAGTGTAGAGTAATTAAGAATGATATTAGCAGTAGGCAGCATTGAACAGAAAAGTCTTCAACTGTGATTTAAAAGCAGTGAGAGTTGCGGCAGACCTGATTGTAGTTCAGTAATAGTCTATGTTTGTAGTTCAGCAATAGTCTATGGTTGTAGTTCAGTAATAGTCAATAGTTGTAGTTCAGTAACAGTCTATAGTTGTAGTTCAGTAATAGTCTATAATTGTAGTTTAGTAACAGTCTATGGTTGTAGTTCAGTAATAGTCTATGGTTGTAGTTCAGTAACAGTCTATAGTTGTAGTTCAGTAATAGTCTATGGTTGTAGTTCAGTAACAGTCTATGGTTCTAGTTCAGTAATAGTCAATGGTTGTAGTTCAGTAACAGTCTATGGTTGTAGTTCAGTAATAGTCTATAGTTGTAGTTCAGTAACAGTCTATAGTTGTAGTTCAGTAACAGTCTATAGTTGTAGTGCGGTAACAGTCTATGGTTGTAGTTCAGTAATAGTCTATGGTTGTAGTTCAGTAACAGTCTATGGTTGTAGTTCAGTAACAGTCTATAGTTGTAGTTCGGTAACAGTCTATAGTTGTAGTTCAGTAATAGTCTATGGTTGTAGTTCAGTAACAGTCTATGGTTGTAGTTCAGTAATAGTCTATAGTTGTAGTTCAGTAATAGTCTAGGGTAGTAGTTCAGTAACAGTCTATGGTTGTAGTACAGTAATAGTCTATAGTTGTAGTTCAGTAACAGTCTATAGTTGTAGTGCGGTAACAGTCTATGGTTGTAGTTCAGTAATAGTCTATGGTTGTAGTTCAGTAACAGTCTATGGTTGTAGTTCAGTAACAGTCTATAGTTGTAGTTCGGTAACAGTCTATAGTTGTAGTTCAGTAATAGTCTATGGTTGTAGTTCAGTAACAGTCTATGGTTGTAGTTCAGTAATAGTCTATAGTTGTAGTTCAGTAATAGTCTAGGGTAGTAGTTCAGTAACAGTCTATGGTTGTAGTACAGTAATAGTCTATAGTTGTAGTTCAGTAACAGTCTATAGTTGTAGTTCGGTAACAGTCTATAGTTGTAGTTCAGTAATAGTCTATGGTTGTAGTTCAGTAACAGTCTATGGTTGTAGTTCAGTAATAGTCTATAGTTGTAGTTCAGTAATAGTCTATGGTTGTAGTTCAGTAACAGTCTATGGTTGTAGTTCAGTAATAGTCTATAGTTGTAGATCAGTAACAGTCTATAGTTGTAGTTCAGTAATAGTCTATGGTTGTAGTTCAGTAACAGTCTATGGTTGTAGTTCAGTAATAGTCTATAGTTGTAGTTCAGTAACAGTCTATAGTTGTAGTTCAGTAATAGTCTATAGTTGTAGTTCAGTAATAGCGTATGGTTGTAGTTCAGTAACAGTCTATGGTTGTAGTTCAGTAATAGTCTATAGTTGTAGTTCAGTAACAGTCTATAGTTGTAGTTCAGTAATAGTCTATAGTTGTAGTTCAGTAATAGTCTATAGTTGTAGTTCAGTAATAGTCTATGGTTGGAGTTCAGTAATAGTCTATAATTGTAGTTCAGTAACAGTCTATGGTTGTAGTTCAGTAATAGTCTATGGTTGGAGTTCAGTAATAGTCTATAATTGTAGTTCAGTAACAGTCTATGGTTGTAGTTCAGTAACAGTCTATGGTTGTAGTTCAGTAATAGTCTATAGTTGTAGTTCAGTAACAGTCTATAGTTGTAGTTCAGTAATAGTCTATAGTTGTAGTTCAGTAACAGTCTATAGTTGTAGTTCAGTAACAGTCTATAGTTGTAGTTCAGTAATAGTCTATAGTTGTAGTTCAGTGTAGTTCAGTAGTTCAGGTGGGCTGCCATGTGCCTTTTACTAAAGAGTGGCTTCCATTTGGCCACTCTACCATACAGGCCTGATTGGTGGATTGCTGCAGTGATGGTTGTCCATCCAAATAAAAATTAAGAATTAAAATTTAAAATGTTTAAATTAAAATAATACAATTTAAAACAGTTGATTAAAATATAAAAAAATAAAATAAAAATAAAAAATAAGAATTAAAATTTATAACTTTGAAATTAAAACAAAGAACAAGTTACAGTGCAGTGTAGAGTAATTAAGAATGATATTAGCAGTAGGCAGCATTGAACAGAAAAGTCTTCAACTGTGATTTAAAAGCAGTGAGAGTTGCGGCAGACCTGATTGTAGTTCAGTAATAGTCTATGTTTGTAGTTCAGCAATAGTCTATGGTTGTAGTTCAGTAATAGTCAATAGTTGTAGTTCAGTAACAGTCTATAGTTGTAGTTCAGTAATAGCGTATGGTTGTAGTTCAGTAACAGTCTATGGTTGTAGTTCAGTAATAGTCTATAGTTGTAGTTCAGTAACAGTCTATAGTTGTAGTTCAGTAATAGTCTATAGTTGTAGTTCAGTAATAGTCTATAGTTGTAGTTCAGTAATAGTCTATGGTTGGAGTTCAGTAATAGTCTATAATTGTAGTTCAGTAACAGTCTATGGTTGTAGTTCAGTAACAGTCTATGGTTGTAGTTCAGTAATAGTCTATAGTTGTAGTTCAGTAACAGTCTATAGTTGTAGTTCAGTAATAGTCTATAGTTGTAGTTCAGTAACAGTCTATAGTTGTAGTTCAGTAATAGTCTATAATTGTAGTTCAGTAATAGTCTATAGTTGTAGTTCAATAACAGTCTATAGTTGTAGTTCAGTAACAGTCTATGGTTGTAGATCAGTAATAGTCTATGGTTATTGTTCAGTAACAGTCTACAGTTGTAGTTCGGTAACAGTCTATAGTTGTAGTTCAGTAATAGTCTATAGTTGTAGTTCAGTAATAGTCTATAGTTGTAGTTCAGTTACAGTCTATAGTTGTAGTTCAGTAATAGTCTATAATTGTAGTTTAGTAACAGTCTATGGTTGTAGTTCAGTAACAGTCTATAGTTGTAGTTCAGTAATAGTCTATGGTTGTAGTTCAGTAATAGTCTATGGTTGTAGTTCAGTAATAGTCTATGGTTGTAGTTCAGTAATAGTCTATAGTTCAGTAACAGTCTATAGTTGTAGTTCAGTAACAGTCTATGGTTGTAGTTCAGTAATAGTCTATAGTTCAGTAACAGTCTATAGTTGTAGTTCAGTAACAGTCTATGGTTGTAGTTCAGTAACAGTTTATGGTTGTAGTTCAGTAACAGTCTATAGTTGTAGTTCAGTAACAGTCTATGGTTGTAGTTCAGTAACAGTCTATGGTTGTAGTTCAGTAACAGTCTATGGCTGTACTTCACTAACAGTCAATAGTTGTAGTTCAGTAACAGTCTATAGTTGGAGTTCAGTAACAGTCTATAGTTGTAGTTCAGTAATAGTCTATGGTTGTAGTTCAGTAACAGTCTATAGGTGTAGTTCAGAAACAGTCTATAGTTATAGTTCAGTAATAATCTATGGTTGTAGTTCAGAAACTGTCTATGGTTGTAGTTCAGTAATAGTCTATAGATGTAGTTCAGTAATAGTCTATAGTTGTAGTTCAGTAATAGTCTATGGTTGTAGTTCAGTAACAGTCTATAGTTGTAGTTCAGTAATAGTCTATGGTTGTAGTTCAGTAATAGTCTATAGTTTAGTAACAGTCTATAGTTGTAGTTCAGTAACAGTCTATGGTTCTAGTTCAGTAATAGTCTATGGTTGTAGTTCAGAAACAGTCTATGGTAGTAGTTCAGCAATAGTCTATAGATGTAGTTCAGTAACAGTCTATAGTTGTAGTTCAGTAATAGTCTATAGTTGTAGTTCAGTAACAGTCTATAGTTGTAGTTCAGTAATAGTCTATAGTTGTAGTTCAGTAATAGTCTATGGTTGGAGTTCAGTAATAGTCTATAATTGTAGTTCAGTAACAGTCTATGGTTGTAGTTCAGTAACAGTCTATAGTTGTAGTTCAGTAATAGTCTATAGTTGTAGTTCAGTAATAGTCTATAGTTGTAGTTCAGTAATAGTCTATGGTTGGAGTTCAGTAATAGTCTATAATTGTAGTTCAGTAACAGTCTATGGTTGTAGTTCAGTAATAGTCTATGGTTGGAGTTCAGTAATAGTCTATAATTGTAGTTCAGTAACAGTCTATGGTTGTAGTTCAGTAATAGTCTATGGTTGTAGTTCAGTAACAGTCTATAGTTGTAGTTCAGGAACAGTCTATAGTTGTAGTTCAGTAATAGTCTATGGTTGTAGTTCAGTAACAGTCTATGGTTGTAGTTCAGTAATAGTCTATGGTTGTAATTCAGTAACAGTCTATAGTTGTAGTTCAGTAATAGTCTATAATTGTAGTTCAATAACAGTCTATAGTTGTAGTTCAGTAACAGTCTATGGTTGTAGTTCAGTAATAGTCTATGGTTGTAGTTCAGTAACAGTCTATAGTTGTAGTTCAGTAACAGTCTATGGTTGTAGATCAGTAATAGTCTATTGTTGTTGTTCAGTAACAGTCTACAGTTGTAGTTCGGTAACAGTCTATAGTTGTAGTTCAGTAATAGTATATGGTTGTAGTTCAGTTATAGTCTATAGTTGTAGTTCAGTAATAGTCTATAGTTGTAGTTCAGTTACAGTCTATAGTTGTAGTTCAGTAATAGTCTATGGTTGTAGTTCAGTAATAGTCTATGGTTGTAGTTCAGTAATAGTCTATGGTTGTAGTTCAGTAATAGTCTATAGTTCAGTAACAGTCTATAGTTGTAGTTCAGTAACAGTCTATGGTTGTAGTTCAGTAACAGTCTATGGTTGTAGTTCAGTAACAGTCTATAGTTGTAGTTCAGTAACAGTCTATAGTAGTAGTTCAGTATTAGTCTATAGTTGTAGTTCAGTAATAGTCTATAGTTGTAGTTCAGTAACAGTCTATGGTTGTAGTTCAGTAACAGTCTATGGTTGTAGTTCAGTAACAGTCTATGGTTGTACTTCAGTAACAGTCAATAGTTGTAGTTCAGTAACAGTCTATAGTTGTAGTTCAGTAATAGTCTATGGTTGTAGTTCAATAATAGTCTATGGTTGTAGTTCAGTAATAGTCTATAGTTGGAGTTCAGTAATAGTCTATAATTGTAGTTCAGTAACAGTCTATGGTTGTAGTTCAGTAATAGTCTATGGTTGTAGTTCAGTAATTGTCTATGGTTGGAGTTCAGTAATAGTCTATAGTTGTAGTTCAGTTACAGTCTATAGTTGTAGTTCAGTAATAGTCTATGGTTGTAGTTCAGTAATAGTCTATGGTTGTAGTTCAGTAATAGTCTATGGTTGTAGTTCAGTAATAGTCTATAGTTCAGTAACAGTCTATAGTTGTAGTTCAGTAACAGTCTATGGTTGTAGTTCAGTAACAGTCTATGGTTGTAGTTCAGTAACAGTCTATAGTTGTAGTTCAGTAACAGTCTATAGTAGTAGTTCAGTATTAGTCTATAGTTGTATTTCAGTAATAGTCTATGGTTGTAGTTCAGTAACAGTCTATAGTTGTAGTTCAGGAACAGTCTATAGTTGTAGTTCAGTAATAGTCTATGGTTGTAGTTCAGTAACAGTCTATGGTTGTAGTTCAGTAATAGTCTATGGTTGTAATTCAGTAACATTCTATAGTTGTAGTTCAGTAATAGTCTATAGTTGTAGTTCAGTAATAGTCTATAGTTGTAGTTCAATAACAGTCTATAGTTGTAGTTCAGTAACAGTCTATGGTTGTAGTTCAGTAACAGTCTATAGTTGTAGTTCAGTAACAGTCTATGGTTGTAGATCAGTAATAGTCTATTGTTGTTGTTCAGTAACAGTCTACAGTTGTAGTTCGGTAACAGTCTATAGTTGTAGTTCAGTAATAGTCTATGGTTGTAGTTCAGTTATAGTCTATAGTTGTAGTTCAGTAATAGTCTATAGTTGTAGTTCAGTTACAGTCTATAGTTGTAGTTCAGTAATACTCTATGGTTGTAGTTCAGTAATAGTCTATGGTTGTAGTTCAGTAATAGTCTATGGTTGTAGTTCAGTAATAGTCTATAGTTCAGTAACAGTCTATAGTTGTAGTTCAGTAACAGTCTATGGTTGTAGTTCAGTAATAGTCTATAGTGTAGTTCAGTAACAGTCTATGGTTGTAGTTCAGTAACAGTCTATGGTTGTAGTTCAGTAACAGTCTATGGTTGTACTTCAGTAAACAGTCAATAGTTGTAGTTCAGTAACAGTCTATAGTTGTAGTTCAGTAATAGTCTATGGTTGTAGTTCAATAATAGTCTATGGTTGTAGTTCAGTAATAGTCTATAGTTCAGTAACAGTCTATGGTTGTAGTTCAGTAACAGTCTATGGTTGTAGTTCAGCAATAGTCTATGTTTGTAGTTCAGTAATAGTCTATGGTTGTAGTTCAGTAACAGTCTATGGTTGTAGTTCAGTAACAGTCTATAGTTGTAGTTCAGTAACAGTCTATAGTTGTAGTTCAGTAACAGTCTATGGTTGTAGTTCAGTAATAGTCTATAGTTGTAGTTCAGTAACAGTCTATAGTTGTAGTTCAGTAACAGTCTATGGTTGTAGTTCAGTAATAGTCTATGGTTGTAGTTCAGTAACAGTCTATAGTTGTAGTTCAGGAACAGTCTATAGTTATAGTTCAGTAATAGTCTATGCTTGTAGTTCAGTAACAGTCAATAGTTGTAGTTCAGTAACAGTCTATAGTTGTAGTTCAGTAACAGTCTATGGTTGTAGTTCAGTAACAGTCTATGGTTGTAGTTCAGTAACAGTCTATAGTTGTAGTTCAGTAACAGTCTATGGTTGTAGTTCAGTAACAGTCTAAGTTTGTAGTTCAGTAACAGTCTATGGCTGTACTTCAGTAACAGTCAATAGTTGTAGTTCAGTAACAGTCTATGGTTGTAGTTCAGTAACAGTCTATGGTTGTACTTCAGTAACAGTCAATAGTTGTAGTTCAGTAACAGTCTATAGTTGTAGTTCAGTAACGGTCTATAGTTATAGTTCAGTAATAGTCTATGGTTGTAGTTCAGTAATAATCTATGGTTGTAGTTCAGAAACAGTCTATGGTTGTAGTTCAGTAATAGTCTATAGATGTAGTTCAGTAACAGTCTATAGTTGTAGTTCAGTAATAGTCTATAATTGTAGTTTAGTAACAGTCTATGGTTGTAGTTCAGTAATAGTCTATAATTGTAGTTTAGTAACAGTCTATGGTTGTAGTTCAGTAATAGTCTATGGTTGTACTTCAGTAACAGTCTATGGTTGTAGTTCAGTAATAGTCTATGGTTGTACTTCAGTAACAGTCTATGGTTGTAGTTCAGTAATAGTCTATGGTTGTAGTTCAGTAACAGTCTATAGTTGTAGTTCAGGAACAGTCTATAGTTATAGTTCAGTAATAGTCTATGGTTGTAGTTTAGTAACAGTCAATAGTTGTAGTTCAGTAACAGTCTATAGTTGTAGTTCAGTAACAGTCTATGGTTGTAGTTCAGTAACAGTCTATGGTTGTAGTTCAGTAACAGTCTATAGTTGTAGTTCAGTAACAGTCTATGGTTGTAGTTCAGTAACTGTCACGCCAACTGACAAAAAAGCACAACCAAAACATCAAAAAAACCTTTCATTCACTTTCACAATCAAAACAAGTCTTCAGCCGGACCTACAGGGGCCAGTAAATCATCTCAACAACACCAGCAAAGCACTCCAACCGACTTCCAGTCAAGAGGAGGAACTTCCTGTTAGACGGCCATCTTAACCATCAGTTCAACACATGCTGTGGGAGACAAAGGAGGAAAGTTTGTTGAGAGCAAAAGCTTAAAGAAACAAACCAAACCAAGAAAACTAAAATCCCTCAGTCCACCCTCAAACGCAACTGGTAGGAGATTTGACTTTCTTAAATTACTCACCTGTTGTTGTGGAATGGATGAACTTGTGCTCAACTATGTGCTCCACATGTGCACATGTAAAATGTTTGGCCTCATTTGGCATCTGACTTAGTTTGTTTAATGGTAGTGACTTTCAGTTGATTATTTCCACTTGATTTGTTGTCTGCCTACAGTAGTTTGTAGTATGCACTTTAAGTTTGACAAAGCAGTTTTTTAATGGCTCAAGCCTGTCCAATTGTTTGGAGCAGCAAAGCTGATGCTTTATTTGAATTTTGCTTTTGTTTAACACTCTACTGGAGTTACTTATTTGCTTGAGTTAAATATTGAAAAAAAAATGTGTTTGTTTATTTGTGATTAAGGTTAAATCTTAAAGGTTTGGTAGCACATGCTGACTTAATGCTAAGGCATTGCTAGTTTGGTGCATTCAAAGTTAGTTGTAATTAGTAATAGTACTTACTGCATGGATTTTATTTGACATTTTAATGATTTTGTGTTTGTTAAACTTGAAATAACGCAATGTCTTGTTATTCTTGTGTTAAAGGTTTTCAACCTGCTGAATGACTGAATGACCCCTTCATCAACAAAACAAAGTTCAATAAAAACACAAAAAGGGGAAATCCTTGTCAAGAGTTGTTCCTTGCGTGACCAAGCTCTTTCAAGTGGAGCATTAACTGAGGGATCAAAATCAAAACCGCCAAAACTTGACAGTTGAAAACCACTGTGGCAAGAGACAGAGGCTCAACGGCCTACAGTCAACCTTGTCAACGTAAGGAAAAACTACAAGAATGGCAGAAGACGCCACTGGAAAAACCATCAAACAGCTGAAGAGTGAGAGGACTTCCGCAAAGACGGCCTTCACAAAACAGGCCAACTACGTCTCACGAGTGACTGGATACCTGACGAAAGCAGAGCTCCAGGCCGAATACAGGGAACTCTGCTCACTGTCCAGGAACGTCAACTACGCAAATGATGAGTATGAGCTTGGTCTGCGGGCGGAGGCTGGCGAAGAGGAAGGTGAGGAGAAGCTGCACCCAAGCCATGAGAGTGATCTGGAAAAAACCACAGAGGACTGCAAAAATAGACTGGAGGAGGTACGCAAAGGCGTGCAGTCCAGTCTCTGGTCAAGGTACGCCGAGGGGGAGCTGACCTTCGCTGTTGAAGAAGCCGAGTCGGCCTGTGAACAGGCTCATAGAATCTCAGTGTCTCCGCTCAACAAAGATGGGTATGAGCACCACCTGGAAACAGCGAAGCAGGTTGTCGCAGACACAATGGCTGCATTCAAGCGGTGGGAAGAATGGATTCCCGCTGAGGAGAAGACTGAATTGGATGGCAGATTAAAGGGCCTAAGGAAGCTGAAGAGCAACCTCGTGGCAAAAAAGGCTGAGTTCCTGACAGTGGAGAGAACTGCAGAAGAGGAGAGGCGGAATACAACTCATCAGGCCCAGTCAGCACCCCAGCCAGCCCAGCAGCCTGTCCTCAAAATAAAGCCCACCTGCCTGCCCAGATTCCATGGCTCAAGGAGGGAATTCCACCAATGGAAAAAAGACTGGGAAAATCTACAGCGGCAAGGCGAGCCAACCGGCTCTGCGGAGGCGAAGAAGTTGCAGCTCCTTGACAGCATGGATGACAGGATCCGCAAAGACCTCCGGCTCTCCACCTACAAGTCTGCTGAGGAGATGTTTAAGGTCCTGGAAAACAGGTTCGGGAATAAGACCACCATCGCCCTGGAGATTGTCGAGGACCTGGAGAAGATCCCACCTCTAAAATCCCACCAGCCCAGGAGGATGATCGAGCTCATCCAGTCAGTTGAAAAGGCCTTGAGCGACCTTACAGAACTCGGAAGTACAGGAGCCATCAAAAACCCTCTCATCATCAAGTCAATAGAAAGCAAACTGCCAGACACAATGAAGCGGGATTGGCTACTCCACATGGTAAATCCAACAAATGCAGTAACCCCAGACAACCACTTTGACAAGCTCCTGAGTTACCTGAAAACTGAAGAAGAGGTCTTGGAGAGACTCGAGCAACTTGGAGTGTGGGAGAAGCCGGACAAGAGACCAGCTGACGTCAAGAAGTACGCCTCTACCAGGTCCACGAGTAAAGAGGGCTGTGTTGTCTGCGGTGACGAGCGGCATGCAGAAAAGCTCTTCTTCTGCAAGAAGTTTAAGGTGCTGAAGGTAAAAGACAAGCTGAGTGCTGTGGAGAGGCTGGGAGCCTGCACAAAGTGTTTGGAGTGTCATGATGAAGACAGTACCTGCAAAGACACTTACCAGTGTAAAAAGCCGGGCTGTAGGAGAGGCCATCACTTCTTCCTGTGTCAGAAAGCAGATCCTGGAAAAGAGGAGACAGAGACAGCGAAGTCAACCATGAAGAGGAATAAACTGACAGAAGAACAACAGCAATTCTTGTCAGAACTGTCCCCTGAAATGGCAGAAAAATGCAAAAGAGCCTTTACAAATGCGTCGGCAAGATCCCTCAAAACCGACAGGCCTGGAGGCATGGAAGTAAGTGCAGTTCAAGAGCTCCCTGTGATCCTCATGCTACTGGAAGTTACCACCAATGCAGGGGAAGGGATCGGAACTCTAATCGACTTAGCCTCAGACACGAACTACATTACCCACCGTGCAGCAAGGAGACTGGACCTGAGGAGCGAAAAGATCACACTCGTCGTCCACGGGGTTGGAGGAATGGCCCTAAAGGTCAAAACAAGGCGATACCATCTCAGAGTGAGAGTTAAGACCCCCAGAGGAACGGAACGCGCTCATGAACTCCTCTGCTACGGCTTGGAAGACATCGCTAAGGTCCAAAACCCCGTCACTCCTGAACAGCTGAGGAGGTTCTTTCCTAACACCAACCTGGATGACCTGCGCAGGCCAGAACAAGTCGAACTCCTCATCAGCCATCGTGAGGGCCGACTTGTACCACAAAGGACGAAGGTGGTCGGTGACCTCGTTCTCTGGGACGGCCCACTGGGGAAGACAGTCGGTGGAACGCACCCGGACCTGTTTGAAAAAGTGGATCTGGCGGCGCACACCTCAAAAACCCACTTCGCACGATCCATGAGGGCCACGGCTGTGAAGTACCAAGAACTCTGCGACACAAATGGAATCTCAGCTGAAACCAAAAGCGCTGTAGCCAACAAAGAATTCCTCAACTGGTGGAAGTGGGACAGTATTGGAGCAGCTTGTGAACCTAAGTGTGGAGGGTGCAGATGCGGCAACTGCCAGCCAGGAGGCAAAGAAATGACACTGAGTGAGGAAAGAGAACTGGAGATCATCAGGAGAGGCCTCACCTTCATCAACACCGATGATCACAGCAGTGAATCACACTGGGACACAAAGTACCCATGGATCGAAGATCCAGCTTCTCTGCCCAACAACCGAAGTGGAGTGGAAGCCACTTTCTTGAGAACAGAGAAGCAGCTCAAAATAGAACCGGAGTGGAAAGTGGCATATACAGCTCAAGTCCATGAAATGGTGGAAAGAGGAGCAGCAAAGAAGCTCACCAAAGACACACTGACCAACTGGACAGGACCAGTCTGGTATGTGAGCCACTTGGTGGCGCCAAATCCACATTCCACTTCAACGCCTGTACGCCTGGTGTGGAATAGCAGTCAAAAGTTCAGGGGAACAAGCATGAACGATCTTCTGCTAAAAGGACCTGACGTTCTCAACCCGATCAGAGCAGTACTTCTCAGATTCAGGAGAGGGGTGCATGCTGCACTCGGCGACATCAAGAAGATGTATAATTCGGTGTGGTTGGAAGACCTGGAAGTACACCTACACAGGTTTCTCTGGAGAGACACAGAAGATGGCGAACTGGAGGAGTATGCAATCACTCGAGTTAACATCGGTGACCGGCCAGCAGGATGCATCGCACAGCTGGCCATGAGAGAGACTGCAAAGCTACCCATGTTCACTCAACTGGAGGAGGAGCGCAGGATCCTAGAGGAAGACTCCTATGTCGACGATGTACTTACCTCTCACAATGACCTGGAAAAGCTGGACAAAAGCACGGCAGGAGTTGAAAAAATCCTCAAAGCAGGTGGATTCTTCCTAAAGCCCTGGGTCCGGTCGGGCCAAAGTGGGAGGGACATGCTCGCACCAGAAAGACCAGCAAACAAAGTCCTTATTCTCCCAAATCAAAGGCGAGAAGAAGATGATAAAGCCCTGGGAGTCGGCTATCTTGTTGAAAGTGACAAACTGTACCCAATGACCTCAGTCAACTTCTCAAAGAGGAGAAAGAAAATGAGAGTGGGTCAAAATATCCTGGAGGAAGAGGTGAGAGGGAAAACTCCCAAGCCACTGACTAGAAGACAGCTGTTGAGCCAAGTAGCTAGCCTGTATGACCCAATAGGTCTTGTCACTCCTGCGAAACAGAAGGGTGCCATTCTAGTCAGGAGAGCCTTCCAGGAGGCCGGAACCAGCACAGCCCAAGACACCTGGGACAAGCCACTGTCAGGACAGCTGAGGGAAGAAGCAATCCAGCTTTTTGAGGAATACATCCGCCTCAGCCAAATAACCTTCCACAGAAGCCTCACACCATGCAACTGGACCAAAAAACCATGGGGGATAACATTCTCTGATGGGAGTGACCAGAGCTACGGAGCCGTGGTGTACTTCAGGTGGGAGACTGCACAAGGCATTGAAGTCAGGCTCGTCGAGTCAAAAGCAAAGCTTACACCACTTGACCAGAAGGGGGAACCAGTCAAAGCTGAAATCTGTGGTGCTGTCTATGCTGTCCGCCTAAGAAGGTACATTGAGAAGCACTCTCGGATGGAGATTGACGGATGGAGAAAATGGCTCCACCTGCTGGACAGTCAAACTGTGTTGGGAGCAATCCAAAGAGACAGCTATGGATATCAGACGTTCTTTGCGAACAGAGTCGGAGAGATCCAGAAGACCACATCCCCTGAAGAGTGGTGGTGGATCCAGGGAGACCTCAATGTGGCAGACATCATAACAAGAGGTGCAGCCCCAGAAGATCTCAAAGAGGATTCTGTGTGGCAGAATGGACCAGACTTCCTGAAACTACCTGTGGAAGAGTGGCCAAAGAAGTCTGCCAAAGATGTTGCAGCCCATGCTAGAGAAGGGATAAACAAGCTTCAAAGAAAGTCCTTCTCAGCAGCACTGACTAGAGCACAGCTCAAGAAAGCCACACACAATGCGCCATCTAGTGGTACAAGCAGCCCAGTGACAGTCACAGACAAAGGAGGCACTGATGCTCAGCAAAGCACCGCAGATGGAAAGGGGCCCAGGACTCAACTCCGAAGACCACCAGCCGGTTCTGCAGTAAAAGAACTGATCAATGTCAGAAAGTTCAGCAGCTTGACCAAGATGACCAGAGTTATTGCCTGGGTGTGGAGAGCTGCAATGAAGTGGAAAGAATTACTGGGCAAAACCCAATCCACAAGTAAGCCAAAGTGGGAGGTGCGCTCATCGGAAGAGCTAAAATCCAGAGCAAAACAAGCTGTACTTACCATCGGCGAGTATGAAGATGCTCAGAGAGACCTCTTCCTCGCAGCACAGGAGGGTGCATGCTTCCAAGACGCCACCCTCAACAGACTGGCTGTGTACAAAGATACAAAAACCGGACTCTTGGTCTGTGGAGGAAGATTTCAGATCTTTGATGACGACAAAACCGCTGTACCAATCTTACCTTGTGATGCGTGGATATCCTCTCTTCTGGCACAAGAAGCCCACAATGAAAACCACGAGGAAATAGCAGGTACACTCCTGAGGATGAGGAAAAAAGCATGGGTCACAAGAGGCCGGAAACTGGCTCAGAAGATTGTGGACAGCTGTGTGATATGCAGAAAAACCAGAGCTAAAAAGTGCCAACAAATCATGAGTGACCTCCCATCTGAACGGATTACACCAGCCAGACCATTCGAATTCACAACATTGGATCTATTCGGACCTTATGAAGTGAAGAAGAAAACAAGGCTCAAAGTATGGGGGTTAGTCTTCTGCTGTATGGCATCCCGAGCTCTGCACACAGATGTCGTAAGTGACCAGTCTTCTGAAGGCTTCCTGCTGGCCTACAAAAGATTCACAGCACTAAGAGGTCATCCAAAGAAGCTGTGGTCAGACCCTGGGAAAAACTTTGTGGGTGCCAGACCTGCTCTCAATGACCTGTACACCTTTCTTGGCCAGCTACAATCGCCGGAGGTTGAGAGTGAAGTCTCCAAGCACGGGACAGAATGGAGCTGGAAAATTCACCCCGCTGATTCCCCTCATAGAAATGGAGCTGCAGAGGCTGCTGTACGCACCGTGAAGCGCGCTCTGCACAACCTGGGAGGAGACGGGTGCTTTACCTGGAGTGAGTTCCAAACCCTCCTCTACATGGCTGCAAACCTTGCCAATGAGAGACCCATAGATGCCAGAACTCAAAGCCGAGAGGACTGTGTGGAGTACATCAGCCCAAATTCTCTTCTGCTTGGGAGAACAGGACCTAGAGGAGACCTCGGAAGTTTCGACTTTGATGGCTACCCCTACAAAAGGCTAAGAGCAATTCAAACAGAAGTTGACCGGTTCTGGAGGAAGTGGAGTCAGTTGGCGGGGCCCAATCTATTCATCAGGAGCAAGTGGCACACGACACACAGAAATGTAGCCACAGGGGACATTGTCTGGCTTGCCGACCAAAATGCACTGAGGAGTCAGTACAAACTGGCCAGAGTCATCCGCGTCAATCCTGACAAGAAGGGCGTCGTCAGAGATGTTCATGTCCGAACCATCCCCAGCTATCCAGTCTCGACCATGAAATCTGATCAGAGGTCAACAAGAAAACTGGAGACCAAAATCCCCTCTACAGTTCTGCACAGGGATGTACGACGGGTCATTGTTCTAATACCTGTTGAGGAACAAAAGAACACCATCAAGGAAAGAGAAAACATCACACACTGACCATCCACAACTCTTGTGACCTCTCTGAGTTTCACAACCGAGAGGTCAAGTGGGAGGTGTCACGCCAACTGACAAAAAAGCACAACCAAAACATCAAAAAAACCTTTCATTCACTTTCACAAACAAAACAAGTCTTCAGCCGGACCTACAGGGGCCAGTAAATCATCTCAACAACACCGGCAAAGCACTCCAACCGACTTCCAGTCAAGAGGAGGAACTTCCTGTTAGACGGCCATCTTAACCATCAGTTCAACACATGCTGTGGGAGACAAAGGAGGAAATTTTGTTGAGAGCAAAAGCTTAAAGAAACAAACCAAACCAAGAAAACTAAAATCCCTCAGTCCACCGTCAAACGCAACTGGTAGGAGATTTGACTTTCTTAAATTACTCACCTGTTGTTGTGGAATGGATGAACTTGTGCTCAACTATGTGCTCCACATGTGCACATGTAAAATGTTTGGCCTCATTTGGCATCTGACTTAGTTTGTTTAATGGTAGTGACTTTCAGTTGATTATTTCCACTTGATTTGTTGTCTGCCTACAGTAGTTTGTAGTATGCACTTTAAGTTTGACAAAGCAGTTTTTTAATGGCTCAAGCCTGTCCAATTGTTTGGAGCAGCAAAGCTGATGCTTTATTTGAATTTTGCTTTTGTTTAACACTCTACTGGAGTTACTTATTTGCTTGAGTTAAATATTGAAAAAAAAATGTGTTTGTTTATTTGTGATTAAGGTTAAATCTTAAAGGTTTGGTAGCACATGCTGACTTAATGCTAAGGCATTGCTAGTTTGGTGCATTCAAAGTTAGTTGTAATTAGTAATAGTACTTACTGCATGGATTTTATTTGACATTTTAATGATTTTGTGTTTGTTAAACTTGAAATAACGCAATGTCTTGTTATTCTTGTGTTCAAGGTTTTCAACCTGCTGAATGATTGAATGACCCCTTCATCAACAAAACAAAGTTCAATAAAAACACAAAAAGGGGAAATCCTTGTCAAGAGTTGTTCCTTGCGTGACCAAGCTCTTTCAAGTGGAGCATTAACTGAGGGATCAAAATCAAAACCGCCAAAACTTGACAGTAACAGTCTATGGTTGTAGTTCAGTAACAGTCTATGGCTGTACTTCAGTAACAGTCAATAGTTGTAGTTCAGTAACAGTCTATGGTTGTAGTTCAGTAACAGTCTATGGTTGTACTTCAGTAACAGTCAATAGTTGTAGTTCAGTAACAGTCTATAGTTGTAGTTCAGTAATGGTCTATAGTTATAGTTCAGTAACAGTCTATGGTTGTAGTTCAGTAATAGTCTATGGTTGTAGTTCAGTAATAGTCTATAGTTCAATAACAGTCTATAGTTGTAGTTCAGTAATAGTCGATAGTTGTAGTTCAGTAATAGTCTATACTTGTAGTTCAGTAATAGTCTATGGTTGTAGTTCAGTAACAGTCTATGGTTGTAGTTCAGTAATAGTCTATAATTGTAGTTTAGTAACAGTCTATGGTTGTAGTTCAGTAATAGTCTATGGTTGTACTTCAGTAATAGTCTATGGTTGTAGTTCAGTAATAGTCTATAGTTCAGTAACAGTCTATAGTTGTAGTTCAGTAACAGTCTATGGTTCTAGTTCAGTAATAGTCTATGGTTGTAGTTCAGTAACAGTCTATGGTTGTAGTTCAGTAATAGTCTATAGATGTAGTTCAGTAACAGTCTATAGTTGTAGTTCAGTAATAGTCTATAATTGTAGTTTAGTAACAGTCTATGGTTGTAGTTCAGTAATAGTCTATGGTTGTAGTTCAGTAATAGTCTATAGATGTAGTTCAGTAACAGTCTATAGTTGTAGTTCAGTAATAGTCTATAATTGTGGTTTAGTAACAGTCTATGGTTGTAGTTCAGTAATAGTCTATGGTTGTAGTTCAGTAATAGTCTATGGTTGTACTTCAGTAATAGTCTATGGTTGTAGTTCAGTAATAGTCTATAGTTCAGTAACAGTCTATAGTTGTAGTTCAGTAATAGTCTATAATTGTAGTTTAGTAACAGTCTATGGTTGTAGTTCAGTAATAGTCTATGGTTGTAGTTCAGTAATAGTCTATAGTTCAGTAACAGTCTATAGTTGTAGTTCAGTAACAGTCTATGGTTCTAGTTCAGTAATAGTCTATGGTTGTAGTTCAGTAATAGTCTATAGTTCAATAACAGTCTATAGTTGTAGTTCAGTAACAGTCTATAGTTGTAGTTCAGTAATAGTCTATGGTTGTAGTTAAGTAATAGTCTATGGTTGTAGTTCAGTAATAGTCTATAATTGTAGTTTAGTAACAGTCTATGGTTGTAGTTCAGTAACAGTCTATGGTTGTAGTTCAGTAATAGTCTATGGTTGTAGTTCAGTAATAGTCTATAGTTCAATAACAGTCTATAGTTGTAGTTCAGTAACAGTCTATAGTTGTAGTTCAGTAATAGTCTATAGATGTAGTTCAGTAATAGTCTATAATTGTAGTTTAGTAACAGTCTATGGTTGTAGTTCAGTAATAGTCTATGGTTGTAGTTCAGTAATAGTCTATAGATGTAGTTCAGTAACAGTCTATAGTTGTAGTTCAGTAATAGTCTATAATTGTAGTTTAGTAACAGTCTATGGTTGTAGTTCAGTAATAGTCTATGGTTGTAGTTCAGTAATAGTCTATAGATGTAGTTCAGTAACAGTCTATAGTTGTAGTTCAGTAATAGTCTATAATTGTGGTTTAGTAACAGTCTATGGTTGTAGTTCAGTAATAGTCTATGGTTGTACTTCAGTAATAGTCTATGGTTGTAGTTCAGTAATAGTCTATAGTTCAGTAACAGTCTATAGTTGTAGTTCAGTAACAGTCTATGGTTCTAGTTCAGTAATAGTCTATGGTTGTAGTTCAGAAACAGTCTATGGTTGTAGTTAAGTAATAGTCTATAGATGTAGTTAAGTAATAGTCTATAGATGTAGTTCAGTAACAGTCTATAGTTGTAGTTCAGTAATAGTCTATAATTGTAGTTTAGTAACAGTCTATGGTTGTAGTTCAGTAATAGTCTATGGTTGTAGTTCAGTAATAGTCTATAGTTCAATAACAGTCTATAGTTGTAGTTCAGTAACAGTCTATAGTTGTAGTTCAGTAATAGTCTATGGTTGTAGTTCAGTAACAGTCTATGGTTGTAGTTCAGTAATAGTCTATAGATGTAGTTCAGTAACAGTCTATAGTTGTAGTTCAGTAATAGTCTATAATTGTAGTTTAGTAACAGTCTATGGTTGTAGTTCAGTAATAGTCTATGGTTGTAGTTCAGTAATAGTCTATAGATGTAGTTCAGTAACAGTCTATAGTTGTAGTTCAGTAATAGTCTATAATTGTAGTTCAGTAACAGTCTATAGTTGTAGTTCAGTAATAGTCTATAATTGTAGTTTAGTAACAGTCTATGGTTGTAGTTCAGTAATAGTCTATGGTTGTACTTCAGTAATAGTCTATGGTTGTAGTTCAGTAATAGTCTATAGTTCAGTAACAGTCTATAGTTGTAGTTCAGTAACAGTCTATGGTTCTAGTTCAGTAATAGTCTATGGTTGTAGTTCAGTAATAGTCTATAGTTCAATAACAGTCTATAGTTGTAGTTCAGTAACAGTCTATAGTTGTAGTTCAGTAATAGTCTATGGTTGTAGTTCAGTAACAGTCTATGGTTGTAGTTCAGTAATAGTCTATGGTTGTAGTTCAGTAACAGTCTATGGTTGTAGTTCAGTAATAGTCTATAGTTGTAGTTCAGTAACAGTCTATAGTTGTAATTCAGTAACAGTCTATAGTTGTAGTTCAGTAATAGTCTATAGTTGTAGTTCAGTAATAGTCTATAGTTGTAGTTAAGTAACAGTCTATGGTTGTACTTCAGTAACAGTCAATAGTTGTAGTTCAGTAACAGTCTATGGTTGTAGTTCAATAACAGTCTATGGTTGTACTTCAGTAACAGTCAATAGTTGTAGTTCAGTAATAGTCGATAGTTGTAGTTCAGTAATAGTCTATACTTGTAGTTCAGTAATAGTCTATAGTTGTAGTTCAATAAAAGTCTATAGTTGTAGTTCAGTAATAGTCTATAGTTGTACTTCAGTAACAGTCAATAGTTGTAGTTCAGTAACAGTCTATGGTTGTAGTTCAGTAACAGTCTATGGTTGTACTTCAGTAATAGTCAATAGTTGTAGTTCAGTAACAGTCAATAGTTGTAGTTCAGTAATAGTCGATAGTTGTAGTTCAGTAATAGTCTATACTTGTAGTTCAGTAATAGTCTATAGTTGTAGTTCAATAAAAGTCTATAGTTGTAGTTCAGTAATAGTCTATAGTTGTACTTCAGTAACAGTCAATAGTTGTAGTTCAGTAACAGTCTATGGTTGTAGTTCAGTAACAGTCTATGGTTATACTTCAGTAACAGTCTATAGTTGTAGTTCAGTAACAGTCTATAGTTGTAGTTCAGTAACAGTCTATAGTTGTAGTTCAGTAACAGTCTATGGTTGTAGTTCAGTAATAGTCTATGGTTGTAGTTCAGTAATAGTCTATGGTTGTAGTTCAGTAACAGTCTATAGTTCAGTAACAGTCTATGGTTGTAGTTCAGTAATAGTCTATGGTTGTAGTTCAGCAATAGTCTATGGTTGTAGTTCAGTAATAGTCTATAGTTGTAGTTCAGTAACAGTCTATGGTTGTAGTTCAGTAACAGTCTATGGTTGTACTTCAGTAACAGTCTATGGTTGTAGTTCAGTAATAGTCTATGGTTGTAGTTCAGAAACAGTCTATGGTTGTAGTTCAGTAATAGTCTATAGATGTAGTTCAGTAACAGTCTATAGTTGTAGTTCAGTAATAGTCTATAGTTGTAGTTCAGTAACAGTCTATAGTTGTAGTTCAGTAATAGTCTATGGTTGTAGTTAAGTAATAGTCTATGGTTGTAGTTCAGTAATAGTCTATAATTGTAGTTTAGTAACAGTCTATGGTTGTAGTTCAGTAACAGTCTATGGTTGTAGTTCAGTAATAGTCTATGGTTGTAGTTCAGTAATAGTCTATAGTTCAATAACAGTCTATAGTTGTAGTTCAGTAACAGTCTATAGTTGTAGTTCAGTAATAGTCTATGGTTGTAGTTCAGTAACAGTCTATGGTTGTAGTTCAGTAATAGTCTATAGATGTAGTTCAGTAACAGTCTATAGTTGTAGTTCAGTAATAGTCTATGGTTGTAGTTCAGTAACAGTCTATGGTTGTAGTTCAGTAATAGTCTATAGATGTAGTTCAGTAACAGTCAATAGTTGTAGTTCAGTAACAGTCTATGGTTGTAGTTCAGTAACAGTCTATGGTTATACTTCAGTAACAGTCTATAGTTGTAGTTCAGTAACAGTCTATAGTTGTAGTTCAGTAACAGTCTATAGTTGTAGTTCAGTAACAGTCTATGGTTGTAGTTCAGTAATAGTCTATGGTTGTAGTTCAGTAATAGTCTATGGTTGTAGTTCAGTAACAGTCTATAGTTCAGTAACAGTCTATGGTTGTAGTTCAGTAATAGTCTATGGTTGTAGTTCAGCAATAGTCTATGGTTGTAGTTCAGTAATAGTCTATAGTTGTAGTTCAGTAACAGTCTATGGTTGTAGTTCAGTAACAGTCTATGGTTGTACTTCAGTAACAGTCTATGGTTGTAGTTCAGTAATAGTCTATGGTTGTAGTTCAGAAACAGTCTAT
The DNA here is from genome assembly GCA_030544235.1 of Lepturacanthus savala. Taxonomy (NCBI): domain Eukaryota; kingdom Metazoa; phylum Chordata; class Actinopteri; order Scombriformes; family Trichiuridae; genus Lepturacanthus; species Lepturacanthus savala. The sequence goes on from CM060464.1 coordinate 36,590,323, forward strand.
GGTTGTAGTTCAGTAATAGTCTATAGATGTAGTTCAGTAACAGTCTATAGTTGTAGTTCAGTAATAGTCTATAGTTGTAGTTCAGTAACAGTCTATAGTTGTAGTTCAGTAATAGTCTATGGTTGTAGTTAAGTAATAGTCTATGGTTGTAGTTCAGTAATAGTCTATAATTGTAGTTTAGTAACAGTCTATGGTTGTAGTTCAGTAACAGTCTATGGTTGTAGTTCAGTAATAGTCTATGGTTGTAGTTCAGTAATAGTCTATAGTTCAATAACAGTCTATAGTTGTAGTTCAGTAACAGTCTATAGTTGTAGTTCAGTAATAGTCTATGGTTGTAGTTCAGTAACAGTCTATGGTTGTAGTTCAGTAATAGTCTATAGATGTAGTTCAGTAACAGTCTATAGTTGTAGTTCAGTAATAGTCTATAATTGTAGTTTAGTAACAGTCTATGGTTGTAGTTCAGTAATAGTCTATGGTTGTAGTTCAGTAATAGTCTATAGATGTAGTTCAGTAACAGTCTATAGTTGTAGTTCAGTAATAGTCTATAATTGTGGTTTAGTAACAGTCTATGGTTGTAGTTCAGTAATAGTCTATGGTTGTACTTCAGTAATAGTCTATGGTTGTAGTTCAGTAATAGTCTATAGTTCAGTAACAGTCTATAGTTGTAGTTCAGTAACAGTCTATGGTTCTAGTTCAGTAATAGTCTATGGTTGTAGTTCAGAAACAGTCTATGGTTGTAGTTAAGTAATAGTCTATAGATGTAGTTCAGTAACAGTCTATAGTTGTAGTTCAGTAATAGTCTATAATTGTAGTTTAGTAACAGTCTATGGTTGTAGTTCAGTAATAGTCTATGGTTGTAGTTCAGTAATAGTCTATAGTTCAATAACAGTCTATAGTTGTAGTTCAGTAACAGTCTATAGTTGTAGTTCAGTAATAGTCTATGGTTGTAGTTCAGTAACAGTCTATGGTTGTAGTTCAGTAATAGTCTATAGATGTAGTTCAGTAACAGTCTATAGTTGTAGTTCAGTAATAGTCTATAATTGTAGTTTAGTAACAGTCTATGGTTGTAGTTCAGTAATAGTCTATGGTTGTAGTTCAGTAATAGTCTATAGATGTAGTTCAGTAACAGTCTATAGTTGTAGTTCAGTAATAGTCTATAATTGTAGTTTAGTAACAGTCTATGGTTGTAGTTCAGTAATAGTCTATGGTTGTAGTTCAGTAATAGTCTATAATTCAGTAACAGTCTATGGTTCTAGTTCAGTAATAGTCTATGGTTGTAGTTCAGTAATAGTGTATAGTTGTAGTTCAGTAATAGTCTATGGTTGGAGTTCAGTAACAGTCTATAGATGTAGTTCAGTAACAGTCTATAGTTGTAGTTCAGTAACAGTCTATGGTTGTAGTTCAGTAATAGTCTGAATGTTTTCCATTCATTTATGGCCGTAGTGAAAGATGCAATGAAGCCGTTGGTTTGTTGGGAATATTATGTTATATTATTATTATCCAGTTATTAAATATCCAGTAGCCAGTTCCGAGACATTATAGATCCTCTATAATTAAAGGTGTTTTAATTATCAATTATTTAATAATTGAGCATAAACTCAAGTTTTTAAGATGACTCAGAACAATAAAGTTTTTAAAACGCATTTTCCACATGATCTTAAAGGTTTTATAAATGTTATTAAAAGAGTACCATTCAAAATGACACTACATGAACTGATTAGCCACGATATGAGGTGACTGGCCACAGACCTCACTGGTTAAATGTTACCTCTTTACTTCAGAAATAAATTATAAAAAAGACCAGAGGTCAGTACCTCTCTTGCTTTACAACAATGGAAGATGTGATCAGACCCATCTGGACATTCAGATGCTACCTAATTATTTCTCTTGCAACTTTTTTCAATATATTCTTCCTGAAATTTTCTTTTTCAGTTTTCTGTTTCTTGTGAGTATAATTTTTGTACATGTTACAGTCTTTCTGGTGCTTTTCTGGTTAATAATTATGGACACTGATTCATCACATGGGAAAACATGAATCACACAGTTTTACCCCATATTCTCTGTTTCTCAGTCCTACCGCAGTGTTTTCTTCTGGAGATGGAAAGGGTTTGGTCAAAATCCACAAACGTGTCTCCCCCTTCTCCGAGCTATGGAGACACATGGAGATAAAGAAGTTGATGCTTTTCATGGCTGGATTCACCACGCCAGGTGATATTTCCCCTGGTGCTTGGACATGGAAATAATTGCTTGTGATGTGGTTGAGGAGCTGAGGCCAGACAGAAACCGAAGAGAGAATACAATGTTTTGTTTTTGTTTTTACTGTAACTGTAGAGAGTGAATTCTTCTGTTGTGTGTGCAGCTTTGTGGTGGTTGAGATGTGCACTGCCTACATTGATTTTGTGGGAAATAGGAAATATGTCTGTTACAGTGTATTTAGCAAGTGGAAAAAACTGTAATGAAAAAAATAAGATGTGCTTCAATTGAATTTTCTTTAGTATTTTTTTACTGGTTCATGATTTTAGATTTAAATAATTAATTAAGCCACAATATCTTTTTCAAAATTTTTCAGTATTCAACAATAAAAATATGATGTCATATCAACATTTTTACATTATTTGACTGCATTTTAAAAACAAATAAAAAAAATAAAGCAACTGATTGCATCAATCTTTTTGAGTTCTAACAACTTGTAATGAAAGTATTGGGGTGTTCACACTGGACAAAAATTTGTGTGACAGCGCGACACGATTACATGTTAATTCAATGGGAAGACGTGATTTTTCGCAACGTGATGGACGCGAAAAAATAGCGCTTCGCGACACGAAATTCACCTGTCACGTCAAGTTGAAAATATTGAACTTTTCAGGTGAATTCGCAGGACGATGTAGCATGACAATCAATCAGCGTTGAGATTCGCTCCACGTCTCCATGACAACGAGAAATTCACTTATAGCCAGTCTTTTACTTTTCAACGGACTTCAACGGACAACTGAGCCGCGTAGTCCAGGCAGAGCTCCAGTAGAAACCAGCAGAGCTCTGTGCACCTCCAGACAATGTCATGTACCCAGAAATAATGGTGGAGCTTCGGACTTTCAGAGCTGTACAACGCAGTGACAGTGGTGATCACACACACACGGATGATGAGAGAAAACATAACAGACAGGGACGCGATGACGCAATCTGGTGAATTTTTGCAAAACAGCGCGACAAATTTTAATTTGTCACATGTCAATTGAGTCCGGTGTGAACACTCTTTATGTACATAAATATTATTCTAATGTTTTAAAGTTGAACTGTTTGAAAAAAAAATTCATAAGATCTTGTAAAAGTTTCTATAGATTAAATTTTATTTAGTATTTCATTGTTATTTTTTTACTTATTAAGTTTAAATTACATGAAGTTGACATTACTACTAACATTATTATATCAACATGATTATTTTAACATAAAAGCTTTTAAATCAATGTTACTCTTCCGAGTGCTGGTGTCCTGACTAATGTGGGAAGATGTTTTAAGTAAAAATATTGACGTTTATCTAAGATGTGTGTTCAAGGGGTTTAAAAGTAGGCAACTGGACTTTTTCTTTGAGCTTGAAGATGTTTCACCTTTCATCCGAAAGTCTTCTTCAGTTCTAGCCTGATGATGGAAACCAGGAGCTATATCTCTGGATCACAGAGGGTGGAGCTATAGACCACACCCCTCATTCCATAACAAAGGGTCACATAGGTCACCCTTCAAGGTGTGAATTTGGATGAGACTCGTTGTGGTAACGACTCTCATTCCAATTCAAGGTGTGACTAAGATGTGTGTGTATAGCAGAGGAATGTGTGATGTAGTAAATTAATTCCTAGTAAACTAGTAAATTCCACTCGTAGATAAAAATAAAATAACTGCATGGTGGCAGCGCTACTAATAAAAACATTAAATAAGAACCCATGTCTTACCTGGAATTAGGCTGCATGGGTCTATGTTAGATAATTTACACGTAAATTTGATAAAATAAAAGGTTCATTTATTAAAAAAGAACACTTACATTACGGTATGGATACAGATCATTGAGGACATTAACAAAAGGGAACTTACTGGTTTACACAAAGTTTAACATCCTTTAAAAATAAATTAAAAAATCCTCCAATTCTGTTCTGATCGCCCTCTCATCTGATGAGCTAAACAGTGTCATCTGTATATTGTTGTGTTCAATTAGGCATTCAAACCATTGCTTCTAATAAGAGCCCAGGACTGTATTAGAGACTGGTCTTTATTTACCTGCCAACAGCCAGACCAGACAATGTTAGAGACCCAGCCACTAATGGAATACTGGTCTATATTAGAGAATTTATGGTAACACAGTTTGTCATGAGTTCAAAATAATACAGATCTTCAACAACTGATTTTTTAAAATAAAATATGTTTTAGATACAGCCACAGGCTTTAAAGATTTTTTTAACCTTTATGTAGTGAACCGTTTCAAAAATTAAATTGTCTCAATTAAATTTTCTTTATTCCAAATTACAAAACAATTAAGTTGATTAAAGCGTCTAAATCAATAAGTTATATCTGAGTGCTAGTGGTGGTCCTCAGTATTTTTTACAGTGTATTAGCAGGTGCATTGGAAATGTTGTTAATATAAAATAATGATAATAATAATTATTATTAATTAATTTTAAGTGAATATGAGTGATAATTTGCAGTGATTATTGCAGGATGTGTGTGTGTGTCCTGATCTGGTTAACAAGGTGTTCGGGGAATTAATTCTCTTGTTCCTGTCATCTTAAAATCACACTGATCCCTCTCATTAAGACTCTTGTTGATTAAAATTTACAGCTTTATGACTCATGAATAAAGTGTTTGACTTTTTAATAATTCTGCACTAAAGACTTTCTATTTAATAAAAAAGCAATTATCCTGTACAACTTTAACAAGCTTGTTGATCCCAGTAATTTATTATGAATTCGAGGAGGAGACTTCCAGGGAAATACAGAGAAAGTCCTGACTCAGCCTCCTCTAAACTACATTTATTTAAAAATGCATGAATTATGGTTATAAAAGCAGGGTGATTTTCATATTCTGCTCTGTGGTGAGTAGATACACTCTCATTCAGCTGATAAAGCTTCGCTGTTGGATGATAAGAGTTAGCAGAGATATGCGGCTAAATGCAACTCATCCCCTCTGCAGCGCTGCTCCTGCAACAATCTGTGTTTCTAATGTAAATCTGCATTATGTAAACTCACAGAGGAAACGTCTGCATTCATTAATCTTCCCATTAGCATGGCAGTTATTAATTTTACACTTAAAGGTTTACAAAGGCAGATTTTTTTATGTAAAAACACCACGTATTTATCAGCCAGAACCAGGAGGTGAGATAACGGCTCCGTGCGTAACCACAGAGTAAAGGAGCAAACCAGAGAGTTTTTAAAGGTGCTTTTATCTCCTCTTAGATTTGAACATTTAAAGGGGCAATTTACTGACTTTAGAAATAAAGACTTTAAGCCTCCATTGCATGAAATATTACTTAGATATAGTAAAAAAATGTTTTGAATATTTTAATCACTAAAATTACCTGGATAATAGATGTAAGAAAAATCCATTAGGTTGTATGCACTAGGAATTTTACATATTGTTTGTATCATATTTGTATCGTATCGTTCATATCATATGACATGGACTGCATTTGTATAGTGACTTTCTAGTGTCTTTGAGCAACCCACCCATTCACACACTGATGGTGGTGACTATACAAATCGGGGTTAAGTATCTGGCCCAGAACACATTGTCATGTATGACATAGCATATTAGAAAAATCTTATCGCATCAAAATTTAATCAGTATTAGTTGTAAAAAATGAATTGAAATAAAGTTTTCCTATCCTAGATAGTGAGTTAAATTTTCCAAAATTCTGAATAAAAGACAACCTTTCGTTATGAGACATGTCAAAGGTCCATGAGCAAACAGGATATCCTGGTCATGTGACCTTATAAATGGTATGTCCTTCAAAATAAAAGCCCCGTTTTCACACCTAACTGTATTTTTTTTATTTATTTATTTATTTTTTTAATCACAGCTTTTAAAAAAAATCAAGATAAAGTCTTTGTTGCCATATGGCAACACTATGCAATATAGGATTAATTGTCATTAAAGCTGCAATAATTAATGGGTTAATTGTCAACTATCACATTAATCACCAACTGTTTTGAGATAATTGTTCATCAGAATCATTTTTATTCATATTTAAGAATAAAAATGTCCAAATTCTCTGGTTCCAGCTTCTCTTCTCTGATTATTTCCTGGATTCTTTAGTTTCTATAATAGTAAACTGATGATCTTTGGGTTGTGGACAAAAAAAGATATTTTAACTTTGTCGCAGAAATGACAAAATCTGGCTCTTGTGTATTCATCACAGACTCATCTGACTGCTTCAGAATTTGTTGCTGTTTATTATCAAATATTCTTTCAAAAATGGCACAAAAAATGCTGCTTCTGACATTTCTGACACTGGTGATTCACAGAAAGATGAAATCTGACCACTAGATGGCACTACACCTGTGTAGAGTAAACTGGTTAACCATGACTAAAGTCTAGTTTATTCTTCTGCTACATAGCTACAGCATCAGACCTTGTTCATTCTTAGTTCTGTGTAAAGGGAACGTGTTGGTCTGATGAATCAATGCGTCCTCTTCACAGTAGCAACCGTACACCAGGTAAAAAAAACTAAAGAAATGCTTTTATTGCAAATGATGAAGTGCAGGCGAGAGAAAAAAAAACAAAAAAAACAGCCAACATCCATTTTCCCTTAAATAACACATATTCCAGACTGTATGTACACAACTTTCTTTTCTTTCACCTGTTTTTTGTACCAGACCTTTGCCATTTCTGGAGGTGACTTGTTGACCACCACAGCTGAACTGACCAATTACAGCCCTGGAGTAGCTGAACTGACCAATCACAGCCCTGGAGGGTGACGTAGACGTCAGTCAGGATTTATTGGAGGTGAAGGTGGAGGTGTTAGCTTAGGACGTAGCTACATAGCAGAAGTAGAAACTAGGCTTAAGGTATATGCAACAAATACATGGTATAGATGTTGGATATATTCTCAGAAGGTGTAACTATTAAACAGAAATCCATCAAGTGGTTGGCATTTAGTACAAATTAGCTCAATGACGTGTTCTCTGTTATTGATGGCTACTGTCAGGACGGTTGTGTCACCATGACATGGACTACCGCAACCGACTCTGGAAATTTCACACATGATTCCCACCGTACCTCTGTTCAAGTTTGTTTAATTGGCCCCAACGACCAATAATCTGAGGATGAGCTGAGCATTTGTGAACAGAAACCAGTGAACAGCAAAGATTTGTCATCCTGTAGGTGACATTAAAGCAGTAGTTCAGACAACATTAAATGTCTTTGTTCAACATTTTATTGCTGATCATATTGCACGTGTTGTTTTCATCTTTACTTTTTGACTAAGGTAGGACAGCTCCTGGTGTCTCTTTTGGCTGCCACAGCTGAATAGGATAATGTTTTATGACATGCTCCCACCTTTGCTTTCACATGTTCTCAGCTGGTTTTTAATCTGTTCTGACGAGTCATGAAGACTCCTCACTAAGGTCACATGGTCTGCTGGAGCCAATCCCAGCGCATTACAGGTGATAGGCAGGGATACACCCCAGATGGTCTCCAGTCTATCATGGAACACACACACCATTCACTCACACACTCACACCTATAGTGATTTGCAGTCTCCAATTAACCTCAGCATGTGTTTGGACTGTGGGAGGAAGCTGCAGAACCTGGAGAAAACCCACCAGACACACAGAGAACATGAAACTCCACAGGTATAGAGGTATGAGCAGGTATAGAAGATGACTGAATGAATCATTAATCACAAATAGACATGGAAAAGGTATATTTGTTTTTGTGTTATTCTCCCTCGTGTTACCCTGGAACTCCGGTACAGGAACACCAGGCCAGCCACACCTTAAAGTGGTTTGAAATTAACCTGCTTGGAGACACATGGACAGGATTCTGATTTATTAACTTTTGGCTGGGGCGGAAGAATTCGCCCAGCCTGCTAACTGCCTACCTCCTAAGGATTTCCCTCTACCTTAACACCTGCACCCCTATTGCCTGATAATAGAAATACCTGGTGAAAACCCCTTAGTTAACGACAGCTTCTTCCTAAATGGTAACAGTTGTTATAATTGCTGGTAATTAATTTAAACAATAAGTATACTTTTATTGTTAAGGGAATATTAATTTCAGAGTCTAGATCAACCTACAAGAGCCTTCATCTATGGACTTGACTTAGGCACAGAACTGATTGTTTTTACGTCAATGAGGAGAGGCCTGTAACCCTTTGAAAACATCCAAGTAATCAAACAATACAACTAGTAGACTTTTACTTTAAATGCAGAAAGAGTGCTTTATTCAAGATATGCAAGAGCTCAATGCAAAAATAAAATAAGTGAAAAGGGTTATAAAATCAAAAAAATCAATCAACAAAAATCTCTCTTTCCCTAACCTATCTCTAAATTCCCTAACCTGTACTACTCACAAATCCCCTTGATCTGGAAGACAGCTTTGTCAGAGTTGGAGTAATCTTCGTAGATGTTTGAAGAAAAGTTTGAGTTTAGAGTCTTTGGAATGAGCTCCAGCTCATAACCAGATCTGGATCTGGATAAAAAATGCTAATGGCTAAAGGCCATTAGCCTGTTGCTTTGTAACATAAAAAGAATCTTCAGATTTTCTTTGTCGATATAGCTTCTTTGCTCAGAGTGTCGCAGTGTCCCCATGCAACCCAAAAAGAACTCCTTTGGACTAAAAATCTAGGGTTTATATACTCTTCTAGCTGTCCCTTATTTGGTCAAACACAACTTTATTGGTGGATAAGAACTGCTGTGGAAAGCACCCTTTTTACCAACAGAGTGACGTCTTGGCTAGCTTTTGTCAAATCATCAGAACAGGACCAAATGGTCACCCCTTATTAGGCACGTCGGTTCATGGCGGCAAAACTAAAGCAGTCGGCATAAATAAGTTTCCAGTATTACGCAATTTGCATAACAACAATAAGGTTCCGAGCCTCCTGTTAAACACGCCGTCTGTATCTGCTGGAAAGTGCTTCCTCTGCAATTCTCACACTCGTGATCTATCTTTTATACATTCAACATTTTAATCACACTTTTATTACATTTGATACTTCATAACTTCATTCTCATTACATGTTCATATCTTATTAGTACTTATTAATCATTTGTTTGTCTTATCATTAGCTTAGTTACAATGGTTATACAAAATAAATCATAAATCCTACTACTTTATACTTGTTCCTCTTTCTCAAGGCCTTTAACATTTAACACATTTCTCAAATGTTAGATTTTACCAAAATCTTACACAAACAGAATCTATGGTGTTAAAATGTCAACGGTCTTTATCTCTTTTTCTTTAACCTTACGTTTTATCATAACAGACAATGATTTCAATAATACCTTTATATACTCACAATGCACTTAAACTTTTCAATCACCCTCCTGGCCTCTTCTTACTGTATGGTTCTTCTCAGCCTCCAGCTCCGTATTTTGGCAGGTTTTGGTAGCTTGTCCCTTCCTTTCTCGACCCTCTCGACCGATGTTGAAACCTCACTCATGTCCGGAATGGGAGACATTGACTTCCATGCGTCGACGTCGAACACTTCTTCTATTTTTACCGTCTCAGGTGCCGGGGGGGGTCTTCATGACTGTAGTTAATCTTGGTTGGTCTTCGTCTTCAGATTCATCAATTCATTTCAATTTCAGGATATCTCATTTCTCTCATTGGACTCGGGTTTATTTCAGGGCCCAATCTGTTCATAATACTTGGTTTGAACACCAGAGGGTGTTCGACCTCTGGTGTTAGTACAGGCATTTCAGGTTCTGGCAGAGGTCTGGCCTCTGTTGCTGACCTTCTTGCTCTTCTTTGTACCCATTGGCGGATGTAAGGCCTTACATTTGAGCTTGAACGAGGCCTTTTCATGGCTTCTTGATGAAATGTTCTGAACTCATGGGGCCTTCTGTCACCTCTGTTCCCTCCTCTGTAGTGACCCCTGTGGTGACCTCTTTGCCAAAAGGCATTTATTTTGTTACCATAGACGTCCGGATTTGCGCCTCTAGCGACACTAACGATTTACCAAAACAGTGGCCAAATTCATCTGATTTCACCCTATATATATATTATAGCTCCCTTTTCACTCGGTAGGTCAGTATATTATATATATATATATATATACATATATATATATATATATATATATATATATATATATATATATATATATACATATATATATATATATATATATATATATATACATATATATATATATATATATATATATATATATACATATATATATATATATATATATATATGTGTGGCAGTGGACGAGTCAGTGACGTTTGTAGCTCGCAGCAAAGACACGGATATAAATTAGACACAGATATAAATTAGAGCTGCAGTACTATACTGTTAAATGATAATAATCAATTATTTGTTTGTTTGTTTGTTGTTTATTTGTTTGACTCATTAAATGGTGTAAAATGTGGATCAGTGTTTCCAAAGCTGAAGATTCAACCTAAAATGTCTTTTTTTGTCCACAACCCAAAGATTTCAGAAACCAGGAAATAAAGAAGCTGGAACCAGAGAATTTAGACATTTTCTTCTGAAAAATGACTCAAATCCATTAATCAATTATCTTAGTTGGAGATTAATGTGATAGTTACCAACTAATGGATTTATGTGATTTGTAGTGCTAAAGAATAACAGAGTAACAGAGAATTACAGAGACTACGTTGGCAATAAATTTTGATTAATCAACTAATGACTGCAGCTTTAATCAAGATCATGTTTTCTCATCTGAAACAGTCATATCTGATGAATGTCAGTTGAGTTATTTTAGTTCTTTTTCATCTCCGCTTCCTCTCTTTTTTTCCGGTAGTTGTGTCGGCAGCAGCTTCACCTCAGCTTCTGTTTGATTAAATCATAACTGTGGAGGAACAACAGGTCCCGCAGAGTCAGGAGCAGAATTATGAACCTCAGCTGTCAGGACGACTCGTCTCTCCACAGGCCTGCAGCGAGACACCCGGCCAAGACGGACGCCCCCGGCCAAGACGGACGCCCCCGGCCAAGACGGACGCCCCCGGCCAAGACGGACGCCCCCGTCCAGCGTGTGTGTATGTGTGTGTGTGGAGGCGGGACAGCCTGGATGAAGCCATCCATCCCTGAAGGTGTCGGGGGGAGCTGCCGGTTACTCCCCGTTGTCCTCAAGAATCACAGACACAGAGCGCTAAATTACTTTCTGCAACATAGAAAACCAGGAAAACTCCAAACTCATCAGAAGTTACATTTATTTATAAATTACATTTATTCTGCAGTGATCAGACTTTTAAACTCACACACGTCTCACTTTTGTGTCCTTTAAACAGGACGAGGGCTGACGGAGTGTGACCACAACTGTTGAAGCTGAACAAATGTGTTCCACAACATAAAACATATTCAACTTTTTTAAAAACTTTTGTTTTATTTAACTCTGTTTCGACTATTTCAGCAACTCTATTAACAGTCTGAACCTGTAGCACTTTCTGCTTCTGTGAAACATTAAATGAAACATGCAGAATATTTTGATGAGATGTCACCGTTCTGAGCTCAGATTAGTATATGTTTCCTGATTGATGAGTTCAGGAATACTTGGAAACTGGAAATTTCATTCATTCATTTTCGATACCCACTTATTCCTCATTAGGGTCACATGGTCTGCTGGAGCCAATCCCAGTGCATTACAGGCGAGAGGCAGGATCCACCCCAGATAGTCTCAAGTCTATCATGGAGCACACACACCATTCACTCACAAATTCACCACTATGGTGATTCAGAGTCTCCAGTTATCCTCAGCATGTTTTTGGACTGTGGGAGGAAGCTGGAGAAAACCCACTAGACACAGAGAGAACATAAAACTCCACAATGACTCAGACCAAGAACTGGAACCTGGACCTTCTTGGTGTCAAGCCAATGACATCTAAGGACAATTTAGAGTTTCCAATTAACGTCCCACGCAGACACAGGGAGAACATGTGTTACGACCAGCTCGGTAGATGGGAAAGGGCAGTACATAAATAACACAGGTCTTGTAAGGTTTAAGAAAAGTTCGCTTTAATTAACAAAAGAGCTTGTTTCCAGTACAAAATTAAGACAATTACTATGGGTGCAGGAGTAAAAATGAAACGCAAACTAAAAAAAGGACTCTCACAGAGTTATTCAAAATACCAAAATAAATCCTATTCCAAACAGAAACACTCAATCAAACTCAAAAAACACCCACTAATGAAGCTACAGGAACTAAGGAAAATGGAAACAACAAATGAAAACTAGTGCCGCGCAGGTCACACTTCACACACACATCCGAAACAGGTTTCAACAACGCAGGCACAAGAGCTCAGCTGGCTACAGCTGGCTGGGGAGTGTTGCGTCCACCGGCTTCTTATACAGCAGCTTGGGTTGATTGGCTGAGGGCGGGCGGTCATCTGTCCAATCAGGGTCCACCAGCACAGGTGCTCCTGATCTGTTGCTTGGCCCGGGGCAATGAGCACACACACACAGACATACTCCAAAACGGCCTCAGCCGTAACAACATGCAAATCCACACAGAAAGGTCCCAGACCAAGGACCAAGGAGGTCTTGATCCTGTGACCTTCTTGCTGTGAAGCAGCAGCGCTAACCCCTGCACCACTGTGTGGCCAACTGGAAATTTGAAGAATTTTTTTTTTATGTTCAGAGCTTATGGTTATGATAAGTGCGTATTTACAAACTTCTTCTGTTAAAGGTTTGTGTTTTTTATTAGGGAGTTATTCCTTGTATGATGTGAGTGTTTAAGGAGATGTTTTACTGTGAAGCCCTTTGAGGTGAATGTGTGATTTGTGATTTTAGACTGAACAAATAAAATCAACTTGACTACATTAATGAAGGAGAGTTATTATTATTATTATCATAATCATTATTATCATAATGATGCTTAGTATTTTTTCCAAATTAAATTAAATTTAATGCTTACTAATTTATTAACTCATGTTGGTTTTAGTACCATATATGGGAATGACTTGAATGTGAAACTAGGTGGTGGCCATACGTTTCCTTATGTGCTTTGGAGTGCTCCAAGTTGTTTATGTGTTGTTGCCTTTTTGTCTTTAAATTAAAAGATGCAGAAAGGCTTGTCCATGCATTTGTTGCATTTGTTACTTTCAGCACCAAAAATTATCTAAAGACTCTCCAGCTGATCCAGATGCTGCTGCACATACAGGAACCAGAAGAAGGATCATATCTCACTAGTATCAGCAATCAATCAATCAGAAATCAACAATATAATTAACACCCTCCTCCTCACCTACAAAGCTCTGAATGCTCAGGTCTGTCCTATCTGAAGGATCTCATAGTCCAGGATCATCCACTGAGAATGCTACGCTCCCTAAATGCAGCTAATTAGAGGTTCCCAGAACTTCTAAAATCTAAATGGTAGCAGAGCCTTCAACTATCAGGCTCCTCTCCTGTGGAATCATCTTGTTGTTTCAGTCCGAGGGGGCAGACACCCTTCCTACATTTAAGAACAGATTAAAAACTTATACTTATAACTCTACTTAGATTAGAAGCTTATATTTAGTGCTGCTCTGAATGGCCTTTTTCTTCATCTTTTTTTCCCAATTAAAGATTTTTTCATGATCTTTTTCCTTGTACGATGTGAGGGTCTAAAGCTGTGTTCACACCAGACACAGTTTTTTGCCGGAAGATGCAATTGACAAGGTTATGTGACGGGGTGAAAATCGCCTCTTCGCATGCATCACATCGAGTTGGAAATATTGAACTTTGCAGGTGAATTCTGGTGAAGCCGTGACAGCCTATCAGAGTTGAGATTCTACTGACGTCACCGTTGACAAAAATTATGTTTTTTTTTTTTTTTATCCTTATATAATTTTTAAATGCTATGCATTTTTCTGCCTATAATCATAAAAAAACAAACAAAAAAACAAACTAAAAATAGCATTATGGGACACTGACTAATCATTTACAGGACAAAACAGTCAGTCAGTCATTTTCTATACCTGCTTATTCCTCATTAGGGTCACATGGTCTGCTGGAGCCTATCCCAGCACGTTACGGCAAGAGGCAGGGATACACCCCAGATGGTTGCCAGCCAATCGTGGGGCACACACACCATTCACTCACAATTTAGAGTCTCCAATTAACCTCAGCATGTTTTTGGACTGTGGGAGGAAGCCGGAGTACCCGGTGAAAACCCACGCAGACACGGGGAGAACATGCAAACTCCACACAGAAAGGTCCCAGACCCAGGAGATCTTCAACCTGCGACCTTCTTGCTGTGAGGCAACAGTGCTATCCCCTGCGCCACCGTGTCACACAGGACAAATCAGTATATATACTCATTTAAAAAAAAAAAAAAAACTTTTGGGGATCAGGCTTCGATGGTTGTCTTTAAAAAGAAGAAGTAGAAGAAGAAGCAGCAGCAGCATTTGTGGTAAATGTGCAGCATTAGTGTGTGAAAACAATCTCCTCTCCACTTTTGTGTAGAACTGAGGGAAACTGATCAGCTTGGTCACTCTCAGAGATAAAAGACAGCGAGTGGATTTATTCTCCATCACCAGTCACTGCAGAGACATGAAATTAAAGCAGGTGAGTGAAAGCAGCAGGGGGCGTAGAAAAGATATCTGGGTTTTCTGAAATTTTGTGTTTATTTTGCAAGAATCATGCGACGTAGTAGGAAATATGCAGCATCGCAAACATTTGCTCATTCATGCGATCACAAAATAGCAAAAAGGAGCAAATATATATTTTATATAGTGAATATAATTTTCAGTGAAATGCACCAAATTGTTCACCTCAGCCAAGGGTAAAATCTTTTTTGCACCTTTTGTTCACATGTCTACTGTTTCCTAATGTGCAAACTGAAAGTTGATTTTTGTCACTGCTGCTGCTGCTGATGATGGTGATGATGATGATGAAGATGTTGATGATGATGATGATGATGATGATGAAGATGGTTTAGTGATTCAGAAACATTTATACAAAAACAGGTGTCCGTGCTGCTCCTCATCTTGTTTCACATGTTAGTGGCTCCATCAACACGGATGTTTCTCTAATCGCCTTTTCAGATGATTGATATATTGATTCTATTTTTAAATAGATGTGTAACAGCATTTCTTTCCTCCCTCACTCACAACTGCACAGATACATCGCCTGAATTTAAGTTTTTTGTTGAGTTTTTATTGAGTTTACTTATTTGAAAGCAAACATTTTGCATTTTTTCCAGATTAAAATGCCTAATAACCTGTTAAATATGTTGTGTACTGTCATCATATATTATTATTTCCAACAATTCCAGAACTTTTATGAATTCCTGTCCTCCTGTGAATTAGAGGATTTAGTATCAGATAGACAGAAAGATGGAGGAAGAACATGAATTATCATTCATGTCTCTCACTTGTTCACTCACAATGGAAAATACATAAAATATGTTTATTTTTTTTATTTTGAAATTACTTTTATTTCAAAAACTGAACAGATGCTCTCTGTTGTTGACTTCCTGTCAGCTGTGATCTGTTCAGCTTGATGAATTCTCTGTAAAGTAACGTGTGTGTTGGTCGTTCTCTCTCTGTTATGTCCTGGTCGTCTGTGTTTAAATGTTTTAACATGTGTTTATCCATCAATTCACCATCAGACACTTTGACCAACTTCATCACATTCATTGATCATGTTACAGAAGCTCCATATATCTGAGAGAATGTTACACAATCCTCTACTTTATGGCAGCAGCTGTTGATATAAAACCCTGCGTTTGTTAAAGCTTTGTTAAAGCTGTGCACATGTCAGTCTTATGATTGTCATGAATTAACTTTTTGTCCAGTTTTAAGCCATGTTTTATGCACAAAAATAATATAATAATAAATATTATAATAGAAAAATGGAAACATGGGCCACTTTAACTCATTTAAGCCTCTGAGCCTTTAAATCTTTTCATTCAGTCATTTTATACTTAAAATAATAAAAAAAGAACTCACAGTTTTTTAGTTTTTTTTTCTAATGATATGATTAGTAGAAAAATTATACAAAAGGTTTTAAGCTAAACAATGAAGTTTCCAAGTCCTTGCTGTCACATGACATCATCAACTTCCTGCCCCTTCCTCCTGAGAACTTGCAACCCTCCCAGAAAGACTCATTTTATTTAGATTCTTAGGATTTCCAACCCTGACAGGCATATATCTATTTAATTGGTCAAGTATCTACAATACCCCCCCCAAAAAAATGAATAAATCTGGGCCTAAATGGGTTAACACGGGTCATTCAATTTTAGACATTAGAATCTGGAAAAAATACATTACAAGTCAAAATACCTTTTGACTTGTAATGGGATATATAGATTATTGGTGTGAATACTTTCACTAACCCGTCCTATGACTTTATTTCAGCCCTGGTGTTTGTTGTCCTGTTCTTCCTGTTATGAGGCTGTTTGAAAGCAGCCATTAAACCACAGTCAGCTGTATATTTACTGTCATAATAAACTGGCAGAATGTTTTCTGACTGCAGCTCAGACCAGACTGTTTGCAGGCTTGTAATTAGCTGGGCAGTTGTTTTTTTTTGTTCTTTTTCTGTGCACAGTAAAAACATTTAGACTACAACTGCTGGAACACACCGGAATAATCTGCCCTGGTTTACACTGATAATTGCCTGTTCCGCAATAAGAAGGACAGAGTGGAGCCATTGTTTGTGACACTTTAATTCTCTGCAACATGGATGAACCGACGCCCACGCCAGAGCTCAGAGATCAGGGCTCTGCTGCACGGATCCAGGTTCTCAGCAACCAATTAGATAATAAATGAATCTCCAGGTCTAACGAGACCCGAGCTGTGCTGACAGCGGTGACGGGCCTGGAGATAACGAGGTTGCTCTGTGATTGTGACAATTCGTTCTGCGGTTTAACCTCCTGAACCTGATGTTTTCTTTTATTTTTCCTTTAGCTGTCCCTGTGATGTTGGAAAATATAACAGATATTATCTCAGATGTTTGAAAGCCTCTTTAAACTTTATGATTTCTAAAATCCAGCAAAGACACTGTACAAATACACATCATTTAATGGACATATTTACATGTTGTGTGCATCATTTGTACACTTTTTCCCTTAGGAAACTTTAGTATCTCCACAAGAATACAAATAAAGTTTTGTGGACAATGTTTGACCTCACAGCATTAATGGTTATAAAGATCACCGGTGGATTCAGCAGCATAAACCAAGATTTCTCAACCTTTTCTAGCCTAATTGGGGTAAAAACATTTTTTTAAGAAGTAGGAACTGTCTATAACTTGGATTCGCATGATTCTCTTCTTGTTGACTCATCAGTGCAAAAGTTGAAGAACTATGTTAGAAAATCAGGTTCGATTGTAAAAATATGAAGATTTATGGACATTCCTGAAGGAAACTATAGCTGTGAGTAGCTAAACTACAATAATTCACAAAACATTTGAGGAAAAGTTGAAAGAAGAGTTTTATTCTGTATTTTGTCTTCTTCTATTATCTCACAACCTCTTAGATTAATCCAGAGATTTCCTGTGTTGCTCCTGCACCCCAGGTTCAGAACCACTGAGGGACTTTAGGACTTTTTGATCACCTGATTGGACAAACAGTTTCACTCATTAGGCTGCTCACAGATTTCAAAATGGACCAACATAACAAATAAGAATTAATTAGTATATTGCTGAATCTGTCTTTATTTTAGATCAACAGTTTTTCAGAAGCCCCTGATTTATATTGTAATTAGTTACCCCACTGATAGCTCCAGGATCGTACACCATCAACCTACTCCGTGACAGAGCTGCTCAGTTGGCCACTGCCCTGTGGGGGCAGGGATCCCTGTCTATAACTTGGATTTTTGGAAGGACACTTGCGTCCTTCGATAGATTTTCCCACGAACTGTGCCGTATGCAGGGTCATGCGGCTGCTAGGGGGTTATTCTCATTACGGCAGGGTTCCAGATCGGTGGCCGACTGCTCCACAGACTTCCATAGGGGAGCATGATTTACATTCCTTAGAGTCATTGATTTCGCTGGCCATCCGTGTGGACAACTGGTGCAGGAGAGACATAGGGAGAAGGGGCAGACCCTCACTAGGCACCATCAGCCAGCCTTCCCCCCAGGTCTGTGAACTCACCCCAGCTCACCCGTTTCACCCCCAGCACCATCCTCAGTTAGCAAGTCCCTGGAGGAACCCATGCAGTTGGGGTGAACCCGGCTTTGCCCCCAGGAACACCAGCGCCAACGGTGCCACCAGGGACTATGCCTCTACTGTGGCCAGGGTGGCCACTACCATTCCTCCTGTCCCCAGACCCCAAATGGGGTGGCTCACAAGTTGAACGAGAGCACACTGGTGAGCCAGACTTCCTTGGTCCCTAGCTCTCCTGCCTGATTAGCGGGCCTCCTGTCTCCTCTGGGGTAGGAAGTCGGTTCCCCTCCAGGCCTTGGTCTACTCTGGTGCTGAGGAGAACATCATTCACCATGAACTGGCCACTCAACTCCAGATCTCCCTAGAGCCCCTAGCTTCCCCAAAGAATGTTACAGCCCTGGACAGCAGACTCTTAGCCCAGGTAGAGTTCCGTACCTCCTCCATAACCCTCATTATCTCCAGCAACAATGGAGAAACCATACAGCTATTTGTCATTAATCAGAAATATGGCAGAGTTTATTAGCTGACCAAAACTATGTCAACAATCCAGAGTTGAGACCAGGAGGTAGAGCTGCAGTCTTACACGCTTCTCTGCGCGTCCATTAGAGCAGTCACCCATCCAGTCCTTTAGTATAGAAACTGTGTCTGTCCCCCGTCCACCTACATTAATTAAAGATAAAACAAACAGAAGAGGAGCTCATCATAAAAACTTAATAAAAATTAAACCAACATCTCCAACAATCCAGAATAAGAGAATTAAATGTGGACTTCTTAACATCAGGTCTTTGTCATCTAAAGCTGTCTTAGTCAACGAATTAATATCTGATTATGATATTGATTTGTTTTGCCTCACTGAAACCTGGCTGCAGGAGGATGAATATGTTAGCCTGAATGAATCAACTCCTCCAAGTCATCATAATATTCATATTCCTCCAAGTATTGGTCGAGGTGGTGGAGTTGGAGCCATATTTGACTCAAGTCTATTAATAAACCCTAAACCTGAACAAAAACATAATTTATTTGAAAGTCTTCTTCTTAGCCTCACTCACCCAACCTGGAAAACATTGCAGCCATTACTATTTGTTACAGTATATCTAGCACCTGGCCCCTATTCTGAATTTTTACTTGAATGTGCAGAATTTGCATCAGGCTTGATTCTTAAAACAGATAAAGTAATTATCGTAGGTGACTTTAACATTCATGTAGACAACCACAATGATAGTCTAATCTCTCTATTAGACTCAATTGGATTTTGTCAAAATGTAAATAAAACGACTCATCGCCTGAACCATACTCTTGATCTTGTTCTCTCATATGGCATTGAAATTGACAACCTATTAGTCTTTCAACAGAATCCTCTTCTCCCTGACCATTTTTAATAACCTTTGAGTTCATATTGCTGGACTATAAGCCGTTGTGCAGAGGATTTGTCTGCTTCTTTTAACCCCTCACAAATAAATAATTTTGTTGATAATATTACAGGCTCATTACGAACAACTCTCAACTCTATTGCTCCTCTGAAAAAGAGGACAATTAAACAAAGAAGGTTAGCACCTTGGTATAACCAGCAGACTGGTAAGACAAGCAAGAGACATGTAAATCTGAACGCCAATGGCATACCACTAAACTAGAAGAAACTCATCTAATCTGGCAAAATAATCTCAAAATATACAGGAAGGCTCTCCGTAATGCCAGAGCAGCCTACTACTCTTCATTAATAGAGGAGAATAAGAACAACCCCAGATTTCTCTTCAGCACTGTAGCCAGGCTAACAGAAAATCACAGATCTACAGAACCATCTATTCCCCTAGATCTAAGTAGCAATGACTTCCTGAGCTTCTTTAATGACAAAATTATAACCATTAGAGACAAAATCCACCATCTCCTACCCTCAACAGGTATTGATCTATATAGTGATACAGCAAGTTTGGAAACAGCTATAAATCCTAATATCTATTTAGACTTTTTTACTCCCATCGACCTTCATCAACTAACTTTACTCATTTCTGCAGCTAAGCCGTCAACCTGTCTTTTAGACCTCATCCCAACCAGGCTGCTCAAGGAGGTGTTACCTCTAGTTAGTCATTCTTTATTGGATACGATTAATCTATCTTTATTATCAGGATATGTTCCTCAGTCCTTTAAGGTAGCTGTAATTAAACCTCTTCTCAAAAAGCCCACACTAGACCCAGAGGCCTTAGCCAACTACAGACCGATATCAAACCTTCCCTTTCTGTCTAAGATACTTGAGAAAGTTGTAGCTAATCAGCTGTGTGACTTTCTCTATAACAATAGTCTATTTGATGATCTTCAATCAGCATTTAGAGTGCATCATAGCACAGAGACTGCATTAGTCAAAGTTACAAACAACCTTCTAATTCTAACTTTTTGATGTTAAATTCAGACAAAACTGAAGTTCTTGTAATTGGACCCAAACACCTCAGAAACTCTCTTTCTAGAGAATTAGTTACTTTAGATGGGATCACCCTGGCCTCCAGCTCCACTGTAAAGAGTCTTGGAGTTGTTTTTGATCAGGATCTGTCTTTTAATGCCCACATAAAACAAATTTCGAGGACTGCATTCTTCCACTTACGTAATATCACTAAAATCAGACGCATCAAGCGGATGCAGAAAAACTAGTCTATGCATTTGTTACTTCCAGGCTGGACTATTGTAACTCTTTGTTATCAGGCTGCTCCAATAAGTCTCTTAGGACTCTGCAGCTAATTCAGAATGCTAATGCACGAGTTCTGACAGGAACCAAGATCAGAGATCACATCTCTCCCATTTTGGCCTCCTTACATTGGCTACCTATTAAATCTAGAATAGAATTTAAGATTATTCTCCTTACATTCAAAACTCTTCATGGTCAGGCACCATCATATATAAAAGAGCTCATAACACCTTACTACCCCTCTAGAACACAAGCTCCTCTTCTGTGGAACAAACTACCACTCTGGGTTTGGGAGGCAGACACGGTTATCACCTTTAAGAGTAGACTCAAGACTTTCCTTTTTGATAAAGCTTATAGCTAGGGCTGGCTCTGGTCATCTCTTAGTTATGCTGCCATAGGATTAGACTGCTGGGGGACTCCTCTCTCTCTCTCTCTCTCTCTCTCTCTCTCTCTCTCTCTCTCTCTCTCCCCCTCCCTCTCGCTCCCTCTCTCTCTCCCTCTCTCCCCCTCTCTTTCTCTCTCCCTCTCTCTCTCTCCTTCTCGCTCTTTCTCTCCATCTCCATCTTACATGTCCACAGATGGATGTTACTAACGGAACTCCCCGGAGTTTCTGTGGTCTGTCGTCCAGCAGGTTCTCGTGGATCGTGGCTGCTGCTGAGATCCTGCACAATGTCCACTACTGGGAGTGGCTACTGCTTCAGTTCAGCCGCATGAGGCCCAATGATGACGACTCCTGATGCGACTTATCAAGGCCCCCCGATTCTCTACAGACTGAATAATTTTTACATCTCACAGACTGATAAATCAGATAGATGTCTGTCAGTCCTGGTTCATCTATAGCCTGTCCGTCCATGGGAGTGGATCTCTCCTTCACTATGATTCTCCCCGAGGTTTCTCCTTTTTCCCACTGGGTTTTGGAGTTTTTCCTTGCAGCGAAGGAGGGTCTAAGGACGGGGGATGTCTGGGTCACTGACTGAATTTTGTTAAGCCCAGTGAGGCAACTGTGTTGTGATGTTGGGCTATAAATAAAAATTGAATTGAATTGAATTACCTCTCCTCACGTTCCCTTGGTGTTAGGTTTCTCCTGGTTGCGGCTGCACAATTCCCAGATTGACTGGACATCCTCTTGTATCACCAATGCCAACCCCACTGTCACTCCCACTGTTTACAGTCTGCAAACCCCTGCCCTCAACACCGACCAGTGGTTCCCTGCTCCCGACTTCTTCTTTGTCCCTCCCGAGTACCATGACTTGGCCCCGGTTTTTAGCAAAGAGCTGGCCCTTTCACTCCCCCCGCATCACCCGTATGACTGCGCCATTGATCTCATTCATGGGGCCCCTCTCCCCACAAGCCACTTGTACAACCTGGCTCGCTAGGAGTGGGAGGCCCTGGAGAATTACCCTGGGGGGTAGGGTTCTTCATGAAGAAGGACTCCTCCCTCCATCCCTGTGTAGACTTCCGTGGACTCACTGAAATTACTGTCAAAAACAAACATCCACTCGCCCTCATTCAAACCACTTTGTTCCAGTACCATTTTTACCAAACTCAATGTCCGTAATGCTTATCACCTTATCTGGAGTAGGGAGGGGGACGAGTGGAAGACGGCCTTCAACAATCCCCCAAGGTCAATTTGAGTATCTGGTCATGTCCTTCAGGCTCACCAATGCCCCAGCAGTTTTTCAGGTCCTCATTAATGACGTCCTACACAATATGCTCAATCACTTTGTCTTTGTTTATCTCGATGATTTCCTGATCCGTACCCTCAAGGAGCACAAACAACACATCCGCTTAGTACTCCAGAGGCTCCTAGAAAATGAGCTGTACGTTAAACCTCAAAAGTATTAGTTCCATTCGGTCTCTGGGTTTCTTGACTACATTATTGCAAAGGGACAGCTCCAACCAGACCCCGCCAAGATCCAAGCAGTTGCTAACTGTCCTGTCCCTACCTCACGCAAAGAATTACAATCCTTTCTCGAGTTTGCCAACTTCTATTACAGGTTCATCAGAGACTATAGAAAGGTTGCATCACCCCTAACCCAACTCATGTCCCCCAGTTCCCTGTACCAGTGCTCCCCTACTGCCCAGGAGGCAGAGGCTCAAAACCCTTTTTACCTCTGCTCCAGTCCTCAGACATCCTGACCCCACTCTACAGTTCGTGGTGGAGGTGGATGTGTCCCAAGCCGGGGCGGCAATGTGCCGGTGAGACCCCCAGACCACCAAATTACACCCGTGCACATTTTTTTCTCATCACCTGTCCCTGTTGGAAAGGAATTATGAACCATGGAAACAGTTGTTGATGATGGTTTGCTCGCTCCAAGAGTGGAGGCACTTGCTGGAGGGCACCTTGGTCCCATTTTTGATATGGACAGATCAAAAGAACTTAGCCTACCTTTGGTCTGCCAAGAGATTAAATCCCTGCTAGGCCAGATGGGCACTCTTCCTCAGTTGCTTTAATTTTACCCTTTCCAACTGGCCAGGCTCCTGCAACACGACCCAGCTGCACGAATCTACGCCTCTTCCTGGGACAAGGACTGCCCTGAACCCATCCCCCCCCCCTTCCTGTTTCGTGGGCATGGCCAGTTCGGAGCTTGAGTCCTGTGCTGGAGGCACAGGCGCAGCAAACGGACCCAGGAACCAAACCTCCCAAATGAAGTTTGTGCCAGATGCGGTGCGTTCCCAGGTTCTCCAGTGGGCCCACTCCTCCAAACTCATCTGTCACCTGGTTTCCACCGAAGACTCCAGTTTCTTCACCAAAGCTTCTGTTGGCCGAAGATGAGCCAGGACACACAAAGGTTCATGGTGGCCTGCTCTGTCTATGCCCCCTGCTGGTCCCAAGTCACCCTTGGTCCAATATAGCCCTAGATTTTGTTACTGGACTATCCCTGTCAGAAGGTAACAAGGTGATCCTCACCATTATTGATCACTTTTCTAAGTCTGTTCTCTACGTGCCTAGGTCTAGAGACCACTCCCTTCTGGTAAACCATGACTTCAGGCTCCATGGGATTCCCCTCAACGTAGTCCAGGGGCCCCCATTTGTGTCACAGGTATGGAAGGAGTTTGGTAAGGCAGTGGGAGCCTCCGCAAGCCTTTCGTTGGGATACCACCCCCAGACCAACAGCCAGACAGAGCGGGTTAACCACAGCCTAGAGCCTGCCCTGCGCTGCGTCACCACCCAGCACCTGGTCTCGTGGAACACCCAAGTGCCATGGATCGAATACTCCCTTATCTGCTCGGCCACAGGTATGTCCCCATTTATGTGTTGCCTGGGTTACCAACCTCCCCTTTTCCCTGAGAAGAAGGTGGTGGCAGTCCCCTAGGTCAAGGAACATCTCCGGAGAGTTCGAGAGGTGTGGAGGGCCACTAGGGCGGTGCTCACATGTACCGCCAAACGAAACAAAAGGCTGGCAGACATCCACAGCTCTCCCGCCCCAGTGTATTGGCCCGGCCAGATGGTCTGGCTATCTGCATGGGACCTCTCGCTGGATGTCGAATCCTGGAAGCTGACCCTCGCTTCATGTGCCCATTCGAGATACTGAAGGTCATCAACCCCTCCCTCAACCCCTGTAGTCAAGCTTAAACTGCCGGACTCTATGAAATTCCACCCATCATTCCATGTGTCCCTTCTAAAACTCATCAGCACCAGAGAGCTCAGGCCACTGGCAGCCCCTCCACCACCAACCTGGATCATCGATGGTCACCCTGCATACATGGTCTCCCAGATCTTGGAGGTCCGCCCTCGAGGAAGGGGGTTCCAGTACCTCGTGGACTGGGAGGGGCATGGTCCTGAGAACAGCCATGGATCTCAAGGGGCCTAATCCTACTGCAGGATTTCTAACCCTAACCCTGACAAACCTGTGAGACTGCCAGGAGGCATTAATTGGGGGGGGGGTTACTGTGGTGTTTCCACACTCCCGCTTTTGTTTTGGTGTGGGTGGTGTGGGTTGTGGAACGCTTCACCATCTCCCAGAGCTCCCCCCCACCGCATTGAGGAGTGATTAGTTCCACCTATTCCTGATTAACCATCTGCTACTTAAAGCTAATGAGGACACTCCTCAACGCCAGAGTATTCTGTCCTACACTGCGGTACCTACCTGGCTCCATGCTTTGGTAAACTAAAGATTTTTGTAGCATTTGATGGTTCGTAATAACATGCTCTCTCTCGCACTTTTTCCCAGTGCCTCCCGCTGCCCACACCACCCAGCACTCCCCATTATCTGTTGCCCTGTGGTTCTGGATTCCCCCCACATGAATTTCTGCACCCCCTAGTTTTGAGGAGTAGGAATCCATTGTTAAAAACATGTTATCATTGAATAGAAGTGTTCTTCTCTCAGTTTTATAAAAAAGAGACTGATGCCATTGCAGACATCCCAAGTCTCCCGGACAATCCCTGATATTGATAGTGGTTCCCTGATGCCTGTGAGTCGGATAAAATATCCCTGATTTTATACGATGCGAGGGAGTGTTTTTTTTTTATATACAATGCGAGTGAGAGCGTGTTTTGTTGTTGTTGGTTGTAATTTAAGAGCAATTTTATTTGACCAAGATCACTGAAGTAAGGGGTGGGGGGTGAACATGACTGGAGGGTTAAAAACCTTGTTATTCATATTATTCATGAGATGAACAATGTCTGTTAAATTATCTTCTAAATTGTCTAATTGTCTAAATCTCTAGGTGCAGCAGAAAAGATAAACAAACTTAAAATTGTCGCTGGGGCTGTGGTGAAAGAGGGAGGGGTGGGGGTCCTTACTGTAGAAGGAAACAATTGCTGATGCTATTCAGAGAGTGAGGAGTGGGGGGGGGCTCAGGTGGCAGGCTGATGCATGATGGGAGTGACTGCTGCTCAGGTGGGAGTTAATTCAGTGTCAAACGAGATGGAGCGATAGGTGCAGGTTGGAAGTGGTGCTATCGAGTCCTGCTTCAACCTGTCCTCAGTCAGACTGAGGCTGAGCATTCACAATGGGAGGAAACAAGCAGAAATGCTGCAGAAAATACATAAACTGCAGGGAAATGCTGCAGGAAATACATAAACTGCAGGAATAGTTGCAGAAAATACACAAAATGCAAGAATATAGAAAAACAAATGTGAGCAATGGAATTCAATCATTTATTTTAAATAAAAAATTAATCAAATTAATTCATGTAACACAAACACAGCAGTCCAACATAGATGCTTGAGGTGGACAGTTACATTGCCCTTAAATGATCTGTTTCTGAAACAGTGTCAAACTGTAGTTTATAAAAGCAGGATCTGTTTATAACAGCAGCAGATACAGAGCAGAATCCTCATAATCCACAATCCAAATGATCTTCATCTGTCTGTGGGTTTGTGTTTCTATTGTTTTGATGATCAGATTTACAAACTTAGCTTGGTGCTTTGTTTTGGGGTTATTAGAATTAGGAAAATCTACAGTGAAAGTAGACAGCTTTGTGTCCAAAAATCAAAATTGTTAAATTGTTGTTAAATTGTTGTCCAATGAATTACAAGGTGATATCAGTTTTATAAACTGTGATCAAAGGATTAACGAAACAATCATTTTTATGTCTGTTATCTCATCAAAATGCATCTGGTATTCATGAATCAGTATAAAAACACAGATGGATTCCACATGCATCATAAGAGTGCCAAAACATTTACAAAGAAAAAAAGAAAAAAAATGAAAAGAATTCAGAGCAGCATAGCAATGTTACAGGATATTACAGGATCACAATCAAAAATCCTGCAAAAAAACAGGACAGAAGATGAAAGGTTTGACATTGCTGACCGGATGGTGGACAGCGGCATCTCCTCTGGGGAGAGCTCCCAGGTTCAACACTGTGGTCACTTCAAAACTTGAGTGCCCATTTACATTGTTATTACTAATGTGACTTCATGGTGCATTCAAGTGCACCTTGTTGAAACGGAAATCAATTGAAGTTGCGAAATATTTTTGTTTTTATTTGCTGAAATAAATTATTACAATTATTACTTGGTGTTTTACCACAAATCTTTATGATTAAAATGAAATATTAAAATGAAACTGAAGCAAAACCAATTATGTATCCATTGATCTATTGAATTGGACTGTACCATTTTAAAATAATCCCATGCTTGTCAGTAATTATCAGTATTGTTTGGTACAGAGGTTTAAGGGAAAAACATATAAAACAAAAAAAACTAAAGCTAAAATTCCGAACATGTATGTGAGCAGTGAATGGTGCATTACAATTTAGAAAGACAATAAATAAAAAAAATAAAATAAAGAAACAAAAAAAAGAAATAAATCGATAAATAAAATAATAATTGACATAATATCTGGAAATAACTAAATTGTTAGGCTATTCTGAAAATAGAGTTCAGTTCATGTATATATATATATATATATATATATATATATATATATATATATATATATATATATATATATATATATATATATATATATATATATATATATATATATATATATATATATATATAGCCGTCGTTGGCCTGCTGTTTGGTATTTTTCTGAAAATGTTTCTCAAAATCATCCTCATTCTGTTTTTTTTAACAAATTGCACCCTCACAACACATATTGGTAATTTCTTCTTCAGGCTAAATTCCAGTGTATAAATTTGTTAACCTAGCAAATATAGTATATAGTATAGTATAACACAGTTCTCCTATAATAATATAAATCCCAGGATTGAAATCAAAGCATTAAAATGAAGAACTAATCCCTGATGCAAGGCAGCAGTTGTTGGGGATTCAAAAAAGATCCAGGCCATAACAATAAGAGTTATTGTTAGGAACCTTTGTTTAGTTCATTGTGACACAGACATGTTTTGAAGTGACACCACTGACCAAGCCGAATGTTTCCTATTCACTAAAAGTTTAATTAAGTTAATTTAATTAAGTTAAAGTATGTAACCAGCAGGTTAAAACAGTAAGACCACCGTAGCCTGATATTTTAATGCTCTGGTGGCTCTAATGAGCTAAACATCTGTATATTTTTGTGTTAAATTAGACATTTAAAAAGGTTGGTTCTAATAATAGTCGAGGTCTGTATTAGAGACCCAGCTGCTAATCGAATACTGACCTATTTAGAGTAGTAAACTAATGATCTTTAGGTTGCGGACTGTTGGTCTGGACAATTAATCAATAAATTGTTTGAATAATCTATAGATTTATCCTATTCTGATTCTGATATGAACTAGAAAGTTAAAAAGAAAAGATCTTAGAAGAAAGTGCTGTACTTGTTCAGAAGATAATGATAGTTTAACTTTAGTATAATTAATGAAGGGACATATGGAGCATGGAAAATAAATCATGAGAACATGATACATTTTTCCATAAAAAAAGAGGAATGAAAGGCGGAGAGGAGCGATTGCAGCGAGTTACAGAAGCTGAAAGGAGCAGGGGTCGCTGCTGTTGATGTCACAACTTTACTCTGGATTGCAGCAGCAACTCCTGATCGTGGGGGCAGTTTCCCAGTAAGCTCCCACAGCCAAATATTTGGTTTTGTTGAACTTATTGAAGCTGGTGATTTTCTAGGACAGTGGTGAGAGTTTGGTGTTCGGGGACATGGAGGATGTCATTAAAACACCACTGGAACCAGCTGTTCTTGATCTACTCGCTGCTTTTTCTTTTAACTGTATTCACTTCTCTCGGCTGCACACACACACACACACACACACACACACACACACACACACCCATGTGTTTGGACAGCCAAGCCAGGGAAGCCTGTTGAAAGTGAACTGCAGAGGGAGTGAGTGTGGCAGACGACTGATGGTGCAGTCATGCAGTAAATGATGTTGGTTTAAGGCATCATACCGCGCTAGATTGCCACCTCCTCCATCTCCCCCCCCCCACACACACACACACTCGTTTTAACACACAGCGGCCTCTTAATGATAATGCTCTTTAAATGGCTTTATTGATTTTAATGTAGCCTACCACACATATATTTTATGAAAGTCAATACAGTAAGAGGCCACGTCCCTAATGTAAATAGCTGGTTGGAGTCTATTAGAATAGTTATCGATGCAGCTGTGTAATTACCTGCTGCTGCTGCTCTTTACCAGCCGACAATCAGCTGACTCTTACAGCCACAATACAGCCCAACATCAGGGGGAGAGGCTGGGGTCTGCTAATCAATGCTTCACATCGGCCATGTGACTGGGATCAATACTTACACCACGATATGTATGTTATAGGTAATATGGATTCATGTGTTGTGTTGCACTTACAACATTTTTATTTGTTCATCCCAATGAACTTAATTGAATATGAAGAGAGAGAGAAACAGGAGCTGGAGCTACAAGATTAGAACATACTGTAACTACTACTACTACAGATATTACTGTAATATATACCACTACTACAGATACTACTCTAATATATACCACTACTGCAGATACCACTCTAACATATACCACTACTACTACTACAGCTAGTACTATAACATATACCACTACTACTACTACAGATACTACTGTAACATATACCACTACTACTACTACTACTACTACAGCTAGTACTATAACATATACCACTACTACTACTACAGATACTACTGTAATCTATACCACTACCACTACTACTACAGATACTAATATATATATACTACTATTATTACAGATACCATGTAACATATACCACTACTACTACTACTACAGCTAGTACTATAACATATACCACTACTACTACAGATACTACTGTAATATATACCACTACCACTACTAATATAGATACTACTGTAATATATACCACTACTACTACAGATACCATGTAACATATACCACTACTACTACTACAGCTAGTACTATAACATATACCACTACTACTACTGCAGATACTACTGTAACATATACCACTACTGCTACAGATACCATGTAACATCTACCACTACTACTACAGATACCATGTAACATATAGCACTACTACTACTACTACAGATACTACTGTAATATATACCACTACTACTACAGATACTACTGTAACATATACCACTACTACTACAGATACCATGTAACACCACTACTACTACTACTACAGCTAGTACTATAACATATACCACTACTACTACTACAGATGCTACTGTAATATATACCACTACCACTACTACTGCTACAGATACTACTGTAATATATACCACTACTACTACACATACCATGTAACATATACCACTACTACTACTACTATTACAGCTAGTATTATAACATATACCACTGCTACTACTACAGATACTACTGTAATCTATACCACTACCACTACTACTACTACAGATACTACTGTAATATATACTATTATTATTACAGATACCATGTAACATATACCACTACTACTACTACAGCTAGTACTATAACATATACCACTACTACTACAGATACTACTGTAATATATACCACTACCACCACTACTACTACAGATACCATGTAACATATACCGCTACTACTACTACAGATACTACTGTAACATATACCACTACTATTACTACAGCTAGTACTATAACATATACCACTACTACTACTGCAGATGCTACTGTAATATATACCACTACCACTACTACTACTACAGATACTACTGTAATATATACCACTACTACTACAGATACCACTGTAACATATACCACTACTACTACAGATACCATGTAACACCACTACTACTACTACTACAGCTAGTACTATAACATATACCACTACTACTACTACATATGCTACTGTAATATATACCACTACCACTACTACTACTACAGATACCACTGTAACATATACCACTACTACTACAGATACCATGTAACACCACTACTACTACTACTACTACAGCTAGTACTATAACATATACCACTACTACTACTACAGATGCTACTGTAATATATACCACTACCACTACTACTACTACAGATACTACTGTAATATATACCACTACTACTACAGATACCATGTAACATATACCACTACTACTACTACTACAGATACTACTGTAATATATACCACTACTACTACAGATACTACTGTAACATATACCACTACTACTACTACAGATGCTACTGTAATATATACCACTACCACTACTACTACTACAGATACTACTGTAATATATACCACTACTACTACAGATACCATGTAACATACCACTACTATTACTACTACAGCTAGTACTATAACATATACCACTACTACTACACATACCATGTAACATGTACCACTACTACTACTACTATTACAGCAGGTACTATAACATATACCACTACTACTACTACAGATACTACTGTAATCTATACCACTACCACTACTACTACTACAGATACTACTGTAATATATACTACTATTATTACAGATACCATGTAAGATATACCACTACTACTACTACTACAGCTAGTACTATAACATATACCACTACTACTACAGATACTACTGTAATATATACCACTACCACTACTACTACTACAGATACTACTGTAATATATACTACTATTATTACAGATACCATGTAACATATACCACTACTACTACTACTACAGCTAGTACTATAACATATACCACTACTACTACTGCAGATACTACTGTAACATATACCACTACTGCTACAGATACCATGTAACATCTACCACTACTACTACTACTACAGATACTACTGTAAGATATACCACTACTACTACAGATACTACTGTAACATATACCATTACTACTACAGATACCATGTAACATATAGCACTACTACTACTACAGATACTACTGTACTATATACCACTACTACTACAGATACTACTGTAACATATACCACTACTACTACAGATACCATGTAACACCACTACTACTACTACTACAGCTAGTACTATAACATATACCACTACTACTACACATACCATGTAACATATACCACTACTACTACTACTACTACTATTACAGCTAGTATTATAACATATACCACTGCTACTACTACAGATACTACTGTAATCTATACCACTACCACTACTACTACTACAGATACTACTGTAATATATACTATTATTATTACAGATACCATGTAACATATACCACTACTATTACTACAGCTAGTACTATAACATATACCACTACTACTACTGCAGATACTACTGTAACATATACCACTACTACTACTACAGATGCTACTGTAATATATACCACTACCACTACTACTACTACAGATACTACTGTAATATATACTATTATTATTACAGATACCATGTAACATATACCACTACTATTACTACAGCTAGTACTATAACATATACCACTACTACTACTGCAGATACTACTGTAACATATACCACTACTACTACTACAGATGCTACTGTAATATATACCACTACCACTACTACTACTACAGATACTACTGTAATATATACCACTACTACTACAGATACCACTGTAACATATACCACTACTACTACAGATACCATGTAACACCACTACTACTACTACTACAGCTAGTACTATAACATATACCACTACTACTACTACAGATACTACTGTAATATATACCACTACTACTACTACTACTACAGATACTACTGTAATATATACCACTACTACTACAGATACTACTGTAACATATACCACTACTACTACTACAGATGCTACTGTAATATATACCACTACCACTACTACTACTACAGATATTACTGTAATATATACCACTACTACTACAGATACCATGTAACATACCACTACTACTACTACTACTACTACAGCTAGTACTATAACATATACCACTACTACTACACATACCATGTAACATGTACCACTACTACTACTACTATTACAGCAGGTACTATAACATATACCACTACTACTACTACAGATACTACTGTAATCTATACCACTACCACTACTACTACTACAGATACTACTGTAATATATACTACTATTATTACAGATACCATGTAACATATACAACTACTACTACTACTACAGATAGTACTATAACATATACCACTACTACTACTACAGATACTACTGTAATCTATACCACTACCACTACTACTACTACAGATACTACTGTAATCTATACCACTACCACTACTACTACTACAGCTAGTACTATAACATATACCACTACTACTACTGCAGATACTACTGTAACATATACCACTACTGCTACAGATACCATGTAACATATACCACTACTACTACTACTATTACAGCTAGTACTATAACATATACCACTACTACTACTACAGATACTACTGTAACATATACCACTACTACTACAGATACCATGTAACACCACTACTACTACTACTACAGCTAGTACTATAACATATACAACTACTACTACTACAGATGCGACTGTAATATATACCACTACCACTACTACTACTACAGATACTACTGCAATATATACCACTACTACTAGAGATACTATGTAACATATACCACTACTACTACTACTACTACTACAGCTAATACTATAACATATACCACTACTACTACACATACCATGTAACATATATCACTACTACTACTACAGATACTACTGTAATCTATACCACTACCACTACTACTACTACTACAGATACTACTGTAATATATACTACTATTATTACAGATACCACTGTAACATATACCACTACTACTACAGATACCATGTATATATACCACTACTACTACTACTGCAGATACTACTGTAACATATACCACTACTACTACAGATACCATGTAACATATACCACTACTACTACTACTACAGATACTACTGTAATATATACCACTACTACTACTACAGATACTACTGTAATATATACCACTACTACTACAGATACCATGTAACACATACTACTACTACTACTACTACAGCTAGTACTATAACATATACCACTACTACTACTACATATAATACTGTAATATATACCACTACTACTACAGATACCATGTAACCTATACCACTACTACTACTACTATTACAGCTAGTACTATAACATATACCACTACTACTACTACAGATACTACTGTAACACATACCACTACTACTACAGATACCATGTAACACCACTACTACTACTACTACAGCTAGTACTATAACATATACCACAACTACTACTACAGATGCTACTGTAATATATACCACTACCACTACTACTACAGATACTACTGCAATATATACCACTACTACTACAGATACTATGTAACATATACCACTACTACTACTACTACTACTACATCTAATACTATAACATATACCACTACTACTACACATACCATGTAACATATACCACTACTACTAATACTATTACAGCTAGTACTATAACATATACCACTACTACTACTACAGATACTACTGTAATCTATACCACTACCACTACTACTACTACAGATACTACTGTAATATATACTACTATTATTACAGATACCATGTAACATATACCACTACTACTACTACTACAGCTAGTACTATAACATATACCACTACTACTACAGATACTACTGTAATATATACCACTACTACTACAGATACCATGTAACATATACCACTACTACTACTACAGATACTACTGTAACATATACCACTACTAATACTACAGCTAGTACTATAACATATACCACTACTACTACTGCAGATACTACTGTAACATATACCCCTACTGCTACAGATACCATGTAACATATACCACTACTACTACTACTCCAGATACTACTGTAATATATACCACTACTACTACAGATACCACTGTAACATATACCACTACTACTACAGATACCATGTAATATATACCACTACTACTACTACTGCAGATACTACTGTAACATATACCACTACTACTACAGATACCATGTAACATATACCACTACTACTGCTACTACAGATACTACTGTAATATATACCACTACTACTACAGATACCATGTAACACATACTACTACTACTACTACTACAGCTAGTACTATAACATATACCACTACTACTACTACATATAATACTGTAAGATATACCACTACTACTACTACAGATACTACTGTAATATATATCACTATTACTACTACAGCTAGTACTATAACATATACCACTACTACTACTGCAGATACTACTGTAACATATACCATTACTACTACAGATACCATGTAACATATACCACTACTACTACTATTGCAGATACTACTGTAACATATACCACTACTCCTACAGATACCATGTAACATATATCACTACTACTACTACTACTACAGATACTACTGTAATATATACCACTACTACTACAGATACCATGTAACATATACCACTACTACTACTACAGCTAGTACTATAACATACACCACTATTACTACTACATATAATACTGTAAGATATACCACTACTACTACTACAGATACTACTGTAAGATATACCACTACTACTACTACTGCAGATACTACTGTAACATATACCACTACTACTACAGATACCATGTAACATATACCACTACTACTGCTACTACAGATACTACTGTAATATATACCACTACTACTACAGATACCACGTAACATATACCACTACTACTACTACAGCTAGTACTATAACATACACCACTATTACTACCACATATAATACTGTAAGATATACCACTACTACTACAGATACCATGTAATATATACCACTACTACTACTACTGCAGATACTACTGTAACATATACCACTACTACTACAGATACCATGTAACATATACCACTACTACTGCTACTACAGATACTACTGTAATATATACCACTACTACTACAGATACCATGTAACACATACTACTACTACTACTACAGCTAGTACTATAACATATACCACTACTACTACTACATATAATACTGTAAGATATACCACTACTACTACTACAGATACTACTGTAACATATATCACTATTACTACTACAGCTAGTACTATAACATATACCACTACTACTACTGCAGATACTACTGTAACATATACCATTACTACTACAGATACCATGTAACATATACCACTACTACTACTACAGATACCACGTAACATATACCACTACTACTACTACAGCTAGTACTATAACATACACCACTATTACTACTACATATAATACTGTAAGATATACCACTACTACTACTACAGATATTACTGTAACATATACCACTAGTGCTACTACTACAGATACTATTGTAACATATGCTAGTACTACTACTCAAGATACTACTGTAACATATACCTCCACTTGTACTACAGAAACTACTACTGTATTGTATACTACTACTAGAAATTACAGATTATTATTACAGATACTACTGTAACATATAATACTACTACATATAACACTGTAACTTTTACTACTGCTACAGATACTACTATAACTTTTACTACTACAGATACTATTGTAATGTACAATACTGCTACAGATGTGACTGTAAGTTTTAATACTTCTACAGATACTACTGTAAACTCTACTACTACTATTGCAGGTACATTTATTATCCTTTCTCTAACAATAATGCTTGATGTATGTAGTATAGGATTTAATATATAGGAAATGTCAGTAAAGGAAATGTCCCCATGTTCAGGTCAAACGATCATTACTTCCCTGCTTGCTACAGGATTTTAAATAGCATTTTATATAGTTTTATATTTTAAAACAGGCTGTTGAGACTTTTTTGCTCGATAGCAAAGCATATACAAGCCCAGTGAGGTGCCCTGCCCACACTGGTCACTGCCGACTCACCTGGAGAAATGGAAAAACTCCTGGACAAGGCTAGCAAAAAGATCACAGACCTCCTTGTGGATAGGGCTGAACGATCTATCATTTTCGAACAAAAATCGGGATCTCAGACAACACGATTTTGATATCATCAAAGCTGCGGTTTTCCTGCTACTAAACTGACCCATTTTGTCACTCCAATATCACATTTGCATGGTGTAGAAAGGCTCTGTGTAATGGCGATGACTGATTATTAATTAAACCAAATTAAGGACTGTATATTTTACAAACTAAAAAAACACACTCTGTGTAGTAGCCACCGGCATACCACAATGTATATCTAATTTAGAGTGGACACTCGACTGTAACAGTGTCTATGCCGTTGCGGCCGGGTGGAGCTCTTTAGTTTGTGTGTGTGTGGGAAGGTGAAGCCACGAATCCCCTCGTTGATGACATCTTCCTCCGCCGCTCATCCGCTGTCCCGTTCTCTGAGTGGCTACTCGACGATGCTAACTGCTAACAGTTAACCACCGCTCTCCTCCGGCGATACGCACAGCGTGTATCTCTCCGCTGCCTCTCGAATGTCTGACGAGCGAGCTTGCATGGTTTCCAACCGCGTTGTGTGGACGCTGACAATAGCTGTCCACCCTACGAACCGGGAAAAACTTGGCTCAGTCTTCGTCCTCCAGCACTAGCATTTCACTTTGTGTGTAACCGCTGCGGATATTAATGTTCATGCTAACTCCTGTGAGCCATTCTTGCACTACTTTTAGGATAAGACAAAGTGCAATTATGCCATTAATCAACCTTTTAAAATGCCTGTAAATGTGTAAAAAAAAAAAAGAGAAAAGTAAAAGATTATTTTTAAGTTTACTTAAGGTGGCTGAAAGGTGGCTCTTTTTATTTTTTAGTTATTAAAACTGTTTGTCTTCAGGCATTCAATGTCAATAAAGACTTATGCATTTGGAATCTGCTGACCTCTGTTTTCTTTAGCTTTATAGACTAAATTTGCATTGAAATCGTGGTTGAAATCGAAATCGCAATATTTGCCAGAAAATCGAAATTCAATTTTTTCTTAAAATCGTTCAGCCCTACTTGTGGACATCGAACAGATGTCAGAGGAGCTGCAGAGGAAGGAGTCCCTGCTGACCACGATCAGATCCCGTCTCCCAACGCTGCTCAGCTCACTGGAGATCCAGGGATCCAGCACCACAGAACACCAATTTTAGGAAAACACTTCTCTCTGAGCCACCCCCCTCCTGCCAGCATCATGTCCACTTCACTCCGAGCAAGGGGACCCCATGGACCGAAGTGGTCGTCTGCAGGCGAAGGAAGGTTCAGAGCGGGAATCTCTTTCCAATAATTGGAACCTCTGTCCGTGAGTGAGACACCACCGACCGGGACCAGTACCAGTACCAGGAAACACTCCACTCCCTCCACTCACAGTTGGCTGTCCTCCAGCAGGTGTTGTCCAACAGGGACTACCTCCACCCTCCCCACCTGGGGTGGATGAATTGGCCTTTCCTCCTGAAGTTCGAGCAGACGTTCTCACAACCATCATCATCAGAGATTCCATCGTAAAGCACATCTGCATCAGGAAGGTGTTCACCCTGTTGTTCCTCAGCACCACCATCATGGACATAATGGATAAAATCCTCTTCATCCTGTGCTCTTATCCACAGGTGTAAAGGATTATCATTTGTGGAGAAGAGAACGACATCTCCACGGAGCAATCTAATCTTTTAAATCAGGACTTCACACACCTTTTGGTTTCGTTTTGATCTTGGACCCCACCCCCACCTGTGGCAGAGGGATTGGTAGCTTCAGCAGGCTACTCAGCCTCAACACCTGGCTCTCCTCTTGGAGCTCCACCTGAATAGATAGATTTCATGTTTACAAACAATGCGCCTGTGCATGCTAACCCGGGGCAGAAAGCTATGCCCCGTCATAGAAAAAAACACCAGAGAGCCCATAGATAATGTATTGTTTGTTGCATGTAGTTCGTCTACTAACCCATGTTCTGTAGCCAGGAAGGCTTGTACAAACACCCTAAATATGTTCCCAAACATACTTTTACATATTTGAGGCTTTGTCAAAGTAAACTTTGTCCGTGATTCATATTACGGACAGTTTTACACAGTTTTACAGGCACATGCCCTGGACATGCGCAGTTCTCACCATGATGACTTAGGCGTGAAATCCATCTATATGGCAGGTGGTCGCACACCGTCTGCCAACCTGGCGTATGGCGTGCACCATGCTAATCTTCCCATACCTGTCTGTCACTGACTGATGCCCCCCCAGTCTTTGCTCCTGCACATCAGGTTCCACCTCTAACCACCATGAACACAACACTGGACAGGAACATATTCACAATATTGTGAGAACATGAAACTCCACACAGAAAGGTCCCAGTCCCAGGACTGGAACCTGGACCTTCTTGTTGTGAATTAATGACTTAGTCTTACATCATAATATTGACTGTTTTTAACTGAAACATGGGTGGGTACAGATGCTCCAGTTGGTCTCGCTGAGGCCTCTACAAAAAATTTAACTTCATCTTCTTCACAAGAAGTGGCAGGAACTGTGGCAGGAACTGTGGTGGCACTGCATCAATAACCAACAATTCACTTGCATCAAAAACCATTTCACTTGATCAGATCACCACCTTTGAACGTGCAGCCATCCATTCTTTGCATCACAATTTACAGACCCCCTAAATATAATGCTGCTTTTATAAGTGACTTTGCAGAATGTTTTATCAATAATCCATACCACTTAAAGTTTTGTCATTATATCCAGTGATTTTAATCTACACATAGTCAGTCCATCAGACCACAGGACTAAAGAGGGGTTAAACCTTCTTAGCTGTATGGATTTTACCCAACATGTAACACAGCCAAATCAACTGGTTATTAGCTATGACCTCTCAGCCGGTGCATCCTCTGTTGTTGATTTGGCTGTGTCCAACCATTACTGTCAGGAAACAGTACCTTACTATCTTATTATCTAAAATACACATCCTACAGTTTTATTTTGTTTTTTTACCTGTGATTTAATGGTTGATGATTTTAACAGTAAGTTAAAGACAACTTGCTACACCAGTTTAAAAGAACATCTAACATACAATGCCGTCGAGAAATGAATTCATCAAAAAACTGAAGAGAAATTGCAAGGTAGCAGAGAGAAAATAGGGAAAAAATAAATTAACTGTCAATTATCAAATATACTGTGAGCATTTTAAAATATGTAACAAGGATTGGCCCTTTAATTATTTCAGATTCCAGCAAACTCCAACATCCTCCAACAAACTCTCTGTGAGGACTCTGAAGGCGACTTTGGAGGTAAAATTGATTCTATCTGATCCACAATTTTGAGTAATCAAACCACTGTTTTTAATGCAGTTGAATGCATGTTTTACCCCGAGGAAACACTGGACAGTTTTGTCCTGGTTGATGCTGAGATGTTTGGCAGAGTAAGTTCCAACAACCTGCATTTTAGACCCAGTCACAACATCACTTTCTATGGTTATAGCTTGTTTGGGGTTAGCACATGGAGTTAAGGTACAAAATAGTGGAAAAGGTCATCTCTGTTATTGTCAAGTCTGTTATCATCAACTGATAATAAAGTTGATGAGTAATAGAGTTAAATGTTTCCAAGCACAGGTACACATTTTTGCATTGTTCTACCTTCATTATGGTTTATTTTTAGATTATTATATTGACATTATTCATAGAAGTATCTGATTATATTCATTATTTGATATTTATAAGGGATTTTTAATCATTTTTATTGAGAAATAAACACTTGTGGTATAGCATTCCAAGTTAAGGATATTGAAGAATTTTGGTTGCAGATGAAGCTGTCAGCAGCAGAAAGACAACTTCAATACAGGGCACAGCAAGATGCTGACCTTATAAGAAGAGATGAAAATTTGTAGAAAGACAAAAATGACACAAAAGGAAAAATGCAGGACAGATAAGAACAGCAGCTTATGTGGATGAAAAGGAAGGTACGAACTCAGGTTTTGGAGAGAGGCACAGCAAAGATGCAGAGCGAGAAGGAAGAGTCTTGTCGTGATTACGCCACCACAAAGTCCCGATCAAGACCCTGAATCGCAGACAATTAGATTAATCCATAGGATCATGAGGCTATTTTACTGAAGACAATGGGTCACAGGTATATTTTAAAAAATTGTCAGGTTCTTTTTCTTACATTTCTTACATGGTGTTTTATCTTAAAGGTGCAGTGTGTTATGTTTGGAAAGTTTTATTTTCAAAATCGAAATATACTATCTTTCTTCTTAATGCACTGATGAATAATTTGAGACACAAGTACCAACATACCATGAAAGAGAGCGACCAATATCACAAATAGTGTCTACAGAAAACAATACAGACCAGGCTTTGAGGAAGCAGTTTGGCAAAAAGAACCAAAATGATCAGACTTTTCAAACGACTGACTCAGAATATGCTGTGACCCTGCAAGCAAGGAATGTTTGTATGGAGAATGCATCAAATGCAGAAGCAATGTTCATCACCTCTGTCGCTAGAGGCGCAAATCCGGACATCTATGGTAACAAAATAAATGCCTTTTGGCACAGAGGTCACCACAGGGGTCACTACTGAGGAGGAAGCAGAGGTGACAGAAAACCCCATGAGTTCAAAACATTTCATCAAGAAGCCATGAAAAAGCCTCATTTGAGCTCAAATGTAAGGCCTTACATCCGCCAATGGGTACAAAGAAGAGCAAGAAGGTCAGCAACCGAGGTCAGACCTCCACCAGAACCTGAAATGCCTGTACTAACACCAGAGGTCGAACACCCTCTGGTGTTCAAACCAAGTATTATGAACAGACTGGGCCCTGAAATAAACCCAAGTCCAATGAGAGAAATGAGATATCCTCAAATTGAAATCATCGATGAATCCGAAGACGAAGACCAACCAAGATATACTACAGTCATAAAGAACCCCCCTGCACCTGAGACGGTAAAAACAGAGGAAGTGTTCGACGTCGACGCATGGAAGTCAATGTCTCCCATTCCGGACCTAAACGAGGTTTCAACATCGGTCGAGAGGGTCGAGAGAGGAAGGGAGGACGAGCTGCCAAAACCTGCCAAAATACGGAGCTGGAGGCTGAGAAGAACCATACAGTAAGAAGAGGCCAGGAGGGTGATTAAAGAGTTTAAAGTGTATTGTGAGTATATAAAAGTATTATTGAAATCATTGTGTGTTATGATCAGACGTAAGGTTAAAGAAAAAGATGAAGACTGTTGACATTTTAACACCATAGGTTCTATTTGTATGAAATTTTGGTAAAATCTAACATGTGAGAAATGTGTTAAATGTTAAAGGCCTTGAGAAAGAGGAACTAGTATAAAGTAGTGGGATTTATGATTTGTTTCATATAATCATTGTAACTAAGCTAATGATAAGACAAACAAATGATTAACAATTACTAATAAGATATGGAAATGTAATAAGAATGAAGTTATGAAGTATCAAATGTAATAAAAGTGTGATTAAAATGTTGAATGTATAAAGGATAGATCACGAGTTTAATAGGGAAGTGAGAATTGCAGAGGGAAGCACTTTCCAGCAGATACAGACGGCGTATTTAACAGGAGGCTCGGAACCTTATTGTTGTTATGCAAAATTGCGTAATACTGGAAACTTATTTATGCCGACTGCTTTAGTTTTGACAAAATGTCATGAACCGACATACCTAATATGGGTTGACCATTTGGTCTTGTTCTGATGAGTTGACAAAAGCTAGCCAAGACGTCACTCTGTTGGTAAAAAAGGTGCTTTCCACAGCAGTTCTTATCCACCAATAAAGTTGTGTTTGACCAAATAAGGGACAGCTAGAAAAGTACATAAACCCTAGATTTTTAGACCAAAGAGGCTCTTTTTGGGTTGCATGGGGACACTGCGACACTCTGAACAAAGAAGCTACATCGACAAAGAAAATCTAAAGATTCTTTTTATGCCACAAAGCCACAGGCTGATGGCCTTTGGCCATTAGCATTTTTATCCAGATCCAGATCTGGTTATGAGCTGGAGCTCATATACCAAACGCCATTCCAAAGACTCTGAACTCAAACTTTTCTTCAAACATCTACGAAGATTGCTCCAACTCTGACAAAGCTGTCTTCCAGATCAAGGGGATTTGTGAGTAGTACAGGTTAGGGAATTTAGAGATAGGTTAGGGAAAGAGATATATTTTGTTGATTGATTTTTGATTTTATAACCCTTTTTACTTATTTTATTTTTGCTCTGAGCTCTTGCATATCTTGAATAAAGCACTCTTTCTGCATTTAAAGTAAAAGTCTACTAGTTTTCTTGTTTGATTACTTGAGTGTTTTTAAATGATTACCCGCCTCTCCTCATTGATGTAAAAATAATTAGTTCTGTGTGCCTAAGTCAAGTCCATAGATGAAGGCTCTTGTAGGTTGATCTAGACTCTGAAATTAATATTCCCTTAACAATAAAAGTATACTTATTGGTTAAATTAATTACCAGCAATTATAACAACTGTTACCATTTAGGAAGAAGCTGTCGTTAACTAAGGGGTTTTCACCAGGTATTTCTATTATCAGGCAATAGGGGTGCAGGTGTTAAGGTAGAGGGAAATCCTTAGGAGGTAGGCAGTTAGCAGGCTGGGCGAATTCTTCCGCCCCAGCCAAAAGTTAATAAATCAGAATCCTGTCCATGTGTCTCCAAGCAGGTTAATTTCAAACCACTTTAAGGTGTGGCTGGCCTGGTGTTCCTGTACCGGAGTTCCAGGGTAACACCTCACCTTTGACTATGATGCTGAGACTCCGGTGATTTTTATTCAGTGGACAACTGAACTGGTAGAAAGGAGGAAGCAAGACGCAAAACTCAACCAGAACACATCATCTAATGATCACATTAACAAAAGAGCGTAATGTCTCTACCTCTCTGCTTTACATGCTGGTTTATTCACCGCTCGCTGAGTCGTGTTACTGATAAATAACAAACATCATCAACAGCTGTTTCATATGCTGTGTCCATGTTTTTTTTTCCTGCAACACGATCAATATCAGGGTGAAGTCTCTGGTTCAACCACATCTCCACAAATGTGACGTGACTCCAGTGATTCGACTCGACTGCGTGTGTCGCCTGATGCAGGAATAACGAAGCACCAAAAAAAAAAATGAAGTGTTAAACCATCATGTCTAAACAGAGAGAAGTTGTATAACAGGATTTTGAATATCCATTTAATATGACAAATAAAATGTTTGTTTAGACGTCTTTATTGCGTTGGAAAATCCCACTTTGAAAAAACTTTATTAAAAACACTCCAGACCACCATCATGTTTTTTAGTTTGCACACCCCCTAGTGGCTGCTCACCACACTATGGGAATCCCTGATCTAAAATGATCCAATGCCTTAAAATGGAGACAAAATCAGAGATACATGGCAGAAATCAGAACGGATGAAAGAATAACCAGATGGTAAAGACTCAGCCAATGATCAGCTCCAGGATGATCAGAGACAGTCTGGGGTTACCTGTAAATGCTGTGACAGGTAGAAGAGGTCTGGGTGAAGCTAAAATATTTTCCAGAATCACCCACAAAGTCCCTCTGTTTGAGAAATAAAACGTGCAGAAGAGGTCACGATTTGGTCAAGAATACATCAACTGGCCAAAAGAGAAATGAAGGAACATTTTGTGGACTGATGAGAGTAAAATTGTTCTTTTTGGGTCTAAGGGTCACAGACAGTTAATGAGACGACTCCTCTGAATTCAAACCACAGTTCATTCTGAAGACAGTGAAGCATGGTGCTGCAGCATCTTGATATGGGGATGTTTCTCTTACTGTTGGTGTTGGGCCTATTTATCA
Source organism: Lepturacanthus savala (assembly GCA_030544235.1). NCBI lineage: Eukaryota > Metazoa > Chordata > Actinopteri > Scombriformes > Trichiuridae > Lepturacanthus > Lepturacanthus savala. The sequence continues at coordinate 36,634,725 of CM060464.1, forward strand.
CATACCAGGGATCATGGGTCATTTTGCATTTATTAAAATACTTAGTATATGAGGTCATGTTGTCTTATGTTGAAGAGGAAATGCCCTTGAAATGTGAGTTTTAACAAGACAATGACCCCAAACACACTAGTAAACCAGCAGTATCTTGGTTCCAAACCAATAATATGAATGTTATGGAGTGGCCAAGCCAATCCCTGGACCTTAATCCAATCGAGAACTTGTGGGGTTATATCAAAAATGCTGTTTCTGAAGCAAAATCAAGCAAATAACAGCTGAAATGTGCCACACGTTGTTTGACACCATGACACAGATGTGAAGCAGTTATAAAAAAAACTATGGTCATACTAAATATTAGTTTAGTGATTCAAAAGATTGCTAAATCCTAGAAACAAAAGTTTGTAGGAAATAGGTTTGAGTTTGTAAAGTCAACAACAGACACTGCTATTTATTTGAACACACCCCTTTCAACTCATTACACAGCCCTGGGTCTTGTTGGTTTTCTGAGAATCTCTTGCAACTATTGGTGAATTGTTTGCCATGTACAAATAAAATATAATAAAAACCTGGAATAATCTGGTTGGTCACATTAAATTGCTATTATTTTGAACACTACTGTACATGTTATTACTCATGGATATGATATTTACACATAATATTTCATCATCATCACCCTGAACTTCCCGCTGAGCTGAGATCATTTTTCTTTTTTGTGGGAAACAACAAGTTTAGAGCAAATATCAAATATCATCAGTTACATGCTTTACATCCATGACTCTATTATTATCTCCACACTCACTGCTGAGCTGAGTTCAGCCTGCTGTTTCATTATGAGGAGACATGTGAGTAGCACTGAAACTACTGTTAATGCTATAATTACATTCAATACTGCTGCTGCTGCTGCTGCTACTGACTCACACTATTACCACTATGGGCAGAATCCACTAAATAATCTAATAATTTCCCCTTCTCTCTGAACTCATGGTTCAACACCACAGATTCATTACAGCAAAGTACAGCCAATAATTCACAGCCCAAATGTTCTGACCTCTGTCACTGATTCATTTTTAGTGGCCCCCTCATTGCACATCAGGGGTTTGCACCAAAAAAGGTCTTACACTGTGCCCCAGTGCTGTTGTCTGTGAGCTAAGGATCTAAGCTAAGAAGCTAAGATACATCCATGGGTGGACAGTGAACAGACCTGTCCTGTTGATCTGCTCTTAAGTCGCAGTTTGTCTTGAATGTGTGCAGGGTACAATGAAAAATATTGTACACGTTTCATTCTGGAGTGAAATGTGCTGCCCAGTGTCAGAAAGACTGGACTGTTCTGATGTGGTCTTCTGTGAGCCCTGATCTAAATCCTGTTAAACATCTGTGGAAGGAGCTGAAACATGCAGACTGGAAAAGGCACCCTTCAGGTATTCAGTCTGCTTGACTGCCTCAAAAGGTTGTGCAACAAAGTACTATGTTAAGGGTACCGCCATTTTTGTCCAGGCAAGATTCATTAGTTTGTTTTTTTAAATGATTCTGTTGAACCAAAATTCAAAAGCAATGTCTGATTTTCATTTCTTAATTTTCAGTAATTTTTTATTTATTATTACTTTGCCAGTTTCAAGTTATTTCAGTGACCACTGTGGGTTTTTCTCTCTTTAAGGGAAGGGTACCAACAATTCTGTCCAGATCTGTAATTCCCACAGTGAACATATTTATAGTTTTCACACTGATTGAAACCCTCTGATGATGAGAAAGAATATTGGGCCAGTGTTAACCCTGCCCGGGTGTGGGTTACCGGGGCCCCCCTCTGGAGCCAGGCCTGGGGGAGGGGCTCGGGTGCGAGCGCCTGGTGGCCGGGCCTTTGCCCACGGGGCCCGGCCGGGCTTAGCCCGAAGCGGCGACGTGGGCCCCCCTCCCCATGGACTCACCACCCGTGGGGGGGGCCACAGGGGGACGATGCGGAGAGAGTTGGGCGGCAGTCGGAGGCGGGGACCCTGGCGGTCCGACCCCCGGCTGCAGAAACTGGCTCTGGGGACGTGGAACGTCACCTCTCTGGCGGGGAAGGAGCCTGAGCTGGTGCGCGAGGTTGAGAGGTACCGACTAGATATAGTCGGGCTCGCCTCGACGCACAGTGTGGGCTCCGGAACCAGTTTCCTCGAGAGGGGTTGGATTCTCTACCACTCTGGAGTTGCCCCCGGTGAGAGGCGCAGAGCTGGGGTGGGAATGCTTGTTTCCCCCCGGCTCGGTGCCTTTACATTGGGGTTCACCCCGGTGGACGAGAGGGTAGCCTCCCTCCGCCTTCGGGTGGGGGGACGGGTCCTGACTGTCGTTTGTGCCTATGCGCCGATGAGTTCAGAGTACCCACCCTTCTTGGAGTCCTTGGATAGGGTGCTGGAGGGCGCCCCTTCTGGGGACTCCCTCGTCCTCCTGGGGGACTTCAATGCTCACGTGGGCAATGACAGTGTGACCTGGAGAGGCGTGATTGGGAGGAACGGCCCCCCTGATCTGAACCCGAATGGTGTTTCGTTGTTGGACTTCTGTGCTCGTCATGGATTGTCCATAACGAACACCATGTTCAGGCATAGGGGTGTCCATATGTGCACTTGGCACCAGGACGCCCTTGGCCACAGTTCGATGATCGACTTTGTTGTCGTGTTGTCGGACTTGCGGCCTCATGTCCTGGACACTCGGGTGAAGAGAGGGGCGGAGCTGTCAACTGATCACCACCTGGTAGTGAGTTGGCTCCGATGGTGGGGGAAGAGGCCGGTCAGACCTGGCAGACCCAAACGTTCTGTGAGGGTTTGCTGGGAACGTCTGGACGAATCTCCTGTCAGAAGGAACTTCAACTCGCACCTCCGGGAGAGCTTCACCCACGTCCCGGGGGAGGCGGGGGACATTGAGTCCGAGTGGACCTTGTTCCGCGCCTCTATTGTTGAGGCGGCTGATCGGAGCTGTGGCCGTAAGGTCGTCGGTGCCTGTCGTGGCGGCAATCCCCGAACCCGCTGGTGGACACCGGCGGTAAGGGATGCCGTCAAGCTGAAGAAGGAGTCCTACAGAACCTTCTTGGCCTGTGGGTCTCCGGAAGCAGCTGACGGGTATCGGCGTGCTAAGCGGATCGCAGCCTCGGTGGTTGCCGAGGCAAAAACTCGGGCGTGGGAGGAGTTCGGTGAGGCCATGGAGAAAGACTTTCGAACGGCTTCGAGGAAGTTCTGGACCACCATTCGGCGTCTCAGGAGGGGAAAGCGGTACACCGTTGACACTGTGTTCAGTGGAGACGGGGTGCTGCTGACCTCGACTCGGGACGTCCTGGATCGGTTGGGGGAATACTTCGAAGACCTCCTCAATCCCACCAGCACGTCTTCTGTTGAAGAAGCAGAGTCTGGGGGATCAGTGGTGGACTCGCCTTTCTCTGGGGCTGAGATTGCCGAGGTAGTCAAAAAGCTCCTCGGCGGCAAGGCCCCGGGGGTGGATGAGATTCGCCCTGAGTTCCTCAAGGCTCTGGATGTTGTAGGGCTGTCTTGGTTGACACGTCTCTGCAACATCGCGTGGACATCGGGGGCAGTGCCTCTGGACTGGCAAACCGGGGTGGTGGTTCCCCTTTATAAAAGGGGGGACCAGAGGGTGTGTTCCAACTATAGAGGGATCACACTCCTCAGCAGGTGCTCCGGGAGTATGGGGTCCCGGACCCGTTGACACGGGCTGTCCGGTCCCTGTACTCTCGGTGCCAGAGCTTGGTCCGCATTGCCGGTAATAAGACGAACTTGTTTCCAGTGGGGGTTGGACTCCGTCAGGGCTGCCCTTTGTCACCGATTCTGTTCATAACTTTTATGGACAGAATTTCTAGGCGCAGCCAGGGCGTCGAGGGGCTGCGGTTTGGTGGCCTCAGGATTGGGTCGTTGCTATTTGCGGACGATCTGATCCTGTTGGCTTCATCGAGCCGTGACCTTCAGCTCTCACTGGAGCAGTTCGCAGCTGAGTGTGAAGCGGCTGGGATGAAAATCAGCACCTCCAAATCCGAGGCCATGGTTCTGGACCGGAAAAGGGTGGAGTGTCGACTCCAGGTCGGGGATGAGATCCTGCCTCAAGTGGAGGAGTTCAAGTATCTCGGGGTCTTGTTCACGAGTGGGGGGAGGATGGAGCGGGAGATTGACCGGCGGATCGGTGCGGCGTCTGCAGTGATGCGGGCCCTGCATCGGTCCGTCGTGGTGAAGAAGGAGCTGAGCCGAAAGGCGAAGCTCCTGATTTACCAGTCAATCTACGTTCCTACCCTCACCTATGGTCACGAGCTTTGGGTAGTGACCGAAAGAACGAGATCGCGAATACAAGCGGCCGAAATGGGTTTCCTTCGCCGGGTGGCTGGGCTCTCCCTTAGAGATAGGGTGAGAAGCTCGGTCATCCGCGAGGCGCTCAGAGTAGAACCGCTGCTCCTCCACATCGAGAGGAGCCAGTTGAGGTGGCTCGGGCATCTAGTGAGGAGCCTCCTGGACGCCTCCCTGGTGAGGTGTTCCGGGCACGTCCCTCCGGGCGTCGGCCCCGGGGAAGACCCAGGACACGCTGGAGAGACTATGTCTCTCGGGTGGTCTGGGAACGCCTTGGGGTCCCCCCGGAAGAGCTGGAGGAAGTAGCTGGGGAGAGGGAAGTCTGGGCTTCCCTGCTGAAGCTGCTGCCCCCGCGACCCGATTACGGATAAGCGGAAGAAGACGAGACGAGACGAGACACTGATTGAAGTCCACAGGATCACAACACTGTGTAAGATTATTATGTTTAATATCTGTGATGCCTCCATCTGCTGCACAACAAAACCTGGAAGTTCATTCTAAAGTTGACTTAGCTTTAGACACTAATACTACACTACTGTTATGGAATAATAGTATTATCAACCTAAGAAAAATGAACCATCCTTTATATTTTTATGAATGATGTTATAGGGTGGCTCAGTGTTTCTGTTTTTACAATTAAATAAATTCCAATTTTATGTGCACTACTTTTCTCTTTAATACTGAGCGGAAATATATTTCACATTCAAATATCTGTTGAAAGGACAACAACTTCTACAATGCATATACTGTAAAATATTAAGCACTATTGCTCTTTTAAAGCCCTTAAGGGATAGAAGTCTAATTTAAGGATGGAGGAAAATACCCCCACACATTTAAGTCTTCAACATGTCAACTTTAAATATTGTCTATTCTGTTTGTGCAGGACTATTTTTAGCTTCTACTTAGAATTGAGAAGTTGTAGTAGAGTAACAGTGATTATGATTGAACTTATGGATTAAAACGGACATAAACATAATATTTTACAGCTTCTAACAGCTGCAGAAACACAATTTATTCTTGGAGAAACAAAGTGGAGGAATAACCTACTGATGCTAAGAATGTTACTGATGTAACAGTGTTACTGCTGCTACGACATTACTGATGCCACAGCGTAACTGCTACTACTACAGTGTTATTGTTGCTACAGCGTTACTGCTACTACAGTATTACTGTTGCTACAGTATTAGTGATGCTACAGGTTTACTGCTGCTACAGTTTTACTGCTGCTACGGTGTTACTGTTGCTACAGTATTACTGATGCTACAGGTTTACTGCTGCTACGGTGTTACTGTTGCTACAGTATTAGTGATGCTACAGGTTTACTGCTGCTACGGTGTTACTGTTGCTACAGTATTAGTGATGCTACAGGTTTACTGCTGCTACAGTTTTACTGCTGCTACGGTGTTACTGTTGCTACAGTATTACTGATGCTACAGGTTTACTGCTGCTACAATTTTACTGCTGCTACAGAGTTACTGTTGCTACAGTATTACTGATGCTACAGGTTTACTGCTGCTAAATTTTACTGCTGCTACGGAGTTACTGTTGCTACAGTATTACTACTTCTATAATGTTACTACTGCTACAGTATTACTGTTGCTACAGTATTAGTGATGCTACAGGTTTACTGCTGCTACAGTTTTACTGCTGCTACGGTGTTACTGTTGCTACAGTATTACTGATGCTACAGGTTTACTGCTGCTACAATTTTACTGCTGCTACGGAGTTACTGTTGCTACAGTATTACTACTTCTATAGTGTTACTACTGCTACAGTATTACTGATGCTACAGTGTTACTGCCAGTGAAGTGATAGTTCAGACTGAGTCTTTACATGACACTTGGCTCCATCTGTGTGGAATAATAAGAAAAACACTGTCATGCATCCAATTCATTTAATTTCTATGCTGCTTCTCTCCTTTTCTTCATTCCTATCATTTCTTTCAACTCCCTGTTCACTCCTCCTTCTCCTCTTCCTCCTCCTCCTCTTCCTCATTCCTTGCTCCAAGACTGGGTGACGCTGCTTAATTGGAGATGACACTGAAACATGTCCTGTCCTGCTCTGCAGCCTCCTCTGCATAATTAAAACAAGAGCAACACTTCATCTCCGGGAGGCTGATGAGAGCGAGAGACATTGACAGAAAGAGAGAGAGAGAGAGAGAGAGAGAGAGAGAGAGAGAGAGAGAGAGAGAGAGGAGTAAAAGTATCCTCTGTTATATCTCTTCTTAAAGCCTATTTTTATAGGCCGGCTTTTATGTGATGGCTTTTATCCTATTATTTTTACAAATATATTATTTTTACCCTGTGTGTCTATACTCTTATCTGCCACGGCTTTCTTCCTTTACTTTTTAATTTATTTCCACTTTGATGTTTGAATTTATTTGATTGTTGAAGCACTTTGTCAACTCTGCGTTTGAAGTGTGCTTGAAATTACTTTTTTTTCCCTTCATATTATATTATTAATATTATTATTATTAAGACAGGGAAGAAAAGCTGATGTATGGATACACACTGAGCAGGCAGAGGGATGAGAGAGGAGGGGTTGCCGTGGCAACAACAGAGCTGAAGTGGACGACCTCTCAATCTGAGGATGTTCTGACCAAATCAAACAGAGTCAAACAGAACCAAGCAGAAACACAATCGTGACTCTAACGGCAGCTTGTTAATTCTTGCAGCACAGAGCAACTTTTCTGTTTTTGTTTCTCAGAGACGTCTTTCAGAAGAGAAACTGAAAAAAAAGACAGAAATCCCAGATGTGCTTCACTTTTAAATCTCTACAGATGGTTTCTGCTGGGACCATTTCTGCACATTTCCAGGTCTATATTTATATTCTGGGGCTCCACTGGAATATCTTCCCATGATTTCTAACATATTTGTCACCGCCTGTTTGAATGGGGCCAATCGCCGTCCCCTGGAGCTGCTGCTGCTGACACTGATGCTGCTACTGTTACTGATGCTAACACTGCAGCTGCTGTTTCTGTTGTTGACACTGCTGCTGCTACTGTCACTGCTGCTAAAAAGACCCAGTGCATATGTTTTAAGTTGTGTTGCTTCTGAAATGCTGCTGCTAGATGATGGCGTTACTCTGAGGTTATGTTCCCATTTGTCTCCTGTGAATTCTTTAACTCTATGAAACAAAGCACTGATCCATCTTCCCAACTGTCCTCCTGCTGTTCTCTGTCCACATTTCTCTCTGAAACTGCACAAGTTTTATTCTAACATCGGTGAGATGATCATTTCCCAACATATTCAGAGAGGATCAGCTGATGAAATTTCATGTCTGCGTTTCCCTTCTCATTCTACAACTAAAACTGTTGCTTTGCAACTTCTGATCAGCAGGAAACCAAACTGAATTCTGACAGAATTTAAAACGACATCTCAGGTTGTTTCATTAATAATATTAATTGCATCAGTCAGATTACTTATGTCACATCCTGACCTCCTGAAATTAATCAACTTAACTCCTTACCTGTCCTGAAGTTCTTCAGCAGGATTCATAGGCGTATTGATTATTGATCAGACTGTGGTTGCGTGATGTTGATATTTCAGGTGTTGACAGGGATATGCAGCAGTTCTAACATCAAACTCTAACAGCGAAGCCTCTTTCCATGACTGACAGTGACTCAAACAGCTCTGAATATTATTGATTTATGAAAGGCTGATACAACACAAGATAATGACTAATGGGATTCAGAATGAAATCCTGTCACACCAAGTTAATTTCAGGGTTTTTGTTGTTTGTTAAAAAGGATTTAGATTTACTTGTAAAGCTGAAATAAATCTGTGGGGATTTGCTGCGTTGACATTTATGAAAAATGATTCATGAATTTGACAGAGAGCTATGAAAGTGGCTACAAAGCTAATTATGTATTGCATTATTTTTTTTATTTTAAATGATATATAAGGTCAACCAAAATTTACAAATAGTATAAAAAAAATATCACATTTTCACAAGATTGTTTGATCCAGTTTTGGATTAAATACACTTTACTTCTGTACAGATGTACAGAAGCTAAATGTATCACAAGTAAAATGACTTGTTATATTATTATAGTGTATTATTCAACCTCTTTTGAATCACTAAATAAATGTGACAGCATTTTAATGTTTTAGTTGGTCAGTGTAGAAACACTCTGAGATACTTGGATTATAATAGTTTATAGATTATAATAATAGTAGTGCATGTTATGTGTGTAATAATAATAATAATAATATAACAAGTTCTAAAATAGCAGAGAATTTAAACAGCAGTTAGAATATTAAAATATAAAAGCATAAACAGTTAAATGCCAGATAAATGTAGTGTAGTAAAAGTACAATATTTGCCTCTGAAATGTGAAGTATAAAGTAGCATCCCATGGAAATACTCAAGTTAAGTTGTTTATGAATGATTGGGCTGAGCAGCAAGCATTGACATACTGGTTATATGTAGCATAACAAATAATTCTGACCAGAAACTCAGCTGCAAGACTTTATTATTAGTAAAAAACATTATTAGGTAAAATAAACATAATTTCAACACCAAGGAATAAATTGAGCTTACAATCATCTAAGATAGTTGTTTATTAGACAAAGCCTTGAATTTTCTTTCTTATTTTTTTTTTTTCAAATGATTCAGAAAACCCTGTAGTTGTGGATATATACTATAGGCAGGTCTTTTTCAACAGGTCCGATAGGTCTGGAGGAACAAGTTAGGTACAGTAGTGGAGTGAATTACTTACTAGTTAGTTTATCAGAGATAAAGTTCAGTAAGAAGCTGCTGGCTCCACTGACAGCTTTCAGATGTTTGACCTTTCAGTGAGATGGACCTGCAGCCAACTACACACTTCTGGTTATTTGTCTCTTCCAGCTTTACTCCACACAAACAGGGAGAAGTCAGCCATTTCTTCTCCTCCCAGTGGATTCTCAGATGAAGTGGGATGTATAATCCCTCCAGTCCACTGTTTTCTGGGTTGGGTTTGTCCCTTCGTACCATTTGTCCAGAAAATGTCCACATAAACAGGAGATAAACAGGAGCACGAAGTGCACGAGGCTCCCTGGAGTCTGAAACTCGTCCTGACTGTTCGTTTCCAGTAGATTTTCCTGTTAGTAAAAGTAAAAGAGATAAATTAAAGGAGCTTCAACCTCTGACTCAAAACATGATGTCCTCCTCCCTGTCCTCCCTTCCTCCCTGTCCTCCTCCCTGTCCTCCTCCCTGTCCTCCTCCCTGTCCTCCCTTCCTCCCTGTCCTCCTCCCTGTCCTCCTCCCTGTTCTCCTCCATGTCATCCATGTCCTCCTTCCTGTCCTCTGTGTCCTCCTCCTTGTCCTCCTTGCTGCCCTCTGTGTCCTCCCTGTTCTCCTCCATGTTATCCATGTCCTCCTTCCTGTCCTCCTTCCTGTCCTCTGTGTCCTCCTCCTTGTCCTCCTTGCTGTCCTCTGTGTCCTCCCTGTTCTCCTCCATGTTATCCATGTCCTCCTTCCTGTCCTCCTTCCTGTCCTCTGTGTCCTCCTCCTTGTCCTCCTTGCTGTCCTCTGTGTCCTCCTCCTTGTCCTCCTTGCTGTCCTCTGTGTCCTCCCTGTTCTCCTCCATGTTATCCATGTCCTCCTTCCTGTCCTCCTTCCTGTCCTCTGTGTCCTCCTCCTTGTCCTCCTTGCTGTCCTCTGTGTCCTCCTCCCTGTTCTCCTCCATGTTATCCATGTCCTCCTTCCTGTCCTCCTTCCTGTCCTCTGTGTCCTCCTCCTTGTCCTCATTCCTGTCCTTTGTGTCCTCCTTCCTGTCCTCCTTCCAGAGCAGGAAGCTCCTGACTCTCCTCATTACCCATGACAACCAGTGAACCCATGTCCTGGTTTCTCTGTGGAGGTGGAGGTGGAAGAGAAGGAGGTGGAGGAGGTGAAGGATGGAGGAGGAAGTGGAGGATGTGGATGAGGAGGAGGAGGTGGAGGTGGAAGAAGAGGTGGAGGATATGGAGGAGGAGGTGGAGGAGGAGGAGGAGGAGGAGGAAAAGGAGGATGATGTGGAGGAGGTGAAGGATGGAGGAGGAGAATGTGGAGGAGGTGGAGGTGGAAGAGAAGGAGGTGGAGGATGTGGAGGAGGAGGAGGAGGATGTGGAGGAGGTGGAGGAGGTGAAGGAGGTGAAGGAGGTGAAGGATGGAGGAGGAGAATGTGGATGAGGAGGAGGTGGAGGAGAAGGAGGAGGAGGTGGAGGATATGGAGGAGGAGAAGGAGGAGGTGGAGGAGGAGGAGAAGGAGGTGGAGGATGTGGAGGAGGAGGTGGAGGATGTGGAGGAGGAGGAGAAGGAGATGGAGGATGTGGAGGAGGAGGAGGTGGAGGAGGAGGAGGTGGAGGATATGGAGGAGGAGAAGGAGGAGGTGGAGGAGGAGGAGAACGAGGTGGAGGAGGAGAAGGAGGTGGAGGATGTGGAGGAGGAGGAGAAGGAGATGGAGGATGTGGAGGAGGAGGAGGTGGAGGATATGGAGGAGGAGAAGGAGGAGGTGGAGGAGGAGGAGAACGAGGTGGAGGAGGAGAAGGAGGTGGAGGATGTGGAGGAGGAGGAGGTGGAGGATATGGAGGAGGAGAAGGAGGAGGTGGAGGAGGAGGAGAACGAGGTGGAGGAGGAGAAGGAGGTGGAGGATGTGGAGGAGGAGGAGAAGGAGATGGAGGATGTGGAGGAGGAGGAGGTGGAGGAGGAGGAGAAGGAGGAGGTGGAGGGATCCCTGAATGCTTCTTTTTTATTCCTCTCCTTCTCGTAGCCTCAGCACTCTGTTTAATACGTGGTTTGACTTTGATGAAGCGGCTGTAGAAGCCACCGCCTCGACAACGCCACTCGATTCATGATCTGCCTGTTCAGCACAACTCCGGAGGGGGGGGTCTGTTTTTACACAATGCAATGGGTGTCCACAACATCATGATTTAGAATCACAAATCACAGATTGTTTTATATATTGAGCTAAAAATGAATGAGGTAAGTGAATAAAACAAATAAATAGATACCAAATTTAAAAAAAAGAAAACATTTAAAAATTATAGTAGCTTCACACCAAGAAGGTTCAGGTTCTAGTCCTGGTCCAGGTTCCAGTCCTTGGTCTGGTGGGTTTTCTCCCGGTTCTCCAGCTTCCTCCCACAGGATCACCATAGAGGAAGTGTGTTTGACCCTAATGAAGAATAAACAGGTATAGAAGATGATTGAATGACTTTAAAAAATAATAAATGAATGATTAAAATGGAAAATAAAATAAATTAGAAAATAATGCGTAATTAAATTAATTGTATGCATTCATTGAAATGATAATTAAATATGTGCAAATTCAGATCAGAGGCACCACAACAATCATAAAACTCATCCACCTAATTGTTGGGTCGTAGTTTGTGTTTTGTTTGCAGATGAAGTGAACTGTAACATGGATTGTGTGTGTATTCTCGGTCTTTCTTATTCCTCTGTTGTTGTCCAGAAACTATTAAAACTCATCAGAGAGTCAAACTGCTGCTCTGACATGTTCCTTCACCACAAAGACACAGTCGGATTCTTTAGAAACCAGCAGCTAATAACAACACGCTCGTTGGTGCCTGCCTCATACAGAACTAACCTCAGGAGACTGGAACATGGTTGCTGTTAAAAGTCCTTGGAGCTGGTTTTAAATGAGCTTCAGTGACGCTCCACTGTCTTCAGGGATGAAGGAACATGTCACAGTGCAGCGTTTTTAATGGTTTCTGGACAACAGAGGAAGAAGAGATCTCAGCCTGCACTGTACTTGTTAGTAAATCAGTTCACTATTGGTTTTACTCTAAATATGAGACTGGTTGTATTGACCATGTTCTTTTTACTGTATCTTTCAGAAGCATTATGGGTAACTTTGTATTTTTTGACTTAAGTTACAGGACATTCCTGGAAGCACAAACCAATAGAAAGACAGTTGAAGAGTTCACATTTTCACCAAGTGTCTATTTCCAAAATGATCAGGTTGTTTGTAGCTGAATCAGCAGGAGAGTTCTATTAAATGCTCATTCATCTCGTTTCACTCAGCAGCAAGAACCACGAGTAAAACACTTAAAAAATGATTTGCAAATTTCATAAGTGGGATCCACCTCAAAATGTATTTTTGTATTGTTTCACAAAGATTGTTTGAGTAGTTTTTCAGTGATCCTGTTCAGAGATGTCTGAGGTTATTATAGGTAGGTTATTAATATTATAAAATCCTTATAATAGGGTTTAACATCTAAAAGCCTTTACTTTTATTTTAAAGGGTTCTACGTCACAGGTGAAGTGTTATGAAGATCATTCATGTTCACTATGAACCAGAGGAATAATTACAGCAACAACAACAACAATAAAACATTTTGATGTTTATCTGGCTGGATTTAAGACTTTAAAAATTGTGGAATCATTACTTAATGTAGAAAGAAATCACAGTTCTAACTGAGATTCTCAGGCATTATCACACATTAAAAAAGTGTTTTATAATCATTTGAAACTGATGATTTCTCATTGTAATGAACACACATTTCTAGATTGTAATTTCCTACTATAAAAGTCATCTTTTCTCACCATCCACTCTGTCATTATGTTCTTTTACCTTTATACATGTTATATTTCCCATTTTGTTGAAACATTTGATTGTTTTAGTTCTACTACCTTTCATGAAGCGGTGGAAATTAACCCATATATGACCTGCTCTGTACAAATAGCTGCTGTCTGATTCCAGCAGCTATCAAATAGCTGCTGGAATCAGACTTTTTTATTGCTTTTGTATATTTCTGGCTTTTTTCTCCTTTTTATATTTTTCATTTCATCTCAGTTGTTCTGAACAGAGAGAATTGTCTGGCTGTATTGTCTGTGTATTGCCCCTCATTTACCATATTTCTAATTATACTCAATTTTGCCGTTTATTATTTTCCTGCAGCAGTCACACCGTCTCCCTGTGGGGATCAATAAAGTTTCATCTAATCTGAACCTGATGAAACTGTGTCAGACTCAGTGAGGAGCTCTCGTTGCTTTATTTAGCGCACATTTTAAATTGAGTTCGTGCCACGACCCTGCTGCTTTGATATTAGCACTGATGGACTTTTACTTTCCGCTGTCTCATGTGTGATTTTCACAGTTTTGAAGCAACATATTTGTTCTCCTGCTCCGAGTTATTGTCATAAATATCACCCACACGCTGCTCACTATTTTGTTTTTCTGCAGATGCTTTTTTCCAGGTAGATGCTGCATTTCAAAAAGGTTTCAGCCTCAGTCATTAGACTATTACTAAAATATTAACTTAGGTAAATGAATTTACCAAGGTATTAACAAACCAATTTATAGACAAAGGTTTATGGAATACAAACCGGAATTGTGTTTATGTAAAATATTAATTTGCTGTGCTAATTGCAGCCTAGATTATGCTCACATCTTTTTGAATAATTATTAATGATATTTATTAGTCTGAAGTTGCAGAGACGACACCTGACTTCACTTCCTGTTGTCCATATATGGTATGCAACAAAAGGACTACAAACAAAACATCTAGCCACTATATTTAAGTATGGAGGAGATGCATATGATGATGATATTGGTACTTTATTTACTAAATTATTTATATTTTACACATAAATATTCTCATCAAAGGTTTTTGTGCATAATCATGGAGCAATGAGAAGCATCACTGCTCAAACCCTGCAGAAATGTCCCTCTTGTTCTCAGGGGAAAACATGGAATTTAAGATAGTTTCTGTAGATAAGATAAGATAGTTTGTGTTATGATGGTAAAATTCTTGGTTTGTGATCTGGAAATCCGCTGTCATCAATTGTTTCACGGCTTCTATAGAGAGAAAATACATTGCTTGATGTCATCAGTGTCATTTCTTGGCAGATTCTTCAGAATTAGGAATGCATCACTTTACGAATATATGTATGGAAAGTAAATGGGAAGAGTCTGACTACAGCAGCGTATCTCTATGAGTCTTTGTTTCACTGTAGTAAATCAGCTTTTTGCAAAGACTTGTCATTCTATCATTAAGAGAGAGATCAGGTCACACTGAGCCTGATTGCTGCCTGCACACACACATACTACAGTAGTTTTCACTGGTGGAAAAGTCACTGCTAACATCACTGTAGCACATTAACCAGTAAACTACAGATGTCATTTTTGACCTGTTGGATGCTGGTTTGTTAATTGTGGTTGTTAGCATTAATTTACTCTTAAACTTGAAAGGTTCAGTATGTTTATACACATTTATGTTAAGTAAGTAGATTTTAATATTTATGGTGTTTGATATGTGGATTTGGACCATATCGGTGGTGCAGAGGAAAGGTCAGCAGGTGATGAGAGTCATTAGAATCTGTCCTCTGGGAATTCTGAATATTAAAAGCACATTTCATGGCACCATGATCAGTAGTTTGATGTGTTTTCCTCTGAATCAAACAGTTCATGAATCAAATCCTGAAATAAACCTTTCAGTGTGTGTGTTAATATGCTTATGTTCATATGCAACATTAATAATAACTGTTAATGAGTTCTACTACAGCCGAGAAGTGAGAAATAAAATCCATAACGAGGTGAAATATGATATAAAAAATACATTAAAAAGAGCATAAATTAACACATTAAGAGGAATGTGTGTGTGTGTGTGTGTGTCTCACAGAATTCCTAGCAGCAACAGTGGCAGCAGCAGCACTCGATGATAGTGATATTAAGGAGGAAATGTTGCAGGGGGACTTCATTGCCATCCTCCATATTTTGCGTAATAGAATGTAACTAGCATCATTATTTTTTCATCACAGCCCTCCCACAACTGTCTTCCACATCTAGGAACATCACTTTGCTCTCCCCATCCCCGGCTCTCCCTCCCTCGCTGCTCCTTCGTCACACTGCGAGTCAATTAAAGAGCAGGAGATAAAATGGGAGAATAAAAAGGGAAGCGCGGCGCTGGCTGCGGCGGCTCGCTCGGGGCCCGGTGGAAGCTTCTGAGGCTCCCTGCCACTCCGGGCTGACATCTTGGATCTAGTAATGATAAAATAAAAAAACAACAGAAGAACAGGAAAGAAAAAGAGATTGATGACGGGGTTGAAGTTGAAGAGTCTCCTGGCGGCAGCGGCCTCCGTATGTGGTTCAGAGATTCAGCTGAGCTGGTGAGTGCTGGTCCAGGCCCGATGGCCAACAGCACGTCACTCCGCTTCAGCATCAACACGAGGACTCAAACGTCTTCTCTGTCCACAGCTGCTGCTTCATCTGCCTCTTTGTCTCCTCACAAAGGAACCCTGTGATTGATTTTAACATGAAACTGCAGAGTCAACGCGACAGAAACACAAAGGATGCACCGAAACACCAGAAACACAACACCTTCTCTTTCATCTCATGAAAAGTTCTGCATAGAACAAACTTCATCAGAGCTAATCAGTGCTCAAACTTCTGCAGAAACAAGCTGGGCAGCATGGAGACTTTCTGTTATTCTCACTTTTATTACATTTTATTGGAGAAATGTCCATTTTATTTTCAGAATCCTTGTCCAGTGAATGTCAACGATTGTTACTTGGTTGGTTATTTGGAAAAAAGTTAAGGTTCCTATTCTTACTGTGGTGATTGCTATAAACTCTGCTCTATAGCTTCTATATTAGCTTCTACAGTATATATCACTGTTAATCCTAATAATTATAATGATGTATGATGATGTCACAGATCTGTATTACAGTCTGGTTCAGACACAGATGATGGTCACCAACTCTTTTTGATTTATGGATTTGAGTCATTTTTAAGAAGAAAATGTGTAAATTCTCTGGTTCCAGCTTCTCTTCTCTGATTATTTCCTGGTTTCTTTAGTCTCTATAATAATAAACTGATGATCTTTGGGTTGTGGACAAAAAAAGATATTTTAGGTTGAATCTTCAGCTTTGATGAAACACTGATCCACATTTTCAGAATTTTGTGAATCAATCAACTAATCCATTAATCGTTTCAATAATCAATTGATAATCAACCGTAATTGATAATCAGAACAGTTAGTAGCTGCATTTCATGGGTTAAATATGAGTGAAGTAAGTGTGTTACTCATATGTATGAACAGTGGCTGAGAACAAGCCAGACAAATACTGTATTGGTATAAATAAAATATGAATATACAAATAAATTAATAAAATATAATTCACTGTTTTTCTCTTATTCACTATGAATACAATATTTATTTTTTAGTTTGGGAGAGAAGAAACTTCTAGACAACATCTTGGTATTTTCTTTTTTTATACTTTAAGATATTATTTGAGTTCACACATTCAGGGTTTTATGAGCAGTTTAATGATAATAATTTTATTTGTGAAGGACTTTATGAAAAAAACAAAGTGACAAAGTGCTTTACATGAAAATACATGTACTAAACAGGCCACATAAAAATGGTAAAATCCATAAAACAGAATCAGGTGAAATCAATGGGCACAAACTATACAAACCAACCATTGGATTAACATGGTACAGCATTCTTTAATATTGAAAGAAAACCCAAGGAGAAAAGGTAAATAAATGGAAGGAAATCACAAAGGTCTGAGGATGTCAAAGTGCAGCAGAGTCTGACAGGATAAAAGGTCAGAGATAAACTGAGGAGTTAGACCAGTTAGAGCAGAGTAAGCGATTAAAAGAACATTAAAATCAATGGAAAAGGTAGAGGAAGGCAGAGGAGGGTCCGCTGGTCTTCAACCTGTTCCTGCTGTAAATGTCCTGCAGTGACTTCACTGTCTGTTCTGGTCTGGTCTGACATGGCTCAGGGAACCTTGTTCTGCAGAATCAACATCAGTTGATGTCGTTTCCAGGCGTCATGTTGACCCTTAAAGACTCGACTTTCTCTCTCAGTCAGCGTCACTTTCAGGAGCAGCAGCAGCCTCAACACTAACCTCAGACCGCAGGATTCTAGGAGGCTCATCATCAGGCTGTTTTATACCCAACAACATCAAAACATAATCAACCAGTCATTTTTTATGTAATGATCCTGCAACTAAAGTAACTTTTACATTTACAGCACCTCATCTAAACAGGAAGAATCTGATTGGCTGTTAACATTTTGACTTTTTGAGGTGAAAACTTGTATAAGAAGCAGCTTTTGATTATATTAATAATTTATTACAGTTTTCAAATCTTCCCAGCAAATACCAAACATAACCATTTTTACAGCTACATGTCCTCATGTTTCCTCTAGAGAAATTCTGAAAGGATTCCAGGGGCAGAGTGTGTCCATTCTGATGAGCAGAAGAGATTTCAAACAAAAAATACATTTCAATCAAATAATTTGTGAGAAGTAAGGTGTGTATTGTGCAAATTCATTATGTTATACTTGCTTTCACTGAGGTGCGTGTGTGTGCATGTGTGTGTGTGTTTGTGTGTGTGTGTGCATGCGTGCGTGCGTGTTTGTATGTGTGTGATTATGATGTCCTGTATTCTATCAGTATGATTCATCATATGTGTGTTGGTGGCTCAGTGTTTAAACATGTTAACGAGTTCCAGGTGTTTGTTTATGAACCTTAACGAGCTGTGGCCTGAGCTTCAAAGGTTACCACGGCAACCTGAGCTGGTTGCCAATGACGACTGAAGGCGGCCGTGCTACAGGTAGAAGCAGACAGAAATGTGGAGAAAAACAGAAACTACATTTTTCTCCCTCAGCGCTGGTCTCCCAGTTGAGCTTCAGGTGCTGTGATTTGGTGTTTCTACAGTCAATATTTTCACTGGCAAGTTTAAAAATCACATTTGTATGTTGTAAATTGTGGCTGGGAGAAGAGTGGAATGAGAATGGTCAGAGATTGATCAAAAACTATGTTACCTATCAAAATGTGGAATAATACATTTATACACAAGACGTGTGTATAATTAAATATAGTTTAAATGGAGTCTCTAGGTAAAAACATGCCCAAGCTGGAGGCAGCTGTTGGTAGTGCAAACATTTACTGCTTTTTCTTTTACCTCATCCCATTCTTTCCCTATGAGGAATCTTGTGCAGTGTTTCACAACTTACGTCATGAAACATTTTTATTTTGCAGATAAAAGTAATAGCACACCACCGCTTGCAAATATTAAATTATTTTCTGGAAATGTGCAATTCGACTCTGTGAATGTGCAATTATGAACCTTGTATTTATCTCTTTAACCATAGTATTTTATTCTTCAACCATATTATTTTATTTCTTCAACAATAATATTTTATATTTATCTTATCTTTTGTATATATTGTATATTTAGTACTTGTCAATTCAGTACCTTAGTGTTAATTTGTTGTGCTGCATTTTTGTGCAGACACCGAGGCAATTCTGATTCTGAAGATGCATATTGTGATATATAATTAACTTGGGTCTGTAGGATGAGTTAGAGGAGGAATAGGAAAATAACCCATGGAGTAATAATAGCAAGTTCATGGCTGTAGGGAGTATGCTTGGTGAAATTGCCCAGGAGCCCTAATTAATCTTTTGATTGTTTAAATAATTAATTGATTAGTTGTTGGTTCATTAAATGATGTAAAATGTGGATCAATGTTTCATCAAAGATGAAGATTCAACCTAAAATGTCATATAATGTGTAACAGGATGCAAATAGTTCATGTTATTTTACATTTTCAGAATATTTTTTTTATTTTATTGACATTTTTATGTTCAAATAATCATCTTAAAACAATACAATCAAATCATGTCAGTGGAATTTTGTATCTAAACTTCAGTTTATAGCTTTAATTTTCAGATCTGGAATAACTTTATTTATACCTATAAATAAAATACATTTTGAAACAAATATTGTAAACAAAAAATAATCAGAATACACATTTTTTTTCTGTATTTATACAGTTTATAGTTTTAATTTTACTTCCAATCTTGTGTATTATGGGCTTTTCAAGAATAAATAAATCTATTTCTAACTATAAAAACTATTAAAGATCCGATGAAAATGTAGTGATAATGCTACTAAAAATAATAATAAAATAAACACCATTTATATTTATATATTGTTATTTATATAATATAAATATATAAATATATAATATTATTTATATATTATTATTGTTATTATTATTGACCGTTTTGTATTCATATTCATATTTATACCCATAAAGACTAATAAAGATCCTAAAAATAGTAATGATAAAATAATCAGGCTTAAATTTATTAGAAATGTCAAAAGTGTGTCTAATGGCACAATTTTAAGTAAAATCTACTGTATATAACAATAATAATAATTACAATTTGATTTAAAATTGTAAAAAATACCTAAAAGCTGTTGATCATATAATTACATCGGTCTGCTTCATTTAAGATCTTATAACATGATGAACACACTTATATCTTGTTATTTTACATTCACAGAATAGTTTATTTGCATTTTTATTGACATTTTAGTGTATTTTTGACAGAATTCCAGCCTGTCGTGTATATAAATGTGGCCTGACGTGGTGTTTGCTGTTTGGTGAAGCTGTGACATCACAGACGTCGAGGGGCAGGTCGAGCTGTGTGACCGCTGAAGGTCGGCGGGTGTCAGGTAATCCCACTCACAGATGAGACCATCACACTCCGCCGGCCTATTTTCTGCTCGCTGCTCGTCCTGATTGCCTCTGAAAGATCAATCAGCAGCTCGCCGCTCCGCTCTGCTTTCTGCTCGCCGACATGCATCACATAAATAAACTCAAATTACTGGTCGCGGTCCGTTTTTCTGACCCCGGAAAAAGACGGTCAGTTTTTTCATAATTGCTCCATTCGACCAAGCTTGCACCGTTTTCTCCAACACAAAAGGCTGTGATTGTTCTCCTCCAAACACCGGCGTCCATTTTCAAGACAAATACGGGTGTATTCTTCATATTTCTGAGGTAATGGAGAGGCAACACAAAAGCATTAGCTGCTGCTCACAGGCCGTATACACACATATTAAAGCTGTAGCTTCCACTTTATCCCAAACCACTCACATATTACACATATCAGAAAGGCATTTCAGACATTTACTGGCTGTGGGCTGTTGTGCTTTGTGCTATTAGCTCAGTCAGCAGCACTAAAGCTTTCAATGAAACACCAGTACCAAACTCTGGTAGAAAACACTGTACCTTTACATTCTGAACCTTTATCAGGTTTTTATCAAGTTAATGATTTATACCCAGAGGTGGGAAAAGTACTGAAAAAATGTAATTAAGTAAAAGTATCTTTACTTTGCTTAAATCCTACTCAAGTAAAAGTAAAAGTACCTGTCTGAAAATGTACTTGAGTAAAAGTAAAAGAAAATTACTTCATTTCAAATTTACTTTGAGTAAAAGTTACTTTCAATTATTGGATGTAAAAAAGGATGAGTCATAAACCAAATCCAGCACGAGTTGTTTTAATCAATCTTTAGCTGTATAAAGTACATATTGAAACTCACAGCTCACATAACTGAGCTCAGTAACATGGTGTGCTTCTGTGTTCCACAACACACAGTGACAATCTCTTGAGAGGTATACTGTAATGTGCTGTCTATGTTCAGCCATATGATCCAACTCACAACACTACAATAAAAGTAAAGAAAACAAAACCAAAATCAAATCACCAGTTTCGCAAAACAGTGGAAATGTGGCATATATTGCAAACTGATAAGAAATAAAACAAAGTGCCATGCCCCAGAGTATTCAGCCCACTGGATACTACAGCATTAGACCTGCAAACCTCTTGTTCAGTTTTAGCAAGAGTTGATTTTCAAAGTTTGTGACAGTAATCCATGCTCTCTTCACTGTGAACAACAAACCAGCAGTGCTGAAAAGACGCTCACAGGCGGCTGAGGCTGGAAGGCCTGTGTTGAGTTTTAGAGACAGTTTTATATTTGGAAAAGAGTTCAGAAGATCCATATTTTCCGAGGCACAGGCAAGGTAGCCCTCTGTTGTGCCCACAAAGGTAATAAACATTTTCAGCCAGATGCCTGGCTGAGCCTGGAACTTGTGACCCTTCCCCTGACAGGAAACCCAGTTTCACACCTTCAAGGAATGTCACCAGAGGTATAAAGGCACCGGCCTTTCTCTTCTTAGGCTCTCTTAGGCGGGCTCTCTAAGCCTCTCGGGTTCTCTTAGGCTCTCGCTCTCTTAGGAGAAGCCTCTTAGGAGGAGTAGCAGGAGAAGCTGCAGGACAGAAGCCTTCAGCAGCTTCTCTGCTCTA
Source organism: Lepturacanthus savala (assembly GCA_030544235.1). NCBI lineage: Eukaryota > Metazoa > Chordata > Actinopteri > Scombriformes > Trichiuridae > Lepturacanthus > Lepturacanthus savala. The sequence continues at coordinate 36,656,122 of CM060464.1, forward strand.
AAAGGGATTATCCAGCTGCTTTCAGCATCTCACGGACCTGCAAGTGACCAAGGACTCAACAGCGTCCAGCCTGCAGCACTGAAGAAACTCAGGCCTGGTTCTACAACCAGACAAGGATTAACAAAGAGCAACGCGACCTACACAACGGATCTACTCCTCAACAAACACCACAGCTGCAACAACATCTGCAGCTACTCAAGGAAGCAGAACCAGAGAGCAACCCTTCTTCTTCCTTTCTGCTGGTAACATGACTTGGGCAGAACAGAACATTAACAAACACAGTTAAACCAGACTGTTGAACTTTGTTAATGTGATGAGATCATAGGCTACAGTTCACTGTGTTTTAGGTTTGTAAGAAGGTTTAGTTTGATGTTAGTGTCCCAACCTGCATGATACTAACCATTCTTTAACAGGATACCTTGAAACACACACAAAGTGACATTAAGCCTACACACACACACACTCACACACACATTAACACGGTCGGCCATTTTCCCTTTGTTCTTAACAGACAAAGAGCCCCACATGGCCTGGACTACATAGAACAGCCACCACGGCAGCCCCCCCCCCCCAAACACACACACACACACACACACACACACACAGCATCTACGCACATTCACATGTACATAGATACATTTAGTTTAGATTGTTTATTGTGTGTTTTTACTTTTGCCTCTTTAATGTCGTACAATAATGAATTCTGCCAACCTCTACTTTAGAACTCAGAATCCTTCAACTATTAATAGCTATTAATTGACCCTGGTTTCTATTATTAAGTTAATTGTTAATCAGACGTCCAAATTAATAGATTATTACAATTCATGAGACTGAATCAGAGAATTGACTCTTTTCCTCTCAACCGAGAGGTGGTGCCCCGAAATTCTAAAACTTTGAATGAATCCATAATTATTTCCAATAATTATTGATTCTTTCTGATAGTCAATTCTACCTGAAGAATTAGTGCAAGACACAACATTTATGGCTGCTGAGGCTAAATAAATCACACATTTTATTTGGTATCAGCGTAGCCAACATGTTTATCATACTCCACGTGAGACTAAATAAACCACATTTTATTTGGTATCAGCATGGCACAACATATTAATGGTGCCACGCGTGAGGCAAGTACTGTGCACTATACCCTCTAACTCCCCTGAACCCTCTGACCTTCTGGCCTTCATGGTGGTGAAGAAATCCTCTTCATCAGATGAATGTTGTCTTTGTCCACCGTGCTCCTCTTCTGTCTCCATTTGGTCGAGGTGATGTCTGACATAGAGTAGACCTGTTTAATGAAAAAGAGCATCAGACAAATTAAGCTATTTGTGTTGGTACAATGAGCAAATTGAACAAAACTAAAATATATTACTGACATTACATAATGAAATCACACCTGCTTCAATGATTTCAGCATTGTCAGTCCAGCCAGTCTTAAATTTTGGAAGGAGGATTGCTGCAGAAATAAGTTCCTGGTCCTCCATCATCCCTCCAAAACATTTCTGGACACCTTGCTGAAGTGCCTTGATGACTGGCAGAAACACCTTGGTGGACACTTCCTGCCTTCTCAGTTTGGACTGCAATTCATAAATGACTGGGAGCAATCACCCAAGGTGTGTGTTGCTCTGACTGGAGGATGTTCAAGGCCTTTACCACTGGCTTCATCAAGGAGCAGGAAAGCAATGTCTGCCTGACTCAACCTGTGCAAGATAAAATAAAACACATAAAACTTAAGTTTCTTACAAAGAAGGATTTCGATATTGCAGCCATATACAAAAAGAAAAAAAATGCTTGAATGAGCACTGTGTTTATTGGTCATGAATTATGACAAGTGTTAAGTTACAAATGCTAATTAATTAAATATTTTCAAAGTAAAAAAAACACTCACATTTTCAGCTTCAGTTCTTCGCACACATTCCTGATGGCATCCTCCCCTTGTTCTTTTATGATGCGTAGGATTTTCTCCACAGCCATGTATGTTGAATTCCATTGTGTCTTATTAGGTCGGATAAGCTGAAGACTACATTTATCTTCCACAACTTCTGCTGCAGTGTGCGAGCGACCCGACTTATTCCACAGACTTTGGCATTTGCCAAAGGCGGCACGTGACAGCATCTTGTGTCATTCTTCTTCTCTGCAATGTCAGCATCAGTTGTGGCAACCAAGTTCAGTCGGTGGCATGCACATCTTTGATGTTTTGGCAGCTGGTAATCCAGGCCATTGTCTTCCTCTAGGATTCTGAGAGTGTCATGGAATTGAACATCATCATTCAATTCCGAACAGTCCTGGTCTGACTCTGCATCCTCATCCTCCGTCTGGCTTTGCTCACCAAAAATACAGAAGGCCTTCGCAGAATTTGAGCCACTATCTGTGGTGGTTCTAACCACTTTCCCCCATATTCTGTAATTGCAGTGGATGTCATCCAGCACACCGGCAAGCAGATCAAAGGTGTGTGACCCTCTTAGCCTCCTACATGCCAACACAGCCGATTTTCTTTCAAAGGTTTCCCCATCAATCCAGTGGCATGTCACACCTATGTAGCCTTTCTGGTGGGCAGACCAACAATCTGTTGTAGTGGCGACATAATTCACATTGCTGAGGTGTGATGTCATTTTGGTCTTCATTTCACAGGCAGCTTTCACAATTTTGTTTTTAACTGTGGGTCTGGAGAGCACTTTGTATTGGGGATTCAGTGCTGCAGTGAAGTCTTTAAATGCTGGCTGTTCAACCAAAGAGAAGGGGTGGTGACCTTCGCAAATAAACCTCAAAAGTAGCCTGTCTCAACTGTCACTTGAGATAGACGGACTGCACCACCAACTGCAAGTTTGGCCTGGTTGCCTGGTAGCCTGCTCTTACTTTTGACTGCTTGCTCCTGTGGTGACCTCTGTCCACATGCACTAAAATCAGCAAGCTTTGATGGATACTTTCTCTGTGAATAGACAGGTACACAATACAGGAGGGTACAGAATAGTTAGGTGATAGTAGGCACTCACATTTAGAAATAATATTTAAGATTGAAGAGCTACAGTGTAGGCCTATTCTAGAATATTTGTACCCTTGTGAAAAAATATAATTATTATATAAGTATTATAAAACCTGCAGTTTTACTGTAGTAGTACCATATTTTTTTGGCAGTAATCAGCATTTTGGAGACAAAAACATTGCAAACATACTGCATTATGCAGAATTTTTGCAATGCTGCAAACAAAAGACTACAGTAGTTGCACTTTTGTTGTTTTGTTTCCTAATTGTGTTATACAAGTAGACCAGTAGGTTGCAGTCTAAGCCCAGATGTAATTCTGTGTAGCCGGTAGCAAATAGGAAAACAAATGAAAAACTAAAGACGAGAGAAAATGGTGAACGCAGCAGTTCTGTGTAACAAAGTGAGAACATAAAATAAATGCAAATCTTTATTAGCTCAATGTTGAGGACTCTCATCTCATTTCAAAATTCGAATTAACTGTTGTGATGTTGTGTAGTCTATTTATGTAGCATCAGTCGTGTTATCTAAAACCATCATAACATCCATTTAATTTAATGATGGACTAGCACTGTCCACTCGAAACTAGTCAATAGTTCAGGCAATAACCCACGAACTATCTTATAGCCAAAATAAATTAAGGTGATTTATTAAGTGAACAATTGCAAACTAAAATCCTGCATTCTTATTATTTCTGACTGTCCTCTACAGCCAATTTTAAATGTGTGGCGATTTTCCCTACTCTCGGCTACTTTGCTTGAAACGTTAGTGATCAGGATGGAAAATATTGATATCATGAAGCCAGATGGTGTTAACCCAGCGGTTCCCAAACGATTAGCCGTGCACCCCCATCTATGCCCCAACCTGGTTGACGCACCCCCTATTTCCTACACCTTCCAAAAAACACAACTAAATGTCTTAAGGCAGCATGTTTGAATCTGCTCAACCAGAACACATAATCTAATGATCAAATTAACAAAAAAAGCATCTGAATTAAATTGAAACGTACCAAAGTATTAAAATAATACAGTAATACAGTAAAATCTATATCAGGAGATGACAGGCTTAGCAGCAGGAAGTATGTTGTAGGAAGCAGGATATTTAAACCACAGTAAAACTAGTCTGATGATAGAAGATATTATGGGATATTATGTTATAGCTGCTGTTTGGTTGATGTTTTTGAATGAATGACCATTTATCATCTTGTTAAAAGGATGTGATACTGAAGAGCTTTCACATTGTCCGGATTTGGTCACTTTAAACTGAATAAAGTTGGTTTCCTTGGATAGTTCCACTTTTTTTGTCCAGGTGTGAAAACTCATAGAACTCTGGACCAAACAAAGCAACTCTGGTCCAAACAAACCAGCTCTGGTCCAAACAAACCAACTCTGGTCCAAACAAACCAGCTCTGGTCCCAATAAACCAGCTCTGGTCCAAACAAACCAACTCTGGTCCAAACAAACCAGCTCTCGTCCAAATAAACCAACTCTGTTCCAAATAAACCAGCTCTGCTCCAAATAAACCAGCTCAGGTCCAAACAAACCAACTCTGGTCCCAACAAACCAGCTCTGGTCCAAATAAACCAACTCTGGTCCAAACAAACCAACTCTGGTCCAAACAAACCAGCTCTCGTCCAAATAAACCAACTCTGGTCCAAACAAACCAGCTCTGGTTCAAATAAACCAACTCTGGTCCAAATAAACCAGCTCTGGTCCAAACAAACCAACTCTGGTCCAAACAAACCAACTCTGGTCCAAATAAACCAGCTCTGGTCCCAAAAAAACAGCTCTGTTCCAAACAAACCAACTCTGGTCCAAACAAACCAGCTCTGGTCCAAATAAACCAACTCTGGTCCAAACAGCCCAACTCTGGTCCAAACAAACCAGCTCTGGTCCAAATAAACCAACTCTGGTCCAAACAAACCAACTCTGGTCCAAACAAACCAACTCTGGTCCACACAAACCAGCTCTCGTCCAAATAAACCAACTCTGTTCCAAATAAACCAGCTCTGCTCCAAATAAACCAGCTCAGGTCCAAACAAACCAACTCTGGTCCCAACAAACCAGCTCTGGTCCAAATAACCAAAACCAGCTCTGGTCCAAATAAACCAGCTCTGGTCCAAACAAGCCAACTCTGGTCCAAACAAACCAGCTCTGGTCCAAACAAACCAGCTCTGGTCCCATCAAACCAGCTTTGGTCCAAACAAACCAACTCTGGTCCAAATAAACCAGCTCTGGTCCCAAAAAAACAGCTCTGTTCCAAACAAACCAACTCTGGTCCAAACAAACCAGCTCTGTTCCAAACAAACCAGCTCTGGTACAAATAAACCAGCTCTGGTCCAAACAAACCAGCTCTGGTTCAAATAAACCAGCTCTGTTCCAAACAAACCAACTCTGGTCCAAAAAAACAGCTCTGTTCCACACAAACCAACTCTGGTCCAAACAAACCAGCTCTGTTCCAAACAAACCAGCTTCGGTACAAATAAACCAGCTCTGGTCCAAACAAACCAACTCTGGTCCAAACAAACCAGCTCTCGTCCAAACAAACCAACTCTGGTCCAAACAAACCAGCTCTGGTTCAAATAAACCAACTCTGGTCCAAATAAACCAGCTCTGGTCCAAACAAACCAGCTCTGGTCCAAACAAACCAGCTCTGGTCCCAACAAACCAGCTTTGGTCCAAACAAACCAACTCTGGTCCAAACAAACCAACTCTGGTCCAAATAAAGCAGCTCTGGTCCAAACAAACCAGCTCTGTTCCAAACAAACCAGCTCTGGTACAAATAAACCAGCTCTGGTCCCAATAAACCAACTCTGGTCCACTTGAAAATGGGGGTCTCTGTTCATATCAAGTGAATCCTGGTCTGGTTCTATCCTGATCTGGTTCTATACAATGTGAACGAACCAAACACAGAACCAAATATACATTTTATATTTATATATATTTCAGAACCAGCATCCACTGGTGTTCACTTTCTCTCTGAGCTTCTCCGCCTCAGCTGAGAGAATACAGTCCTCACTGTTGAGCTGAACATCATCATTTTTAATGATATATCAGGTCTACTTTTATATAAACAACTCAACATCTCACCAGCATGGAGTCTCTGCTTCATCAGCATCTCCGCAAATCTGCGGAAATATGAGCGTGACTCCAGTGACTGGACTCGACTTCCATGTGTCGCCTGATGCAGGAATAACGACACACCAAAAAAATAAAATAAATAGTGTTAAACCAGCATGTCTAAACAGAGAGAAGTCATTTAACGGGATGTTGAATATCCATTTAATATGACAAAATGTTTATTTAGACGTCTTTATTTTGTCGGAAAATCCCACTTTGAAAAAACGTTATTAAAAACACTCCAGACCGCCATCACATTTTTTAGCTTGCACACCCCCGAGTGGCCACTTACGCCCCACACTTTTGGAATCCCTGTGTTAACCAAACAACAATAAATATACCGTATGGTTATAACAGGCAAAAATATCAGTCTATTTGTAGCCTACTTACCACCACATGCGCGTTACGGCGAGAGGCAGGGATACACCCCAGATGGTCGCCAGCCAATCGTGGGGCATACACACCATTCACTCACAACGGGCAATTAACCTGAGCATGTTTTTGGACTGTGGGAGGAAGCTGGAGTACCCGGTGAAAACCCACGCAGACACGGGGAGAACATGAAACTCCACACAGAAAGGTCCCAGACCCAGGACCAAGGAGGTCTTGAACCTGCGACCTTCTTGCTGTGAGGCAACAGCGCTAACCCCTCCGCCACCGTGTTGCCCGGCTTTCAATGTAGCGAAGTAAAATACTTGCCTTAAAATGTCCTCGAGTAAAAGTAAAATTACCCATTTCAAAAACAACTGAATTACAGAAACGTGCTTTTTATCTGTCACATCTATATCTATGGGTTTAATCTCATTGGCTGTTTTCTGAGGAGTTTTTCATTTCTAACCATATTGTGAATGTTTGTAGTCAGTATTTTTTACATAAAACACTAATTTCACTCTGTAAATATGTTTGAAAATTTAAAAAATATATATTTTTATTTATTTATTGTTTTTCATCCAATGTTCATAATTTTGTTCTGGAACTGTGTGCAAATTAGCTCACATTTACTTGTGTATATTTAAACATAGTATTTCAGAAAAAAAAAAAAAAAAAAAAAAAAAAAAAAAACAATGTAAGAAATCAATTTGTGAATTTCCAGCTATTATTTCTTAGTTAACATGTTAATATTTGCCTGTAGCTCTCAGCTTCAACACACCATATATAATGTTTGGCCACTAGGAGGCGCTCTGACTGACTCTCTGAGTAATAATAACTAAATAATGTTGTGTAGTAGCACAGGATCATGTGAATTGCTGCTGTCATTAAAGTCAGAACATTGACTAAAGCAGCATCATGTTAACAACCTGTTTCTCAGAGGCAACTAACTCACTAACTCAGCTAATGCTAATGCCCTGATAACTTTGTATTATTAGTTAAAGATATTTAAAAACAGCAAACAGCTCTACCCCCTAAACAAAATTATAAATTAATAAAAAATACCAATTTGTAATAGTACTCAACTCAATATTTAACATTAGTCATGTGTAGACATTTAATGTACATTTTAATCAGAAAAACGATAGATTTTAAGTAAAAGCACCAAAATTAAAACCTGTCTCTGAGTTTGAAGTGATGTATTTCCTGTTGATGTACAGTAATAAGCAGCTAGTGGAGGCAAAGCTTCCAGAAAATGATTGTGCTGAATCGTTTGGAATCACAGGGTTGCAGATTGTTATTTGGGTGCATGTGATTGGTGGTGGTGGTGTTGTCCTCAGCTGCTTTAACCTGTGGGAGTCATTTCTCCTTCAGCTCATTAAATCCCTACAGCACCTGAAGGCAGCAGAAACATTTAGCCCCGAGCATGATTCAAGTGAAGCATACATCACATTTGTACAGATAAATGTACTTTCCAACAGTGGCAAGAATTTCAAATGAAGATGGGAAGTTATTTTACAACACAGAGCTGCCAGTGGTTTAATACGACGGCTTCACAAAGTTCCACTGATCTACAGGCAGCTGCAAAATAAACGAAGAGAAGCAACAGGAAGAGAAAATGAAGAGGAAATTTGGATGAAAAACAAAAATAGGATTCAAAATACTGTTAAATTGTAAATATTTTATGAGGAAAGGAATGTACTAGTTAGACATGGAAAAAATATTACATTATATAAATTAAATAATTATTTAAGCAATACATATGAAATTATAACAGAACCTTGTAGAAGTCGTGCGCTGCTTCTAGATCTAGTGTCATGCTCAAATAACAGGAAATATATCAACGATACATTATAAATAACATTACTAAAATAATTTTGACAAGTTAAGAACAGAAATACATTTTGGGTTAAGATTTAAAAACTAAAAACCTTCATTTTTGATCAGAATTTAGATTTTACTTGACTTTTTATTTTGACATTTGACATGACTTAAATTAAGTTTTTGTGCTGTTGAACTCATCTTTGAGCATTTCTAAAAGTTATTTCTCTGCTGTCATAAGCTCATAAATTCATCCAGTTATTCATTAGTTTATCCCATTGTATTGTTAAAACAGCTTAAATTCTCTGTCATCCTGTCAAACCTTCAAAATGAAATAAAACCACTTGCATTATGCAAGTCACAACTTATTTATGATTTTATTTTTTCACCACAAAACAATTCCCCAAGAAATGTGAAGAAGTATATTTGATGTCAAATGTGTGTACAGAGCAAACTAAATAATGGATCAGCGTGTTTTCAGGTACATGTTTATAAATTATTTGTTTCCCACCTGTCTTCTTATTTTTCCTTCTTATTTCATCTCTGTGTGTTTTAGAATGTTATTTTAAGGTTGTGTGTTCAATATAATAGCAGTTTGTTTAAAAATGTGGGTAAAGCTAAAGTTCTCAAAAATATTTTTCTTTTTTTTGATGCATTGGGAACAGTGCATTTTATGTCCCAAATCAAAATAAAAAAAAATTAAAAAAAACTGAAATATCAGCATCTGCATTTTTTTCTTTCCAAACTCAAACATACGCTATATGAAGTGTGATTCCTGTGAATCAGTCCAGTAATATTTATTTGTTATGACCTTGGTTTCTGAGACCTGCTTCACATCTGTGTTGAATGGACTCGACCAACTTCTGGTTCCTATCAACAGGTGTTTCAGCCTCAGAATTCATCTGAATTTATTGTTTTTGTCTCAGAAACTCAGAAACAGCATGTTTTATGTCAGCCAACAAGTTTTCAGTGGGATTAAGGTCCAAGGACTGTTCTGGCCACTTGAGAACTTTAATTTGTTGGTGTGAAACCAAGATGCTGCTGGTTTACTGGTGTGTTTTGGGATGTTGTCTTGTTGAAACTCACATTTCAAGCACATTTCCTCTTCAGCATAAGGCAACATGACCTCCTCCTATTTCGGTATAGACAAACTGATCCATGATCCCTTGTATGCAATAAAAAGGCCCGACACCATCGTAGGAGAAACATCCCCATGTCATGATGCTTCACTGTCTTCACTGGCTTCAGTGAACTGTGGCTTAAATTCAGAGTTTGGGGGTCATCTCACAAACTGTCTGTAACCCTTGGACCCAAAAAGAATAGTTTTACTCATATTAGTCCACAAAATAATCCTCCATTTCTCTTGTTGTTGTGATGTGTTCTTTGGCAAACTGTTTCCTCTACAAGACATAGGACAAGGGATCCTACCCTAATAATACAAGGGATCATCGATAGTTTGCCTATATCTATATACTTGAAGAGGTTATGTTGCCTTATGCTGAAGAGGAAATAAACTTAAAATGTAAGTTTCAACAGGAACAACGACCCCAAAAAGCAGCATGGTCTGGTTCCAGACCTACAAATTAAACTTCTGGAGTGGCCAACCCAATTCCTGGACTTTAATCCCATTGACAACTTATTATTGACATCAAAAAATGAAAATCAAACTGACATCAAACATGTTGTTTCTGAGGTAAAACCAATAAAGAAGAATTATGAAGCTGAAAAACCTGTTCATAGGAATCAGAAGTTGGTCGAGTTCTTCCAACAGTTTTTTTTAATGTGGTCAGCAAGTGAATTAAACAACTCAAATGTGAGTTTTTTGGCAATTTAACGTTCTCATCGCCCGGGGCATGATGATGGTGAGCCCCAGTGCATCATGGGAGGTGATTATACTGATCAGTCTCTATGGGTCACAAAACATGGAAATAAACTTAGAAGTCAGGAACTTTTTCAGCATGTGCGCCAGGAGAGCAACTCCCAGTGAAATGAATGGTGGCCATTTTTCAGTCTGTTATTGTGGAGGGGGCGTGGTGCATCAGCTGCAGGAGAGAGGTGTGGGGAGGGCTCAGGGGAGCGGCGCCAGGTGAGAGTGATTGAGCAGTCGAGTACAGGTGCGCTAATTACTCTCACCATCTCTTTTAAAACAGTAGCAGGCTGGACCCGGAGGGAGGAAAGCGACGGACACACTAGAGACCCAGCAGACGGCAGCATACCGGGCCGGTGATCGGCTGCAGTGGGTCTATGTGTGGTGTGTGTGTGTGTGTGTGTGGGTGTGTTAAATAAAGCACGGAAAAACCCGTTGAACTCAAAAAGACTGGACTTGTTGTGGGTCTGTTCGGTGCCGGGGAACCCACGGGGGCAGCGAGACTGCCACATTTGGCGCCCAATACGAACCCGGCACGGAGACCATGTCCGAGCTGCAGCAGACCCAACCAGTTACGGCACTGGCCCAAATCTTGGCGGAGGTCGCCGCGATGAGCCGGGACCAAGCAGCGGCCAGCAGACAACAGCTCTCGGCGCTTCAGCTGCAAGTCGAGGGGCAGACACAGCTGCTGCAGAGGATGCTGGCTCAGTCAGGGGCAGCGGTACCGGGTTCCCCGCTCTCCGGCGTGACTCTGCAGCGGATGACCGGAAGGGACGACGCCCAGGCCTTCCTCGAAATGTTCGAGGCGACGGCATCGGTGTGCGGGTGGCCAGAGGCAGAGTGGTCCGTGCGCCTGCTGACACTGCTGGCGGGGCACGCGCAGACAGCGGCGCTCGCCCTGCCTGCCTCCTCTCGGGGACAATACCGGGCCGTGAAGAGGGCTGTCCTCGACCGACTGGGGTATTCGGCGGAGGACCACCGGCGGAGGTTTCGAGGGGCCAAGCTGGGGCCCACCGACCGCCCCTTCGTCCACGCCCAGCAGCTGAGGGACGCCGCCTACAGATGGCTGCAGCCGGGGGAGACCGCAGGCGAGGGGCAGCTGATGGATAACATAATCTTGGAGCAGTTCGTGGAGGGGCTGACCTGGCGATGGCCAGGTGACCATCTGGCCGTCCTCTCCCGGGGCCAGACATCGGAGGCGTGGCCAGTGTCCTCCGGCCGTCCCAGCCCGGCAGCCGCAGGAGACCCGCCACAACACCCGGCCCCCCTCCCGAAACATCCACCCGTCCCACCCCTGCCCCTCGCAACGTCCCCTCTCCTTTTTTCCCACAGGGTCCAGCCGCTACGGGCGCTGCTCCTAGCCCACAGAGGGTCCCTCAGGCGGCAGGGAAGGAGTGCTGGAGGTGCGGGCAGCCCGGACATTTCCGCCGCGAGTGTCCGCTAATGGAGGTTGGGCAGGTGATCCGGGTTGTCGGCCCCCCGGCACCCTCCCCCGGTCCAGGGGAGACGTACAGCGTTCTGGTAAGGATTCAGGGGGGTACACATCAGGCAATGGTGGACTCGGGCTGCATGCAGTCTATAGTTCACCAGAACCTGATTCGACCTGGGATGGGTGGATATCAGGTGTGTGCATGGGGATATTCACAGATATCCTGTGGTGCCGGTGGAAATTCGCTACAAGGGTAAAAAGCATAGTGTGAAGGCTGCGATTAGTTCCCGCCAGGCGCATCCTCTGATCTTGGGCACGGATTGGCCGGGGTTTGATAAACTAGTGGGGCAATGTGTGGGGGTGCGCTCACGACCGGTAGGCGAGGTTGTCCGACGCTGCAGACGGGGAGGGGGAGCCGGCGGTGCCTCCACTGGAGGCTCCGCAGGTTCCCGTGTTTCACTCCATGGAAGATTTTCCACTCGAGCAGTCTCGTGACGATACTCTGTGCTTTGCCTTTGACCAAGTGATACTTGGTCAAACTAGAGTGTCGGACACACTAGAGACCCAGCAGACGGCAGCGTACCGGGCCGGTGATCGGCTGCAGTGGGTCTATGTGCGGTGTGTGTGTGTGTGTGTGTGGGTGTGTTAAATAAAGTACGGAAAAACCCGTTGAACTCAAAAAGACTGGACTCGTGGGTCTGTTCGGTGCCGGGGAACCCACGGGGGCAGCGAGACTGCCACAGTTATCCAGTTCTATAATACATCCTTGGTAGGCAGAGGCAGTGTTGACAGGCTGGAGACCTGGGGTTATACACTGCAGGAGCTGACTAAAGGCAGGTGTGCTAGGATGAAAGATGTATAAGTCCAAAAGAGTCCAGTAAGGACATTCGTGCAAGTTGGTGGTTGAGGACCATTGGTGCCCAGGTCCTGAAGGGCCTGGAAATGTTGTCCAATGAGCATGCCCTAAGCTTCCAGTGCCTGGTGGCATGACTCTGGGTCCGTAGGGTTCATTTTGACCAGATGGTTCTGTTACGGAACTGCGGTGGACTCTAGAACAGACAGTGATGCACACAACAGTTCAAAAGTGAATAGATAGATGGCAAGGCTGGGCCATATGCAGAGTTCTGAAGGGGGTCCTGGTCAGGTAGGCAGAGACAGGGCGACAGCAATGGAGGAGGTGAACTTAAGAGATAAGCAACAACTGGGTTTATACGAGGGGAACAAAAGGTCGGCAAGCAGAACGGTACTGGAGACACCAGCGAGTTAGCCTGGCTAGGCAGAACCATCTGGTATAGGGTGGTTGGTGTTCTATACTGCAGGTAATGAGCTGATTGAGGAGAATAAGGGGAGGAGACAAACAGGAAAACAGGCAGCTCAGAGAGTCACGGGTGGGGCTGCAACAAATGGAGCATGATAGCTCGACAATACTGGACCGTAAATTTCTGTTAAAAAACAACCCTAAGGAAGTGTTGACAATGGCATTGTTTACTGCAAACTGTGCAGAAAAGACTTTTCATGTCACAGAAACACAAACCCCACAATAAACTTTAAATGCAAAACATGTCACAGCAAGAACAGAAGCTGCTAGAGCCGCTGGCAGTAGCGGTTCTTGTCCAAATTCAAACAAGCTGCAGCCCAAACTCGAACAAACGACTGGCTTCATCAAGATGAAAATGAGTAAGTCAACGTCAATTCACTCGCAAAGCATATTCCACGACTGTATTCCTCTATCAGTGGTAGAAGATAAGGGTTTAGAAAATGTGCTACAGATAGCGACATGTGATCAAACTTTTCAAATGTGGGGCAAAAAGACAATTTGAAGCAACATTCTGAAACTGTACGACACTGAAAAGTGAGTAAAGGGGATGTATAGGATTACATTTGTACCTCTGACATTGGACCTTCATCTACGTTTTGCCCTGACTGTAAGACAAACACCAGACTCTATGCTGAAAACTAGGGGTGTGACGTGACACTCAGCTCAGCTCACGAGACGAGACGAGATGAGATTTTAAGAAAACTAAATTACAAATTATATGAATGCCTGGACAACAGACTTTTATTTAACTGAGTAGCACATGGACTTTATAACTCTGTAAGTGTTAACTTTTAATGAACTTCTTCCTTTTACTGAACTTCTTCCTCTACAAATAGAAACTAAAATAAAATGTTAAAAGTTAAAATATATAGAAAAAAATTATATATTTGTCCTTTTTTCAAAGGCAAACAACATGTGCAAAACAAAAAGTTCTTCTCTGTCAGCAGGTGCAGTTGTTGATTTGAGTACTGAGCTGTGGTAGTGCTGTAAATGTCTCTGCATTGTGCTCCTATTCGCCGTGCTGTACGCCATTGTTTGCATACAGTGTCTGCATATTGTCCATGTCTTATCACTCACTCTCTTACCATTTATCATTTCTGCAGGGAACCCAAAATGCTGCCAAACAAACGATTTAAAAGTGGCGGGGGCGTCGTCAAATCTCGCGAGACAGAATTTTAACGCAACGAGCAATCTCGTCAAATCACATCTTGCGAGATCTCGTCACACGAGATCTCGTCACACCCCTACTGAAAACTGTATTGAACAGTTTTCTCTCTGTGGCAGAGAATTCAAGGAAAGGTCACCATGAACGAACCATGATTGCTGCAGCAAGACATGTCCTATTCCAACACACAAACCTTCACTGATGCAGTAGCAAAATGCTGCATAATAGTAGGTCACTTTAAAAACAGCCCTGTAATACAGAGGAAGTAGACCAGTAGCAAAGAAGACAGGGGATCAGAGTTTGAATTATGTGGGAGCCAATGGGAGCTGAGCTCCCATTCTCTCAGGCTCCCATGAAAAGACCAAACTTAATTTTCTGTGGAGGTCTCTCAAATATGTCATACATCACCATAATAAGCTTAAATATATCACCATATAAATATAAATAAAACTTCATTTTTATCTCCGATCACCATGCAGCCATAACTTTGTAGGCTATTGAACGTATAATAAACTGCAACATGTGCGGCTGTACTTCACCACCACACCACTATGCACACAAACTGAAATTTGCAGCCTGTGAATGTGAAGTTTAGTCTGAAGTACTGAAGACTTCTCCTCTATCTCACAATGATCTTCCTTCTGCAATATTTTTTTGTTGTTGGCCATAGAAAAATAATATAGGTTGCCTAAACTTTCCGCCATGCCACTGAAAAAATGACCAGCGGTGGCTGGCCTTGCGTCGTTTGGCTTCATGGCAAAAAAAATTTAAAAGGACATTGCAGACGTGACACTCGATAATTACCGGTAGGCTCCGCTAGCCTCTGCTAGTTCAACTACCACTGGCTTGACAGAGGGCAATACTACAATAAGACAACAGAGCAGTAGCGCTCATGGACATAAAAAAAAAACCTAACTGCAGCAAGAGTGGCCTTGGGTGCTCTGTCTTCAAGGCAACAAAAATGCTTTTGCTAACAGACAGAGCGACTCACATCTCCAATGCTCAGATGAACAACACAGTGAGTAGACCAGTACAGAAGCAGTTAAGGAAAAAAGTTTACAGACACTGTGACAGACTTGCACACAGACATGCAATTTCAGAATTTAAACAAAAAGATGTTCTGCCAACAAAATGCTTCTTCTTTTGATGTTACTGCAAGTTCATTCAGAGCAGCTTACACTGTCACCAAAGAAAGATGTCACACACAAAAACGACACCTGTCGAGACATTTTACCCAATGCTGTTTGTCAAATCATGGATTAAGAAAGCATCCTGGATACCTGGAAGAAGGCCTTAACCAACTAACAGCTGTGCAATATGGTCCATTATATCTCTGTAATGGTAAGAGAAATTAATTACTTTCTTCCACTGTATAAAGTTGTATCACTCATACTCAAGCAAGGCAGTACACGTTCTATCTGGCTGTAAATAATTTTGGAATTGCATTTTAATGCAGTGTTGAAACGAAATGCAAGAATGGCACATTTTCAATAGCAAATTATTTATTAGCCTACATGGTAAGAGTCAAGACAGCCTTCACGAAGGACTTATCCCAACGTGCAGCTACGTTCAACTAGGAATTGATCAACTTTGCTTGACCCGTGCTTTAAAGATGTAAATTGTCTTGCAAGGGGACAGCAAGGAAAGGTTGGACCAGCTTGAAAATTTGAACATCCTAGTAGTTTGTCTAAGCAACTGGCTGAAAGAGAAGGAGAAACAAGTGCAGTGTTTGTTGTGCACTGTTACCCTCACTTTTATTCAGATGTACAAACCATCATTTGTGCTCATGGTATTTTCAGGGCAGTCAATAAAATGTCACTTTTTTGTTAACCATCTGCACTAATTCAAGTAAAATGGCACTTTAAATTTAGTCTCCAATTTTGGACCTCAATTTACTATTTTTTAAATGAATAATATTAAAATATAATATTTGATTATATAAAAAGAGCTTGACCTTAAAAGTCATGTCTGTGTGTTATTTAATTGATGAAGTCGCCTACTAAAATTCATTCACATGAACAAGAAAGAAACTCAGCGTTAATGACGCCAAACAGGCCGGTGTTTAATTATCAAGCCTCATTTCCAAACTTCTTGACATGAAACATCAAAACAATAAAAGCAGATTTTTAAATGAATGTAGTGGATTTAAAGTGCAGATGTGAGCGTTGAGGCATTTAGTTCCGTGGCTAATAGACTCTGTTGGCGTCTTCATCCACCTCAGTTATTCCATCTACTCTGACTTCTCACTCTCCTCTTTAACCTACATAAGGAAATTAAAATCCTATAATTATCTTCAATTAACAGAAAGAGGGACATGCAGTGATTAAGGAAATCAAGTTCAGGGACTATTTTTATTATCTGCCCCCCTCTCCTGCTTCATCCCCCTTTCTTTAACATTCACCTTTAAGCTTACTTTTCTGCTTTTAATTAACTTTTTTCTTATTTTCTCTCTGAACTGTACGGAGAATAAAACAGCAGGATACGTTGGAGATGACACGAAAATGATTAAAGGACAAGTTTAAAGTTGTTGTTTTTTTTTCTGTCTTAAAATGAAGGTCTTACATTTGCTCTAAAAAATAAGTCTATCTGAAGCTAAGATGAAGTTTCGGTGTCAATTGCTTTTTTTCTTTCAAATAAGAGGAATTTAAAGAGAAAGCAAACCACTGCATTTCCTGTCTGATATGTGTTTTTATACAAGGTGACCTTGGTTGTCCTGAAAGACTTGGTAATGTATATGGACTATGTGTCTTTATTTTTGGGTTCACCTCCATACTTAAACATAGACACACACATTTATGCATACACCCACGCGCATTCACATGTATTTAGAACCATCTAGTGTAGATTGTTTGTTGTGTTTTTTACTTTTGTATTTTTATGAATGAATGCATTTGAGTAATACAGACTGCCTCTTTAATGTTGCCCACACATCTGAACATACAGACATAACCTTTGTGTCACAGCCACACCAGGCTCTCCATCGACCACACCCACTCTCCACTCCACTGAAAACATGGCTTCCTGCTCACTCTCCCCTGTCTACTAACAGGCCACACCTGTCACCCTCGTTATGCCCCACACCTGTGGCTTCATCCTAATTGCCAACCCTACATAAACCCTGCAGTTTGTTCAGTCTTTGTCTGGCTTCACCGTGAGCTCCGCAGACATTTGCTCAGGCTCCTCTCCGGCCACAGCTCCTGTAGAAGAAGCGTTTCAGTTAAGTCACGTCAGCTTTTGTGTTTGTCTGTTAGACATTTGAAGTTTTTGGATTTTTGGCCTCCACCTTATTTTTCCTTTTTGTTTCCTGATTTGAAGCTGACTTTCAATAAAACCTTGAACACTGACTTCTCCACGCCTTGAGTCTCTGATTGCGGACACTGTGGGGTCCTTCAAGGTTCAGTTCTGGGTCCTCTACTATTCAACATTTGCATGCTCCTGTAATGGGTACCATAGCAACAGCACTGTGGTTAACAGGATGCTAACAGGATCCTGGAATGCAGGAGAGCAACGAGTTTGTTAGGTCACAGGATCTTGCAGTAGTTTCTTAAACATTCATTTCCAAATACACCCTGGTGTTTTCTTATAATTCACATATTCAAAGTTCAATATCCTTTCAATGTCCATTTTCAATTAATTTCAGTGTCCATGTCCTTATGTACAAAGCCTGAAACACATTTTTAAAATATTAAACTATTTATCAAAAATGAAATGGAGGGTGACACAGTGGGGCAGAGATGAGCGCTGTTGCCTCACAGCAAGAAGGTCACAGGTTCAAGACCTCCTGGGTCTGGGACTTTTCTGTGTGGAGTTTGCTAAATTATGTGTGCATGGCTAGTTCCTATTTTCGAGGCATATTTCCATATTTACCAACCTGGGATGGAGGACAGAAACAAGGAGACAACTTGTTCGGTCACAGGGTCTTGCAGTAATGAAGTCAAACACTATACAAGACGCTAAATCCATCCCTCGCTCCCTGCTGGCATGGAGTAAACATTACACCATACACAATGAATAGGGAAACCAACCCAGTACGCATGGAAATGCAAACTCTTTGGGGGTACTTTTTAAAAAAAAAAATTGTTCTTGTTTTTTTTTTCATAAACATAAATGTGATACTTTTGTGGTCGTCACTCTCCCACTAGCTAAAAAAGACTAAAAAATGAAACACTGAGTAAATGCATTGAGCAAATTAATGACTGAATGAGCCAGAATTTAATCAAAGATACACAAAGATAAAACTAAAAAAGAGTTTTTAAGCCAAAGAGAAAGCTTCAATCAGTAATGTTAAAGCCCACAAATCAAGTTAGAAATCTGGTTGTAGTTATGGACTAACACTTGAATTTCAACAGCCACATTGAAACCATCATGAAACCAGCATACTACTACCTGAAGAATATATCAAGGATTAAAGAGATCTGGAACAAACTCCCAGAGAACTGCATGTCTGCTGCCCCCTGATCTCATTGAAAAGACGTAGACGTGACGTGACGTCACGTTGAAAGTACATAGCAGTTTGGTTGAAAAACAGCAATTGAAAAGACCTCTTTTATTAGACACTTTTAAGACGTCTATTAAAAAAGATGACACAACATCTTTTCAACAAGATTTCTCTCATGGGGCGGCCTCTTTTTAGTCGAACTCAAGTTCATGATGGACCGACCTGATTTAAACGTAATGTTGACGTCTGAGTACGTCGGGTGCTGGGAGGGTGCCCCACACTGTTTTTAAGTCACACTTGAAGATTTTTTTGTTTGCTGCTTCCTATTGCTGATGTCATTTCATGTTATTTTTCAGTGCATTGTGACTTTGTTCTTGTTTCACTTTTTGATTATTCCCGTTTAATCTGTTTTTTAATTATATCTTGCTTGTTTTTGTCTTTAATTTCAATTTTTGTATTTTTAATCTTATTTTAATACGTTTTAACTACATCTTAATTTTTAATTTCTTGATTGTTCTTAATTATTTCAGATTTTATTAATTTAAAATGTGTGTTTTTTTTCCCATTTTAGTCAATTGCTTTTAAATTGTACCTTGATGCTTTTAAAGTTTTAATGTAAGCACTTGAATTCCCTTGATTATTCCTTTGCTTATTGATTCTTTTTCATTGGCATTGTCATCTGCAACCTTTTTGGTGTGAGGCAACAGTGCTACCCACTGCACCACCATGTCACCCTAGTAGTATTAGTATTAATATTACAATTATTAGATTATATTTATAAGTACCCAGATACTTCATGTCGGTAAAAGTAGAAATACTGTAATCTAAAACACTAATTTCCAAGTAAAAGTCCTGAATTCCAAATGTTACTTAAGTTAAAGTACATAAATATCAGTGAAACCTACCTAAAATATCAAATGTAAAAGTAATCTTTATACAGTGTTATATAGTATATTATATAAGAGCATCATGTTTGTTTATTCCCTTTTTTACAGCAGCTTTACACAAGGCACATAACATATTAAACAAAAAAAGAAAGGGAAATAACAGCAATTTAAATTGTAAGAATAAAAAATGTTATGTCAAATATATCTCTGTCAATCAGATAAATGTAGCAGAGCAGACAGAAAAACATGGTTTATGGTTGTTTCTTTCAATCTTACAGTGTCATATTTAAATCCTTATCCGTTCAGGTAAAAACAAAATGTTTCCATCAATGACCTATTATGTTTGTTCTAACTTCCAGAAATATTCTATGTACAAGAACATCAACAACTGTCACAATTCTTCCTTGAGTCTTAATGAATCTGTTCTTCTATGAGAATTCTGAACTCAAGGTTCATGGAACTTTGACAAAATACCAAAAGTATGAGAGTAAAACTTTAAACTTAGAGTAAAAACTTTAAATTGTAGTTTGTCAATTATATAACAGTGAAGTTTCTTGCTTTTTCCCAGAAGGCAGGACTGAGACTTACCCAGAAAAGACTGTAAACGCTCAATCAATAATGTTAATTTTGTCAAATGTAAAAAGGAATATTTCACCTATGTGTGTTGATTTTTTACAGAAATTAAACCAGACAGACAGTATTTCAACCTGGCTTTTCAAATTAAAAGCTCTGCGGCATTTCCTACAGGCTCTGTATGTTAGGACTTGACTCAGTCCTGGTTTTGACTCGATGCTCAGCAGCAACTGGAGAGGAAGGAGCTGCTCTGAATATGTGATGTTGGTACGGTGAGAGGAAGCTGTGAGCGTTTATTCAGTCTGCAGCCAAGAAACTCACAGTCAGAACCGCTTTACTGCCAAGTGTTGGCAAACATGAGGATTAATCTGGAAGACACACTCACCATGGAGTAATACATTAGTGAAAAAACAACAGCTGGCAAACAATTATGCATCTGTCCACACTGACACTGAGTTTCTAAAATACAGGATGTTTTGAGAATGTGCAATTTCACCTCAGCGTGCACTTTTGTTATCATTTTGGAGAAATTACAGGATTTTATGGAGGAAAAACAGACAACAACCTTTTAATATAGAAACTCAGGAGGGAGAAGCTGAACACAACACATCCTGTATCTAATTAGATCTGCTCATAACACACAGTATGAGCTGGAATTTAGTTGGAGGTTAGTTTCTTTGTGTTCTCCCACACAGGTGTTTCATTTATGCTGTTTCCAGTGAATCATTGTGCAGCAGCTACTAGATATTACACAGATATTCTCAATGGTTAGTCAATTAGTTGCTAATTATTACATTAATCATCAACTATTTGGATAAATAATTAATCCATTTGAGTCATTTTTAAGAAGACAATGTTTCTGGTTCCAGCTCCTCTTCTCTGATTATTTCCTGGTTTCTTTATTCTTCTATAATACTAAACTGATGATCTTTGGGTTGTGGACAAAAAAAAGACATTTTAGGTTGAATCTTCAGCTTTGATTAAACACATCCACATTTTACACCATTTAATGAACCAAACAACTAATCCTTTAATCGCTTCAATAATCCGAAGAATTGTTAGTTGCAGCTTGATGTTTAATGGCTCTTTAATGGCCAACATGATAGTAAAAATGCACTTAAACATTCCCTGGAATCATTGGATCAGACCTTAACTCTAATTAAAAGTTGTTGACATCACGTTGACATCATACAGGTACATTTTCATATAAACATCTTTCTAAACAACTAATATTAAATTCAAACACACAAAATAATGACAAATCAAACAACATAAATTCAACCATAGAACTAACCTCAGTTCAGAAGGTAGCAGATCAGTTTAAGATGATATTCATGGACCAGTGGACCAAGTTGACAGGTGTGTGTGTTAGCAGTGTGTGATTAGCACTAGTAGCTTCATTCACAAAACAGCCCCCAGCTTTGAGTGTTCCTAGTTACCACACACACTTACATACACTCACCGGCCACTTTATTAGGTACACCTGTCCAACTGCAACACTTAATTTCTAATCAGCCAATCACATGGCGGCAACTCAGTGCATTTAGGCATGTAGACATGGTCAAGACAATCTCCTGCAGTTCAAACCGAGCATGGTATGGTTGTTGGTGCCAGAAGGGCTGGTCTGAGTATTTCAGAAACTGCTGATCTACTGGGATTTTCATGCACAACCATCTCTAGGGTTTACAGAGAATGGTCCGAAAAAGAACAAATATCCAGTGAGCGGCAGTTCTGTGGGTGGAAATGCCTTGTTGATGCCAGAGGTCAGAGGAGAATGGCCAGACTGGTTGGAGCTGATAGAAAGGCAACAGTGACTCAAATAACCACCCGTTACAACCAAGGTAGGCAGAAGAGCATCTCTGAACACACAGTACGTCCAACTTTGAGGCAGATGGGCTACAGCAGCAGAAGACCACGCCGGGTGCCACTCCTTTCAGCTAAGACCAGGAAACTGAGGCTACAATTTGCACAAGCTCATCGAAATTGAACAATAGAATGTTGGAAAAACGTTGCCTGGTCTGATGAGTCTCGATATCTGCTGCGACATTCGGATGGTAGGGTCAGAATTTGGCGTCAACAACATGAAAGCAACGGTTCAGGCTGGTGGTGGTGGTGTAATGGTGTGGGGAATATTTTCTTGGCACTCTTTGGGCCCCTTGGTATCAATTGAGCATTGTTGCAACACCACAGCCTACCTGAGTATTGTTGCTGACCATGTCCATCCCTTTATGACCACAATGTACCCAACTTCTGATGCTACTTTCAGCAGGATAATGCTCCATGTCATAAAGCTGGAATCATCTCAGACTGGTTTCTTGAACATGACAATGAGTTCACTGTACTCAAATGGCCTCCACAGTCACCAGATCTCAATCCAATAGAGCATCTTTGGGATGTGGTGGAACGGGAGATTCGCATCATGGATGTGCAGCCGACAAATCTGCGCCAACTGTGTGATGCCATCATGTCAATATGGACCAAACTCTCTGAGGAATGCTTCCAGCACCTTGTTGAATCTATGCCACGAAGAATTGAGGCAGTTCTGAAGGCAAAAGGGGGTCCAACCCGTTACTAGCATGGTGGACCTAATAAAGTGGCCGGTGAGTGTACATACACACAGAACTAATGTTACCTGTCGGGAAGATTTAAGCATCATAATAGAGGAAAAAGAGGAGGACAGTCAAGAGCTGAATATGTGGGGAGGTGAGAGACACACACACACACAGAGAAAGGCTAATACTGTGTGTCATATCATGACCCGAGTGTACTGTCACACCCCTAAAGCCCAGATACACTGAATAAGCCGATATTGTTGGGTCTATCCGCTGAGGTCACATGGTCAAGCTGTGTTCAAAGCCTCGAACAAATCAATGAAAAGCTTCACAATGTGTTTCCAGGCCACTGCTTCAATGTCATTCAGGACTTTAACAGCAGTGTTGATTTTGAAAGACTCAGTGATGCTGTGATAAAACACATTCATGTCCAAAAAAACGTTTTCAAGAAATGAAGCTGAAACCTTGTTTCATCAAAGGCAGAACCAAGCATGTTTCTGTCTGTTAGAGGCTCATTGATTAGAAATATATAGATAGAGGTTCTGGTATAAAGCCTGCAGCCAACTTGAGGAATAAGGATGAAGCTTGTCCGGACCTGCGGATTTATTAGGATCCAGCTCTGTGGACTCTATCACACCCAGAGGAGAACGGCTGAAAGGTTGAAGCAGAGAATTAATTGGGGGTGGTGAAGAGTGAACCTCTGCTCACCAAGCTGTTTTCTGCTCAAATGAAGAACCTGAAGAAACACATTGTTCATTAAAGCAGTTAAGAGCAACTGATGTCTCAGTTAGAGCAGATGAGTCTTTTACAGCCTGGGAACTCACTGGGTTCACTGAGTCACTGCTGCTTTCATGAAATCCAGATTTATCCCTTTTGATGAGAGCAAAGGTGAATTTCAGAGCTGTCTAAAAATAAGTTGCTCAGCTGGGATTTGGGTTTTCTGGCCTGAGTTGTGGGAACATTCCTTTCTTTTAGTGGACAGCTGATAAGAAACCAAGGATTTACTTGGAATAAGCAGCAGGGACCATTTATTGTTCATTTATTTCTAATATTAGTAAAAGCAATCAGGAAAGTACAAAGCCTGATTTACTTCATGTTCCCGGTTAAAGGGAAATGTTGACAGTTTATAGTCGTTTCAGACAGTCGACGTTCCTCTTCAGTTCTTCTTCAGTTCCTCTTCAGTTCCTCTTCAGTTCCTCTTCTCTCAAATATGCATATATATATATATATATATATATATATATATATATATATATTAGTGCTGTCATTTTAATGCATTAATTTGTTTAATTAATTACGCCGCAATTTAACATGCATTAAAAAATTTAAGGCAATTAATTATGAGTATCAACGGTGGTGAGCCCAGGGGTGAAAGTGAGCCGGAACTGTCCGGAAGTACATTCCATTAAAAGATTCACGAACAGGAACGGCGTTCCGTTAAAAAAAAAGAAGCTTTCTGTCAAAATCCCATGTTAAATAAAGAAGACGATGTACTAAAGTCAGATTAGTTACATTATCCGAGTGCTGGAACAATTCCAGTGTGTTCCTTTCAGTGTAATCTATGCTGTTTGTGTCTGTCTGTGCCGTTTGGCACGGAGCAACAAGTCTGAACGCGTCTCTGGTTGCGTTTGCTCTCACCGTGGAAAATTATGTTGCGCACAATGCAGCACAAAATATACAACATTTTTAAGAAGAATCTGAGGATAATGAGAAGCAGGTGGAGGGGCAGGCAGAGTCTGAGGAGTCAGTGTATGATGTATCACTCACTGTCAACTGATATTTGGCTTAATAAATCTTTGAGAGATATTGATAATTGTTTTTTTTTTCATATATACATGACTAAGTGACATGCATCCGAAACTGTGATAAAAATTGCCCGAAACTGATTAAAGACCGTAAAAAATCTCTATTTTACACACACACTGATTTCCGGCAAGAGTTTTGAACCACTTTCACCCCTGGGCGAGCCAATGCTTGCGCATTTGAATTTTGGCCCATTGAAGGACCCGTAGTCTTCTCGGCCATGTTACGTCACCTGTGCCAGCAAATTAACAAGGCAGTGGGCAACAATAACAGACATGGAACAGATTCAGGAGGATGAGGCAAGTGTATTTTCAGTCACTGAATGGAAAGTTTATTTACAAAAAAAACAGAGATGGGACAATAAATAACAACAAAAAGGAGTTCTCTGACCACCGGAGCAACTCCAGCCTGACGTACCATTTAAATGCGAAACATGTTCAGGCAAGTTAGATCCTGTGGGTTTTTGATTTCAGATAATTACTTTAGTGTGATAATTATCACACTAAAGTTGTCATATGTAGCCGAGTCCATAGCAACCACCATAGCATCAATATTTCACAATAACTAACAAATTAAAGATGGTAGGATTATAAAAAAAGAAAAACATTGTGCATAACTATCGATAAGATGCAAACTGCATATATAGAATATACATAATTTGCAAAACTACCAATAGCTGAATCTCATCCAGACTTTGGCACATTTAAAAATAAACTCATACACAGAGACTCCATGTTTACCAAAGTATAACTTCAGGCAGTTCACATTATCATATTTACATAACATTATTATATCTATACTGACAAATAACTTTCCACATACTGATGACATATGATCATGAATATGGAATCATATGGTACAACAGATAAATTACTTTGGACATATCATAAACTTACAGAAACAGAAATACAAAGGTCACAAAGGCTTCTGGGAAATAACCTGAAGGATACTGAGCTGGAGAAGCTGCTGCTGTGATCCTGAGAGAAGCTGCAGCTCAGGGCAATGCTGTAGGGCTGAAGGAAAGAAAGACACACACACACACACACACATACACACCACCTCATATCTGCTGCTCAATGTCACAGACGAGTGTAGAAACATGAACAGTTTCTACATGTTTCTGCTCCACTGAGAAACCACTGCTCAATAAATCTGGAGACTTTAAGTTTTCAGATAGAGTTTGAGACTCAGGAAATTTTCTATCACAACTAAGCTGAACATCTGAAAATAAATATGTAGGTTTTCTTTGTTTATGCAGCCAGTATCAAATGGATTTCTGTTTAACCAATATACTACAATGAACATTGTAGTATATTGGTGCAGTAAACAGGAAAACATACATACAAGTCATTATGAGCTTTAAGATCATTCAATTCAATTTTAATTTATAGCCCAACATCACAACACAGTTGCCTCACTGGGCTTCACAAAATTCAGTCAGTGACCCAGACATCCTCCGTCCTTAGACCCTCCTTCACAGCAAGAAAAAACTCCAAAACCCAGTGGGAAAAAGGAGAAACCTCAGGGAGGACCACAGTGAAGGAGAGATCCACTCCCATGGATGGACAGGCTATAGATGAACCAGGACTGACAGACATCCATCTGATGATGATTTATCAGTATATGAGAGGTAAAAATGATTCGGTCTGTAGGGAATCAGGGGCCTTGATGAGTCGCATCAAGAGTCGTCATCATTGGGCCTCATGCAGCTGAACTGAAGCAGTAGCCACTCCCAGTAATAAATGGGATGTTACGGAACTCTGGGGAGTTCCGTAACATCCATCTGTGGACATGTAAGTCCACAGATGGAGGTGGAGAGAAAGAGCGAGTTGGAGAGAGAGGGGGAGAGAGAGAAAGAGAGAGAGAGGGGGGAGTCCCCCAGCAGTCTAATCCTATGGCAGCATAACTAAGAGATGACCAGAGCCAGCCCTAGCTATAAGCTTTATCAAAAAGGAAAGTCTTGAGTCTACTCTTAAAAGTGATAACCGTATCTGCCTCCCGAACCCAGAGTGGTAGTTTGTTCCAGAGAAGAGGAGCTTGATAGCTGAAAGCTCTGGCTCCCATTCTACTTTTGGAGACTATAGGAACCACAAAGAGCCCAGCATCCTGAGAGTGCAGTGTTCTAGAGGGGTAGTAAGGTGTTATGAGCTCTTTTATATATGATGGTGCCTGACCATGGAGAGTTTTTAATATAAGGAGAAGAATCTTAAATTCATCAGTTTACTATTATAGAGACTAAAGAAACCAGAAAATAATCAGAGAAGAGAAGCTGGAACGAGAGAATTTGGACATTTCCTTCTTAAATTGACTCTAATTGATTAATTGACTATCAAAATAGTTGGCAACGAGTTAATTAATCAACTTACCGTAGCTTTAACATTAATATGAAGTCTGAAATGATGAATCCACTTATTAAAGCTGGATTCTAACACTGAACACCATCAAACTTTATAACTAGAACCATGTTTAGTGAAGAATCAAATCAGTTTCAGAGACATTACTCAGTTTCTCCGTCTGCTGAAGTTTCTGAATATTCATGTCCTCCTATAATCTGGATCAACAGCCAAGCTGTCTTCAAATCAAGTGTCTTCATCCTCTGGAGGCTTCTACATCCTCTCGAGGCATCTTTGTCCTCCTGAGGTGTCTTCATCCTCTTGGGGCATCTCCTCCCCAGATATTCTCGACCTGCCAAGGCATCTTTTTTGTCCAGAGGCATCTTTGCCTCTCGAGGAATCTCCTCCTAAGGCGTCTTCATCCTCTTGAGGCGTTTTCATCTTCTCCATCTTCTTTGTCTCCCAAAGGTGTCCCCCAGAGGCGTTTTCTTACGAGGCATCTTCTTCCTCTCAAGGTGTCTTTGTCCTTCAAAGGCGGCTTTGTCCTCTTGAGGCATCTTAGTTGTGCCAAGGGATCTTCCTTCCTCATGGCATCTTCGTCCTCTCCAGGCATCTTCGTCTCCCAGAAGCCTTTTCGTCTTCCCAAGGTGTTTTCGTCCTTCCACGGCATGGTCTTCCACTCGAGGTGTCTTTGTCCTTCAGAGATGTCTACGTCCTCTTGAGGCATTTTAGTTCTGCCAAGGTATCTTCCTCCCTCCAGAAGCCTCTTTGTCCTCCCAAGGCATCTTTTTCCTCTTGAGGTGTGTCTCCTCCAGAGGCATCTTAATCCTCTCAAGGCATCTTTATCATCCCAAAGTATCTATGTCCTCTCAAGGCATCTCCTCTCCAGGCATCTTCATCCTTCCAAGTTATCTTTGTTCTCTTGATTGTCTCTTGTTCTCTTCATCCTCTCGGCATTCCCGGGCATCTCTGAACTGCCAAAGTGTCTTTTTTGTCCAGAGGCATCTTCATCCTCCCAAGGTATCTTCATGCAATTTCATCTACTCCAGGCGTATTTGTCTCCCAAGGGTGTCTTTATAGTCCAAAGGTGTCTTCATCCTTGCAAGGCATCTTCCTCCCTCAAGGTGTCTTCGTCCTCTCCAGGCATCTTACAGAAGCCTCTACATCCACTGGAGAGGTCTGCATCCTCCCGAGGCATCTTCATCCTCTCGAGGCGTCTTTATCATCCCAAAGCACCTACAATGGCTTGCGAAACTATTTGGCTCCCTTGGACTTTGTGACCTTTTGCCACATTTCAGGCTTCAAACATAAAGATATAAAACTGTAATTTCTTGTGAAGAATCAACAACAAGTGGGACACAATCATGAAGTGGAACACACTTTATTGGATATTTTAAACTTTTTTAACGAATAAAAAACGAAAAATTGGGCATGCAAAATCATTCAGCCCCATTGAGTTAATACTTTGTAGCGCCACCTTTTGCTGCGATTACAGCTGCAAGTCGCTTGGGGTATGTCTCTATCAGTTTTGCACATCGAGAAACTGATATTTTTGCCCATTCCTCCTTGCAAAACAGCTCGAGCTCAGTGAGGTTGGATGGAGAGGGTTTGTGAACAGCAGTTTTCAGTTCTTTCCACAGATTCTCAATTGGATTGAGGTCTGGACTTTGACTTGGCCATTCTAACACCTTGATATGTTTTTTGGTGAACCATTCCATTGTAGCTTTTGCTTTATGTTTTGGATCATTGTCTTGTTGGAAGACAAATCTCCGTCCCAGTTTCAGGTCTTTTGCGGACTCCATCAGGTTTTCTTCCAGAATGGTCCTGTATTTGTCTCCATCCATCTTCCCATCAATTTTAACTATCTTCCCTGTCCCTGCTGAAGAAAAGCAGGCCCAAACCATGATGCTGCCACCACCATGTTTGACAGTGGGGATGGTGTGTTGAGGGTGATGAGCTGTGCTGCTTTTACGCCAAACATAACGTCTTGCATTGTTGCCAAAAAGTTTGATTTTGGTCTCATCTGACCAGAGCACCTTCTTCCACATGTATGGTGTGTCTCCCAGGTGGCTTGTGGCAAACTTTAAACAACACTTTTTATGGATATCTTTAAGAAATGGCTTCCTTCTTGCCACTCTTCCATAAAGGCCAGATTTGTGCAGTATACGACTGATTGTTGTCCTATGGACAGATTCTCCCACCTCAGCTGTAGACCTCTGCAGTTCATCCAGAGTGATCATGGGCCTCTTGGCTGCATCTCTGATCAGTCTTCTCCTTGTATGAGCTGAAAGTTTAGGGGGACGGCCAGATCTTGGTAGATTTGCAGTGATAGTGATTGCAGTGATTCTGATACTCCTTCCATTTCAATATTATTGCTTGCACAGTGCTCCTTGGGATGTTTAAAGCTTGGGAAATCTTTTTGTATCCAAATCCAGCTTTAAACTTCTCCACAACAGTATATCGGACCTGCCTGGTGTGTTCCTTGTTCTTCATGATGCTCTCTGCGCTTTAAACAGACCTCTGAGACTATCACAGTGCAGGTGCATTTATACAGAGACTTGATTACACACAGGTGGATTCCATTTATCATCGTTAGTCATTTAGGTCAACATTGAATCATTCAGAGATCCTCACTGAACTTCTGGACAGAGTTTGCTGCACTGAAAGTAAAGGGGCTGAATGATTTTGCACACCCAATTTTTTGTTTTTTATTTGTTAAAAAAGTTTAAAATATAAATAAAATAATATAAATTAAATAATATAAGTGTTTTCCACTTCATGATTATGTCCCACTTGTTGTTGATTCTTCACAAGAAATTACAGTTTTATATCTTTATGTTTGAAGCCTGAAATGTGGCAAAAGGTCACAAAGTTCAAGGGAGCCAAATAGTTTCACAAGACACTTTACATTCTCTCAAAGCATCTCCTTCCCAGGCATCTTCATCCTTCTGAGGTATCTTTGTCCTCATGAGGCGACTTTGTCATCCAAAGATGTCTTTTGCCTCCCAAAGCATCTTCGTCCCCTAGGTGTCTCCTTATGAGGTCTCTTCATCCTCCTGAGACATCTTCTTCCTTTTGACGGATCTCGGTCCTCCTGAGGTGTCTTCATCCTCTCAAGTCATCTTCGTCCTATCAAAGAGTCTTCCTGCCTCAAAGTATTTTTGTCTTCCAGAGACATCTTTGTCCAGATTAGACGTCTGATCCCTCCAGTGTTTGCTGGTCTGTTGTGAACCTGCTTTATTTGTCCAGAGGTTAAACTCTATTGATGCTGATATTTGTTACCGAGGAGATGAAACGAAACTAAACAACTTTATTTTAGTTAAGTAACATCACAAACCACATTTGGAGTTAACATTGATAGTGTCTGTTCTCTTCTTATGGATTTTTTTTTTTTTTAAATATGACATGCATATTTTATGAAGTGTGAAGGTGTGGAACACAATTTCACACATTGGCCGTTTTAATGCCTTTAAAAATATATATAATTATTAGAGATGTTCCGATCCAGTCACGCATCTAGTTACTTTGATTCTATGTTTGCAAGCTGGTTACGTCATCATGCAGAGCAGCGCGTACTGTTCAAGCAAACAGTAACATGGAGCCACCACCAGACTAAGTCATTAGGAAACATTTTAAACTTAATAAGAGAACAAATCTGTCCGCTGTGTGTGACATCTACAATGTGAACATTGTGAGGGAGGTAATAACATTGTTAAATAAACACCACAAACAACAACTCCGACGTGTCCCAGACTCTGAACAACCCGCTCACAAGCTGCTACTGAAGGATACGTTTAGGCAAAAAACACCTAAATAAGACATATTCAGGACTGGACGTAACGGATGTTTTTTTTTTTCTTTTGCCTGTTTTTTTCTTTCGTTCTTGTATCAGGATGCAGTGCGTGTGTTTGGAGCTTATCGATATCACAGAGCAAAGGCTTTTATGTTAAAGCGCAAAATAAAACATTTTGTCTGTATGTAGCAGACTTTTTTCCATTTTTTTTCTTTCGGGTTTGTACCAGACTTTTTTCCATTTTTTTTTCCTTGTACTGGGCTTTTTTTCCTGGTCCTAATTCTCCTTCAGTCAACCAGATGTAGCACCTATGTTTGGAGCCCATTAATATCAGAGAAAATTCTTTTGTGGCAAATGTTGAAGCGGAAATGACAGAGAAGCTGTTTGTGGAGGAGACTTGTAGACCACCATGGCTGAACTGACCAATCCCGTGGACCTGCCACTTATTTTCAAATTATTCTACCAATAAATTGACATATGAAAGCAGGTGAAAACTAAAATATAAATTTGATGCCGATATTGTGCTTGATATGTCTGAGTTTTTTGTCTAAAAAGTGGATTTTTCAGATGAAAAAAAAAATTCCATCATTTACAAAAGAAGCAAGAATCTAGGACAAAATGTTTTATTATCTAAAACTAGAATCATCTCTTCTTTGTGTTTATATATTCATTCATTCATTCATTATGCTTCTGGAGGTGTTCAACATTTTAAAGCTAATGTGCAAAATATATGAAACAGTTATAAAGAACAAGAGCTTGTCAGTGTTTAATGTAAAAAACATGGTCACACAGGTTTTATATCAGCATTAGAGGAGACGATAGTGTGTGTGTGTGTGTGCGTGTGTTTGCCTGTGTGCTATTTGCTGTGGATGGAGCTGGACTGCAGGTCTGTTTGTGTGCAG
This sequence comes from Lepturacanthus savala, assembly GCA_030544235.1. Taxonomy (NCBI): domain Eukaryota; kingdom Metazoa; phylum Chordata; class Actinopteri; order Scombriformes; family Trichiuridae; genus Lepturacanthus; species Lepturacanthus savala. The sequence continues at coordinate 36,687,468 of CM060464.1, forward strand.
ACGTCATGCAGCTGTGACAGTTTGACTTCACTGTTTAATCTGTTTAATCCTCTGCTCTGCTCTCTCTCCTCACAGCGTTTCCATCTTATCTTCCTGCTTCATGATGTTTGTTTGGGGATCTCCAGTTTTTCTGTGTTTCAGATGACAAAGAACACATGTGACTCCACTCCAACCAAATCCTCTTTACTGCTGCTATCAGGAAGGTAAATCTCATCCAGTCATCTTCCATTTGTAGAGGGCAATGTTTGCTTTTATTCATGCAGGTTTGTTTTCCATCTAACTGACATGGAAAAAATGAAAATCTCTGGCAAAAAGGCCAAAGCTGATGGATCCAGATAATCTGTTCAGTCCACGGATCGTCAGCAGCAGCAGAGCTGAACACTCTTAAAAGACACCAGCACACACTGTGATTCACTGCAACTCAGCCTATTCACAGGCATATTTACACACATTAATAATTAGAATGTGACCTTTGGTACATACAATCCTGTCACATGGAAAAAGTATATTTAATATTAAAAAACAATAAAATGCTGCAGAGTAAAAGCTGACATTTTAAATGTGAGGAGTGTAGGGCTGCCTCTAATCACTATTATGTTCCTCAAATAATTTATTATTGAATCAATTAGTTGTTTGCTTAATAAAATGGTGTCTATAAAATGGTTTTGTCCAGACCACCAGTCCACAACCCAAAGATCATCAGTTTACTTCAAAATTGTCTTCAAAAAATATCTTCAAAATGACTCTAATCCATTAATTAATTCTCAAAATAGTTGGCGATTAATGTGATAGTTGGCGACTAATTAATGAAATAATTGTTTCAGTTCTAATGTGATGTATGTTTTCCTTGCTGAGACAGTAAAGTGCAATGACACATGTAAAATTTAACAGTCAAATGATGGCCTCAGGACAAACTTCATTATATTCATCATATTCCTAACGTCATAGTGAAGTTATCCTTCCAATGGAATCCAGTCTTTAGCATCCAGAGGTGAAATATGTTTAGACTTTAATATATGAAGCTGGAATCTGTACAAAACAACAAAACTTCTGAAAACAGTTTTTATATAATTATTTCCATCTATTATATATACGAATCTGAATCAGTGACGACTGCAGGTAACCATAGCAACTGATCCGTTAATCAATTGATTGGAACAAAACTATGCAGTCAAACTGAGCACAAACTCACTGTGAAACATGAACTGAACTTCATTATTTTCCTGCTGAACAAAATCATTTTGGAGGAAATTTCTGAAGGAAAAATAAAATCCCTGATTGAACTGGCAGCAGCTTATAAAAACAGTGTGTAATTACAGAGAATGTTTTAAGGTGACAGCTGGTTTAAAGGACATGATGTAATCGTCCACAGTTTCAAAGAATTAACTCTGGAAACATGATGAAAATCAACTGCAGCCTGACTGGAGGAGTGGGTTTTTACAGTGTAAATTCAGACTGTGCTGCTTCTTATATAAATGGAAATATGTTCCTGCAGATCTAATCACACATAACATCAGTCCTTTTCCTTTTGTCGTATCTTTTGTAGTTGTGTTGTGCAAAGCTAACATGCGACGGGGCATAATTACAGATTCCAGTTATGTTAATAAAGCAGCGAGTGCTTATTTAGCTAAGAGGCTCAGTGTGTACCGTTTAAATCCGAGTTTCCCTCATCTGAATATTCATCAGAGTCACACTCAGCTGAAGATGAAACGGCCTCATTGTTCATCAGCAGTGGCGGTGTCCCGGCTCCTTCATGTTATGCACATATTAATGATGAGGACAATTCACTTCAAGTGACTCCTAATCTGTTGACAAGACGTCTCTGAGGCTCTTCAGGCAGTCTGATGCAGATGACAATGTTTTCTCTGTAAATCCCCCGAGAGGAGAAACATCCTCTGAAAACCTGATTCCTTCTTCTCGTAAACTTCTTTTCTCATCTTAACAGTATGTGTGGGATTAAAGGAGCATGTTTTAAGATGTTTATTACCATAAACATATTATTATAAACCTGATGATGAGCTACCTGTCTCCTGTTAAACTCCTGGAAACAGTCGGAAAGCTTTTCATTTTCTAATTAGAATTTAGCTCCTGGCTAAACTCCGCCCCCCAAACTAGACCCGGGTATAGTCTAGACCCTTTAGTGGGTCGAGGCCATATGTTTGACACCCACCAGGGGTAGCCTGGGCCCACTAAAGGGTCCAAACCAGCTACTGGATGTGATTAAAAAATGTTCCAGTTCCTGTTTCTTCGCAGAAATATAAAGTCATTAAGAATCTTTCAGGACTCAGAGATTAAACATCTTCAGTTTAGATGAGAAAATGGTTTGTAAGGCAAGAATTGAATTGAAGAAAAATGAAGTGCAGAGGGTTAAGATACTAAATGTTGTTCATTGACTAAATGATTTTAACAGAATATGGAATAACTTCAGATTGTTGAAATTTCCCTTTTTTCTGATGTCATTCAATTCAATTCAATTCAATTTTATTTAAAGCCCAACATCACAACACAGTTGCCTCACTGGGCTTCACAAAATTCAGTCAGTGACCAGACATCCCTCACCTTTGACCCTCCTTCGCGGCAAGGAAAAACTCCAAAACCCAATGGGAAAAAGGAGAAACCTCAGGGAGAACCACAGTGAAGGAGAGATCCACTCCCATGGATGGACAGGCTTTAGATGAACCAGGACTGACAGACATCTATCTGATGATGATTTATCAGTCTGTGACATGAAGAAATTATTCAGCCTCATGCGGCTGAACTGAAGCAGTAGCCACTCCCAGTAATAAATGTGTAGTGGACGTCGTGCAGGATCACAGCAACAGCCACGATTCATGAGAACCTGCTGGGCACACACACCATTCACTCACACACTCACACCTACGGGCAATTTAGAGTCTCCAATAAACCTCAGCATGTTTTTGGACTGTGGGAGGAAGCCGGAGTACCCGGTGAAAACCCACGCAGACACAGGGAGAACATGAAACTCCACACAGAAAGGTCCCAGACCCAGGACCAAGGAGGTCTTGAACCTGTGACCTTCTTGCTGTGAGGCAACAGCGCTAACCCCTGCTCCACCGTGTTGCCCTATATTATGTCTTTGTTTAAATAAAAGGGAGAGACAGGGAGGACAGAGATGTGTTGTTATTTATATGTAAATTCTTACTTGTCCAACACACTCGAAATCAAATTGTGCTGAATGTGGCTCATTAACTAAATGAGTTTGACTCCTCTGGTCCAGTGGATTCATTTAGCCGGTGCTCGTTATGTTGATCATGAAGTCGACTATCGTCAGTCGTTTTGTTAATTTCTATCCATTGACAGCAGCAGCAACATCCTCCTCCTGTTTTCTGCATTAGTCACAAATGATCCTCAGCTGTTTTGGTCTCTGGACTCTCTGCCTGTACATGTTTTATTTTGAAATGTGTTTTATTTTGTAAATTGAACAGATGCTGTACACTGTTTATAGTTTGACTTCCTGTCTGATGAATTCTCTCTAAATAAACATGTCATTTTCTCCCTGTTATGTCCCGGTCGTGTGTCTTTAAATGTTTTAACGTGTCTTTATCCAGTTGCTGTCATTAAAGACCTGATGTAGTCAAAGCTGCACATTTTTAAAGTAAGAGTTTTTTTATAGTGTAATGATTGGATTTTATTCATCATGCTGCTGATTGACAGTGACTATTGAAGAAGGTCGCAGATGAAGAAATTAAGTTTTCACATGTGAAATCTCTCTCTCCTTTCTCTCTCTCTCTCTCCCCCTCTCTCTCTCTCTCTCTCTCTCTATATATATATATATATATATATATATATATATATTTAGTTTGAATCTTTTTCCAAGTGAAACAAACACTTTTCCTGAGAATCTGACTGATGAACTGAGTTTTTTCATTTGATTGATTCCACACTGACCTAATTCCTTCTTACTTGAACAAAAATTTTGCCAAAATCTCATTAATGAAAGTGAATGAAAATGAAGCAGCTCGTATCTGAGACATCACACAGGATCATCGCTCATATTAAACTCATTTACTCCTCCTGCTGTGCGTGTTTTTTTAATTTTTACTCGAACATGCAGTGTTAATTTGCTCCAACTCGTCTCGTGACGCCTGCAGAGAGAAGCTTTGTGATGTCGCATCAGAGAAGAGCTGAGGTGCAACACTGATCCAGATCCCACTGTTTCCACAACTATTTTTATCACTCACTAATTAGCGAGACTTTAATTTCTGCTCTGTCCTCCAGACGGACCACAGGGGTTTTAACACTCCACAACCTGATGCTCCCCGTGTTCCCTGCACCTCTGCTGCCGTATGTCACCGCCACCGCTGATATAGTCAAAGATCGACGCGGATCCTCCGCTTTTCATTGGCTGCTCCCACAAATTATAATTGATTCTGTATTAACAAGGACGATGACAGAAGTGTGAACGTTGTCTCTGCAGCTGCAGCTCGTCCTAAAGGATGACGACACTTTTTCCTTTTTTTGAAATGCCCCAGATTCCACGTCCTCGCTGTTAAGATCAAAAGTCAGTTTGGGCCTCGAGACACACACAGACACACACACACACACACACACACACACACTTAATAAACATCCTCTACCCTTAGGGTTAAAGGGTTTTCTTATGATGTCAGCTCACATCTCATGAGGGAATATAGGGTCTAATTTGGTTAAAATTCATAGGACACAGGGAACATGCTCCATTTCACAGATTTTGTCATTAAATAGATAGAAATATGTAGGATAGCCTGTCATGGAGCACACACACACACACAGACACACACACAATTCACTCACACACGCCATTCATCCACATACTCTCACATACAGTGATTTAGCACCAAACAACTAATTGTTTAATCATTTAAAAATATATATTAATCAAATATCAGAATAGTGTAGCATCTGTTTTGAACCGTAACAGTCAGTCAGTCATTTTCTATACCTGCTTATTCCTCATTAGGGTCACATGGTCTGCTGGAGCCAATCCCAGCGCGTTACGGCGAGAGGCAGGGATACACCCCAGATGGTCGCCAGCCAATCGTGGGGCACACACACCATTCACTCACACACTCACACCTACGGGCGTGACAATTTAGAGTCTCCAATTAACCTCAGCATGTTTTTGGACTGTGGGAGGAAGCCGGAGTACCCGGTGAAAACCCACACAGACACGGGGAGAACATGCAAACTCCACACAGAAAGGTCCCAGACCCAGGACCAAGGAGGTCTTGAACCTGTGACCTTCTTGCTGTGAGGCAACAGCGCTAACCCCTGCGCCACCGTGTCGCCCCTGAACTGTAACAAATATTCAAATATATGCTGGCAGGTGGGAGATATATTATTATATAAATAGATGATTACAGATGATATTGTTACTTCCCGGATTATGAAAATCACTTGAGTGTTAGTTTGTACAGATTTTTTATATTTTGCTATTGGAGATAAATTAGCTTAATGTCGCACATACAAAAATATGATAAAAGTCACTTTGAGTGTGTTGGAGTCATTAAAAGTCAATATCTGTACTTTAAGGTCAGATAAACATGTTGTAATGTTCATATGAAATTTAACCATTGATCAACTGACTCTGTTCTTGAGTCATTTCACTCACCATGAACACAACATGATACAAAACTGAGAGAACAACAACTGCTCCTCTGTCATTTGGCACAATTATGATCAAAAACAACACACACACACACACACACTGGGCGTGGCATCCACAACAGCAGTCGTTTTTTTTTTGTTCTCCTTTTTTGAAATGAGTTGGCTGCTTCAGCTGAATTCCTCACAGAGAATCATCCAATATCTGTTGGAGGGCGAAAGACAAGAAATTAGTTTTCTGCTCTCTGCTGATATGAAACAATATGAGCTGCACTGTTTGCTGTGTGCGTGTGTGTGTGTGTTAGTCTACTCTCATCTTTCGAGCTCGTCAGAACATCAAAGTTTGAGAATCGGTTTCAGTGAAACTTTGAGCTGCAGTAAAGGTCTTTATTTCTGTTGCAGACAAACAGAGGTTCAGTCTTTTTGTTTTCAGCTGAGGAATCACAGCTCAGGACAATTAAAGCGTAGACTAGGGAGACCAGATGTCCCCAATCTGAAACCAGGACACTTTGCATGTGACCGTAATGCTTGTGCAAGCACACACGCATTTTTTTTTTTTTTTTTTATGTAAAAGTGATGCTCAGACAGCTGCTGTTGTCATTTTGTAGAACATTTATTCATGGGTCAGTGATCAAACTGTCACGTGGTGTAACCCTAAAAACTTGGTACCAGATACTTTAACTCTCTTAAAAACACATGATATCAACTAGTTTTATACAGCTTCCTTTTTGGCAGATCGAATTAAATAGTTGAACAAATCACATTTTTTGTGTTTCTGTTAGATTAAAATGTAAAAACTATGTAATCTTTTATAAAAAAAAATAAATAGAAAATAATATGTAGGATAGACAGATATAAGCATTGTGCTTCTGTCAGCCCCTGTTTTTACTTTACTAGAATGTTTATGTTGTATGGTCCAAACCATCATCCTTCATATATATTAGAAAACATTCATTCTTATTAAGTCTGTCCGTCCTGGGAGAGAAATCGTCCTCTGTTGTTTTCTCCAAGGTTTCATCATGTGTTGCTGTACAGACTGTAAATTATAGAGCTGAAATGATAAGTCCATTAATCACCAACAATTCCGATTAATGGATTTAAATCATCTTTAAGAAAAGAATATCCAAATTCTCTGGTTCCAGCTTATCTTCTTCTGATCTGATCAATAGATTAAAAGATAATTAACCATATAATTCTCCATAGTTAATCACAATTAATCATATATTAATTATTTATCCATTCTAAATGTACATTTAACCATTATATTCTTCTTTAAGATGAATCTGCAGCAGCTTCATGCTTTTATTACCATCTAATGTCACAACTGTAATATACATTAATTCATTATATTTATGTTGGTGGATTCAGGATGTTTTTTTTTTTTTTTTTTTCCATTTTCTTTGTGATTTTGACCTTTAACATCTTTAATGTTAATTGAAGTATCAGTTCTTATCCTACAGTCTGACCTTTGACCCCTGAGGTGCGGATGTGTGCTTGTTACTGCATCATGATTTCTTATAAATAAAGCAAATAAAGTTCTGCAACACGTGTGTGTGTGTGTGTGTGTGCGTGCATGCGTGCGTGTGTGCGTGTGTGTGTGTGTTCCATATGCACTTCCTGCACATGTGACCTGAGCTTCTCAACAATTTGCTTCAGTAGGAGAATATATAACGTTATAAACTACAAGACTAAAATTATTAACATTTTCAATAAATATAAAAAATAAATGTCACAAACCCACTTTAAAAATGTAATTAAAATATAAATCTTGACCTAACTCTTCTCTACACAGACTTGTTTTTCTCCTGTTTACTAGATTTCATAGAGAAATTCCTTCTTTTTCTTTTCCTCCACGGTTTCAGAAGCTTTTGATCCATTTTAAAATGAGACAAATACAGTTCAGCAGCTGAATTGTTCATTTTTCTAAAGGCCACTGGGACACTGTGACTTTTACCTGAGAGAAATTATCTTTCTGAAGAACATTCAGATCATTTCCACTGATCTGAGAACAAGGAAATCCACAAAGTAAGATTAAAATAAATGAAAGGTAATTAGTTTTTTGTCATTAATATTGCATGAACTGACATATTTATGTAGATACACAAACACTTTATATACATTAAGATGCAAACATGTAAGAAAAAGCATTAAAATGTTTAAGATGATGAATCATCTCTGGTTGGTTCAGCTTCTCTCTGAACAACAACAGCAACATTAGGGCCTCAGCTATTATGCAAAAGCATTAAAAACCAACTCCTAATAACATGGAGGACACCAGCAATAATACAGCACATCCAGGCAGATATGGACATGAGCAGCAACGTGATTGTGGAGTCTGAGGGGAGTAATATTACAACCATTTGGCTAATAGCTCTTATTACTGAGGCTTCACACACTGATGGAGAACAAACAACCTGCTGAGCTAAAAAACAGCATTTCAGCAGCTTCAGGTGTGAAGAGGAAACTGCAGAAAAATCTGATACAGGAACATCAGCTGATGATAATCAGCAGGTTCATTATCAATTGATTATTACCTGTGCAAAGGGACTATCTATTTTGATGAGTAAATGTTGGAAAAAGTGAAAAATCCCCATCACACATTTGCAGTGATGTGGATAATGTTGTTATGAATAAGGATATTATAAATAATGACTATCGTATAAACCTTCAAAGCTTGGTTAACAGTTATAAATAACATGCACAAAAATGCTTTGCATTACTATAATTTAAATTTTAAAAGCATGTAGAGCTATGTATTCAGTCAGTCGTCTTCTATACCTGCTTATTCCTCATTAGGGCCACATGATCTGCTGGAGCCGAGCACATTACAGGTGAGAGGCACACACACCATTCACTCACATACACTCATACCTAAAGTGATTTAGAGTCTCCAGTTAAACTCAGCATGTGTTTGGACTGTGGGAGGAAGCTGGAGAACCTAGAGAAAACCCACCAGACACAGGGTGAACAAGACAGAAAGGTCCCAGACCAAGGTCTTGAAGCTGGACCAGGTCTAGAACATGGACCTTGTTGCTGTGAGGCAACGGTGCTAACCACTGCACCACACACTATGTATTTATTAAAACTAAATTATCCAACATCAGCATCCCAAATAGAATCTGGACAAAACTATTTGACTGGCCTTATCCATAGCCTTATATGGAAGTGAGGTCTGGGGCGCTCTTAGTGGAGTTGTGATTATGGTAACAATAATTTATTAATTAACATTGTTTATCATGAATGTTGTTTATGCTGGTAATGCAATTTATTATTTGATTTAATATATGTGTATTTAATTTAATATTGTTTCAGGTATTTACCTGCTGCATCCACTGTTTTATATTAATAAAAGAAAAAAAAAAAACAAACGTGGAAATTGGGCTGAGTAAATTCCTTTGTCGCACTGAGATCAACCCTGTCCGGGGGAAAACAGATCAGTAAATACACACGGCCATAACCAGCAGCGCCCTCTCAGGCTTTCCAATTAAGAAGAAGAAGAGGAAGAGGAAAAGCACTCTATTAAACCTCACTTAAAAAGGAAAATGGACGTGGCTGAAATCACGGCCCTAAAAGGGAAGCGGGCCTCTGCACCTGCAGTATTTAAAAAAAGATCTAACAAACTCTGTCTGACAGTTGAAGTCATGGAAAAAGGAACTCTCATAGAGGAAATCCATGCACTCAGTGGTGATATTGGCCTAGAGTTCCTGGAGGCCTTAGCTGAGGAGGATGATGCTGAAGAAGAGGCAGACAAGGTCAAAACAAAAACAGAGCAATGCCTTTCTGCCTACACTGAAACTATCCAGCTGGCCAGAGAAACATTTTGGATTAAGTTTGCTCAGCCAGAAATCAAACTCTATGCTGAAGCCACAGAAGAGAAGTGTAAAGTGGTGGAAGCCACACATGTCCAAGACCTGCCGGAGCATGAATATGAAGCTCTACATGATGGACTACTGGAAATAATCCATGAGTTTGAGCAGAAGGTCCTTGCATTGGAACGCATCATCTCGGATAAAGTCATCCATCATAAGCAGCTTCTCTTCAAACTCAGGAACAGAGCACGCGACTGGGAGCTTGGCTGGAGGAAATCAAGCCGCACACCCAAGAAAGAGCCAAGTGGATCTGATGTGCAGCTAACACTCAACCAACCCAACAATACCCAAGCAACCTCACTGCCACATAGCGCCCCTACCATCTTGAAGCCACAGATTAGCCTGGAAAGAACACAGCTACCTACCTTTTCAGGAGACATAACCGAATACTATCGGTGGAAGGCAGAGTGGGCGGAGCTATAGCTGCTGGGCAACTCACTGATGACTCCTGGGGTCACATGTTTCCACCTGCTGGCAAGCTTGAGTGAAAAGGTGAAAAGGGACCTGGTATTGTCCAGTTGTGGAACAGCAGACGAGATGTTCAAACACTTTGATAACCGCTTTGGGAATGAAGCAAGGATCTTCCTAAAGATTGCAGAGGGTATCAAAGGCCTATCTCTGGTGAAGGGAAACAATCCCCATAAAGTGATTGAGCTAATCCAGGCTGTGGAGCGGGCCCTGAGCAATCTGGTGATCCTGGGAGAAGAGAATGTATTAAAAAAACACAGAGAAAGTTGCCCAGTTTGTTAAAAGAAAAATGGATTGAGCATAAAGCAGAGCCACGGAATGGATTCGGCACGTACAGCACTTTGAATGTCCGCTACAGTTCCTCCAGAAACAGGAGGCTATGCTGGAAGAGCTGGACCAGTTGGATGAGAGCCTCAGAGAAGGGAACTCCCCAGTAAAGGCATCGGTGGAAAAGGCATCCAAAAAGGCATATTCCAAAGCCACCTTGGCCAAAAAAGGACTCAGTCAAAATCACAGGCAGGCCCATGCACAGCCTGCTCTAAAAAAAAAACAGGCCAGGAGGCTTTTTGCATGCACCACATTTAGAAGGATGGATCTTCAGACTAAGAAAACTCATCTCAACTCACATCGGCTGTGCTATCAGTGTCTTGGCTCTGACATGCAAAGTGCTTGTAGAAGTAAAAGATTCATTTGCACCAAAGCAGACTGTCAAACCGATGAGCCCCACAACTATCTGCTGAGAGCATTCATTTAATAGTTCATGGAGTCGGAGGAATGACCAAGACGGTCAGAACAAAGAGGTACACCCTCTGCCTGAGAGTAAAGACCACCAAGGGATCTGTGGCAAAACATAAGTTGCTTTGCTATGGACTGGAAAGCATTGCTGAAGTCAGCCACCCAGTCACTCTGCAGCAACTCCAGAAAATCTCCCCTGATGTTGCTATAGCAGAGCTGGCCCGCCCTGAGACCACTGACCTTCTCATAAGTCACAGGGAAGGTCATCTGACTCCACAACCGTTCATGAGGGAGGGTGATCTTGTCCTCTGGGATGGCCCACTAGATAAAACGATTGTTGGCACTCACCCTGACCTCTTTGAGTCCGTTGACTTGACACTGCACCAGTCTGAAACTCACTTTGCTCGAACCATGAGGACATCTTCAAGGCTCTACAGAGAGCTCTGTGTAGGCACAAAAGGCGTGGACAAGGACTCAACTCTGACAGCAACTCTCAGTAACACCACTGCCATGAATAAAGAAGTTCTTGAGGGGTTTAAATGGGGCAGTATTGGAGCATCATGCAACCCTAAATGTGGGGGTTGCAATGTCCCCCAGGTGGCCAAGAGATGACCCTTGGGGAAGAAAGGGACCTGGAAAAAATAAAAGATTGTCTTTCATATGTCCTGGCAGACAAGCACAGTGAGGCTCCACACTGGGATGCAGCTTACCCCTGGAAGGCCGATCCAGCAATTTTGCCAAACAACCACCAAGCAGTGGAAGCAACCTTCCAGAACACTGAGGCAAGGCTGGCAAAAGAACCCTTGTAGAAAGCAGCATATGGAGAGCAGATTCATGACATGGTGTCAAGAGGAGCAGCCCTCAAGCTCAGCAGAAAGCAGGCCGAAGACTGGAATGGGCCAGTGTGGTATGTCAGTCACCTGGTCGCCTCAACCAGGTGGCCGAGCTGATGTACTGCCTCGAACTCGGTGTGGCTAAAGGACAAAGAAGTACACCTCTATCGCTTCCTCTGGAGGGATGACCCCAAGGAAGAAATCTGTAAGTTCGCTCTTGTCAGGGTCAACACTGGCGAGAAACCTGCTGGATGCATCGCTCAGGTCGCCATGAGAGAGACCGCTAACCTGTCCCAGTTCACAACCATGACCGCCGAGCGCCGCATTCTAACAGAAGACTGCTATGTGGATGACATATTAACCTCCCACAATGACCTCCAAGCCTTAATTAGGATTACCAAAGGAGTCGAAAAGATCCTAAAGGCAGGAGGCTTCTCACTCAAACCTTGGGTCCTGTCTGGTCAAAGTGGGAGGAGTGAGGAATCCAACAGTGTCAGTAATGATGGGGCAACAGAGCCCAAGACCCTGATACTCCCAAATCAGATGCCAGACAAAGACAATAAGGCACTTGCACTGGGATATGTGCCAGAGTCTGATAAACTCTGTTTGCTGACATCAGTGAACTTCTCAAAGCGGCGAGGAAAGATGAGAACCCGAGCTGGACCTACGTGAGAAAGAGGTCAGAAAAAACACCCCTGATCCTCTCACCTGACAAATGCTGCTGAGTCAGATTGCAGGGTTTCACGACCCTATTGGCTTGGCCTCACCGGTCAAGCAAAGAGGAGTGATGCTCATGAGGGAGTCCTTTTAGGAGACAAGAAAAGACTGTCATGCCAGGGACACCTGGGACGAGCCTCTCTCTCCAAATCTCAGGGAGACAGCAATAACGCTCTTCGAGCAGTGTGTGAGACTTGGCCAGGTGAGATTCTGCAAGAGAGGAACCATAGGCTGTCCAATGGGGATCACTTTCCGGAGCCATGCTTTATCTTCGCTGGAAGACGGTGCAAGACGGTGTCTTGGCTCGTAGAATCAAAGGCAAAACTCACCCAACTAGATCAAAAAGGTGATGTCATTAAAGCAGAGCTGTGCGGGGCTGTGTTTGCAACCCGCCTGAAGACCTACTTTGAAAATCACTGCCACATCAAGATCGACAAGTGGATCCATTTTGTCGATAGCCAGACAATACTAGGGGCCATCCAGAAGGATAGCTATGGCTATCAGACATTCTTTGCCAATCGGATAGGAGAAATCCAAAAGGCCGGCCCTGTCAACAGCTGGAGATGGGTTGAAGGGAAAGAAAACATTGCTGATCTTATCACAAAAGGGGCACCCCATGAGGACCTTGCTAAAGGATCAGCTTGACAGGAAGGCCCCAGTTTCCTCAAACTTCCCTTTGAAGATTGGCCTGTCAAAACTGCCAGGGAGATCATCTCCTCTGTAACTGAAGAGATCGGAGGACTCCAAAGAAAGGCATTCTCGGCAACGGTCACAGCGGTTGGAGATCGGTCTCGGAAATGGCCAGGCTCAACAGTCATGGCACTTATGCAGCTATTAGAACCTAAAAGATTCAGCTCCCTGACTCGTTAATGTGGGGCTGTGGGCTGGCTAAAGAGAGCAGTTGACACCTGGCTGGGAAGTTGCACCTTGACCCCTGATTGCTCAAAGTGGGAGGCAAGAGCATACCTATCGGCAGAGGAAAGAAAAAACTAATAATAAATTCAGTGTTGGGATGAGGACCAAGTGGCAGTACCACTGATCCCTTGCCAATCATGGCTTGCAACACTGCTGGTCAGAGAGGCCCATGAGGAAAACCATGAAGGGCGTTGCCTCTACCCTCCTACACGAAGAAAAGGCTGAATCATGCACGGACGAAAATTGGTGAGGAAATTCTTAACAGTTGTGTCGCCTGTACAAAGCAGAGAGCTAAATTGTGCCAACAGGTGATGAGTGATCTGCCTCCAGAATGTACTCAAAGAGCCAGCCCCTTTGAGTTTACTACTCCTTGACCTTTTTGGCCCCTTTGAAGTGAAGGACACTGTGAAAAGAAGAACGACAAAGAAAGTGTGAGGTATTATCTTCTGCTGTATGTCTTCCAGAGCAGTCCATGTGGACCTCATTGACTGACGACCAGTTCGCTGAAAGCTTCCTTCAGGCATACACCCGCTTTGCCACTCTAAGAGGGCATCCAAGAAAACTATGGTCTGACCGAGGGACAAACTTCATTGGTGCTAAACCTGCCCTACAACAGCTTCACAAACATCTGAATTGCCTACAGGCTGTGTCCATGGAAAATGTGGCTGCAAAAAAGTGGAAGTGGGAGTTTCACCCTGCAGATGCACCCCACAGAAATGGAGCTGCAGAGGTGGCTGTGAAGCTCCTGAAGAGGGCGCTCATGAGCCTTGGTGGAACTACAGGATCCCTTATTTGGGAAAAACTGCAAAATTTGCCAACTTAACAAATGAACGACCGATTGACGCTAGAGCTCAAGAACAGGAGAACTCAGTTGAGTACCTAACACCAACTCCCTCTTCCTGGGTCGGGCATTGCCTAGAGGAGACACTTGGTCTTGACCTTGAGACCCATTCCTGGGGCTGGCTACGAGCCATCCAAATCAGGGTGGATCGCTTCTGGGCAAAATGGAGAGAACTTGCTGGCCCAAATCTGTTCATTCGGCAGAAATGGCACCGGTCAGAGAGGAATGTTCAAGTTGCTGACCTCGTCTGGGTAGCTGACTCTAATGCCTTAAGAGGTCAGTTTTGTCTGGGCCGAATTCTGATGGTCTACCCTGACAACAAATATGTCCGTGGGAAAATGCATCAATGTGATATATAAAATAAATAAATTTGACTGATTGATTGATTGATTGATTACTTGGAAAAATGTTTAAACAGTTGAACTCTGTGTGCAGTAAGTGAAGCTGTGTAAAGATGTAAGAAGAACCTCAAATCTGCTTTAAATTGTATTGAAATCATACATAAATCATATTTATAGGCTAAGCTTTATGTGATCAGACACCACTGTATTCAAAATATGTAATAATATAATAATAAAATAATAATAGGAATAATGTACTTATAACACGGAATATGATAATAACAATAATATGTACTAATAACAGCATTTCAATTTAAATATGATACTATGTAGTATGAATATGTGACTGTCACACCACTATATGAATGATATATGTAATATGAATTGTATATATTTAATATGTATTTATTTGGCAACTTTATGTTTATTTGTTCATACCAATAAAGCTAATTGAATTGAATTGAGAGGCAGAGCAAAAGAAAGGACAGTAGTGGCTCCTGTTCTTGGTCTGTTTGGAAGAAACAGAGAAGAAGTCCCAAAGCCATTAGCTGTCCACACACACACACACACACACACACACACACAGCCAACCATGTCTACATTCTGGTCCAATTACCAGCTCTCAGTAAACTTCAGTCAACCAGTCACAATCCATTATGGAGATGCAGGACACACACACTCAAACACACACTTTCTCAGCAGCTGTGGATGTCGATTCTTGTTACTAACATGCAGCCGGGATGTGTTTGTCCTCTTAGGAAAAGCTATGTATCCCTCTGCAGCAGAAAGTACATGCTGCTCTGCAGGTTTAAAGGTTTTAAAGCTAAAAAACAGAAACATGATTGCCAAAAAGAGTTCACATTCTGCTGTTGTGCACAGTACTTGCCTCAAGTGCGGCACCATTAATATGTTGTGTCTTGCACTAATTCTTCAGGTAGAATTGACTATCAGAAAGAATCAATAATTATTGGAAATAATTATGGATTCATGAAAAGTTTTAGAATTTCGGGGCACCACCTCTCGGCTGCGAGGAAAGATAGTCTATTCTCTGATTCAGTCTCATGAATTGTAATAATCTATTCATTTGGATGTCTGATTAACAATTAACTTAATAATAGAAACCAGGGTCATCATATTAATAGCTATTAATAGGTGAAGGGTTCGGAGTTCTAAAGTAGAGGTTAGCAGAATTCATCATTGTACGACATTAAAGAGGCAGAATGTATGACTCAAAAGCATTTATTCATAAAAATACAAAAGTAAAAAACACACAATAAACAATCTAAACTAAATGTATCTATGTACATGTGAATGTGCGTGGATGGATGCTGTGTGTGTGTGTGTGTGCGTATCTGTGTGTGTGTGTGGGGGGGGGGACTAAAACCTGCATGTTGGGGGAAATTATTGGGGGGGGACTAAAAAGATGGCTGCCGTGGTGGCCGTTCTATGTAGTCCAGGCCATGTGGGGCTCTTTGTCTGTTTAGAACAAAGGGAAAATGGCCGACCTTGTTAATGTGTGTGTGTGTGTGTAGGCTTAATGTCACTTTGTGTGTGTTTCAAGGTATCCTGTTAAAGAATGGTTAGTATCATGCAGGTTGGGACACTAACATCAAACTAAACCTTCTTACAAACCTAAAACACAGTGAACTGTAGCCTATGATCTCATCACATTAACAAAGTTCAACAGTCTGGTTTAACTGTGTTTGTTAATGTTCTGTTCTGCCCAAGTCATGTTACCAGCAGAAAGGAAGAAGAAGGGTTGCTCTCTGGTTCTGCTTCCTTGAGTAGCTGCAGATGTTGTTGCAGCTGTGGTGTTTGTTGAGGAGTAGATCCGTTGTGTAGGTCGCGTTGCTCTTTGTTAATCCTTGTCTGGTTGTAGAACCAGGCCTGAGTTTCTTCAGTGCTGCAGGCTGGACGTCGTTGAGTCCTTGGTCACTTGCAGGTCCGTGAGATGCTGAAAGCAGCTGGATAATCCCTTTTAGAGCAGAGAAGCTGCTGAAGGCTTCTGTCCTGCAGCTTCTCCTGCTACAGAGCGGTGCTCTGCTGATGAGCAGGAGCCCGGGAGAGAGTTTGGAGCTTCTGAACTGAAGAGACTCTGGAATGAGAGAGAGAGTAAAGTCGAAGAGCGTTTTAGAGGGGAAAGGCCGGTGCCTTTATACCTCTGGTGACATTCCTTGAAGGTGTGAAACTGAGTTTCCTGTCAGGGGAAGGGTCACAAGTTCCAGGCTCAGCCAGGCATCCGACTGAAGATGTTTATCACCTTTGTGGGCACAACACTGCACTGAGTTATTAGTGTGGCTTTCAAATGTTTGTATTATTTTATGATTAATATTAAACCTAAATGAGCGGCATAGTGGTATAGTGGGTAGCATTGTTACCTCACAGAAAGAAGGTCCAGGTTCCAGTCCTGGGTCTGGGACCTTTCTGTTTGGAGTTTCATGTACCCCCTGTGTCTGGTGGGTTTTCTCCAGCTTCCTCCCACCTCTCTTCTGGATCCTTGTCTCTTATCCAAGAGTTTCCTGTATTGGCTCCAGCATATGAGCATAGTGAGCAATAAATTGGTAGAAGATGGATAGAATAAACCTAAATAAAATATTCCACATCTAAAACATTGTCTGACTCACTATGGAAACTTTAAAGAAAAGGGATAAGAAACAGATATTTTATTCCACACAAAAACTCCAAAAATAAAATATATATATGTATATATGTACAAGTGGGAGTGTGGAACCAACCACCACACTTAAATCAGTCTATGTGTGTTCAACTATGTGTGTTTAAAACGGCACTGGGATAACTCTGCCATCAACTGCGTCAACCTATTTTTTTATGTATATTTTGAACCAACACCGCGGACCCCGGGACCGAAGCCTGATTGGATATCTAGCGCTGGAATCACAGAAAGTGGCGCTAACGGCTGTGCCTGCACTGCTCATCCTCGGCCCTCACCGGAGCTCTGCCTCTTAACAGGTAACTTCACTTTCTTGCGATATATTTCTTATTTAGTACGTGTTTGTTGAGCAAGTCCTTTGTTTGTCAGGCTGTTGCTGAAAAGTATATGCGTATGCGCTGGTGTGTGGGTTATTAGTATTTCAAACTTTCCCTGTTTGTGAATTCAAACAGCCATTTGTTGAGAGGGAAATGTACCTTCATCTAAGGGGACATTTAAGGAAAAAAAGGAAATGGTACCTTGTCCATTTACAGCTTGTAAGTTTAAAACAAATGTTTACTCCACATACAATGCACACAAATGCAGAGAGCATCAAAATGCATCAGACTATGATGTAGCAGTTGTATTGCAAAATGTTCCAGATGTTTCCCATAGTGACCTGGAACATGACTTTGTTGAGCAATCACATGATGATGGTGATGATGATGATGATGATGCTGCCCCAGTAACATGTATGAACACTGAGGGATTAGCAGAGCAGCTACAGTACAATCTGGCTGCTTTCTTTTTGAAAATGCAAACAATTCTTCATGTATCACAGATGGCAATACAGGAAATTATTGACCACATTGATGAGTTGTTTTCACTGTCAGAACCAATCGTCAGAGAAGCTGTGATCAAAATAATGAAAAAACATGACTGCACTGAGTCAGAGCACTGACTCACTTGTAAGTGAGATTGTCTGAGCAGTTTCAGAGAGCAATGTTCTACACAAAGCAATTACCTCTGATGGACCGCTGTCAACAACTAAGAGGAGAAAATAATATTTTGAGGAAAAGTTTCCATATATTAAGCCTGTTGAATACCTAATTGAGTCATCACAGCACACCTACATGTATATACCTGTTCTTACATCTTTACAGCAGTTGTTGCAAAAACATGATGTACATGAAAAAGTGAAAGAAAGCAGTACTAAAAGACAGTACTTTTCCCATTGTGATGGCTCCCACTATTGGGAAAATCAGCTTCTTTCAGATGAGGGTAATTATTGATCAATAATTCTCTATGTTGATGATTTTGAAATTGCAAACCGTCTTGGAACGTCAAAAAAAAAACACAAAGTATGTAGTGTGTACTGGACATTGGCTAATATACCAGCTAAGTATCACTCGCTCCTCCATTCTACCCAGCTGGCTCTTTTGTGCAACTCAAATGATGTACGGCAGTTTGGATATGAAAAGTTTTTTGCACCCCGCTTGGCTGACCTCAAAACACTTGAAGAAGTGGGTGTCCACATTGAAACATTTGGTGACTGTCTCAAAGGTACAGTCTACTCTGTTGTGGCCGATAACCTTGCAGCGCATGGGCTACCTGGTTTTAATGAGAGTTTCAGGTCGACCTATTTCTGCATTCTGCCTTGCCACCCAGACAGAAATGCAGAACTCAGATGCAGTGACTGGTGGATTTGAAATGAGAAGAAAAGATTCACAAGATTCTCTGGTTCAAGAATTACAGACAAATGAAACTAAGGTCAATTATGGTGTAAAACAAAGTTTCGTTCTGTCTGACCATCTCTCCTTCTTCCATCCCATTACAGGATTTCCACCAGATGTCCTCCAGCGGTTCCACTGGAGCTGGCACACTGCTTGAAAGGTTTGATTTCAAAAAAACATTTCACATTGGAGGAGGTGAATAAAGCAATTCTCTCTTTTCCCTACCAACATTAGGTTGACCGTCCTCACCCAGTTCCTCAAAATTTTGCTTACCTGCTCTCATTGGCTTCAGAGTGCCAGAAGGGGACAAAATATGGGAGGTCCTAATGGAACTAAAAGATATCGTTGAACTTACTGTTTGTCAGAGTTTCACAGATGATACAATTCAGTACATGGCCAGCAAGATTTTAGATCACAGGGAACTCCCTCAGGAAGTGTTCCCCAACTTAAGATTGCGACCAAAGCATCATCACATCAATCACTATACTTTTCTCATAAAGTGCTTTGGTCCTCTTGTGCATCTCTGGACAATGAGATTTGAGGGGAAGCATAAGGTTTTTAAGAAAATAGTTTGTGACACCAACAACTACAAAAATGTATTAAAAACCTTGGCAGAAAGACATCAAAACATGATGGCCTTCTACCTGTCATCACAGAGATTCAAGCCAGTAGTACAGACTTCAAACATGGAGTCCATATTTAATGAGTCATTGCCTAATGATACACACCCAGTGCTGTCAAGCATCACAGACAGCAGCAGTGTATATGGCACAAAACAGGCAACCATTCAAGGCACAACCTTTGTTGTAGGCATGTTTGTATGTAGTGGTCACATGCTGCCTTGCTCAAGTTTAAAGAGATCAGAAACATTGCTTATTGGAAGTGACATCTTCTTTCTGTGGAAAGACTATGAGACAGGGTGTGTTCAGCATTTGTGGCCGTATGAGCTAACAGATGATAAAAGCAAAAGCCATTCTGTGAAATCTCTGAGTCAGATAACTGATCAAATGCCACATATTGCATACAAAGTTTCAGGCAGGCTGATTCTAATAACTAAAATTTCATTCCAGTGTCTGAATGAAAGAACAACACTGATGATCTTTGGATCCTCACCCTTCTATGAAGAGAAGTTCATCCGTGACAAAGTGAGTAAAGGTGATGTCTACTGTGAGCCACAATTATAGCTTCATATTCTTTGTATGCATCCTAAAAGTAAGAGAATTACTAGCTGGACTACATATGCGTTTAACTTGCTGTACAACATAAAAAATAATGTACTCACTGAATATACCCATATGTGTAAATACTTTAGCCACTAGTGGAAACAAGAGCATTGACATATTTTTTCTTAATGTTAATGGAAGGTACAAAAAAGGAAGGTGTTAATCCGTACACTAGCCCAGTCAACCAGCTCTTTGTCACAATATATGGATAAAATACCAGGGAGCCTCTTCTTTAAATACACAAAAGAGTTTATTGACAATCAATAATCACTTTACAATTAATACTGTTGTTAATATCCTCAGGTAACTATAACTACATGAATATGGTAAACTAAACAGAACAAATAAGCTAAGTATAACAGAGAGAAGAGACAGAGACAAGATGGCGACTTGTCCATGACACGTAATCCGATACAAAGAAAGCTCGGGACTACACTTACGGACACTTGTGGGTGAGACAAGATGGCGACTTGTCCACGACACATAATCCCAAACAAAGAAAAGCACGGGGAGCGTGCGCAGTGTGGTGCATGTATGTGTTAATGTAGGTGTGCAAGTGTTTGTAGTGAGAGGGAGGGAGAGCGAAGAGGAGAGAGACAGAAAGCGAGTGGACTCTGTGCTCAATCAGCTGATCACAGTAACAATATAAACAGCGTAACGGACGCAGCGATCCATACAAAACAACACGTGAAAACACTAATAAAACACCACAACTAATATTCACTGCCCAGAAGATAACCTCTTACTGTGATGCAGGCTGGAGTTGTGATGATTCGGAGTTTGTTGATCCGGGCTTTGTTGGTCTCAGCACGTCCTTTGCTGACAGTCCGGGGCTAGTGGCATGCTAGTGTCCTCTCACAGTCCGTGGTTCGGAGGGAGAGCGTCACAACAGGAACGAAAGGAGGGAAACGGCGTGTCTCAGGTGTCCTTTCATAGGCGGGCGTCGCCTACATACGCGGAAAAACAGCTTGATCCTGGGGGTAACCGTCGATCAAACAGGTAGAAGAAGGTCTCGGCCAGCGAGGATTTCTTCTTTCAGGCCTTCTGGAGATGCTTGCAGTAACTGTTCACTCGGCTGCTGCTTAGTGGGGGGCAGGCGGGTTGAGCGAGAGTTGTGTGCTGCCGTTCGTCGCTTCCGTCAGCGCGACTGGAAAAAGCGCAGTCTGCAGGTTCTCCGTGCATTTATAGCCTTTGTGTTGTCACCGCCCAGTGATGCACTACAGCCAATCAGAGTCCGCTTTCTGGGGGACCCCTGCTGGGATTACCTGTGACGTAGTCTGCTGGATCAGATGGAAACACGGGTGGCGCTGTTGAGTACCACCCGGGGCTCCTTTGTTTAGGGACACGTGGTGGGGGGTTTCTTTGTCTCAGGAGACAAAAGACTCAAATCAGGCTTCAGGCCTGCCTGCAGGCCTGCAATTCCTCAGGGCGAGGCACAACAAAAGCATATCCCAGTACCAAACCAAGATTGGGTTGGCTGCAGAAGGTCTTGTGAGCAAACACCCATGTTTGAAAGAAAGTGGATCAGAAATAGGCTATGAGGGCTGGCAGAACAGTTTGCGATATAAGATGGGAAAATATAGAACAAAACTGAGCAGAGCTGGCATAAAAGATGTGGCTGTGAATGCAGGAAAGCGTAGCAGGACAAACCCTGATGGTGCAGCATCCAGGGCTGGAATTAAAAGACCCAGAAGAGGAGAAATTAACTTTCTTCCCAGCTATCCCTGCAGAGACACAATGCAGTCGCTTGAGACCCAAAGGCTGGCAGTCGTCGAGCAGTTCAAGAAGTCCTCGATGGAAAGAGACATGATATCCATCCACCAACATATGCAACGCACCTTTGCACTCAGGCGTGAAGAAATAATCAATTCAGCTCCCCCAGTTGCTGTACTAAAGGAAAGATGGCCTGCACTGTTTTGTAAAGCACAGGTGAGTTTAAAAAAAGTAGTTCTATTTGTTATGTTGTATTGTTTTGTCTGAATATCATTTGTTGTTTTTTCTTGTCTGTACACAACAACCATTGCACATCTGCCCAATTTGGGAGCAGGATCCCTGTCTCTCACTGAAGTCCTCCTCTGATTGGTCTTGAGAGTTTTTCTTCTGTCAGTGTGAGGATCAAAGGGCAGAAGGTATTGTAATGATGCTGTGTAATGAGGATTGAGACAAACTCACTTTAAATTGGTATATATAAATAAACTTGTCTTACTTGTCTTTTGTTTTTCATGCAGCTCTACAGTGAATTCCACAGGATCACAAATCTGAATCTGCCATCTACATTCTATGCTGTACTTGCAAGTATACACCTCGGCTGCTACATCTCTACAAAAAGGGGAAGACTGGCAGTTTTGGACAGAGGATGGAAGCTGTTATGATGGCATTTGAAGAACATGTTTCTTTTTTAATTGTTTCATGCATTATGTTATTGAATGTTGAAAGAGCAACACTAACACTCCCTATGTATTTCCTGTATTTATGCAACAGGACAAAAATGACATCCATGCAGCTCGAACAGCAGTCCTGGTAGGCCTACCACACTATTAAAAGGAAGATTCATCTGACATGTTCAGATCATGCAAGGTGTGTTCTTAACATCCAAGCATGCATGGGTCACTTTCCTTTTTTGATGTGTTCTTCAAATTAAGTCCTATTATGCTCAAGATGAATTTAACAGATTGGTTTACTTTCCG
Source organism: Lepturacanthus savala (assembly GCA_030544235.1). NCBI lineage: Eukaryota > Metazoa > Chordata > Actinopteri > Scombriformes > Trichiuridae > Lepturacanthus > Lepturacanthus savala. Next base: position 36,710,084 of record CM060464.1, read on the forward strand.
GAACTCCACTCACAGGATACAGTTGGGGGAAAGTCACTGTTGATTCACAAGCCTGATTATGGGGATGTCATAGATTCATGTCAAAAGGAACCAACCATCCCTTTAACAAATTTGATTTGTAAAATTGTACAGTACATGGCACACCCCTTTCTCTGTTCAGGGAGAGCTGGAAGCCGCCCAGGAGGGAGAATTGGCTCTGGTGGCAGTAGTGGACAAGGAGGAGGTGCTTCAAGCTCCCTTTGAAAGACAGCAAGTGTTTATTCTTCTTGAAGACATGGTGTTCATGGCACATAGATCCTGGACAGATGCACTGGTGCTTTTGTTTGCATTGGTGTATGCACTGCATTTGCAGTACCCAGAGAAGCTCAGTGGGTTCTTCGAGTTCATTCAGGTCATCCTCCTTGACCTGACTGATGGCAGGAGGCAGCTCTAAGGCCTAAACAACTTGCCTTAAAAAATGAGCTTGAGTAAAATACCAAACGAAGGATGTAGTTGTTTGTAAGTTTGTTAATACACACAAAATAACTTGTTGCTGCCAGTTGATTTGTGTTGATTTGTACTGTTTGCACATAAATGGTTATGTATGGTTAATAATTGTATTATGCATATGATGTTACCGCTTTTCAGGTAATATAATACTGGTGTATGCACTCAATTTGAAGTACAGTATCTGGAGAAGCTCAAATTCATTCCTGTTATCCTCCTAGACTGTAATCTATTATGGCAGGAAGCAGCTCAGGCCTTAACATCTGGCCTTAAAAGTGAGCTGAAATAGTCCAAGATCAGTGGTTCTCAAGTCCAGTCCTCAAGGCCCCCTGTCCTGCATGGTTTAGATGTGTCCCTGCTCCAACACACCTGATTCAAATGATCATCTGTTATCAATCCACTACAGAGCTTGATAACAAGCTGATCATTTGGCTATATTTTAGTACTATTTAGCAAATTGATTCAATTAAGCTTGAACGAAAGAAATGCAGGAGCTGCGAATAAATCAGTACACGTTATTACATAACTACTTCATAAAAGTCGCATAAAAAATCAATATGTTCGCCAATTTTGCTGTTTGTTAACACCAACGGTGGAATTGCATATGGCGGTCAAATGGACCGCTGCAGTTGTCACTTGAGTCACGCCGTCTTCTTCATTGCGCAGCATCGCAGCCTTTCTAACCCCTTGGTGGCGGTTGATGTTTTGAATAAGCCGCACCGTAGTATAAGCTGCAGTGTTTAAAGTGGAGAGAAAAAGTAGCGGCTTATAGTCTATATAGTCTTATAGTCGGTATTTAGTAACTAAATAAATCTTGATTGTGACGGACATTCTGAGTTTGCATTGTGTTAATTGAACAAATTTGATTCCCTCAAATGAACTGAATTGTCAGAACTAGAATGTAATAGTTAATTTGGTGAAAGTAAACAAAAAAGTAGCTCAACTCAAAGGGTAACATTTAATAACATGAGAGCAAGTAAGTAAGTAAGTAAGTTTTGTTATTTGATCCTGATCAATTCAGTTAACACATTTTAAAGTTGTTTATGGAACTGTTACACATACGTAAAAAAAAGTTACTTATAAGTTCATTAACTGAGTGGAATGATAATTTTAAATTAATTTATCCAAGTTACCATGACAATGACGATTTAATTTCATATAACTTAAACAGCTCAACTACAAAAAAGATTTTGATTTAAGTTAGTAAACTTAAATGGTTCATGGGTTTCCTCAAATGATTTGAGTTCAACTAACTCATCAGGTTTTACAGTGTAGTTAGTATATAGTTATAGTTACTAGTTATAGTATAGTAGTTAGTATATAGTTATAGTAACTAGTTATAGTATAGTAGTTAGTATATAGTTACTAGTTATAGTATAGTAGTTAGTATATAGTTATAGTTACTTGTTATAGTATAGTAGTTAGTATAGTTATAGTTACTAGTTATAGTATAGTAGTTAGTATATAGTTATAGTTACTAGTTATAGTATAGTAGTCAGTATATAGTTATAGTAACTAGTTATAGTATAGTAGTTAGTATATAGTTATAGTTACTAGTTATAGTATAGTAGTTAGTATATAGTTATAGTTACTAGTTATAGTATAGTAGTTAGTATATAGTTATAGTTACTAGTTATACTATAGTAGTTAGTATATAGTTATAGTTACTTGTTATAGTATAGTAGTTAGTATAGTTATAGTTACTAGTTATAGTATAGTAGTTAGTATATAGTTATAGTTACTAGTTATAGTATAGTAGTTAGTATATAGTTATAGTTACTAGTTATAGTATAGTAGTTAGTATATAGTTATAGTTACTAGTTATAGTATAGTAGTTAGTATAGTTATAGTTACTAGTTATAGTATAATAGTTAGTATATAGTTATAGTTACTTGTTATAGTATAGTAGTTAGTATATAGTTATCGTATCTAGTTATAGTATAGTAGTTAGTATATAGTTATAGTTACTAGTTATAGTATAATAGTTAGTATATAGTTATAGTAACTTAGTTATAGTATAGTAGTTAGTATATAGTTATAGTAACTTAGTTATAGTATAGTAGTTAGTATATAGTTATAGTAACTTAGTTATAGTATAGTAGTTAGTATATAGCTATAGTAACTTAATTATAGTATAATAGTTAGTATATAGTTATAGTATCTAATTATAGTATAGTAGTTAGTATATAGTTATAGTAACTAGTTATAGTATAGTAGTTAGTATATAGTTATAGTTACTAGTTATAGTATAGTAGTTAGTATATAGTTATAGTAACTAGTTATAGTATAGTAGTTAGTATATAGTTATAGTAACTTAGTTATAGTATAGTAGTTAGTATATAGTTATAGTAACTTAGTTATAGTATAGTAGTTAGTATATAGTTATAGTAACTTAGTTATAGTATAGTAGTTAGTATATAGTTATAGTAACTTAGTTATAGTATAGTAGTTAGTATATAGTTATAGTAACTTAGTTATAGTATAGTAGTTAGTATATAGTTATAGTAACTTAGTTATAGTGTACATAATAGCATAAATAATTGTAAACAATTTTGTGGCTTCAATAAATAAATATAAAATTGCTTTCCATTAATGTCTATTGCCGTTAATTTGCATCAAACCTATTTTATGTGCTATAGAAAAATTAACAATCTCTACTTAATTTAGCATACAATTTTAAATAGAATCAGGCATGAATAACATGGCCTAATTAGCACAATAACATACAGTGGCTGATTGCCAAATGTCACTTTCATCATCTTACTGATGTCTTACTAACTTGTTCTGACACAAGCTCAGAACTTCTGAAAGCCTGTATGGGCCATCTTTGTGTCTATATCTATGATGCAGCCTCCAGCAGACATGAGGAACTATGGACGTCACTTCTTTTCAAAACCACACCCCAAGATTTTTTAGATTTTTTTTATTTTTCAGATATGTAGTTTTCAATCCAACTGTTTCCTCTGGAGACAAAACATCCTTAGAGATCACCTGGAAACTCAGTGGATGCTTCCATTAAAATGTACTTGTTGGTTAAAAATGTACATTCTGTGGCTCCAGCATCATCATTTTGCAGAAACCTGCTCCCCGGAGAGCTGGTGTTTACGTTCACATATTCAGGTTCTCATTTAAATGACCAGAAATATATTCAGTAAAAGTTTTAAGAGAAAGACTCCTGCTGTGTTTCTGACAAACTCACAACTCAAAGAAAAAATTCCAACAAAGGGAATTAAACAAAATCATCCCCACTCGGGTCCAGGATGCAAATCTCCACGAGAAACAGAAACTTTCCAAACATTGTTGGTGGCAGCAGAGAGGAAACTTTCAGCCAGAGAGAGAGAGTCAGCTTGTTGGCTGGATGTGAGAGAATAATGACTAATTATGGGCAGAATGAATAAGGGTTTGCAGCGATATAACTCAGCCTCCAGTCTGATATTTAGAGAGAGTCATATTGAAACTGGTGACATTTTTGATTGGTAAGCGCAATATTTACTGAGTAATATTTATGGAGCGGAGCCTCGGCAGCCAGCTCTGCTTATTAGAGCAGATTTTCCTGCTCGGCGGCGGCGGCGGTGGGCGGCGGTTTTGGCAGCCGAGACGCTGGGATGTGGATGTGGAGGTAAATTGTGCTGCCGCCCTCGGCTGTCACGGGGAATACAAATGTTTCACTACAGCAGGAAATGGCACAGATTGTAGATTCTCCAGACGAAGAGGGAAGATTCTCACCTGACCTTCATGTTTACATCATGAGAGTTTTCCTCCAGGTGCTGTGCTGTAATCCAACAGACGGTGGATGTGTCTTTGTGGCTCCTGGGCTCCTGGCGTGTTGGATTTTTGCTTCCATGGTCGACAGTAAAGTCCACCCAACACCTGCCAACATTCAGGCTGTTTCCTAACAGGCTCCGTGACAGTTTCTCAGGATTTAAATCGTATTTGCTTTGATTCACTGAAGTACAGTTACAGATATTGTGATCAATTACTATCAATTATTTAAATGATGAACCGATGCATTGTTGGGTTCATAAACTTGGCCACAGTTGCTGTAACTACAACTAGAAGGGAACTCTGTGACTTCAAAACTTGACCAAGTTCAAAGGTCAGTCTCTTATCTGACATGTTAATAGCAGCACAACAATATGTGTTTATGTTTCCTATGTTTCCTTACTATCAAAATGATAGATTCCTGTCACCTGCTCATTCATCTATTAACATTCCACTGACTCACAGCAGCCCCCAAGTTTCACCAAAATCAGCTCAGCGGTTTTCTCATAATCCTGGTAAACACATAGACAGACAAACTGACACAGAATGAGATCTCCTTCAACTGTAGCTACTGGAATTGAAAAGGGTGGGATATTTACTTGTTTAAGAAGGTTGAGGATCATGAAAGAAGCTGTCAGGGTTGGTGTTAGGGTGAATACTAGTTAAGCTGAGTTAAATCAGACAGACAGAATGTATCTCTTTTTTTAGCGTTTTGGGGGAACATCGGACCTGGGGAACAAAGAACACTTTTAGGAATAACAGGTAACATAGAGGGGAAGGTTATTGTCTTTTTCTGATAAAAAAATGGTCCTATGTTCACAGAACAAAGCAGGAATATATGACCCATGGAACAAGGTACGCTGCCGTTTCTGTGCCGGGAAGTTACTGGTTTCCTTACTGATTTTGAACATAGGATTATCTCAGATCGGAGTCGGCTGGAAGGAAATAATGTGAGGTTGAGTGTGTCATTAGCTTCCTCGGGGTGGTATTTATGCTGCTAAATGTGAAGCAGCTGTGGTTTCTGATTGATTTATCTATGGAAGCAATGTGGAGAAGGGGAAGGTCTCTGCAGATGGTTCATCAGTAGCCAGCAGGATTGCTGCTGTTTGCTCAATGTGATGAACTGAAGTCGCTGTAAGAATCCAAATTTGTTGAGTCTACTCGTTTCACTGTTTGGGATTTTGGGGAATTTGGAGTATTTATAATCTATGTGTTTTTTAGCCTTTTCCAGTAGAATCTACTGAATTAAGGGAGAAGTGTCCACTTCTTCCAGGTTGTTTTTCTTTGACTGTTACTGCGCTGCTTCCACATGTTAAACCGCTTCACGCGATGTCTGCTGAAAGCTAAACTTAGAAGCAGCAGCACAGGAAGCAATGGATCTTTAATTGTGTGTTGTGGTGTTTATTTTACAACTTTGTCTCGTTGTTATAGTCTGTTATTACCTCAGTAATAACTGGTTTATTGTCTGTTATTTATGTCAGTAATAACTGGTTTATTGTCTTTTATTACCTCAGTAATAACTGGTTTATTGAGTGTTTATTACATCAGTAATAACTGGTTTATTGTCTGTTATTACCTCTGTAATAACTTGTTTATTGAGTGTTTATTACCTCAGTAATAACTGGTTTATTGTCTGTTATTACCTCTGTAATAACTTGTTTATTGAGTGTTTATTACCTCAGTAATAACTGGTTTATTGTCTGTTATTACCTCTGTAATAACTTGTTTATTGAGTGTTTATTACATCAGTAATAACTGGTTTATTGTCTGTTATTACCTCAGTAATGACTGGTTTATTGAGTGTTTATTACATCAGTAATAACTGGTTTATTGTCTGTTATTACCTCAGTAATGACTGGTTGATTGACTGTTATTACCTCAATCATAACTGGTTTATTGTCTGTTATTACATCAGTAATAACTGGTTTATTGTCTGTTATTACATCAGTAATGACTGGTTTATTGTCTGTTATTTATGTCAGTAATGACTGCTTTATTGTCTGTTATTACATCAGTAATGACTGCTTTATTGTCTGTTATTTATGTCAGTAATAACTGGTTTATTGTCTGTTATTACATCAGTAATAACTGGTTTATTGTCTGTTATTACATCAGTAATAACTGGTTTATTGCCTGTTATTTATGTCAGTAATAACTGGTTTATTGTCTGTTATTACATCAGTAATGACTGGTTTATTGTCTGTTATTACATCAGTAATAACTGGTTTATTGTCTGTTATTTATGTCAGTAATAACTGGTTTATTGTCTGTTATTACATCAGTAATAACTGGTTTATTGTCTGTTATTACATCAGTAATAACTGGTTTATTGTCTGTTATTACATCAGTAATAACTGGTTTATTGCCTGTTATTTATGTCAGTAATGACTGGTTTATTGTCTGTTATTACATCAGTAATGACTGGTTTATTGTCTGTTATTACATCAGTAATAACTGGTTTATTGTCTGTTATTTATGTCAGTAATAACTGGTTTATTGTCTGTTATTACATCAGTAATAACTGGTTTATTGTCTGTTATTACATCAGTAATAACTGGTTTATTGTCTGTTATTACATCAGTAATAACTGGTTTATTGTCTGTTATTACATCAGTAATGACTGGTTTATTGTCTGTTATTACATCAGTAATGACTGGTTTATTGAGTGTTTATTACCTCAGTAATAACTGGTTTATTGTATGTTATTACCTCAGTAATGATTGGTTTATTGAGTGTTCATTACATCAGTAATAACTGGTTTATTGAGTGTTTATTACCTCAGTAATAACTGGTTTATTGTCTGTTATTACCTCAGTAATGACTGGTTTATTGAGTATTTATTACCTCAGTAATAACTGGTTTATTGTCTGTTATTGCCTCAGTAATGACTGGTTTATTGAGTATTTATTACCTCAGTAATAACTGGTTTATTGTCTGTTATTACCTCAGTAATGACTGGCTTATTGAGTGTTTATTACCTCAGTAATAACTGGTTTATTGTCTGTTATTACCTCAGTAATGATTGGTTTATTGAGTGTTTATTACCTCAGTAATAACTATTTTATTGAGCGTTTATTACCTCAGTAATGACTGGTTTATTGTCTGTTATTACCTCAGTAATGATTGGTTTATTGAGTGTTTATTACATCAGTAATGACTGGTTTATTGTCTGTTATTACCTCAGTAATGACTGGTTTATTGAGTGTTTATTACCTCAGTAATAACTGGTTTATTGTCTGTTATTACCTCAGTAATGACTGGTTTATTGAGTGTTTATTACCTCAGTAATAACTGGTTTATTGTCTGTTATTACCTCAGTAATGATTGGTTTATTGAGTGTTAATTACCTCAGTAATAACTGGTTTATTGTCTGTTATTACCTCAGTAATGATTGGTTTATTGAGTGTTTATTACCTCAGTAATAACTGGTTTATTGAGTGTTTATTACCTCAGTAATAACTGGTTTATTGTCTGTTATTACCTCAGTAATGACTGGTTTATTGTCTGTTATTACCTCAGTAATGATTGGTTTATTGAGTGTTTATTACCTCAGTAATAACTGGTTTATTGTCTGTTATTACCTCAGTAATGACTGGTTTATTGAGTGTTAATTACCTCAGTAATAACTGGTTTATTGTCTGTTAAATAAATGACTTAAAAAAAATACAAAAAGATTTAAAAAATATATCATGTCTTAATAATAAATTAGTAAATAATGTGTCAGTATGAGAATGCAGGCACAATATCAACACCAGTCTTTTCAATACACTAGTATATACACATTAGTACAGACATAATACACATTAGTAGAGACATAAATCAGTACGTCTACATTCTTTATCATAACGGCACAGACACTGACAACCCATTGTGTGGGTACTTGTCCTTTTATATTTTAAAGTAAATTTAAAAGTAATTACTTTGTTCTTTTACTTAAGTAAGATTCTTGATGTAGTACTTCTACATTTCCTTGAAGTACAAGTAAATCATTTGCAGGGTATTGGTACTAAAGTAGTAAACTCCCGTACTCCCTACTGTGGAGGTGAGGACATTGATGCTGCTCGCCTTGTTGAGCTTTGACCAGTAGGTGAGTGTGAGTGAGAATTATTTCGGTCTAGTGAATTTAACATTCAAATAATCTGAACTACTTCATTCTTTCTCACTCAAATGTTCAGCAGGAACATGAAGTGAGGCTAATATCCACAGATTAAACTAGGCATGAAAGCAGCTCAGATCAGAGGAAAACACATGTGAGACAGAGTCCAAGAGACATGATGAGGTCGATGTCTGCTGAAATACAGACCAAAATACTGGAGAATCATAAATGCATATAACATTTATATACATACTGTCTAGTCTCAGCCTCTAGATGGAAATAAAATGAAGATACAGAAGGATGAATATCTGATGATGAAATAGTTTTGTTGTGTTAGGATAACTAAAAGATTGTTTTTGCTTTCATTAATCATTTATATTTGATTAATGATTTGTATTAATCAGCTGGCTCCAAAACATAAAACAACAAAATAATCTAACAACAAATAGTGATAAACTCATTTCTCTTACTTTAAAAAAAACGTGTGTATCACATAATATACCATGATGCAGGTTTCAACCAAATTAAGCATGAATTTGGTCACATTTCCAGAATATCTGGAATCATTGTGTTTCTATTTACTGCTTTTACATGAATATTTACAGTTGCTTCATCCAGATAAACATCATATGGCACTAGATTTAGAATCAGAGCCTTTAAGCTGCTCCAGAAGAAGATTAAACAGCACATGGAAACATGAGGGAAAAAATACATTTCTTTTCATGTTTCATCTCCTCATGATGTTTTCAGCTCTTCTGACATTCCAGTTCCATGAATATGAATATATATATATATATATATATATATATATATATATATATATATATATATATATATATATATATATATATATAATAACAAAAAAGTAATGTGTTATTAACACATTTAAGCAGCTCTTCTGACATCTGACATTTCATTTCAGCATTTTAGTTAAAAAAAAAGCACCAACCCCTATGATACCATTTAAAATTCAAAACATGTCACAGCAAGAACAGAAACTCTGGAGCTGTTGGTGGTTCTGGTTCTGGTTCTGGTCTGAGTACAAACAAGCAGCCAAAACCAGAACAATGACTTCATAGGAAGAAAAAAACATCAGAAATACTGACAAATTTCCCAGGACTATAGAAGATTTAGAGATTTAAGGGTTTAGAAATGAATAGCTGCAGATAGCTACACACACACACACACACACACACACACACACACACACATACATGCATTTACCAAAGTTTGCATGCAAAACAGTGTGGAACATTTGTCAGTCACCATGTCATAGTAGGACACTTATACTGATACACAGAGTTCACTACAACAATGGAGCATGGAAACTCTGCTGGACGGTAAATTTCTTTTCAAAAAACAGCCCAATGGAAGTGCTGATAACTGTGTTATTTATTGCAAACTGTACAGAAAAGAGTTTACATATCACAGAAGCACCAACCCTAAGATATCATTTATATGCTAAACACGTCGTGGAGAGGACAGAAACTGCTGGAGCTGTTAACGGTAGTGGTTCTGATCCGAATACAAACAGCAGCCCAAATTCAAAGAAATGACCAGCTTCTTCAGGAAAAAAATCAGTAAGTCAGCATCAGAATCACTGACAAATTCACACGCCAAGCGGAATGTCCAAGACTGTAGACCAGTGGTAGAAGATAAGGATTCAGAAAAAGTCCTGCGCAGATAGCAACATGCAATCAAACTTTTCAAATGCTGTGCTGATTCTAATTACCACTTTGTTGATATCACAGATGCATCGACAGTCTTTAGCCCTGACTGTAAGACAAACACCAGACTCTATGCTGAAAACTGACAGTTTCTCTCTGTGGCAGAGGAATGAGGAATTCAAGGAAAGGTCACCACGAACGAACCATGATTGCTGCAGCAAGACATGTCCTATTCCAACACACAAACCTTCACTGTTAGCCTCGCTGATAGTGGGTTTAATGATGCAGTAGCAAAATGCTGCAAAACTGTAGGTCACTTTAAACAGAGCCTTGTAATACAGAGGAAGTAGACCAGTAGCAAACAAGACAGGGGATGTTTCCATAGGGTGGAATTTAATCTCTCATCTACTAAACAATCAACAGATTGCTGCTTAGGAGCCATCTTGACTCCATCAGATCTGGTCAAACTCCAAAATCTGGCAAGTGTCTTTGAGCCATTCAGGAAAATAAAACTATTTAATGGGATTTGTTGTTTTTGCTCTTCTTTAGAAAGCTCTCTATTACAGTTTGTAAATTATCGTTTGAACTGCAGATTTGTGGTGGAGGTGAGACATAAGTCTCATGTTCAGTGGTTTAACCTGCACCACCACTATGGAGGTCTCTGATGAGGATTCAGCCTACATGGTAAGAGTCAAGACAGCCTTCAAAAAGGACTTATCCCAACGTGCAGCTGTGTTCAACTAGGAATGGATCAATTTTGCTTGACCCGTGCTTTAAGAATTTAAATTGTCTTGCAAGGGGACAGCAAGGAAAGGTTTGGACCAGCATACAGGCCCTGCTACAGCTAGAGGGTAAAGATGCTACCAGACAGCCTCATCTCTTCATTGTCTTCTGACTGATTCAGATGATGATGACCAGTGTACTAGGGTACTGAGTGTGTCCAGAGCTGAATCCACCATCAATGAGACAGACTGCCCTCTGCAGTGATGGTCCAGACCAGGAGGAACCCACCCACAGCTGTCTGTCCTATTAGCCCTGCCACTTCTGTCCCATGTGAGGGGCTGTTCTCACTGGCTGGTCACAGAAATAAAAAAAACTGCCTTGAATTCTGAAACTGTGAGCATGCTAATAGTTTGTCTAAGCAACATGCTGAAAGATAAGGAGAAAAAAAGAAAAGGAGGTATTGTGTTGCAAATGTTTGCTGTGCATTGTTGTTGTTCAGGTTAATCATTAGAACGTTACTTTTTTCCCTTGTTTACTATTTTGAAATTAAATTCCATTTATTTTACAGCATTTTACAGAGCTTAAATGAGCTTGAGTTTAAAAGTCATGTATGTGTATTATTTGATGAAGTCGTCCACTAATATTAATTTCCATAAATAAATGTTGCTTTTGGGGCAAATATTGTAATATGATTACTTGCAATTAATTAATTACAAAGCCTGTAATTAATTAGATACATTTTCTACATTAAGTCCCACCCTATGTTTTTATTTTGTTTTATTCAATTTTATATTCCCAATAATAAGTGGCTAAGGTTTTTTAATATGAAATCATCATTCTTACAAAAGCAAGGCTTCTTTAATTAATACTGAGCCATACCATCCAATAAAGTGCCAACATGTCTGAAATCTTATTCGGCCTGAAATAAATTGGCTGTCTTTGTCTCCTTAGTAATGGATGCTGAGGATCATGGGAAATAATCATTGTCCTGCTGTTCAACTGATTGAAAAGACAATGATTAAGCTGAACCTATCATGTGAGGTGGGTATTGTCAATTTGGAGAGAAGCTGTTTTTGTTGGGAAAAGACAAAGTGTCAGTATCTGATGATGATGATGAAGTTTTATATTCTAGGTGGATTATATTTAACATGTATTGTTTTTTGGTCACACCATTTGACATTTATTGTCAAAAAATTACACAAAAAATGTATACTAATTGACTTTTAAATAACAAGAAAACAGCATAAACAGAGAATATACATTTTGAGACACACACACACACACACACACACACACACACACAGACACACACACACACACACAGAGAGACACACACCCACACCCCCCCCCCCCCCCACACACACACACACACACCCACACACACACACACACAATAAGTAGTTGAGCTATTGGATGAGCTTACAAATATAGCTGAATTGAAATTTCTGGATAATATTAAGTACATTCAACTTATATATACATATATAATAAAATTAAAATCAGGTCAATTCAACGGGACATTTTGTCAGTGTATAGCAACAGATGTTCATCAATAAAAGAATCAACATTTAGATATTAAAACAATTTTCCACTTCTGCCATTATTAATTAAACCCTGAGAGTCTTTTTATAGTCAGATATGACTTAATTAGTTGTGCAGTTTAGTTGTTACATCCATTCTACTGAGAAAGATCCATGCAAATTGTTTTCTTAAATCTCCTGAATGAATTTATTCTAACTGAAATGAAATAAGTTAGTAACACTCAAAATAATGAAGGTACTGATTTGCATGAGATAATAATAATCCTAATATAAGATGCATTGATCCTTAGGGGAGAAACAGCAGCAGAGACACAAATAAAAGGGATAAAGTCACAACATGGACACATCTGAATAAAGACTTTAACTTAAATGAAGTCATTTGATCACTTAATAAAACCACAACATTTATATTAACGTAATTAAACTCGTAGAGAACAAAACAAATGTTCTTCTTACTGAACTAATTAAGTTAGTCCGACTTCTCTCTATAATCATGGCTGAGTTGGAATTAATTACAAAGATTCATGCAAATATATTCTTAGTGTGTGTGTGTGTATGTGTGTGTGTGTGTGTGTGTGTGTGTGTGTGTGTGTGTGTGTGTGTGTCAGTAAAGCAGGACCATCGGGTAATGAACTTTGTACTGTTTGGATCCATATATTGAAAGTGGGCGTGGCTAATGGTCAATAGACACTTTACAGCTGCTGTAAGAACAGTTATATATTATATGAATAAAGTATCATCTGTAACTGAGTGATTCTTCAGTTAAGCAGGTTTTCTGGGCCACATCACACTCCTGTACAGTGTGAACTGGTAGCACCAGACCTTGTACTTCTTCCTTCCTAGGTCTTCCAAGAGCTGTTTCATGTTTCATGACACTTCTCAGAGAGTAGTGGGATTTTATCTTCTCCTACAACAAAGGTGGTGCTGTTGTTTCTGATTTCTTTTCTGAGAGACAGGCTTGATCTTTGTTCGTGCCCACAACATCAACTCATCCATCCTTTTCAGCAGTCTTGAAATGCATGCTGCTGTCTGAAGGACCATGTAGGACTTCAATGGGTATAGTCTCTGCTCAGATAGTAGCTTGATCCCTCCAACCATTTGTTTGTTGCCACCCAATGGTCAAATCTTAGAGACTAAAGCAGGTCATTGAAATAGTATGTGGGAAGAACTCCATGGTGTACTTGATCAGCTGTTGTGGAACTCCGTACACATTAGCAAGACCAAGCCAGACGACATGCAGGTTAGTCTTTTCCCTCTGGGCCTAGATCTGGTCTCATCATAGCATGCTCTACATACCCTGGTAAGCCTTAGACACATGTCTTCTGGCAGTTGGCGTTTATGTAGCTATTATCAAGCAGGTAGGTGGTCATCCTTCAGGCCTATACCAAAAACAGAATCTTTCCTTCTACATTCAGTAGAGTGATGCTTCTAACCTGACTGATAGAGTTTGCTACCTTAGGGATAACAATCACTACAACTCTTTGCCAGTTCTCAAATCTCAACTTGCTTTTCCAAGCAGTTCTCATCGGGCACAGTAGCACCTCTAGTACCTTGGGGCAAGCTTATAACGCTTGTAGAAAAATTCATCGGGGGCCTGGTGATGATGAGGACATTGCTTTTTTCAATGTCCTCATAAAAACTTGTCAGATTTTACTGAGCTTGGGGGTTATGATGTTGAACTCAGCAGTCAGAGGCATTCCAAATTCAATGTTCCTTGTTGGGTCTCTGTTTTGCCTCTTAATATGTTGTTGTCGCTGGTGGTTTCCTACTCTTCCTCTCCTCCAGCAGCTCTCTAGCATGCTTAAAATGGTATTTGAAGAAGCAGGCTTGTTTTTTCCATTTCCGTTTGCTGTGCTTTTAGATACATTTAGCTCTGCAAAGCCTGGTGAGTCTTTGCCTGACCTCCCCCCACAAAGCTTTTGAGCCCTCTTTCTCTACCAGTGTTGCCTTCCATCAGTTCTTACGAAGTTGATGCCATCTCTACACTAGGTGGTCAATCTCCAAATCCTTTCTTCCCTTCTCATTTTGCGTGGTCCTTTGGTTGGAGGTAACTTCGCCTAAACCTGTGGTTTCAGGCCTGGTATAGGATGTCCCCAGTCCAACCCCCATGCAAGGATGCTTCCAGCGCATTGACCAGATTGGCGTCCAGTGTTATCCATGCCTCTGCTTCGTTTGACTTTGGCCATTTGTAGGTATCTTGGTCGCTGATCCTCTATGACGTCTGTGCCGTCTGCAACAATGGTTCCCTTAGATATGATTAGTTGCAGCAGACACTGAGGGCAAAACATCCTGTGGAAACGTTTAAAAAACACTCAGATTAGCATATATAACTACATCTGTTTCCATATTATTCATCATGTATACCTTATATGTTATATGATGGATGCAGGGATTATTTTCCATTTAAATTCCTCTATGTGTTTGAGTGGATGATTCAGTGAACACTCTCACTCCTTCAGTTTTCTGTGATGTGACGTTGTCTTTTTACACTCTACATCTCTGCTTTATCTGCAGGGAACTGTGGAGATTAATTGATTGAATTGATGAAAGAATGATATATTTGCTAATTTGTACCATTTGTATTTCTGATACTTCTGAAACTTGTCTAGAGGTTTGATGAGTTTCACTAAATGTGTTGTCAGAAAAGTGAAAAATGTCCTGGTGGATCAAAATCCTTTTAAATGACTAAAGATCATCATCACCTAATAACTGGAGCAGGTAAAACATCATCTAGCTGTTTTCTAACTGCAGAGTCCTCTATAAACTCCATGAATCCACAAATCGACATCTTATTGAAGGAATTACCTTCAGTAAGATGATTTTTAGAGTCATTTTGCAGGACACAGCGGTGAGGTCAAGCTGGGTTTTTGTTTTGTCTCCATGTCTTGTCATTTCCTTTTATTTTGAAAAGTAACTCTCCTCTGGCTTCAGGTCACTTGCCCTTCCTCATGTGTCACCGGTCTGATTTTCGGCCCTGATTGTTTCCACCTGTTCCCCTCACTGATTTTTTGTTGTAAATGTCTTAGTATAGCCGTTTGTTTTCAAGTGCTTATTTCAGTTAATGTTTTTCAGCCTTTTGATCTTCCTCCTTGTGACTGATTTTGATGTTAATACATTTTCATGATTTTTTCAAAGATTAGAGTTTTGCTTCCTGTGGAGTGTTTTTTGTTTTCCTTAGTTTAGGCCTGTTTTCATAGCCTGCCATAACCTCACTCTGTCGAGGGTTTTTGTTTTTGCAATAAAGAAGCTCATTGACACCTCTGTGCCTGAGTCCGTGTCTAAAACCGATCTGACACAAACTCATTAAATCAAGTTTAATAATAGCCTGTCTACATGATCTCTTATCATGGGAAGTTTGTTTTCTTGAAGTCAAAAAGGTAAAGTCATCATTACGTTTTTTTCTGATGTAAAATGTTATAAAATTATATTATTACAATTATATTGACTACATTTGTAACATTATAAATTATTATATAATATTGTCAGTTATTATTATCATATGTCAAGAACTATTAATTATCATAAAATAAAACTGTCTGCTGCATTATTATTTGACTGTGGTCATAATATATGCATTTATATAATCAATATTTTTTATTACTATTTTTAATAGTTTTATGAAAAAAGTTTTATTTTTATTTTTTATGTTTTATTTATTCTGTTCTTTTTTTTTCTGTGCCAGTTTCGTTCTGGCTAATCATTAACTCCAGAAATGACAACGACAAGATCTATAACATTAAAATAGAAACAACAACAGCAAATGACGTGGAAAACATTAACAGCTTCATAGTTGAAGCAACTAACACATATAAGTAAAATGGCACAATGAAATGATGCATGAGGTCGTGTTAGATCTGCAATTTCTGCCAGGCAACATGACATCTGGTATGAAGGTGAAATAAAGTTTATTGAGGGAAATTGCTGTTTTATGTCAAGTTAAAGCAGTAAACATGTTTTAGGCTATTGCATACACAAACTGAAATATATTATTGTAGGCTATACCATATATTATATTAATACAATGAATATTAACACAATGATATGAGATAAAATGCATCATGTGTAGCTATAAAGTATCTTTCTGACATTGTTTCATGTGCTTCCCTGTTACAGATATGAAGAATATCAGATGAACAAGAGCATCGTAGATGAACCACAACAGCCTTCAATTTCACAATACCTGGACACTCGTGTAGAGTGTTACAGCATGAGCCACCCACAGCAGAAAGCCATCACCAATGCAACATTGTCTGATTTGATTATTGATTGCAACTTCCCCCTCTCTGTTGTGGAAAATAAGAGCTTTCGTCACTTTCTGTCTAGACAGAAAGTACACCCCAGTCTGCCGCAGAACACTGACTGCAAGAACTGAGAGCCTCGCTGAGGACAGACGGTCAAAGTTAAAAATTCCATTGAGCAACACTGCCCATGTTTCAATCACTGTGGACATTTGGTCTGATCGAAAGATGAGGGGATTCCTTGGTATCACTGTACACTGGATGGAGAAAGACACAGAGAGGGTGCAACTAAAAACTAATCTCTTGGCCTGCAACCGCTTCGAAGGCTCTCACACAGCAGAGCGCATTTGTGACCAATTTGAAGCAATATGTGATGAATACAACATCAAAGCTAAATTGGACTATATAATTAGTGACAATGCTGCTAATATGCGAAAGGCTTTTACGGTGTGCTTCCCCAGTGACCAAGAGAATGATGATGGAGATCATCTTGATGATCATGAGCTATGGCACGACTTAACCCTTGAAGATCAAGAAACTGTGGCTGCTGGTATGGCAAAGAAACAGCGCTTGCAATGTTTTGCACACACATTGCAGCTGGTTGTGGGAGATGGTTTGAAAGAAACAAAAGTAGCATGTCCTGCTCTTTCCAAGTTATCAAAACTAAGCTCCTTGCTCCACACCAGCATAACATTTAAAGACCACCATCTTTGATGGTGAATTTGGGGAGCACAGGGGCATCCCTACTGCAGTGAGCACAAGGTGGAATTCCACACTGCGGCAGGTGAAAGCAGTCCTTCATTGTGATCACCAAAAGCTCTGCACAGTGCTTGAAAAGGCTGGGAATAAAGAACTGTCATTCACACCACGAGAGTGAAATCTCCTGAAGGAATTGGTGGACATCTTGAAGCCTTTTGGAGAAGCAACTGGTTTGACGCAGGGGGAGAAAGTCATTACAATCAGTGCAGTTGTTCCATCTGTCTTGTCCCTCAATCACCACCTTGAAAAGCTGAAGCCTCAAGTTCGTTTCCTGAGTGGCTTGCTCAGGAGTCTCCAGGCATCCCTACAAAAAAGATTCCTGGGGATCTTCATTAATGTGAAAATGGCACAGTCTCAAGAAGGGATTACTGCCCCCTTTTCAGACACCGTCTACCTTAAAGCAGCTGCCTTGGATCCAGCTTTTTGTCTGCTATGGGTTGAGCCCCATGTGCTGGTCAACCGTGACATCAAGGCAGAAGTGGTACAACGAGTCAAAGGTAAATATTATTGACGTGCAATGCAACTTTTAAAATAAATTGATATTAATCTGATCTTACTCTGACTAACAATAATTACAATTTTCACTGTATCAACATGATGGTAACAAGTTCTGTTTTGTTTCTGCTGTTACATGTTTTCCAGAACTGATCCTGCAAGATGCTGCAGAGACGGAGCATCCTCCTTTGACTGTGCCTAATGAAGAAGAGCTACCGGACACTGGCGAAGGAGAAGGGCTGTTTGCTGCGTACCATAAGAGGCAGAAAAGGGAGGTTGGGACCCCACCAGCAGTGCAGCTAAGTCACTACATTGACATTGCAGACGGACAGAATGCCCTTTTGTTCTGCACTGAACAGTACAACTCTTCCTTCACTCTTCAAAGTAGCCATCAGAGTCTTGGCAGTTCCTGCATCCAGTGCTCCAGTGGAACAAGTTTTCAGCCATGGTGGCATCATCCTATGTCCTCATTGTGCACAAATGACAGACAGACTTTTGTCCGATTTCAGTTTTTGCAAATGCAATGCGCTATAGGGCCTCCACCCCTCCCCTTAACATACATGGCCCAGCTCCACCTGTCCACAGGACATGGACACACACACACACACACACACACACATACACACACACACTGTCTATAGCTATCTCCAACCATCAGCTGTCCACGCACAGCTCTCACGCTCTCTCTCTCTCACACACACACACACCAGTCTCTATGGATGCATTGCAGTTCGGATACATGTTAAGTATTAAGACCCTTTAACGTTTTCCAAGTCTGTTATATTGCGGCCATTAGCTAAAATGATTTTAAGGTCAAGTTTTTGTTGTTGCTCATTAATGTACAGAAACACCCGATATTGACAAAGAAACGCACAATTGCAGAATATTTGCAGATTGATTGAGAAATAAAAACTGAAATCACTGTCGTCTGTGTAGATTCTCACTCATCCAGGTCATTGTAGGGGTTTAAAAGTAAGCAACTGGACTTTTTCTTTGAGCTTGAAGACGTTTCACCTTTCATCTGAAAGGCTTCTTCAGTGAAGAAGACAACTGTAGAAGCCTTTCGGATGAAACGTCTTCAAGCTCAAAGAAAAAGTCCAGTTGCTTACTTTTAAACCCCTTGTCTGAAATCACTGTCATAAGTATTCTGACCTTTTCTTCAGTATTTAGTAGAAACACCCCTTTGAGCTTATACAACTATGGGAACATGTTTTTCACACCTGGATTCTTTAATTTATTTTCTAATGTATTTGTTGTATAAAATAGGTTAAATGAATACATCTTACAGACAGGTATGATTTGTAGAAATGTTATTTCTTCATAAAGGGACTCGAAATGATTCGAAACTAAAATGCTAGGACTTTGGACTCGACTCGAGACTTGTGAGCTTTTAATTCAGACTTGACTTGGCACTTGGATAGTCTTGACTCGGGACTTGACTTGAGTGCAAAAGAATTAGATTTACTTGGGACTTGCCCAGCAATGACTTTGTCCCACCTCTGGTTAGTTGGATTGTTTTTTTTTTTACAAGAACAGTACAAGTATTTTTGAATATTTAATAAAGAGGGAAATACATATCGATCTATATATTAAAATGTTTCATACTCCAACTATGACTCTGACTGACTCACAGTCTTTATAATATGAAATATTCCTGCTCTACTTTTTTCTTTATTCCTGTCCTTTAAAGTGCAATGAAATCATAATTAATGCATTAATGTAAATGGCGGTTTGTGGTGCATAATGATCCTGAGGCAGATCTTCATCCATGTGAGCAGCTTGAAGTGCGGCGGCACCTCCTCTTCCTCTACAGGATGGAGCCGAGGTTCAAGTGCAGGTCGTGTTTTAGCAGCAGCAGCAGCAGCCATTATTCCCTCTAACTGCACATTTGCATGAACCCACCAAGGTCAAGTTTGTTAGCTGCCGCCGCCACTTCAACGCCATGAAAAAAAAAGGTGCTATTGTTCGTCATTTTAGTGGAAGCAGGGAAAAAAGAAAAAGCACATAACTGCAGGCGCTGTGTGAAATGTTAAAATGGAGATTAGCCCGACCAAGGCAGATCTCGCTTATAATGATTAAACATCACGCCGTGCATTTCAATGGGAACACTTGTGACTGGGAGTGCTGCGATAAGGTCCTGCTTTAATTCACACATACAACATTTAGAGGAGGAAGGACATGCTGCAGAAGGAGAGACGTGATGTGGCTCAGACGTTCGACCACACGGCACCGAGACATCAGACTAAAACCTCAAACCTGCTGCTGAGGAATCCAGGTTTAAATCAGGTTTATTCACAGACTCAGACTCTTTAGCTTGACTGCTGTGAATTTAAAATGGTTTATGTTAATTAATTCATCTTTTGAGATCTGAGAAAATGAAAGAATATGTTCTGATCCTACTTAGTGTAAGTCAAGTTTTTGATGTACCCTTGGACTTAGATTGGACCTGCTGGGATGTAAATGGTGAGCTGGACTCTGGAGGATCTCTATAACGCCTTACATTTACATATATACACACAGACTTATTTCACCATGCTTCAAGTGGAGAAAATCTTAAAATGTCATGTAGTCAAATGTGAAAAACAAGTTTTTGTAATGTAAAAACTGGCCTCAGAAATTCAATAGTTGGCTTAAAGCTTCAGAGGTGAAGGGTATTGTTGTGGTTGTGGGGCTATAAATAGCTATTAGTACGAATTAATAATTATCAAAGATGATTATTAATTCTAAATATACAAAAATTAAACAACTTAAAAATGGGGCACCACCGGATGAACTGGACTAATAACTATTATGGTCAGTCTCACAAAATATTACCTTATAATTAGCTTTATGTCAGAACATATAGTTAATGGAAGGTACAAAAGGGAAGGTGTGAATCCGTACACTAGCCCAATCAACCAGCTCTTTGTCACAATATACAGACAAAATACCAGGAAGCTTCTTCTTTAAATAAACACAAAATAGTTTATTGACAATCAATAATCACTTTACAATTAATACTGTTGTTAATATCCTCAGGTAACTACAACTACATGAATATGGTAAACTAAACAGAACAAATAAGCTAAGTATAACAGAGAGACAACTAAGTAAACAGTGTAAACAGACAAAACCAAGACAACAGCAGGGAGTCGTGTGTGTGTGTGTGTGTGTGTGTGTGTGTGTGTGTGTGTGTGTGTGTGTGTGTGTGTGTGAGGTCGCAAGATGGCAGCTACACCAGAATGTGTTAATGTAGGTGTGCAAGTGTTCATAGTGAGTGAGAGGAGGGAGAGCGAAGAGGAATGAGAGAGAGAGAGGGTGAGAGACTCTGTGCTCAATCAGCTGATCAAGTAACAATATAAACAGAGTAACGGACACAGCGATCCATACAAAACAAGTGAAAACACTAATAAAACACCACAACTAATATTCACTGCCCAGAAGATAACCTCTTACTGTGATGCAGGCTGGAGTTGTGATGATCCGGAGTTTGTTGATCCGGGCTTTGTTGGTCTGGAGCTGCAGCACGTCCTTTGCTGACGGTCCGGGGCTAGCGGCACGCTAGTGTCCTCTCACAGTCCGTGGTTCGGAGGGAGAGGGTCACAACAGGAACGAAAGGAGGGAAACGTTGTGTCTCAGGTGTCCTTTCATAGGCGGGCGTCGCCTACATACGCAGAAAAACAGCTTGATCCGGGGGGTAACCGTCGATCAATCAGGTAGAAGAAGGTCTCGGCCAGCGAGGATTTCTTCTTTCAGGCCTTCTGGAGATGCTTGCAGTAACTGTTCACTCGGCTGCTGCTCGGTGGGGGGCAGGCGGGTTGAGCGAGAGTTGTGTGCTGCCGTTCGTCGCGTCCGTCAGCGCGACTGGAAAAAGCGCAGTCTGCAGGTTCTCCGTGCATTTATAGCCTTTGTGTTGTCACCGCCCAGTGACGCACTACAGCCAATCAGAGTCCGCTTTTTGGGGGACCCCTACTGGGATTACCTGTGACGTAGTTGCTGGATCAGATGGAAACACGGGTGGCGCTGTTGAGTACCACCCGAGGCTCCTTTGTTTAGGGACACATGGTGGGGGGTTTCTTTGTCTCAGGAGACAAAAGACTCAAATCAGGCTTCAGGCCTGCCTCAGGGCGAGGCACAACAGTATATAAAACAAAAACGTGACCCTGTCCTCCGATGCTAGTAAGGAATTATTTAGAAGTAACACCAGCTCATCCTAGACTGTGGATTTAGCTAAACCTATTGAACTCAGCTGTGAATGGGTGGTAGCCCTGTGTGAAATCATCTAACCATGTACCTGGTATCATTTATCCCTGGAAAATACCTATTTTGAATTGAATCAAACCGCCCCCAAAGAAGAACCTCAGCCCCTGATGAGTGTAAAAGTCACTGAGGAGGATTTTACAACCATCCAAACATGTCCCGGAGCAAGTGGTTCCAGCTTTATAAAAAGTATAACCCGTTCAGCAAAACTTACAACAATGTGACCAAAGGCATTGATATTAAAAGTGATGGTCAATTCAAATCCATGCCTATCCCCCTCTGGTTTACAGTATATGCTAGGCATAAAAGTCAATGAATGGTAGACTCTGTCAACACGTTCAACCCCTTACCCCTGAGATTTAATCACAGGGTGATACAACCTCTACAGCCTCTATACACAGACATTGTTCAGTATCAGGCGGTCAGCGACAGCTACTCACCATTACTGGCTGTAGTGAGCATGAAAGGTGAATTTGGAGAGGTAGTGAGCCTCGGGTATAAAGCTTACACAGTCATTACCTACTGGTATCAAAAAAATCCATGAAAACATCAAAATAAAAACACAGCAACAAACCTGTGAATGTATTGTGAAACTTCACTTTAAGCCTTTTAGACCTACCACTAGAATGGCTATGCTACATCGCAGGAAGGATCCCCAACATTTTGTCAGACATTATGAAGGTCAAGTGGGAGGATCTCCATCCATCAGTTTTTATTGTATGATGTATGGCAGAGGAATAGGAAGTGTCTTTACAAAACTATTTTGTTTCGTAGCTCCTCTACTTGAGGGGTTTTGCAGTAGCCAAACCTCATTCTAAAACAGCAGCCACCAACACTGTCACGGCGAAAGCCCCCTTCTCATCAGCTGCTTGAACGTGAGCGTGCGTGCACCAGCGTGCAATCAAGCATGATAAAGAGATACTCACTTCCCGGTTAGAGTGCAAGGACTGAACCAGCAAGAACGCCACTGCAGCGCGAAACCTAAAAAAAGCTAGGCAGACTTCCAGTATTGCAACAAACTGTGCTAAAACTGAACAGACAGCCAGTAAGATCACGCTTATTCCTATTTCTGAATGCGAGTAACTTGTTGAATGGACGAAGCTTTGAGATGTGAGATGTTTGTTTAGCATGTTGTTTACTCACACGATGAATTGTGGAAACGTTGGCTTATTGAAACTCACTTTATTTGGTCAGGAAACACTGGTGTAATTCTCTTGGTGTAAGTTGTTTCACCTCGCAGTTGAAACAGAGCAACTTAATGTGTGTTTGATACGTGGATATTGTTGTGCTGAATCATCAGGGGCTAGTGAAGACTAGATAAAACTGTATTTTGGAGTATTCACAGCTGAAACACAATTTCATAGTTGATCATTGTAAATATTTATATTTAACATTAAATATAAATAATAATTAATATTTGGTAATGTCATGTAGATTATTAGGGTTACAAACTCATCATGCTTCCCGTGGTTAAAATGTCAGTGTTCCTGTTAGTTTCTTTATTCAGCAGGGATACACCCCAGGGATACATAGAGTCTCCAATAAACCTCAGCTGTGGACAAAAGCTGAAGACCAACCAGACACAGAGAACATGAAACTCCACACAGAAAGGTCCCAGACCCAGGACCAAGGGGGTCTTGAACCTGTGACCTTCTCCCTGTGAGGCAACAGTGCTAACCCCTGCTCCACCATGTCTGTGTTTTGATGCACTTACAGAAATTCATGAGTGAAGAAAAATAACAGGAAAAAGCTGGAACAGCAGTCTGGTCATTGAGTGGAATCCAGTTTAATGTTCAGTATTGTTTAGAACCCTTCAAGTGAAAAGCACAGCAAAAGGAGCAAAACACTTTACAAACACTGCCCCGAACACCTTCAAACGAGAGGTGTGGAAACTTATGGAACACATATAGGGCTCTGGAGGTACTGCCGAAAGTATTAGGACCAGGCAAAAAAAAAAAAGCGTGGTATGAGAAAAAAAAATACAGGCCAAAAAAATCTGGTACAAAACCGCCGTCAAAATGCTAAGCGTCATTTTGACGGCGTAGCTACGTAGTAGAAGTAGAATCTAGACTTTAGTGTGAAAACCTACCTCATCCCGGAAAATTCCAGAATCTGCAATCACAAAAATCTCTTTCTGGAGGCTATACCTAAATATGAAGTCATGGTCATGGTTCATCATGAGACGTTGACAGGTAGGAGAGATCTGTCATCCTTTCATTACCGACACGACATGGAGTACCTAGAACTCTGTCAGAAGGGTAGACAGATTTAAAGCTTTTCAACCCCAGTTTGATGGAGGTAATTCTGTCAGAGAGGTTTACCACACGATTAGTGGCACAGGGAGACATTTCAAAGATCTGCCCACGAGTATCAACCGTCAGGATTTTAATCACGGCTATTTTTTATTTGCATTCAATTTGGAACTGACCAAGGACAACGGAAATTTAGATTAGAGATGAAAGGGCCCCTGCCTCAGACCACCACACTCATTGTCTATGAATGTTGCAGTTCCAGTCTCCAGATCAATGCTAAGAGACACGTGCTGGTAGATTATTATTAATGTATAAAGAGAAATGGATAGTCATTGCTTGGAATGCCTTTTGCATCCTTTGCTGGGAGATATATCCTGCGGGATGTGGTCTTCTGATCAGTTGCCCTTATTGATGCAGGAATTTCAAACACCTGCCTACTTCATCATCAACACTCACCCTTCACACCTGCTTGGAGAACATTGGTTATCTTTGACCCTGGAAGAGGATGCTTCTGCCATCTTATTGACTTATTTAAACACCCTCTCTCAATTGTTTTGCGGGCAGCGTTGTGTTTTTTTTTTTTATCTCTGCCACAGAGCCTGCGGATTATCTTATCAGGAAATATTGTCTCTGTATGAAGACGATACTTGAGTAAACCATCGTATGGTACCTCAATTCATTCATCAGTATCAACGCTGTCTCACTTGGCAACATAGCAGGAGGAATTTTCATCACAGGGCATACTCTTGAGAATGGTTTAGAGATTGTTGTTACATGTAAAAAACAAAACAAAAAACAGCGCTGTAACAATAAACTTGTGATCAATAAACAAAAACACAATGATTGTAAACACAATAATATCGCTGTCTGTGCATGTATGGCTGTTATTTCTTCTTCACGGTCTTCTTCAATTTCAATTTCTCTCATTTTGAGATGTCTGTACTGTTGACGTGCATTACTGTTTCTACAGATGTAGAAATGTTTACTTCTGACAAAACATTTAAGAAACTCATCCATCCTTTTGGAGATTGAGGCTTTTTATAAGTCATGGTGAGATTTGTGAATAAATCCATGGTATGAGAGCCTTTCACCACATCCCCCTAAATTAATTCACCCCTCAAGGTCCCATCCACTCTTGTTTCTGTTCATTTCAATTTCAATATATTAAGCATTTTTATGGGCAAGCTGGGGTAGATTTTTGTATGAGCTCGTTCACATCACGTTCATCGTCTTGAACATTTTCTTCACCTCGGACACTGAACATGGTGCATAGGTTGGTTGTTGAGGGGTTCATGTAGCAGCTGGAGAGTAAACTGATGCTCATTATTTTGATCTTTTTTTATCAGAATGAGATATCTGTGCAGCAGAGCTTCATACCTCTCCACTTTTTCATAAGAACTCAGACCATGATCATGTAGTACAGCCTCATTCTTTCATCCAAATCATCTTCAGCAGTCTTTTTGATAGTGGTTGAGAAAGATATCTGCATCAACTTGAGTAAAATCAATGATTAGGTGACTGTAAGGATCTCTGGTAGCATCTTCAAAACTCTACAAGAAAAAAAAAATATTTTGTGAAGGGAATATTTGATGAGCCAGAATATTGATCTGTAATTTACCTCTAGGGTTTTTAAACAACATTTGAAAATTGCTGTTTAAACTAATGGTTCTACTGTAGCTCCCATGGTGAAACACATTTTGAGTCAACATTATTGGTGATATTTTTGTGATGTCTGTATTGTATGAACATTTTTTTCCACCTATGAATGACCTGAAGCTTGAAAAATAACATTGTCCAAACAGGTTCATGTCTTCCAAAGTATCCAGCAGTCCATCAACAAATTATTTTTCTTATTCAATTTCAATAGTTCATCATACATGGTCTGATAAGAAGTATAAATCCACACAATGTTATCAGGTACAGTGTACGTTACATGTTCACAGTTTTCAAGTACAAATTTTACAAAATAATTCTTGCCACATCTACTAGGTCTTACACTCATACATGAAGTACATTTTCAGTCTAGGATCGAACAATGGATCCTCATTCCTACCACATTGGTGTGACATTTCTCCTTTTTGCCCTGCTTCAGTCTACTAACCAAAAGATAGAGTCCTCCCTTTCAGTGAGTCTTTGTTTTGTCGTAAACCACTTTTTTTTTCCAGAATGCATTGTTTTTCAGCAGAAATCTTTTTTAATCTATTTTTTCTACGGAGTTTCTAGCACCTGTTCTCTCATCCCTCCCAGACAGCCTTCCACCAGCCGTCTCATTCTGTCAAAGTCCCTCCTTGTCTAAATGGGTTAGAAATGTGATGTGGTGTTTTTGTGATGCTGAATGTGATGCTCAATAGCTTGAAGAGATGTCACCAACAATGTGGTGTAAGAAACTACAAACTGTAGCTGTGTGACAACTGTCACCAAAAATGTGATTTACCAAACAACACGTGATTTCAACCCCCCTGTTCTCACTGAGAACAAGTGATTTTGATGATTGTGTTATGACCACTGGAGGGGCGTGGAAAGGATGTGGAAACCGACATAGTGGGCCATGGAAAGGAAGATGTCAAACGTCAGCTGTCAATAGTTATGATTTATGAAGGTCATTAAGTCATAAACCTGTCAGCTTGAAGACATGTAACTCTTATCATCTTTCTTTCATCATTCCCATACCAATAGAAGGCAGCAGAGTAGGTTGAATGCGGTAGAATCTACGTCTAGAAACTAGAAAAAATGCAAACAATTTTAGTGCTGATAACATTAACATTGGTTTTATGCCACTGTGTACATCTCCTGATGTGCCTGTTTTCTTTAATGAAGCGATGAAATCCTTGTTTAAAGGATCACCTGCATAAAATATGTCCTGACAAGGTATCTAAGGATGCAGGATTTTTCCAGGTCCTCAAGGAGCAGCACTCCAAATGGAGCATTACAAACTTGGAACTTACTAAGAATCTTCAGGCAGCTGCGAGAACAATGAGTCCTTTGAATGTCTGTTGCTTCACACTCGGAGGTACGCTGGCTGTCCAAAGGCAACTATCTGGCAAGGCTATTATTTCCTAGAGTTCCTAAACAGTGTCGATACCAAGCTAAAAGTCAAGTCAATTATCTTGCTGACTTCTTTGAGAAAATGAATGAGGTCTCACTGCAGCTTCAAGGAGATGCAACCGTCCATTCAAGGGCCACAGTACACAGTTTTCTTCCCAAGTTGGATCAAATAATAAATAAATAAATAAATACTAATTTTGGCTGACAGTCAGTTAAATAATTTTCATCACCTAACCAAGGTAGCTTATTATTATTAACATTTTAGGTTATTATTATTATTATTGTTATTGTTGGGGACCTGTCTGTGGTGTATCCTGCGTCTAGCCTGTAACCCGCTGGGATTGGCTTCAGCAGACCCCCATGACCCTAATGAGGAATAAGCAGATGTAGAAAATGACTGACTGAACAATGATCTTGCTGTAGGGTTAACCCTAACCCTGCTGGCCATTGAGTTTGTATATTTGATCATTATTCTATTATACTGTATATTATACTGTATATTCTTTAATACAGGTCCTGGATGAGCTGACAGACAACAAAGTGCTTTGTTACACTAGCCACTTGGCAGCAGTGAAAGTAGATTTGGAAATGTGTTTCAGGGACCTGGACCAACTTGATGTCCCTGAATGGATGACAGTGTCACCCGGTGAGGTCAAGTTGGGTTTTGTCTTGTCATTTCCTGTTTTATTTTGAAAGATAACTCTCCTCTCGTTTCAGGTCACTTGCCCTTCCTCATGTGTCATCGGCCCCGCCCTGATTGCTTCTACCTGTTCCCCATTACCCGGTGTATATCTTGTCTGCGTCTCCCCTTCTCTTGTGCCGAAGTGTTTCGTCCTATCGGTCACCAAAGCCCGTATGTCCATAGCCATAGCCTCGTTGCTTGTGTGTTCCCTTGTTTTGCCTTGAAAGAGTGACTTTTTATTCTAACTTTTGTAGTATAGCGTTTTGTTTTCTCGCATTTATTTTAGTTAATGTTTTTCAGCCTGTTGTTTTTCCTCATTAAGAGTGATTTTGATTTTGATAACTTTTATAGAACAGATTAGCGTTTTTTACCTCTTAGGAGTGATTTTCATTTTCCCTTTTAGGTCTGTATTTCATAGCCTCACTTTGTCGAGGGATCTTGCTACCTGAAATAAAGAAACTCACCTGCGCCTGAGTCTGTGATTAAGACCGGTACTGACAGACAGAGCCATTCCAGGTGGAATCAATCAGTGTCCAGCTGTGATGCCACAGTGCAGGATCCCTTATCAACCTCCAAAATGATGAAGCGGTTGAGG
Organism: Lepturacanthus savala; assembly: GCA_030544235.1. Classification (NCBI taxonomy): domain Eukaryota; kingdom Metazoa; phylum Chordata; class Actinopteri; order Scombriformes; family Trichiuridae; genus Lepturacanthus; species Lepturacanthus savala. The sequence continues at coordinate 36,738,664 of CM060464.1, forward strand.
CCATGTTTCACATTTCTGGATGGCATGAGATGTGGGCCACACATGGTCTGTATACAATGTAACACAATATTCAATCCAAACTATATGGTCCTATATGCATGTGAATGTTGTGGTTGTATGCTGCGTGTGTTTGTGTGGAAGAACTACAAAGATGGCTGCCATGGTAGCTGTTCTTTGTGCTTAGGACATATGGGGCTTGTTGATTGTGTGTATGTAGAGTCACTTTGTGTGTGTTTCAAGGTGTTGTGTTTCAGAGAGGTTTTAGTATCATGCAAGTTGGGACACTAACATCAAAGTAAACCTTCTTACAAACCTAAAACACAGTGAACTGTATCCTAAAATTTAAACATTAACAAATTTCATCAGTCTTATTTAACTGTGTTTGTTAATGTTCTGTTCTGTCCAAATCATATTACCAGTCCATGAAAAGGAAGGAGAAGAGTTGCTGTTTGGTTCTGCTTCCTTGAGATAGCTGAAGATGTTGTTGGAGCTCTGGTGGAGCAGATCCGTCGTGAAGGCAGGATCAATCCTTGTTTCTGGTTCAAAGAACCAGGTCTGAATTGCTTGCAGTCACTTGTAGGTCTTTGAGACGCTCGCTGATGTTGTCATGATTGAATTATTCCTTGAGAGCAGAGAAGCTGCTGAATGTTTCTGTCCTTCAGCTTCCTACTGCTGTGAGGAGAAGAACAGAGCTATGCTTTTCTGTTGAGGCGTCAAACAGGAGAGCCAGAAGAGAGAAGAAGAGGCCAGTAGTCTGTTTATATCTCCGCTGATATCACCATTGAAAGTGTGAAAAAGGTTTCCTGGGGGAAGCTGAACACAATTTTCAGCTCAGCCAGGCAGAGCTGAACAAACCTATCACATCTATTACCTCGGCACAACATCTGGTAGGGGTTCACCCAAGCTCTCCACTTGCAGACAATTACAGCAATTGACCAAAGTTGGTTGACTCCAGTGTACTCAGGCTGAACAGGACTCGCTCTAATTTCAGCTAGACTTTTAACCAATCAATTTATGTGTATTTTTAGCTCCCACTATATTTCTGTCACACCATGGTGAGGTTTGTCTTGTCTTGGGCCTTTTTGTCAGGTCACTTCCTGTTTTATTTTGAAATCCTAACTCTCCTCTCGTTTCAGGTCACTTCACTTCCTCATGTGTCACCTGTCTGATTGTCTTCCCGATTACCTGATTGTCTCCACCTGTTACCCTCCCTCATGTGCTCCAATAGTCTGTGTTGTCTTGTACCAGAGTGTCTTCGTCTCCATGAGCCCTCCACCAGCTCCTCTCCACCCTGGATCCTCTTCAGAGTGAGTTCTAGCCTTAGCCCCTTTTGTTATAGTCTTTTGTTTTCCTCCTCTGGAGCAATTTTTTGTTTGAGCGTGTTATTTCGGTAAGCCTAAGTCTCATAGCCGTGTTTTTGTTTCCTCACTTTTGGGAGATTTTGAGTTCAAAGATAATGTTTTATAGCATGCCTGTTTCCTCCCTGTGAGTGTTTTTTTTATTATTATTTGTATGCATTTTCAAGTGTAACTCAACGTTTCATAGCCATTTTTTGTTTCCTCATTTATGAGAGATTTTTTTTAGAGATAAAGTTTTATAGCATCCTGTGTTTCCTCCAATCAGAGTGACTTTTCGGTTGTCCCTTTTCCCCCTCAGTCTATTGTCAGGATAACCTTTGGTCATTTTTTCATTAGATTTTTTGGTTCGTTTGCGACCTGGTGCAGTTTGTATTTAGTGTGAATGCTCACCAGGACCAAATGTATGTTTCACATTTATATTTCAGGACCACCATTTGTACAGAAAGAGAAATCGCTCTGATCTGCTGGTGTTCACTTCCTCTCTGATCGTCCCAACCTCAGCTGGAGGAATACTGTACTCACTGCTGAGCCAAGTGTCAAGAACTTATTCGGATATATTAGTTTTATGTAACCATCAACACCAGTAACTATAGTAATACGAACAACTCGACATCTCTCATCAGTGTCTGTCTATCTAAACAGCCTGGCTTAACCATAGACCGTTCATTCATTCAAGAGAATGCAAGTAGAGAATAGAATTTTCTACATTTAGTAAGTGGGATGAGCATCCTTTCAGCCAAAATCCTATTTAAAGCTATAGCAAACTTTATTTTTCATGTCTACTAAAGAGGCAAAATATGGATTTGCTTCTTTTATTGTACTGGGAGTGAATAATTTGACAATTACTTTGTGGAACACTGTCAACTGTGTGTGGCCTTGATGTGATGGTTTTTACTATGTGCTGTTACTAATAAGAAAAGTTTAATAGAGAAAGACTATATGTTTATTAACATGATTTAAACAGAAAGCAGCAAAGTTGAAGCCATAACCTGCTCACATGTTTCGTTGACCTCTTCTGAACACTGAATAGAGACATGATATATGAAGGTGGATCCCTGCCAGTTACAGGAGATACAAGTTACTGCTGCTGCTCTGAAGGTTTGCTGGTTGCTGTGAGTTTGGAGCAGCTCAGAAACTTCAGAACTTAAACAAGTGATAAAGGCAACAATATTACAACTTTCACAACAGCTTTCACTTAGCTTTCATGTTACATTATTACTTTTGAATGAGTTATTTTTCATTGCCTAATAGATTTGAGGCCTTTTATCCCCCTCATATTACCTCCTCATTAGCGTCAGAGTGTGAAGTAGCAGCAGTGAAGCTCAGCCTCTTCTTCATCTTTCTTCTTCCTTTGACTCGTTCATACATCACCTCCTCCTGCCTCCTGCTGACAGCCTCTAATACCAGTTACAAAAACCTCTCGTCCCTTTTTTTTTTAATCTCATCTCATCTTCTATACCTGCTTATTCCGCATTAGGGTCACATGGTCTGCTGGAGCCAATCCCAGCGCATTACGGCGAGAGGCAGGGATACACCCCAGATGGTCGCCAGCCAATCGTGGGGCACACACACCATTCACTCACACACTCACACCTACAGGCAATTTAGAGTCACCAATTAACATGAGCATGTATTTGGACTGTGGGAGGAAGCTGGAGAACCTGGTGAAAACCCACACAGACACAGGGAGAACATGCAAACTCCACACAGAAAGGTCCCAGACCCAGGACCAAGGAGGTCTTGAACCTGCGACCTTCTTGCTGTGAGGCAACAGCGCTAACCCCTGCTCCACCGTGTCACCCCCTTTTTTGTCTTTCTTTGCCAAAAATGTATTATCCAACTAAAAACATCACTTCTGCTCCCCCATCTGCTGCTCCTCAACCTCCTCCTCTTCTTCATCCACCTCCTCTTCTTCATCTCCTCTGTGATTTTGGGCTATACACATTTAGATTACCAGACTCCTCCTACTCTCTATCCAGAGATCTCTGCTCCAGAGCTTTCCTCCTCTTAAGCGTTTAGGGAGATTTTAGGGATTTATTGGCCACTCTGCAGTTTAAAATACATCTTAGAACTTTCAGATTCTCCTTAGAATCCCACAGATCCCGCATGTCCTCTGCTCTCTCAGCAAGTCTTTTTGTTCATTTCCCTAATACACACATTCATCTAAATGTGCCCTTATCACCTTGAAATTGCTGCCATTGCATATTTGATTTCCTCCATTTATGCCTTTCTTGAACTTTGATTTCTCTGCCGCTGCATCCTGATTTCCCTCCGAGAATCGATACGGTTTCATCTTACATGATTATATTATCATATGCTTCCTGTTTGAGGTTCGTTTTACATCCACGCTCCCATAATAACCACATGATGACAGAGAGGAAGAGGAGGAGGAGGAGGAAGGACGAGGAAGTGAACAAGTGCAGATAAAGTGATGAAGCATACGACAAACAAAGAAGAAGATAAAAAGGAGGATGTGAGAAAAGAAGGAAATGGAAGAAGGAAGTTAAAGGCTGTTAAATTTATAAAAAAATGCATTAAATCAGCTCCATTTTTTAAAGTAATTACTATCATGACAGCGTGCTCCCTGTCCTGTTAATATACAGCAACTTATCACAGCCACTGAAGACAAGTGGACCTACATTCCACAACCTGATCAACCTCAGGAAGGAGATGTGTTTTACTGCATGGAGTGCAGGAGTGGGGCATTCATTCAAATAATAATAATGATGTTTATGTAACCCTGGTTAGAATTATAACACTCAGAAATACTAGTTTCCTCAAATGCATCATAGTTCCTGCATTGTAGTTGTAGTCACGTCCGATTAGTGTGATTTCCGAGCTCACCTGAACACATCATCTGCAGGCCTCCGCGCGCGTGAGAAGGTGCGGGAACAGAGACCAAGGAGGAAAAAGAAGGGGAAGCCTCGTGCGGCCGTAGAGCAAAGTGTCCCCGTTCGGCGGCCGAATGTGATATTTTGGGAAGTTGTGGTGAAAGTGGCGTTATAGAGTGAGTGTGAAGGGAAACTTACCTGGGAAGTGTAACCGATCCTGCGAGCGACTCGGACGAGTGTTTACCCAGGCGTTCGGGACTATTTTGGTGAGTTAGCTCCGCCAATAGCTCGTTAGCTCAACTAGCAGTATCATTCTGGGTTAGTACACAAGAAAGAAAGCCAGCCAGAATAGTCAATGTGTTTTAATGGTACTGATAAGTGTTTTTTATGATACCGTTATATGTTGTTACTGTGTGTTACCATAACGAATGTGTAGCAATTTAACGAGCTGTTAGCTCGACTGCGGCCTGTAAACGAGGCCAAGCCCAGCTCCACAGTCGTCGCCATAGCTCATTGCTAAAATAAGGTAGCATTTCATATGTTTATATAAGTTGAGTTGTTTACATTTTGTTGTTTAATGTGCACTGAAAAAAGCTAAAGACAGTTGATTTTATTTAAGCTGATGAATAATTACACTGCATGTTATGCAGGCTGGTTTTATTTGAGGGACGAATTCTTCTGTTGAATGGTGATCCACACCGCCGCCATTGCCACGTGGAGGTTCTTGGTTCGAAAGTGACCTGCATGGAGACTCTTGGTTCATCGGGACCAGTATCAGTGTGGTAGGCCAGGACTCAGTCCTGAGGAGTGACATATTTTATTTGCACTTTGTTTCTGAGATCTCAGTATATTTTTGACTTTTTCCCATTTTTCCATTTTTTTTTGCGAAGAACAAACTGACAAAGAAACTGAAAACAGTAATCCTTGGAGGATCCTGAAAGACAATAAATAAACTGAAACAAACCGAGAAAACCGGTGAATATAAGGGACATTTCAACCCATTAAATGGGAAAGAGACATTTTTTTAAAATTTTTTTTCTTTATTATTTCCTATACCAGCACTTAACTGTTTCAGGAAATTTAATTTCATTCTGTGGAGTTAATGTGAACTGAACCAAATTTCATTTTTGTGTGAAGCTGAACAATTAACTGGGAAAAACCTAAGTTGAATACACTTGAATATAAACATTTAAACCATAATCTGTGTGTTGTGTGTTATGTGAGATGGGAGATTAATGCTATTAACTTTAGCGCTACTGCCAGTCTCCTTATTCGAACCTGGTGATTAGATAGAACCCAAGGAGACTAAGAAAAAGGGTACATTTAGTAAAAAAAAATAATAGATATTTATTATATTTAATAGATTTGCACCTGGGAAGGAGACAAGGAAGAAGGAGGATAGAGGAAATAAAAGGAAGAATGAAACGGGAAGTTAAGATTAGAAAAGAACCAAGGAAAGAAGGGATGAGTGAAGCATGAATGAAGGAGGAGTCAAAATGAAGGATGGAAAAGAAGAGAGGAAATGAGAGAAAAGGTGAGATGCAGAAGAAAAGAGGAATGAGAATAGAGAGAAGGACAGAGGAAAGGAGACAATTAAAGGATGCAAAAAAGGAGGAGGAAAGGAAGGAAATAGAAGAAGAAAGGAGGAGAGAACAAAAGGAGGGAAAACAAATGACATAACCAAGGAATGGAAGGAGTGAATAAGATAAACACGAGAAAAAAGGCAAGAGGAAAGGTAAAGAAGTTGGATAGAGAGATGTTTAAGGGGAGAGGAGAAAAAGAGGATGAATGAAAGATCAAAGGAAAACAGTAAATTAAAAAAAAAAAAAGTAAAACGGGCGAAGTGATGAAACCTTTGGAGAGAAGAACCTGCTACAACTGTGTCATCTCCTGAAAAACAAGCCGCCATCATTCTGTCCTCCTTGTTGTTCCCAGAAACATCATGTGGCAGCGAATTTAATCATTTCACTCCCAGTTTCAATTTACTGCTGTAATGCGATGCAACAGCTATAAGCAGCGAGTCATAAACACCTTTCTGTGAGTGTTTGATATTCCTCAGACGCTGCGGTCGGGGTTTGTTTTTATTGAAATGTGATTGGCTGGCATCTCGCTCTAGGGCACGACGACACCCTGTGAGTTGAGGATTCACAAGTCAATTTCCTGAAGTGGAATCCAATAAAGATGAAGAAGCTGTGGCGAGACGTCTACGGCTCCTTAGGAAACATCAGGAGGGCGAGTGAGTCACTTCAAGGCTGTAATTTCACTCATTTTGGGTGGAGGAGGGGTCAAAACTCTTCAAATGGTTCAGGTCTGATCTTTTTAACAGATATCTACAGTTCGTATCTACAGCTGGTTCTGTTTCCATGGTGCACCACAGGGCTCCGTCCTAGGTCCCTTACCTTTCTCTACATTTACATATCAACAGCATGTACATTACCAAAATGGGATCCCTGGAAATATATTATAATTGTGCCTTAATTAAAGTATTTTATATGCTGCTGCTATAGCCCTTTTTAAATATTTTAATGATTTTGCTTCTTTTATGTTTTATTTTTATATGTTCAGCACTTTAGTCAAATGTGAGTTTTATTATTTGATTATTGACCAGGTGTGCCTGAGACTGTCTAATCAGCACCTGTGATGGATTATCTCAGCAAAGAAGAAGTGTCATTATCACAGATTTAGACAGATTTGTGAACAATATTTGAGATAAATGGTTATTTTGTGTATGTAGAAAATGTTTTAGGTCTTTGAGTTCATCTCATAAAGAATGGAAGCAAAAACAAAAGTGTTGCGTTTATGTTTTTGTTCATTATAAATACAATTGATTGTTCCATTAGCCTGAACATACTGAGTAAAAACTGTTTCTAGGTGACATTCATAGTTCTGTGAAAGTCAGACTGCTGCTTTCAGCTGAATAACAACATTAATGTTAACACACTGGTGTTCAGACGATGGAAAGCTGCTAAATCCTGTTTGTGTTTGTTTGTTTGTGTCTAACATGGATGAAGCTGAAGGTCAGTAAAGCGTCTCTGATGCTGATGGACGCAGCAGAAACGATGAGCGAGGCTGAACTGAATCTGCTCAACATTGATCCGACACCAAATCTGCACAAAAATTACTCAAAGCTGCACAGAACAGCTGCAGCTCTGTGTATCTGCACCTGCTCCCTCTAAATCTAAATCACCTGTATCTGTATCCGTACTGGGAATGGGCGGAGCTTAACACAGCTTAACAGGAAATAGGTATTTTAAGACTGAAATGGATATGGGTTGATCAGAAGTTGTTTCCTCTATTGTTTATTAGAAATCTATTTAAGGAACAGTCTCTGAGTTGAGCTTCAGATCAATGTTTTTGATTAGATGAAGAGAACTGTAGATTTGTTTTGAATTATTTTAATTTATTTTTATGACCTGGGATCACAGTGATTTTAAGTATTTAAAACACATTCTCACTCCCAACGTATCAACAATTTGTACAAATCTCAGCTTTATTTTTTAGTTTTTTTCTAAAAGTCCAAAATGTCGGCCTGAAAAACACCTTGAGCTGTGTGCAGCTGTGTGTTTATTTTTTTTATCCAGTTAAAGGATTTTCTTTTCTTTCCATCATTGCCAAGAACTTGAGGGAATGTTGTTTGTGTAGATTGCTCTGTTTTCAAAAGAGTAAGAAGTTTATTTTTATGATGATATGAATGAATAAAATTGACCTGAAAATCCCAGAGCAACACAATTTTCATGAGGTCCTCAGTAAAAAGCTGGAGGTAAACGGAGGGTTTTACACTCACGGCTAAATTGAGCTTTCATCTTTTTTCTTTTATAATGGTTATAACTTTGGAATTAGTGATGTATGCTCCACCTGCAAATATGTGGTTTTCTTGAAAATGAATGGGAGTCATATGCAATAATCTACCCTACTCACTGTTGAGTACCTATCTTGTATTTATGGTGCATCTGTCCCACGTTGTATTTACTTTTTATATAATCTTTTGAAGTCAAATGACGGTGAATATTCTTGACTATTGTCTAATCTCAGATGGTGACAAAATAGATCCCTTCAGACACTTTTTATTCAAAATATGGGGGCACATGACATAAATAGGCCTGTAAAGAGTTAATTTATTAATATCATTGATTGAATCATAACTGAAATGATGGGAATGAAGTTCAGAAACGTATCAATGGAAAATTATCTGAAAATAATAACCCATACAAAATGATTCCCTTGGATATTCAAGGATTCAAACTGAGAGTTCAAATATTAAATATTTTTATTTATATTTTTTTGGAAGCTAATTTTGTTTTGAACAATATACATCATCATTTTTCTGTCATTTTAACTGTTATCACCAAGTTTAAGAATGAAGCTTTATCTCAATTGTCACAAACTACGTGCTAACAGCAAAAAGCTGCTTCAACCCACTGAAACCAGAGAAAAAGGAGACAAACAGAGGAAGAGCAGCCACCTCCTTTGACTGAATGTATTTTATTGTAAAGCTATACGGAGTAATTACAAGATATCATTTCTTTGATTTGCTCAGCAAAAATAAAAGACCACACATTTTTAAAATTTCAAACATGCGAATGCTGATCAAAAGAGAACAGATGAGGCTCGAACAAACACGTCACCAAACTTCCTCCAGAAAAACCAAAAGACCAAAAAAAAAAACAAAGAAAGTGAGTCAATGTCCAGCTCATCATGGGACAGAATGTAAAGAAACTGAGTGAAGTGTTGGATGGAGGAGAAACGCTGTGAGCCGAAAACAGTCTACAGCACCTCAGACAACATTATCCTACAGGTTCAGGGCCACGTTCCTTCACACCTGGATACATATATATATGTTTTCAGCTTCATTTTTTAAAAACCTACACTTCCATGTACATAGAACTGTACAAAAAACAAGGCATCACTAGCATTGTTCCTATAGAAATATAACCAACCAACACTGAGGCTACTAACCTGGACTTTCAGTAAAGACAAAGGTGATTCTGTTAAAAACTTCCTCTGATCCTCCATCGATGCAGAAACTCAGAGCAGCCGTGGAAGCTTCTGTTGCTTTTAGAAACTCTGCAATCACTCATAAATTATACAAGTTTCCTAATTATTCCAAGATATATTTACAGAACAATTTTCATCTTTATTTTCAAATGTTGTGAATATTTTGCTGTGTTTCTAGTGATGTTTCTAGTGATGTTTCCTCTCAGCAACATTTTAGAAAATTATCTCAACATAATCACAGTTTGTCATTTTTCAAAATGAAGATGTGGACGGTTCATGGACATGGGAACACAACAAAGTTGTGTCAAATTTAAAACACAACTTATTAACTAATTTTGTATTCTGGGTGAATTATATATTTAGAATTTATCTTTTCCGGTTACACCATTTGAAATTTTGTGTTAAAAAAATTGCAATTGTTTTTTGTAAAGAAAATAATTCAAATGGACTTTTAAATGACAAGAAATCTGTCTGGTAAAAGGGACCCAGGCTTGAGAATAACACTCAGATACCACCCAGGAGGGAGGGTGAGAAGGAGATTTATATATATTAGAATAATTATATATTCTCTGGAGAATTTATTATATTGTTATTGGAAGATTTTTGTGATTTTTGGTATTTTTGCATTTTTTTTATCCCTGTTGTCAGTCAGATAATGAAGCGTCCACGGCTGTTCCTGGGTCAAAGAGGCCTGTTGACTTCCTCTTTGCGTTTTGTCTTATATAATTTTTTTTATACACAATGGATTAATGGTATAGAAAAGTCCAGCGTGCCCACTCAGAAAACATCACTTACACCGCCGCATCCATTAAAAAAGACCATTTATATTTCTACAGTATGTCTATAGCAGTGTTGATTCCATAACATTGATAAAAACTGTAACAACAAAATGTATAATATTCATAAATTGGCTTGTTTCATGCTCAGCTGAAGCTTCGTTTTCAGAGTCTTCAGCTGTCAGTATAATACACAACCAAAACAGACAGAAACCACCTCAAACTGCATCACATGATCTCAGAGAACAAGTCTGCTGCTCTCATGTCGCCTCTGCTTTTATTCTTCAGGTTTGCACCAACAATGATTCACTTTAGAATGAACTGCCGGACCCACACGGGCGGATTCTGGAAGAAACTGCTCAGATGACAGTAAAGAATATTGTCATTGTGACTTATTGAGAACACATTGACATTTTCAACCAAAAAATACTGAGGATTTATTCCAGTGAGTGAAACTGGGTGCTCGGTCTTTAAAATATGAATCATTTCATTAAAAAAAAGAAAAAAAAAGGTGGAACATCATCAAAGCAACTTGATGTTTAATTAAATAGGAACTTCACCAAATTTACATGTCAAAGTCAATTAAGTAGTTAGAGCGAGTTTCTGCTCTGCCTCTGAACACTGTTAGAAAATGACTTCACAGCTCCAAAATGTTTTGGTTTGAGCAGAACAGAAATTAGCAAAAGGGAAAGTCTAATGAAAGACGCCAGCAGGGTGCATCATGGGAGATTTAGGAGCTTGACCCACACTGAAAGTTAAAGGACACAAGATGCCAGACGCTTCTGTAAATGTGTATTTTGTAAATTCTAGAAATGCAAAGCGGAGTGTTTCCCTTTAAACTGCTGACATGCTTCTGTCATCTTAGATCAAGGTTCCATTTTATAGCTAATCACTAATTAACTCATTAAAAAAAGGTTACAAAAAAAAAAGTTGAACTTTGGTTTTAAAATGACAGCAAGCAAGTAGAAATTTAAGGCATTTTCTGCTGTGATTGTGTAAACTGGTCAAGCTAAAACAATTTAAACCTCTTTCTATCTGTAGTAAAACAGCTGCAAAAAAGCTGCTTTATTTGAAGTAGAAAAGTTCTGACTTTTTGTTGTTTGTACAATGAGATTGATGATATTAAACTGTTGTTACCATCATCATCACCATCATCATCATCACCATCATCATCGTCACCATCATCATCACCATCATCATCACCATCATCATCATCACCATCATCATCGTCACCATCATCATCACCATCATCATCGTCACCATCATCATCACCATCATCATCGTCACCATCATCATCATCATCACCATCATCATCGTCACCATCATCATCATCATCATCATCACCATCATCATCATCATCACCATCATCATCATCACCATCATCATCGTCACCATCATCACCATCATCATCATCACCATCATCATCATCACCATCATCATCATCACCATCATCACCATCATCACCATCATCATCGTCACCATCATCACCATCATCATCATCACCATCATCATCGTCACCATCATCATCATCACCATCATCATTGTCACCATCATCACCATCATCATCACCATCATCATCGTCACCATCATCGTCACCATCATCATCATCATCATCACCATCATCATTGGAGTCGACCAAGGAGACGAGTCGAGGGGAAACACACACAAAATCACTTTTTTTCTCTTTTTTTCATTTTTAACCTGCAGAAAAAAACAAAAACATTCAGTTTTACTGCCATTAGAAGCTGAGACTCCACCGTACAACAAGAAGATTCATAAAGACCAGATCACTGTCGTTTAGCAGTGAATGAACAGGCTGCTTCTCTAATGTTGGTACAGTTCATCACTGCTTCTTTCTACTTTTACTCATTTCAAAGTTTCACACAAGCCAGATCTCATGTAAAATTCATATTTATTTGAGCATGAGGCCATTTTCTGTGACTGTGAAAGCCAGTGCAGCATTTGGACTCCTTTACCTACTAAGAAACTGCGAAATGTTGACTGTTTTTGCAAATAAATGTCACTTTTCTTGATATTTGACGTGAAAATATGTGGATTTCATTCCAAACCGGTGAATAAACACTACAATATTCTATCTCCTTTTAGCTCTGATTTGGTCTCCACCAACAATATCTGACTTTTTCACATCATAATTTGTACAAAGAAGCAGACGTGCTGACAAACATGAACAGTTTGAGATGCAGCCTGAATGTTTTAGGAAAAAGAGACTCTTTTTGTACAAGTTTTCATGTTCAGTATAGTTGTGGATTTTGGTGTATAACCGCTGTCAGTAGCAAACCAGTGTCTTTAAAAAATAAAGAACTTTGAGGCAGTTTAGGTATTTTAGTAATTAGTGACTTTATACAGTATGTTTTAGAAGTTGATAATGAATCCAGGGGAAATCAGCGTATTCAAGGCTAAAAAACTACATTTGAAGTCAAGTAAAAACTTCTAAATTAGACGGAAAATGGATGGTTCCTTGAGGTAAACTAACTGTTCATCAGTCAGCAATGTGTCTTCAAATTAATGTGAAACCCAGGAAAAACTCTAGATTCATGATCTCATCTCCCTTCATTTGTGACATGAAGCTGTAGAATGTGTTTAATGACAAAGCAGCTGATTGAGAGAAGCTGCAGGAGAAGATGACTCACTTTATTCATTTAATATTTATTTCCTATGTCTACATATACATATAAACTATTTCTAGCTTCTCTCCTGGGGTTGTTGGGTGGGTGCAGGTGTTCCTCCAGGGAGCAGCCATGTTTGTAGTCTGACGGGACTACAGCTTTGGACTGCAGGCGTGTGATTGGTTAACAGCAGCAGGAGTTTCTATTGTTATATGTGTTTGATTCTATGAAGCAACTTTGTGGTGCTTCACATATAATATAAAGTTTGATTGATTCACACACACACATACACACACCGTATGGAGTGTATGTGCTGTATAGACTGAATCACACACACACTCATAAACAGTCTTGTTTTTGCTGTGTGGGTCTCAGGTGAAGCAGCCAGGGGTCAGTAAAGGTCACAGGGGGTCAGCAGAGGCTGTTTTTCTTCTTTTGGGGTTAATTGGTGCCAAAGTGTTTAGATTAAACTAACGCAGTCTGACCTGCCGCCTCCTTCTCCTCCATGTTTACCTTACACAGCACAACACCGCGGCCACCTGGGAGGACGCCGCCGGCCGAGCGGCAGACGGCTTTGTGAGGGAGGAAAAAAAGACTTGTTTACGGCGAAATGCTGGAGCGTGGCGAGAGGAATAAAAGGAAAGAGGAGAGTCGATGCGGACCTCCATGTTGGGGCCTGTAAATAATCAATCAGAGCTCGAAGCGCTGGCGTTCAATCACCAGAGGAAGACGGGCTGCGTGAGGGAGCGCCGCAGCGCCCGTGAATTCTAAATCTCTGTCACTGGGAGGGTTGAACGTCGGCTGAATGATGGTTGATTTATGTGCAGGGGAATACTGCAACTGTGTGTGTGTGTGTGTGTGTATGTGTGTGTGTGTGGCGGATACATTGGTAATAAATCACATCACCTTCAGAGAATCGTGTTTTGAGCGGCGTTAACATCAAGCTTCCACACATCATCAAGTAATGTACGTATAATAAAAAACAATTAACCCTCTATTGCATGAAATCTGACTTAGACACGGTAAAAACATGTTTGGGATGTTTTTATTACTTAAAATGGGCTAAATAATATATATATATAATATAATAATATATATATTATTATATATAATATAATATATATTATATATATATATATATATATTATATATATAATATATATTATATATATATATATATATATATATATAATATGTGGGTCAGTGACAAAACTGCTAACTTCCTAAAAACTTGGTACCAGTTTAACTCCTTTAAAAATACGATAGTTTTAAAAATGCTATCAACAAGCTTTATATTCTAGCTTGATTATATATTTAAAATTTATCATTCTTTTTGCAAAACACAATATAGCATTTTAATATAAAATCAAAGTCAAAAATAGCACAAAATCGTGATTTTTGTATAAAAAATGGTACAAATGGACTTTTAAATAACAAGAAACCAACATGAACACAAACTGTCCATTTACCTGATGAATGATTTTATAAACTGTACTTTAAGAAGTTCTTGACTTTCTCATCTTGTCAAACATTATTAGTCACTGACCCATATCAGAAAAGTAGTAAACATAGTCTCAGGATAGTTTGATGCTCTGTAAGTCAGTGGTCAAGTCAACTCCACGAGGAATTTTAGATATATTTGCTTATTGTTGCCATGTGGCAACATATCTATTTTAGTATATTAGAAAAAAAAACATATTTGTATCTTATAACAAAACTGAATTAAAATAAATAATAATAATAATCATAACAATAAAGTTTACCTACCCTAGATGATGAGTTCATTATATTTATTTGGTGAACATTTTCCAAAATTCTAAATAAAAGTCAACCTTCAGTCATCAGTGATGCTCATAAATGACCTCATAAATTGTATGTCCTTCAAAATAAAAGCCCTCCTTTCACACCTAACTGTAAAAACATAGATTTTATATCACAGCTTTTTAGAAAAATCAAGATAAAGTGATTGTTTCCATATGGAAACACTATGAGAAGTGTTATAGAGGGTTAAATGCTGCAGCTGGAGGAGATGAAGAAGTAACAGAAGCAGGAGCCAGTGAAGCGTTTGTTAAGGTGATTGTTTGACCTCTGGCCCTCTGTGACCTCTGACCCTGCCGCCTGCTGACGGCCTCATTTCTGCTGCCTGTTCAGACTTTGAAAGCGGTGGAGCTTTTATGTTCCTCTGTTACTCTGGTTTTATTAATTCACACGCACCTAACATACAAATGACAAGCCGTTTCTTCTCATATTTACTCACTGCCAACACGGAGAAATAATCCTACTTGTTCCTACAAGATGCTTTTTTTTATTCACAAAGTTTCTGGAAATAAACAAGTTCAGTTGTGTAGAGAAAAATAAATAAAATCCAATATCTCATTCTGGTGTATTGTGATTATTTCACGCATGAGTCTCAGATTTGTCACTAAAAGTATTAACTAAAGTATTAAGTATGTAAAAATACAGATTTCAAGTAAAAGTCCTGCATTCATACGACTACTTAAATATTATCACACAAATATTAGCACTTGATTTGCATAAAATGGAGTATTGCGTCTGAAGAGTCATTAAAGCTTTAAAACAAATGAATTACTATCTATCGTAAAATTGATATAAATACGTTTTATTTTGTGTTTTATTGCTCTGTATGTTATGATTAAAAGCTATATGCTGATTCTTAAAACTGTTTTGATGTGACTGAATGGTGCACTTACAGAATATGTGGGACAAGCCTTAGACAAAAGATGTAAAAATATATATTACAACATATGATTTATTTCAGGCTTCTGGTGAACTATTTTTTATTTTATTTCAGTTTTGCTTGTTTTTTTTTTTTGTTTTTCTTTGTGTTGTGTCGCCTACAAACCAAGTAAGGAATATATTCAGTTATTGATCGTGGTGTTTTATGAGCCTGTAAAGGACTAGACACAGAGTAAATATTCATTCATTCATTGGAGTGAAATAACTAAAATATCAAGTTACAGGATGTTGTTCCGTCTCTTTAGCTTGTGATTAAATGACAATACACCAGTTGATGATAGATTTGAAGTCAGATTCCTCAGATCTATTCATTTAAACAGGAATTAATAAAACAAAAATTATCTCAATATCAGTGAATGAGATCAGGAAAAACTCTAGAAAACACTGATCTAGAAAACACATGGAATAGATAATTGTTACCAGGTGAGTTCAGGTGATTCAGTCTCGATATAATCGGTAGGGGTGTGACCAGATCTCGTCACACGAGATCTCGCGAGATGTGATTTGATGAGATTGTTCGTCGCGTTAAAATTCTGTCTCGTGAGATTTATCCAGCAAGCAGCCAGAATGACTGAAAACACAGGTATTACTATTGACGACGCCCCCGCTGCTTTTAAATCGTTTGTTTGGCAGCATTTTGGGTTCCCAGCAGAAATGATAAATGGTAAGAGAGTGACTGATAAGACACGGACAATATGCAGACACTGTATGCAAACAATGCTGTACAGCACGGCGAATAGGAGCACAATGCAGAGACATTTACAGCACTACCACAGCTCAGTACTCACATCAACAACTGCTGCTGACAGAGAAGAACTTTTTGTTTTGCACATATTGTTTGCACTTGAAAAAAGGACAAATGTATAATTTTTTTCTATATATTTTAATTTTTATAACATTTTATTTTAGTTTCTATTTCTAGAGGAAGAAGTTCATTAAAAGGAAGAAGTTCATTAAAAGTTAACGCTTTAACAAGTTAACGAGTTATAAAATCCATGTGCAACTCAGTTAAATAAAAGTCTGTTGTCCAGGCATTCATATAATTTGTAATTTAGTTTTCTTAAAATCTCGTCTCGTCTCGATTTTGTGAGCTGAGAATCTCGTCACACCCCTAATAATCGGTGATGTTTTATTCAGTCGTCTCCTCATCCTCAGTCTCAGCAGCGTCGGGTGTGATGTCACAATACCTCAGCAATACCTCAGGACCTGTTAACACAAGCCTCACAATCCACAAACCTGACAACCACATTCGCTTTTCACTGAAGCAAATTATCGCTGGTAAAGCACAGAGCCTCAGGTTATAATTATAGTTTCTGTATGTGTGTGTGTTTGTGTGTGTGTGTGTGTGTGTGTGTGTGTGTGTGTGTGTGCGCACTGAAACCTGTACAGGTGTCATTAATCCTACAGTGTGGCTGCAGCGCAGCAGGAAGCAGCGCCCACTGCTGCTGCTCAGCAAACAGGTTTAATAAATGTAATAAGTACTTATGTTTAACAGCAAACGGCTGGGCGTCACGCTGAGGACATAACGAGCTGGGAGGACATAACGAGCTGGGAGGACATAACGAGCTGGGAGGACATAACGAGCTGGGAGTTAACGGGTGACGTTCCCTCCACTGCCAGGTTCAAACTGTCATCAGGGAAACGCCGCCATCCTCAGAGCAGCTCCACCAAACACAGCAGGTATTTCAAATGTCAGACCAGTGTCCATCGTCATTTTTAATTGTGGTTCCCTCAGATTGTGTTTTATAAAAGTGAATAGTCAACCTCTATAAAACATCTCAACAACTGCTCACATCAAACCGAAACTGGCCTCAGACCCTCAGGTGAAATTACATTAAATTTATTGTGAATATTCATTGGAGCCTGAGTTGCCTGCAGCCTCTCTCTCTCTCTCTCTCTCTCTCTCTCTCTCTCTCTATATATATATATATATATATATATATATATATATATATATATATATATATATATATATATAGAGAGAGAGAGAGAGAGAGAGAGAGATAGATATATAGCCTTCTGATTAACTCATCATCTTTCATGTCCACATTCAGGACAATCTGAAGGTTTAGAGTGGAACATTTAGCAGTATCTAGCAGGTCAGATTTGAATTAAATATAATATTAATATGTTTTAATTTGTATATAATTCAGTCAAAATATAAACTGTTGTGGTTTTATGGCCTTAGATTGAGCTGTTTTCTATCTACATGTGGACCAGGTTTCTACAGGAGCCCGGAGCAGACAAACCAAAGACACTAAAAACCAAGTTTTGTATTTTAACCACAGCTCCCATAGTTTCTTCACACATTGAGGTTCTCAGTTCATCACAATCCACAAGGTTCATCACATCTAGAAGATGCCAGAAACTACACCACAGTCCTGCTCCCCAGAGGATGAACCAGTTGATTTCCTCACCACCTCTTCTCCATCATCACATTCAGAACAATAATGATGATGATGATCATCAATGATTAGTCCAATTGATGTCTTCAAACATCTTCCTTTGTTTGACTAACACTCCAAAACCTTAGTTTACAACAATATTAAATATAGAAAAGGAGCAAAATCTCAGGTTGGAGAAGCTGAATAAAGAGAATGTTTGATTTGTTTGCTGGATTTATTATCTTTTGTTTTGTTATATGTTTAACTTCCTGATTGTGAGCACTTGTTTGATGTAAGATTTACATGATGCAACTTTGTTGACAGGTGTTCAAGTCTTTATTTTTTTAAAGAATATCGGAAAAGAGAAATATACTTGTGTCCGTCCTGTGAGAATTAAAGGATGTGGAAGGGAATTTCTGTTCATGGTCTACTACTGACAACAGCATGAATACATCAGACATGTTTGGACAGTTGGCTTTGGCCGATTCATGTAAGATTTCATTCGATTCTGGAATTCGTCAGTGTCGGTTACCTCGAATGATTTTGTCCCCTCGTGAACCCAAAGTTCAAACATGTTTTAACGTTGCAGAGGAAGAAAAAAAGAAAAAAATGAAAAGTCTTGTGTTTTCAAACTCGGCACCGTCGGTGATGCACAAGAGTACAGGGTTCCTGCAGCGTAGCAGCAGACGCCGTGGCAACAGACGCTGTGGCAACAGACGCTGTGGCAACAGACGCCGTGACAACAGATGCTGTGACAACAGATGCCGTTGTGACAGACGCTGTGGCGACAGACGCTGTTGCGACAGACACCGTGGCGACAGACGCCATGGCAACACACACTGTGACAACTGACGCCGTGACAACCGACGCTGTGGCAGCAGACGCTATGGCGACGTTTCTCTGTACATGCGAAGGTTTTCAGTCCATCAGTCAGAAGTTACATGAAGATCTGCAGACAGCACGACAGCCACGGATCCACAGTTACAGCTACAGCAGTTTCCTCTGTCAGGTTTGTATTTACAACTCTGTACACTGGAAAAAACCACATCTTCACCGCAAAACGAAAAAAAATTGACGGAACTGAAAAAGTTCTCTACTTCTGGAGAGTTTGGAAAAACAGCTGCGTCTCTGCAAATGTCTCACAACAAACTGTTCCTGATAAAAACGAGTCGATTTGACGCAACTCGGCTCGAAAAATGTATTTCCTGGAGTCCTGGAGTCCACAGAGAAAGAATGAAACTAATGAAAAAACACAAACGAATCCAAACAGTCTGAGGATAGATAACATTACACAGTATACTTAAGTAGGATTTACAAGAAGTTCTTCCCCTTCTACCCCTGAAGGTGTTTTTTTTTCTTTTCTTTTTCGGTTCCAACACAGCAACAAAGCTTAAAGCACGAAAATCCAACTCAAATACGTGAGGAGCTAAATAGTTTCCCATTAAATTATCACAACGATGTGGTGTACTTTACATTCCGTCCACGGCAGCGGGAGCCATGTGTTTTCTTCAATTGATTTTAATTAATTCTATTTTACATTTGATTGGTTTCTAAAAGAGGAGGCGGCGGCGGTGGGCGAGGGGGGCAGGGTCTAAAGCCTTGTA
Organism: Lepturacanthus savala; assembly: GCA_030544235.1. Taxonomy (NCBI): domain Eukaryota; kingdom Metazoa; phylum Chordata; class Actinopteri; order Scombriformes; family Trichiuridae; genus Lepturacanthus; species Lepturacanthus savala. The sequence goes on from CM060464.1 coordinate 36,757,996, forward strand.
CGGTGGATGCAGTTATAAAAAGGGAGGAGGGGGTGCTGTGGAACAGCGAGTAACTAGGCACAGGGGTAAGTGATGGGGTGGGGGGGTGAGCAGCGTTGGGGGTGATGGGAGGTGAAGTGCTGATGGCGAGCTGCCTCCTCACAGGTAGATCTCCCTCTTGGAGGTCTGGCCGGTCGGGGTGGTGGCTGAGTGGAACTCCACGGCCTGGCTCAGCGGGATCTCCTCCAGACCACAGTCTTTACTGGACGGGTCGCCACCCGCCTGGTAGGCACTGCTGTAGGGCGTCATGAACCGCATGTTGGCCACTTTGGAGCCACCGCCGCCGCTGTTGCTGCTGCCGCCTCCGCTGCTGCAGGTCCCGCGCTCCTCTGTGGTCAGAGGCTTGGGGCTGCCGTTGGCCATCAGCTGCTCCTGTCCATCCATCTCCTGGTAAGGCACGAACGTGGAGAGCTTCGGGGCGTTGTTCTTGGACAGCTTGTGATTGGGGGAAGGCTCACCGGGCATCCAGCAGGAGTCGGAGTGGCCGAACTCGGTACACTCATGGGTGCAGTTACCGGTCATCGCTACGTCAGGGAGAGGTCGGAGGTCTGCAGGGGACAGAGGAGGAGACACAAGTCAGAATAAAGGGTTTTATATCAAAAACATTCTCTCAGATATGTGGAGCCTCCATAACATGATCAATGAATGTGATGAAGTTGGTCAAAGTGTCTGATGGTGAATTGATGGATAAACACATGTTAAAACATTTAAACACAGACGACCAGGACATAACAGAGAGAGAACGACCAACACACACGTTACTTTACAGAGAATTCATCAAGCTGAACAGATCACAGCTGACAGGAAGTCAAGCTACAAACAGAAAATAAAACTAAAAAAAAAAACTAAACTTGGGGTGCATTTGAAACCTTAGCATCACTGCGACTAACCAGTAACTACTACCCCAACACCACAGTAGTAGAGTCTATGTAGGAAGTTAGCCAGTAGAAGGAACAATTCTGACGTACTACAGCAGCCATCTTGGCCGTACTACAGCAGCCATCTTGGCTGTCCTTTGCACCCAGATGTTCAAAGAACTACAGCACCACCAGGAAACGTTCTTCTGATGTAGAGACACAAACAGAACTTGTATATTTGGTTAAACTCTACAATAGAGAATATGAGACCTGTTGATATGAAACAAACCCTAATATACAAGGTCATCACTAAATAAATATCTGATATGATCAATATTATCATGATTATGGGAAAATATATACATGTAAATGGGGAAATAAATAAAGACCTTCAATAATATGTTTTAAAAACAAAATAAAAATCTTTTATTGCTCTATTATTCTTAGCTGAAAAATACCTTTTTAACAATTTAAAAAATGTTAATGCTTAACTGAATAGAAAGTTAACGTGTGATGTGGTTGAAATGTGAATGATATGGTTGCACAAGACTGTCTGTATTAATTAGTTATTATTTAATTCATTTATTTTATTATTTTATTTCCAAATGTGTCTAAATTAGTGCTGTCATTTTAACACGTTAATGTTCGATTAATTAATTACGCCGCAATTTAATGCGTTAAAAAAATTAACGCAATTAATTATGAGTATTAACGGTGGCAAAGCCAGGAGTGAAAGTGAACTACATTCCGTTAAAAGATTCACGACCGGAACGGCGTTCCGTTAAAAAAGGAGAAGCTCCCTGTCAAAATCCCATGTTAAATAAATAAAACGATGCACTAAAGTCACATTAGTTACATTATCTGAGTGCTGGAACAATTCCAGTGGCTCGTTGGCTCAGTGGCAAGTCTGAATGCGTCTCTGGTTGCTAAGCAACGCGAAGCGTTTCTGATTGGCTGATGGACACGTGGTCACCAATTGCTATATTGAGCTTAAGTGCCTATTTGAGATAGCCTTATTTTATTTCATAATTTTATTTATTTAACTGAATCGCTGTATTTGTTTTACATTTCTGAATAATGCACCTGCTCTAACTGGTTTAATGTGCTGGACCTTTACTTTTGGATGTAATTCATGAAGCACAGTTCACCAATAAAACATTATTCTTACTGTATTCAATTGATTAGTCATGCACTACAATTTATTAATATCCTAGAATTCATTTTTTTTTTTCATCAGGAGACCTTTAGCAGATATGACATTAAAATGTGATTAATTCAATTAATTTTTTTAATCGACTGACAGCACTAGTCTAAATACAAGTGTATAAATAAATACAGTCAGTCAGTCACCTTCTATACCTGCTTATTCCTCATTAGAGTCACATGGTCTGCTGGAGCCAATCCCAGCGCCTTACGGCGAGAGGCAGGGATACACCCCAGATGGTTGCCAGCCAATCGTGGGGCACACACACCATTCACTCACACACTCACGGCAATTTAGAGTTGCCAATTAACCTGAGCATGTTTTTGGACTGTGGGAGGAAGCTGGAGAACCTGGAGAAAACCCACTAGACACAAGAGAGAACATGCAAACTCCACACAGAAAGGTCCCAGACCCAGGACCAAGGAGGTTATTTAGGTCGCCCTAAATAAATGCATACTTTTTATTTATTTTTCTATTTATTTATATCCATTTATTAGTAAGATGATAGTCTTAATGTTCATTTTTCCTTTTGTCTTGCTCAACTTTATGTTTATGTAAGAAGACAAAGTGGAGATTCTTACTAGAATTTGTAACCGTATTGTTCAATAAAGTTAAAAAGATTTTAAAAATGTACACTTATAGTAAGAGAGACCACAGGAAAAAAAACAGCTGAGAATAATTTGTCACTGGTGCAGAAAACAGGAGAAAGTTGGACAAAAGTTCAACTGTCAGAATCAATAGTCAACTCTTCTATATAGTGTATCATCTATATGATGAATCCTGGTGATGAAGTCAGTGATTCTGTGAGTGAGTAGAAGAACTCACCACAACAAACCAAACAGCCTGAAACACTCAAACAGCTTCGACTTCCAGCAGAGTCTCAGGTCTGGAATGAACAGGCTGCTGCTGCTCAAATTGTTTTCTGCTAAATGAAATAACCACAACTCTGCATGATGGTTGAGCCCATCACTGATTTTACTGCTGTTTTTACTTAGTTTGGAATCAGAGTGAAACACTGTGCAGCGTTTACCGACTGCATGAAGCTGAGAAATCAATTCTGTTTTTACAAATAAATCTTTCCCTTTTCATGAGATATGAGATGAAACTGTTTTCATTCATAACAAACTACAAGTAAATTTAAATTTACATGATAAAGTCCAATATTTTCTCTCTTTTTATCTCAACTACTGAGACTAATATCTGACTGTTAAACTGCTCCATGTTCATTTTTTCACCAGATGACGTTTTAAACTGTGTTTTCTGCAGATAGAACAGTGGGTTTAACAAGAGCAAAACCTGAGAGAGAATTAATAACAATTTATATGTATTATATTATAATATATATATATATATATATATATATATATATATATATATATATATATATATATATATATATATATATATATATATATATATATATATATATATATATATATATATACATATATATGTTTTCATGACTATTTCCATTATAGATTCTCACTGAAGGCATCAAAACTATGAATGAACACATGTTCATGGTGTTATGTACTTAACAAAAAAAGGTGAAATAACTGAAAACATGTTTTATATTCTATGTTCTATATTTTATGTGCTCTTCTAAATAGCCACCCTTTGATCTGATTGATAAAGCAAGAAATTCCACTAATGAACCCTGATAAGACACAACTATGAAGGGAAAACCATTTCAGGTGATGACCTGAAATCGTAGTTCATCAAGAGAATGACAAGAGTGTGTAAAGTAGTAATCAGAGACAAGGGAACTTTAAAGTTCTCAAGTGAAGTTAATAATGAATCAGTGGAAACAGAGACTGAAGGACACAGGAAACGAGCCTGAAAACCAAAACTAGGAGCTGAAGAGGCTGAATCCGTGATGTTGATTTGTCAATACCAGTGTTGATGAGAAAATATCCTGAGTGCAGCTTTAATTCAATTCCTCTATAATGTGATTGTAAGATCTTTGGGGTTATTGTATTTTCATGCTTTTTGGTTCTAAAAAAGGGCAGATGGATTCCTGTCTTGTGGGATTTTTTCACTGCCCCAGTGTTCATATTTTCCTGTCATTTATATTTTTTTCTTTACTTATTAATGGTGAAATATTGCTGTTTTGTCAGTATTTTTATTTTAGAATTATGCCACATTGGTGAAGATGATATGCCAAATTGTAATAATGTATTATATTCTTGTTTCTATAATTTCTTGAATTGTGTTATTTGTTGTGTATTTCCTTGTGTTTGATGGCTGGCTGCAGAGTTAAAGTGGACGCTTCATACATGTGAATCAGCAGAGACAGATGAAGCTTCACACTGTTTGTGTTGTGTAAAGGTTATGTGTGTTTGTTGCTTTTGTTCCCTGAAAAACAACAATAAAAGTTCAGCTGCATTCATGCAGACAGGAAGAGAAGATGCTGATTAAAACAGTCATCATCCCTTTATCCACACACACACACACACACACACACACACACACACACACACACACACACACACACACACACACATTTCTCCATTTGAATGAAATTAATTAAAGCTCAGTGTGTATTTTTAAAGTCACTAATAGTTCACAAAATGCCAGGAATGATGGTTAATTTGCTGCTGGAATAAGACAAACAACGTCTGAAGCGGAGGGTGCTGAGCGTGACACAGGATCAGCTGATTTAAAGAACATGCTCAGGTTCGTTAAAACCTTAATTACGTTGCACAAACAGCCAATTAAGGCAAAAATAACAGCACTGTAACTGCTTCTTTTACCTACAACAAATGACAGGATGAAGGCTGACAGACAGAATGCTGCTCTTTCTTCACCACACATTTAGTTTTTCTAAAGCTGTGATTTCTCCCGTTTTTTTTTTTTTGGTTCTCTGCTCTTTTTCTTTTTTTCCGACATTGGTTTTGACTCTAATCCTGAGACAGGCAGAAACTGACGGACAGACTGATGCAGGGATGAGTTCGCATTTAAAAAATCGCAGCTTAGAATGGTAAAAGGTCAGCGATGGAAGCAGAAATATCAATGCGTATGCAGAAAGTAACCTTTCTTCTGTGCGTGACATTAGATCATTGTGTGATACTGGCGGCCGGAGGCTGCAGGGGGCGGAGCCGCTTCCATCCTCTCGGGGATCGGTGCTTATTCCCCAAATGCCCTGTGCTTCATGCATAATTGAAATTCATTGCCTCCTTTTTTTGCAGAAAGAGCTACAGTCGGCTTTTCTGTCTGTTTGGGGGTTGATGTGAATGTTCTAATCCCGCTGAGTGCTGAGCAGCGAGCGCTCTGACTCCGTCTCCTCCTCTCCTCCTCACATTCTCACAGCTGTGGATTTGAGTTTTTAAGCACTTCCCATGTAAAAGCCTGGTGCTTGCAGAAATGTTAAGTGATGTGTGAGTTGCTGCTGAGTTCAGAGCTGTTCAATAAGAGCTGCAGCTGAACCTGGAGTCAGCAGGAGGTTCACACAGCTGCTGCAAAACTGAACCTGAACACAACACTACAGGAACAGAAGGAGGAGGAAAAAACAGGAGGAGGGGGAGGAGCAGAAGGAGAATAATTAATTATTGTGATTATTATGATTCATGGAAAAGAAGAACAAACTAATTTCTGATTCTTCTATAATCTTTAGATCTAGATTTTTGGTGAAATATTGGATCATGTGAACATTCAATGAGAAGTTTAGAGGAAAAAATCTGTATCTGCAGCTGAAATGTTTCTGGTGTTTGTGAGACAGCAAAAACCCAAAGGTTCAAACCAGTGGTTTCATCTTTTTAAAGCTTCTTTATCACTGATCTGCATCTGATGGAACTAAAGTTGCAGATAAATATAGAAGAGGAGAAAGCAGCAACACAGGAAATACTCAAGTACCTTTTAAATTACAGTACCTGAGTAAATGTACTGAGTTAAATTACTTCTCTCTACCTCTCATCAGAGTTGGGAGCAGGTGGAGGATCAAGCGTTTTTCCAAATTTTCCATACATGATGGATTTTACTTTTACATAGTTTATTAGTTACAGTTTTCACTTGTGTTGGGTGTTGGGTTTTTTATTTCTTTATTTTTTGGGTGTATTGTTTTTGACTCCATGGCCAGCAGAGATTTTAAATCTCTAACCCTGACAAAAAAGAACTAAAGGTCTCCACTAGGTTCCCCTGCAGCATGGAGGACATGGGGCTGGCTGTGTGGGAATGGGTCGGATACAGCAGCGTTCTGATGAACAGCGCCGTAGTGATTTATTTGAACCAGGTGGAGAAAGAACCAGGTCATGGAGACAGGAATCAGTGGGAACGGTAGTTTTGTGCAGGTACTACTGCTTTTTCCACCTTTATTTAACCAGGCATGTTGCTTGAGGTCAAATGTTCTCTTTTTAAGAAAGGCCTGACCTTTCTGTGGTCGATCTTATTAGATCAATTGAGCCAAAAACAAACACTCTTCCTCAGTCCAGTTGTGTTTTCTTGTTTTTTTTTTCTCCGTTGTTCAATAGTTTGTAGCAGATGTAAAAGCCAGATAAACCTACTTCTATACACCTGTCAGCAATCAAGGACATTGATGAAAGCTGTGCTGTTACTCTCATTAATACCAAATTAAGTTGAGATGTTGAAAGTTGAAAGTACAAAAACCTGCAATTAATAAAAGCAAATTAATATAAGCACTATGTGAATATGTGGGCATTCAGTAGGATTATTTTATAGGACAGTTTACTATTCATGTATTTTCTTTTCATGATTAAGTTCATCAATTTGAGGGTCCTTCCTTTGACTATTATCACCAAGAGTAAGTTTTTATCCAGCTTTTAGGATCAACCAATCACAGGGTTGGAAATGATGGAAATGAATGATGATACCTAGTGACACGGTCAACCACACCTCCTCACTAAGATAGGAGTTTCTGTCCATTCCTGGCTCAGAGTTCTCTGAGAATGTTCTGGAATCACTCCAAAGCACAGACTCATTGCTGGGAATGTTTAGGCTAAGTTAAGAGCTCTCTGAGAGGATTCTCAGAATCTTTAGGAATATGGGTCCTGGTGTGGAAAAGAGGAGGCATTAAATACCTGGGGGTGTTTTTGGGGGATGAGAGCAATGTCAAAACAAACTGGGAGACATCACTGAAAAGATAGAAGGAAGGATGGCGAAATGGAAACGGTTGATCCAGTTTTTTAGAGGTATGTTGTGTAGGACATTAAACCACACAGGAGTACGGAACAGAGAGCACACTTTACATCCATTACACTTCATCATCATTACTTTTTATACGGAGCATTTCCCTACCCATGGTACTGAATATATGCATTAAACACATTGCATAACTGTCATGACAGTTCTAGGTTTAGAAAACTTCAGTTCTCCTTTCTTCACCTTCCATGGTTTTCTCACCCTGACTTTGTCACCGGGCTGGAAGTTGGACGACTTGGCAAGTTTTTGCTGATCGGTGTATGCTTTCATTTTCTGTTGTTTACACTCCACTCTTTCTTGCACACATTTCTTATCTGTTGGTGGGGCAGGCATGTAGGTCACCAGTTCTGAAGGGGATACTCCAGTGGTGGAATGAGGAGTAGCTCTGTAGTCCCTCAGGTAAGCAGTCTCTAAACAGTCCTTAACGCTTCTGTTGAAGCTGTCAACTTCTCCATTAGCTCTTGGATAGTACACTGAAGATCTCAGGTGTTCCACTGTCTTTGAAAAAGTCAGCAAACTCAGCAGAGAGGAATTGAGGACTGTTGTCACTTATCAGCGTCTTTGGATTCCCTTCTCAAGAGAAAATGGCAACCAGGAACTGGATGATAGTAGCTGTGTCAACGTGGGGAGCAAACACTACTTCAGGCCATTTACTAAAGTATACTACCAGTGATATGGCAAACCTACAATCAGTAGGAGCATTCTCAAATGGGCCTATGATGTCCACGGACACCTTTTCCCACACAGCGGCTGGTAGGGGGACAGGTTAGAGTGGAGCATCATGGATGACAGTGGTGTTGTCATTCTGTTGGCAGATTGAGCAGTTATTAATGCGTGTCTCTATTTGAAAGTCCATTTTGGGCCACCAGTACAACTCCCTGAGGCATTGTTTGCAGCGCACAATACCCTGGTGGGTTTCATGGGCAAGAACAATGAGTCTTTTTTGCAATAACTCGGGTACGATCAATCCATGAGACCCTCTGACTATGCATTCATTCATGACAGCAAGTATGGCTGTAAGTCAGGTTCAAGTGTCTACCGCCGTGACGGCCAGCCTCTCTGTATCTGGGCACAAAGCTTAGTGAGCACTGGACAGCCATTACACTCTGAACAAAAGTCTTCCTCAGACACAGCACTCAGGTCAGTGAGTATGGCAGCCACTGACTAGATCTCTTCTGCGTATGCAGTGTCAGTTTCAGGAAGTGGGAGTCTCGACAGGCAGTCAGCAACATGGTTCAGTGACCCTGTTCTGTATTCAACATCATAGTCAAACTCCAGGAGACGAGCAGAGCATCTGGCAATGTGGAGACCAGCGCGGTTATTGCCTTTGGTAGTCAACAGTGTTTGGTGATCAGTGCGTAACAGGAATCTTCTTCCCCACAGCCATGTCCGCCATTTCTTAGCCGCCCAGACGCAGACTAGCGCTTCCTTCTCAACATCAGACTGCGAGATGCAAAAGCAACAGTCTGCTCTGCACCGTTACTGTCCATCTGTATCCAGTCATAGTCTGAGGTGTCTGTTGACACAATGGTAGGCTTACTGGGGTCAAACATCACCAGCACAGTACTATACACGATCAACTGCTTGACTTGCTTGAATGCTGCTTGAGCTGTCTTGTTCCAGCGGAATGAGTAATCTTTTCACAGAAGAGCTCTCACAGGCTCAATGACAGTTATGCCCTTACTTATGTTACCATGCACTCAGGCCAAGGAAAGAGAGCAAGGTTGCAGGATCAGAAGGGTCTAAGACACCCTATCACGTTCAGTTTTAACTTAGAATATGTCACAAACTACACTTCTGGGCTATGCAATTTTAACTAAGTTAAAATTTGCATTGTAAACACTCTCAGGTAGTATAGAAATGCCAGATCTTGTATCAACTAGCAATTACATTATATGCATCAGTAGTATTTGGTACAGTAATAGTAAAAGGGCACATTAATTTAGTTGCATCAGCAGTGAAATTATTTTCAACACTTAAAACACAAATTTCAGGCACAGTCACTTCATTAACTGGCTTTTGGGAAGACTTGCATACTCTTGAAGAGTGTCCCAGTTATTGCATTTAGAGTCTTTTGCAGGACACAACTTGTCATTTGCTTTGTGTTCAGCAGCAACACAACAATAGCATGACGTAGCTCCATCCGTTTTATGAGCAGGTTTTTGTTTTGGTTTACGTGCTTTCTTTTGTACTTGGAACGGCAACACAACACAGCCAACTCTCTACACTGGTTGTTAAGAGAACCGTATCTCTTGAGCTGAACTGGACGTCAGGTGGTCCAGTCTGGAACTCTGACACTGAGGCTGGAACTGAATGATGCCCAGGACCTGGACTCCCTGCTGAGGCTGCAATCTGTCCGGGTGGCCCGGAGGATCCTGGACCTCTTGTCCTGAAGCCTGTCAGGAGAGGATACTGCAGGAAGGAAACAGTACCAGAACTTACCAACCCTTTCCCCAACATTATCCTGAGACCAGACTGGACCCAGTGGAGGGTCCTGGACAAACTTAAACCCTCAACATGGCTGGTCTCCAGCAGAGGATTTTACACAATGCTGTTGCCTCCAACACTTTTATCTCAGTTCTTGACCCTTCTATTCTTAGCTTGTGTCCTTTTTGTGATTTTAGAGAGACTAGTTTTCATGTTTTTATAGAGTGTAAGACACTGTTTAGTTTCTTCAGTCTTTAAACATGTTTTTTTACTCTTTTTGATGTGGATTTGGATGAGAAGGTTTTCATCATGGGAACTGGCTACAGGGAAGGAGGGAAGTGACAGCTCCTAAACTTTTTATCTGGAGAAGCAACGTTGGTAGTTCACGTCATCAGGAAAAATTAGAATAGAAAACAGAGATGTGTGGCTGGTATATATCAGAGTAAGACTGTGTTTGGAGTTTAGTTTTTATAAAAATGTGGCTATTGTTGAGGTTTATAGAACTGCTGAGGATGATGATCATGAGGATATTTTATGTTCTGTGAAGCACCATTTTTAAGGAGATGAGTTTTTTTTTTTTTTTACTTTTATATTATATTGCACATTTGTAGTTTTTTTTTGATGTATTGTAAAATACAAATATGTAAATAAAGTGTTTTTGTAAGAATCTAAAGTCTCTTTGTGTCTCTCTCTCTGGTGGCGGTGCTGTCAGACTGGAACGCTGAATTCAAGGTTGCATCTATTAGTGCAGCCTGTTTAAAATGGAGTAGCCCTCCTGAGTTTTTCCTGCTGTACCTTATCTTCACTCCTGAGTTCCAGTTAACCCCAGGGACCCTCGCTCGCCCTGACGGCCTCTCTCGCTGCATAATACACTCCGCCACCTTGGTCACCATTTTCCGGTCAAACTAATTAGATTTCAGAGTCCCTGCTTGGGAGGATGTCAGTGGTATGAAATGGAAATAATTTCCAGATGAGTATCTGACATTTTACACTGTCAACTGGAGTAAAGAGTCCGGGCGGATTGGCTCGCTCCCTTTCCCTCCTCCCCCTCCCCCTCCTCCTCCTCCTCTTCGTCCTCTTCTTTTCCGCTCCATCACTTTAGTTGCAGAGATATGCTAAATCCTCCTGCTTCCCCTCTCTGCTGAATCCCGGCTGACAAATGGAAAGTGAATGTACACAAAAGAGCGCTTCCCTTTTTTTTCTGTGTCTGCTTGAAGTGTTAATGTGTTTAATTACTTTGAAGCTGTGCTTGTGTGTGTGTGTGTGCGTGTGTGTGTGTGTATGTGTGAGTGTGTGTGTGTATTGTGTGTTTGTGTGTGAGTGTATGTGTGTGTTTGTGTGTGAGTGTATGTGTGTGTGTGTGTGTGTGTGTGTGTGTGTGTGTGTGTGTGTGTGTGTGTGTGTGTGTGTGTGTGTGTGTGTGTATTGTGTGTGTGCATGTGTGTGTGTTTTGCAGTTGAACCTGCCGCAGGAATTTCTTCAATTAATGCCTTTTCTCAGTCAATGACAATGGCTCCAATTTATCTTATAGGAACAATAGAGTAGGAGGAGGAGGTGCAGCTGCTCTGAACGGCAAAGACGAGCAGGACGTGCTGCTGCACAGTGCTGACGCTAGCAGCCCCCCCCCCCCCCCCCCCCCCACACACACACACACACACACACACACTTTAGAAAGCTGTCAGTGAGTCATTCTGTGGTCAGACGACATGTTTGTGACAGAGACGTTTCAGACATGCTGACCTGCTGCCAATCACAGCTCAATTTCCTGAAAACGAAGCAACAGCAATATATATATATATATATATATATATATATATATATATATATATATATATATATATATATATATATATATATATATATATATATATATACAGTACATATATATATCACAGATTTCTTCATTTTTCTACGTTCCAGTCCGC